>CM060174.1:27156330-27834544 GCA_030549775.1 Tamarix chinensis
TGTAAGCTATTTCTCTTTTTAATTTGAATAACAATTCTTTATGCATACTCTGATTTTGTTTTACAACCATTTAATGCTTATTTGGAGTTTAGTTTTTCTTGATTTATAATTGATTGTTAATCTTTTCTTAGCCTTAGCACTTAGTACTAGAACGGTCGGAGTAAACCAGTCTGGTACTAAGTGTGGCGGTAACATCCCCATAATTCATAGGTTTTAAGTATTTCTATTTTACTTGCTTCTGTTTAAAAATATATATAGTGAATTTTGGGGTGTTACACTTAGTGCCTCAACTAAGTCCTACATCTTACTCTATTTAATTTTATGGACCAAAGTAGGGGTTATGCATACTTATGGGTTAGGTGTCCTTATTTGTAGGGTGTTGTATACCTTCGTATACTAGTGTGACTAGGGTACCTTTGTGTTCTTAGGTTGACAGTTGGTAGGATATTGTGCTGCTCTAATGTAGTAATATGACTGAGGTGCCTAAGTATGTTTGGATTCGTGATCTCTCCTCGAGTATATAAAAATAGAATTTTTTGATAATTTAATAGACATGATTATTGGGATGTTTCGGTAGTAACCTTTGTGCCTACTTGTGAGTTGGTAGCAACTTTTGAGCCTACTTGTATTTCGATAGCAGTCTTTGTTCCTACTTATGAGTTGGTAGTAGCCTTTGAGTTTATATGTGCTTCAATAGTAGCCTTATGCCTACCTATGATTTGGTAGCAACCTTTGTGCCTACCTATTATTCAATGACAGCCTTTGCACTCACTTGTGATGATGCGTGTATTAGATTGTGTTGATGGACCTACCTGTGAATTAAGAAATTGTGGGTCAGTTAAGAGAGTTGTGCATATTGTTGAGAATGATGTGGCTTTCTAATTATACTACAAAGAGCATCACTTAGATGCTCTATTGGTAAGATTCGGTTATTTCTAGGTGAATGAGTATTAGTAGTATATGATCTTGAAACATATAATTATATGCATGATTATCATATTTCGATTACTTTTTGTGTAATTCATTGTTCATATGATTGATGTGATGCATCTGGTGTGTTGCATGCAGGTCTTACATATTAGTTTTGTATAATGGGTTACTTAGTACCATCATACTAAAGGGTTCATTTCTTAAGCCCCTGCTCATTCAATAGGCAGTAACTTTTGTAGATTAGCTCACAAGCTCTGTTCAAGGATTATTCATTAGGTTAAGATTGCAGGGTTATTTGGAATTCTGTCTGGTAATTTGAATAGATTTTTTTTTGTATTTTCCTTATGATCTTTTATATTTCCCTTTTTGCTAATTTTATTTTGCAACCATAGTTAGTGAGTTTTATTTAGAAGGTGAGTTAACCTAATTAACCATTAATTTATTAATGTATTCTTGAATTATTAATGTAAAGTAACATTTTAACCTTAGCACTTAATATCTTAATTGAGGAGGAAACCGGTCTTGTACTAATTTTGGCGGTAACACCTCAAAATTTATTATCTTAGCTTCCAAATATAACTTAAAAAAAGTTTTAGTATTAAATTTTGGGGTTGTTAAATCCTAACCTACTTAACCCAACTATATACTATCCCTAATACCAAATACAATATTTGTGGATTTGATAACTATTAATTAGAATTTAAGAAGTACATTAGTTTTTGTACATAAAGTGTATGTATTACATTTAGTTAATATTAATTGTAGATTGATTCTATTATATGAATTCCGAACTAATAAACTATTTTTGTGTGGATTGCTTTCTAGTTAACACCACTTTCAATCCCCCCTCTCTCTACCTACCTACCTATCTGTGTGTGTGTGTGTGTTTGTTTGTTTGTTAGTTTTGATTATTCTAAATTATGATGTCGGTTGAGAGGTGACTTGAATGACCTATCATTTTCTTTGAAAGGTTGTACCATGGAAATATATTTTTGGGAAGTGTTGTTTTATGGAAGGTGTTAGTTATATAAAAGCTATTACGATGGGTTACTATTTTGATAAGGTGCCAAATATGGAAGGTATCTAATACTGAAAATGTGAATATTCAAGGAATATGAAATGATGTACAAACATGGTTTTGTGCCTTGATTGCATTATATGATTACATTGAATAACATACTAAAACTTATAGTGAAATACTAGAGTTGGGTTTAGGGTCCTTTGGGGTAGCCTCTTGAAGTTTGTTGTATTGGTTATCTATGTTGGGTCTCCTACGATCATATATATTTTGTTTTTATTTTGGTTGTGTTAGCTATATATATTGGGTATGCAGAAATTGTATATATTATGTTTTAGTTTGTTCTAGATCTACTATATCTAGGGTCACAACCTTAGTAAGGGTGTGCACATCTAAGGACTAGGATGGTTGGTAATTATCATTAGTTTGGTCCAATGGGAAGAACCAGGTATAAACTTCAGCTCCTTCTTTGGTTTTGGTTTATATTGGTTATTTATCTCTAGCCCTGAGTTGGGTTGCAATCCTCTAAACCTTTACTACTTATTATATAACCCTCTTGATAAGTTGATTTCTAATATTCAAGTATTGATAATGAAATTTTGTGTTATTTGTTCACGTAAGGAAAAAGATTAATAGAATGGGGATTATTAGTATATTTGAAATACCCCAAAAATCCTAATTTCCTAAATTATGGCCAAATAAGGAATTATTAGGAAAATTAATTATATAAATTCATTTATTAAAATGTAGAGAGTTAATTGAGGTAGATTAAGAGGAAAATAATAAAGAATTTAATTAGAAGAAAATTTGGGTATTTTCCTAATTAGCATGGAGGTTAATGGAATTTATCTAAAATAGTCTAAAATAAGCAAAAATACCCCAATTTCCCCCATAAGTTATTTTAATTATTTTTCCATCCTATTTATTTTCTTATTTTCCCTTTTCTTCCTTTTTCTCCCTCCTCTTTCTTTTTTTTTTCTCTTCCTCTCCCCCCGGCTGGGCCAGCCCACCGGCCCAAATTCCCCTCCCCTCCCCCGTCTAGCGTACAGGCCTCCCAACATCCGGCCCTCCCTTCTTTTTCCTTCTCGCGGCCCAGCGCCGTTCGACGCCTTCCCGTGCACCCAAACGCAGCGTTTCGGCCCTCCTTCCGCTGAGACGCTGCGTCCAATCGCTGAAGATAGCCGTTGCGAAACGGGCAATGCAACGCAGCGCTCTGTCCCCCATAACGTTGAAACGTCGCGTTTAGTTTTAAAAACCTTATAAATGCCGAACCGGCCGGTTCCCATTCTTCTTCTTTTCCCCTGGACCACCGGTCCGCCCTGCCTGTCTTCTTCTTCCCCGACCTGCACCGCGGCCTGCAAGTCGACGCCTGCAGCGCGATCTTCGCTGGCAACCACCAGCGCCGACCGTCCTTCCCTGCCTCTCTCCCGTCATTTTCTTTCTCTTTTCGACCCCGACCAAGTCCCTCTCTCCCTTTCTCGCGTGCCACCTCCTTCCCTTTTTCCTCTCACCTTCCCCGACCTAACCTGCCATGGCAGGACCTGCACCGCCTGCCACCGGTCGGCCACCTGCACCCTTGGCCCGTACGCCTCTTTCTTCCCTTGTCGTCTTCCGCCTCCCAATCGCCTATAAATACCCTCTTTCGGTAGCCATAATCAGCCCTTCCTTCGATTTTGCCCCGAAACCCTGCCTCTCCGCCGCCCCAAAAAGATGAGCCTTCCCCCACCACCGGTGGCCGCCACCGCCACCGCTCCCCACCGGGATCTTCCCTGCAACTCCCTCAACAAAACCAAGCCACCACCACCCTCTGCCTTGCCCTGCACGTGCCGCCCTAGCCGTGCAAAATTCCTATCCCGAAACCACCACCTCCAGCCTTCGCCGCCCTTGCGTCGCCTCCCACCGCCAGCCCAGCCGCCACCAGAGCCTCTTTCACCCTCCAGAATGCCCAGCAGACCTCCCTCTACCTTTCCTCGCCTTCAACTTCCCCTGCCTCCCTCTCCTCCTTCCTCCCTCATCTTCCACCTCTCTCCACCACCCTCGGCTGCCGCCGTCGCCGCCGCGCGCTGCCACCCCTTGCCACGCCACCACCCTCACTCCACTCCCCTTCACCTGCTGCTTCTCCCCCCACCTCAAACTTCTCTTTTCCTCCTGCCATCCAGCCCCCACCTTGATCTTTTCCCTTCTCTTCCTCCTCCACCACCGCCGCCGTCGCCACCACGTGCCACCGCCGGACCACCACCGACCCTAGGTGGTTCTCCACTCATCCGAACCCTAATACCCCTTTTATATAATTGCTACTATTTTCTACTAATATTAATACTAATATACTTATTATTATTATTATCATTATTACCATTATTATTGTCTTTATTATTAATGTTCTTATTTTCTTACTAATACTAACATCCCTTTTTAAACCCTAACTTATATTATACTTAAATTTGGTCTTATTTTTATAATTATTAGTATTAACATTTTTATTATTATCATTTCTATTATCCTTACTATGGTTATTATTATTATTGCTTAACCTTACTTGGTTGTACTATTGTTATTATTATTATTATTATTATTATTATTATTATTATTATTATTATTATACTTAACACATTTATCACTATTGTTAATAATAATACTACTTTTGTTCTTATCCATGTTACTTAACTCAAGCTAGTAAATATCATGTGGTTTTTAACTAAGAAGAGTACTTGAACCTTATTACCATACCATTTAACATTAACCCTAACCTCATTACTATGACACTATTATTAGCTATTACTATTATTACTACTATCACTACCTTATTGTTGTAGTCAAAAGCATTTGAACCCTTTTATTATTCAAGAATATACAACTATTATCATTATCACCCTTAGGAATAGTTACTTGTAATATTGTGACCTTATAATAATATTATTTCGAATATGACACCATTAATAGACTTAGCCTTAAAAATGCTAGGGTTTCTCTCACTATAAACATTAATGTCACTAGTATTAGTTTTATTATTATTATTATCACTATTTTTCTATAGTTAGCATGAACATTATTATTATAAGAATAGGGCTAACGGGTCTAATAATATAAGTGTAACAATAGGTATTAAAAATAAACATATTTTGACTACTAATATTTAGTATACTAATTCTAAGGTAAAAACCCTAGTTTTTATATAAAACCCTTTTTAGTAATAAAAACCCTAACCTTAAACTAGAATAAGGATTGATAGTAATTATAAGGGAAACTAATACTTAGCATTTTTCCTTTTATAGGTAACCTCGACCAAAGCCCTAAGGAGTTAGAGGAGCGTGCTCCAAGCCCGGCGTCGCCTTAGGTAAGGATGAAGCTATGGCCTTGCGTTATGTGTGATGTAATGTGTTGATGAATGATGAGCATGCCATGTTGATGTGTATTATGCATGTGTTATGAATAACCTGCTTTGTGTAGCGCAACATGGATCATGAGGTATGTTGTGTGTGCCTTATGTTATACATGTATGCCATGTTCCATGTTTATTGTTGATGTTGATGATGTGAACTGTTATGGCCCTCTAGGGCATGCATGCTAGGGTTTTGGGTAGCATGAAATGATATTAAAAGAATAACGGGGAGGTGAACGTTTGGGAAGTTTGCATGGGGGATTTAGACCTTGCATGGGCGTGATCCTTACGTGGGAAAAGTTGATTTGGGTGGTAAGTAAGAGCTTGGGAGAGTCTTGGAACGATTAGAGACTTAGTATGAAAATAGTACGTGCGTTGGTGCATAAGAGACCTAATTAGGGTTTTGTGAGTAAGTGTGTGTATTGGGGAGTCTGCATGGGGATGAATCTTACATGAGGAAAGTTGATCTAGGAAGTAAATAAGATAACGTCAAAGTTATGGGTCCATTGGAGACTTGGGTGCAAAATTTTATGCGGGTCGATGTAAGGGTGTCTAAGGGACCCAATTAGGGCTTAGGAGAGATTGGGGAATTTGAAGGGGTACAAGAGTAAAAACGATTAAGGGAGAGTAGAGTATGGGTTAAGAGTGAGAATTCTATTATATAAAAGATGAGTATGGGTTTCCTTGTGAAAGAAGAGACATGGGGATGAAAAGAGAGAGGTTACTTGTGGAAGAAGTAAGGTGCTAGGGTCCGATGTGGCCAACTAGGGTTTTACCGAGTACAAGCGAGGTCGAGGAATAAAAGGATATGCTTTGGGCTTTGACTTAATAAGGGTGAGATGTGGGGTGAAGAATGAGTAATGGTAAGGTAAGTGAGAAGAGGTTGGACCACATAGGTCCAACTAGGGTTTCCAAGGGGAAAACCCTAAAGGTTGAGAATAGGCGAGATCGATGTCGTAGGGTGTTGGGTTTAACCTACACTTCCAAGAGTTGGCCTTTCATTATGTGTGAGTTTAAGGGGGGAAATAATGTCGGAGTGTGATTTGGGGTGCACGAGTCTCAACATATGGGACGGGCCCTCTTGGAAGGGAAAGCAGTGGAATGTAGTGGGCATGCATGTTAGGGTGTGATGTGATTTAATAAGACACCGATAAGACATTAATCACGTAAAGCAAAAGATGTCGAGCCGAGCCTGTGATCCGGTCCACCGGCTATAATAGTGGATCAGAGGCTTTTTGCCCTGTGCGTTTATTTCCGGTCCACCGGCTATAATAGTGGATCAGAGGCGTCCTGCCCTGTGCGATATCTTTCGGTCCACCGGCTATAATAGTGGAGGATCTCGTGCTCGACAAACCAAACGTATAAGTTAATCCATGAGAAAGATACTAAGTACTTAAAGCGAAACACCATGTGAGTCGGGGCTGTGATCCGGTCCACCGGCTATAATAGTGGATCAGAGGCGTTCTGCCCTGTGCGATATCATCCGGTCCACTGGCTATAATAGTGGGGCTCCCGCGCTCACATGGATTAATGAAGAATGCTCTGAATGAAAATGAATGAAGTAATCCATGGGAAAATATTAAGTACTTACAGTGAAACACCATATGAGTCGGGGCTGTGATCCGGTCCACCGGCTATAATAGTGGATCAGAGGCGTTTTGCCCTATGCGTTTATTTTCCGGTCCACCGGCTATAATAGTGGATCAGAGGCGTTCTGCCCTGTGCGTATATCTTCCGGTCCACCGGCTATAATAGTGGGGCTCCCGCGCTCACATGGGTTATTGAAGAAATGTGTGGAAATGGACTTATTATCATCAATGAGAATAAAGAATAAGTCACCAGAAAAGTATTCAGACCTTATCTTCGCATGTTGTCTACATGATTGTGTTATACGTGCTATGTGGTATGACTGTATGCTTGGCCTTAGCGCACCAGCGCCCTTACTCAGTATTGGACCCGTATTGATACTACATTGATTGAATGGGTCCTGTGATGATCCACCAATGGTGGGGAGCAGACCTCCTATGCAGGTTTGATCGGTTACAAATTGTGGGGTGGAAGGCTTGGCTTGAGTGAGTAGGCGATCTGGATATTGGTCCCTTGGGATTTGTTTTATTGGTTATATTTTGTACTACACTCCTTGTTTTGAAACCGTACTCTAAGTTGTATTCCTAAACGATATTTTAACTGTTGTTGACTCGTGGTTTTCGTGAATGGTCTGTGTTAACTATGGACCTATGTTTTGATGACTCTTACTTAATGATTGTTTAGTTTAGCCTTAGCACTTAGTATTGGAACGGTAGGAGTGAACCGGTCTGGTACTAAGTGTGGCGATAATACCCCCAAGTTTATGGTTTTAATTCTCTCGCTTCCGCTAAACCTTTTTATTTAAACAAAATTTTTCAGTAGTAAATTTGGGGGTGTTACAATATTTTAATATACTATAAAATAATTTTTGTTTCACATATTATCATCAAGTAACATATGTATATATATGTAACATCCTAAATGTTATTACTAAAAAATTTCATTTTACAACAAAAGCATATAAGTAAAATATTGGGGGTTACCGTCGTAATTGATATAAGTTTGGTTTACCCAAACATCCTTACATCAATCATAAGGCTAAAATTATTTATAGTAGAACAAGGAAATTAGAAATGTAAGTGATATTATGGATGAAAGCATCTAAAAAGGTATATGAAAAAAATACATAAACTATATAATATAATTATTCACCCAAACATCCAATATAAATAAAAGGTCACACATCCCACCTAGTATGTTAAAAGCATCATAATCATCTAGTCAAGACCAACACAAAAGAATTAGGGTATCCTGCAAGTAGGAATGTGTAGTACCTATGAAAATGGTGGTCAATACGTTATATACTAAGCAACGTAACAATACTTTCAAATCAAGAATGCAGGTAATACATGCATTGATAACTAATTATAAATACACATTCAAAACAAATGAATTGTATCATAAGATAAATATCAATCCATGCCTCTTTATTAGATATAATCATTTTCATTCTTTTATATACGTTGTGTTCAGGAACCCCACTATTCTTAAACTTGTAGAGTGTTCTAAAGCACCTTCTTAGGGATAACACACCTAAGGTACTATTATCATATGGTCAAATGGATATGAAAACATCACCTTCTCAGTATAAAATGCTCTTGAGCCACTATTATCACCCAGTGGAACAGATATAAAAATATCATATCGGTCCTGACTCACATATTCTTCCATTTCAAGTCATTAATATCTTATCCATAGGTTATACCGTTATATTTACATTCACAATGAGCAAATCTCCCACTATTCTTAATCCGATGGAATGGATTATAATACTTTTTCAGAACAAAATGCTCTTGAACCACTATTATTCTCTAATGTAACAGATATATAAAAACATCATCTTCTCAGGGCAAAACGCTCCCGAACCACTATTATTCTCTGATGAAACATATATAAAAATATCACCTTGACCCTACTCATGTGATCTTTCACTTTAAATGATTAGTATCTTATTCATGATCAATTTATGGGTACTAAACACATTAAGGCAAATAAGCATACAACACAATTTATAAGGTCAATCTCTAGAGTCAAGATCCTTAATTTCTTCTACCATAGCATTACACTCCTAGCATAACTTTTCTTATATTAATCATTCAACTACCAATAATATTATATCATTTCTCAACTATTATCATTGTTGACACACCTGAAAGTCATGGTTTAGTGCCCATGTTAAGGATAGTAACGCTACTATTTATAGGACTCCTAAAGCCCTAATTTCAAGATTAGTCGTAACTCCTCCCATAAGCTCGTATGATTATCCAAATTCAATAAACATCCTTAACATACCAATATTAACAACATATAAAAATTTTGTGGTCTACCTCAAAGGTTTTATGCATGTAATAATAATATTTCCATTTTAAGGTTACTATGCCCTAATTAAGCTATTATCTTATTTTGAGGAACCTAAACATTCAATAAGTACTCCTGATATCATTATCATATTTAATACACTTAACACATTAAAATATAAAGATCTCCATATTAGCCCACATTCCTATTCCATAAGTTATATATTTCCACAAGTACGACTTAGCGTATTAAGAGTATATCAACACATCTTTCCCATTCTCACTTCCTTTATATCATATAAATCTACATTATCACAACATATCATTATCAACATATATTCCATCATATAATAATAATATCATGATAATGCATATAGCCATGCATGCATTTAACATAAAAATCCTAAAATAAGTATGTAAACCCTATACTTCCTCCTCTGAGATCACCAAAATATTATCTAAGAAAAATAAGATAATACATGGTTAGGCTCGAAGATTACAACCGAGGAAAAAGTTAAAGTAAAGGAGGATAAAAATGGAAGTAACTAGAGTTAAAGTGAAACTTGAGTTGTGTGGAAGTGTGGTGGAATGTATGGTAGAGTTATGGTGAAAATTTGGTGGTATTTGGATAAGGTTTGGGGGTAAAAAAGAGGGTACACGGCTACAATGGGGACCTGTAAGGGCGTACAATAGGTGGTGTACTCCTAGGCCATGAGCTGGGATTATGCACATGAAGGTAATACGAAGAGGCATGACCATGCTTGAGCAATGATTGCACAAAACAAGTGCTTGACACAAATGGGCAAAATTGAGGCAAAACAAAAGAGGAAGGAAGGAGAATGGAGGTGTTATATACATGTATGGCATGCAATGGTTAAAAGAAAAAAATGTAGAGGGTGGAGGTGTAGTCGAGGGTGATGGCAGGTGAAATTTTTCAACGAAGGTGGATGGAGGTGATGGTAGAGTGTTGGGTGAAAGTGGCAAGGTCTGCAACATGAGATGAATAATTGTGTGTTTATGTTGCATGATGAAGAAAAATGGTAGGGGGAGAGTGTGTGTGTGCAGTTGAGGCAGCACAAGGGATGGCGATGGTGATGATGGTGGCTATAATAGAGGGTGAGGGAGATGGTGCAAGTTGTAAGAATAATAAAGTCAAGTATTCTAGCGCAAGGAGGCAAGAGAACGGAAAAGGAGAAAGAACAAGGGAAAAGTGATAAAAGGAAAGGAAAAAGGAATGTGGTTAGTTTTAGATAAAATTGATTAACTAAAATAGGTAGGATTTGTCATAAATTTTAGCAGAATAAAGATTGAGTTAAGAAATATAATTTATCTGGATCAAAGATTCAAATTATGTTAAGATTTTAGGATTAAGAAATTTGATTATGGCTAAAATAAGATTTTCTTGATATTAGAATTGGGCTAGGGTATTAATGATACATGATTAGGTTAGGCAAAATTTCGGGGTATTATAATATATGTGCATGAGTACTCTACTTCTTTGTATTCATGTGTTACTTAGTTGTTCCTTTAACTAACTTGCTATATGTTTTAAATGGACCTACAACGACCAATTACAATGGTGAGTAGATAAACTAGTGTAGTTAGTTAGTGATCATATTTCTTGTTGATGCCATGAATGGTTGGCAAGAGAGAGAAGTTGGTGGGGATTTTTATATTTTTATTTTTTGTACTAATTTCTATAGACCATTTTTATCATTCCTATTGTAATTAACTTATTCTTTCACATCATTTCATTTGGTTTTATTTTCATCAAACTACTATATTTTGATATTTTCTATTTAGTTTAAGTTGAAATTAAAGGTTGATGTAATTCCTTATTTTATTTGGCCTAAGCATCTAGTTTAAGCATGATACTTATGTCTATTTACACTAGGTAATTTCCTTAATATCACTTTTACCTTCTACATATTTTCTTACAATATTTTTAAGTTAAAAATTAGGGTTGTTATAGTTTTACCTATTATGCCCTAACATGCTGATAATATGTGAGTATGTCATTGATGTTGTTTACATTATCGCATGTTAATCAATATTTCATTTATTCCCTTTTGTCATGATCAATTGTTAAATGTGTACATGCTATTGTTATATATTAAGAGTTGTTTTTTAATAAATCATCATATTGATACTACATTTTTTTAAATGACTTTGTGTAGGTGCCCTTATTTGATTTTTACTGTGATTATTTGCTTGTGTTGAAAGTAAAGTCTCTCCACAGCTTTTTCCCTCAATGACTTTTATATTTGTTTTTAGATATTTTATGCATTCAAAAAATTGTAATTTGATTTTATATGGTGTTGTAAACAGATACTTATATTTCTATTACTTAATTAAGATTTTAAAATCTAAATTTATTTTACTAGTTTTCTATTCACTTTATAGGTAATGATTTGGTTTAATGATTTTTTATAGATAATCTTTTAGGTTTTATTAGACAATTTTTTAATTTTGCACCTAACATAAGATAAATGATGAGTGTTTGTCTTACGGCAGATGTTGGAGTAACATTTCTTGTTTTTGGTTTTAGCTTTCCCCTTATTCTTTTTTCTGAAAAAAAAATGAGAGTGTTATGTTAAGTTATTAAAAAATAAAATAAGTATACAAAAATAATACTATACTTTTTTCTATAAAAAAATGCCATTATTGATATACTTATGACATAAAAGAAAATTAATGCGTAGATTATTAGCTTTTAAAAATTAAATATGCAATGGTATAGGTTTAAAGTTTGTTAAATTGATGATGTAGATGAAAAATTGGATTAGTTCTTTAGTTAGTTTCAAAATATGTATGTTTGGAGAGTAATTGATGGTTATTCATTATAATTTTTAGTTGTTATCAATCTATTTACTAAAAAGAATATAAATTTTATTAAGTTGGAGTTGATAAATTATTGTTAGAGCATAAAATATTCAAACAAATGTATTCAATATCTATTTCTATAAAAAAAATATTCATAGAATAAATTTTATAAATCTTCAATATTAATGTTGCAGTAAGTATCAGTACAGGTACACATTACTATAAAAATATAACTCTTAATCTCAAATTTAAGAAATCTTAAATTTAAAAATAGTTTACATGAAAGAATGTAAAGTAAATTAAAAATATTATCCCCTCAAAAGTTTAAGATTCCTCAAATATGGAAAAAGAATGAGATATATATAATAATAATAATAATAATAATAATTGATTATATATGATTATTAATTAATATAAATATATTAACATTTAATAATATAAAGCGTAAATAACTAGTGACATGATTGACAAAAAAATTAGGTACCTTAAATTAAGATAGCCAATGTGAATTAAAAAATTAAATTAATAAAAATAAAAGGATAAAAAGAAAATGGGTGGCATTGTAAATTTAGAATATTAATGTAGCTTTAATAGTAACATATACTAATATATACTTTATATGAACGTAACGGACAAATGCGCACTGACAGTCAGTCTCTCCATTATTAAATTAATTTTATTTCAGTCTGCAGTCCACCGCAAGTCTCACTGTCTCATCTCCGCGATGCTCCTACTCAGTACTCCCATTGAAGAAACTGATAGGGGCATACCACGGGGGGCCGGACGATTCCTCTCTCGTTGATTCTGATAAGTGATAACCTTCTTCTGTTCCTTTCCCACTGATACGAAAACTCACTTCGCTTCATTAATTGTGGAGCTCTAGATCCCAGATCTGGTCAGCCATTTATTCAACTCTGTTATCCAAATCACACTAGGTGTCGGTGACTAGTGCTACATCTATTTGTTATGTTAGCTTGTTGATCTGATTGTCAATCCTAATACCAATTCAGTTCGGTTACTTAAATACAAGCCGTCGACAATCATTCGGCGCTGTGTTGGTTGTGTCGGTGGTACTGGTCTGAAAGAGAGAGAGAGAGAGATAAAATGAGTATGTACGGTCGGGATCCGTGGGGAGGTCCGCTGGAAATAGCAGCGGATTCCGCTACCGACGATGACCGGAGTCGGAACCTTCAGGATTACGATAGAGCGGCCCTTTCTTCTTCTCGTCAATTAGATGAAACACAGCAGAGTTGGCTTCTTGGACCAACGGAACAAAAGAAGAAGAAGAAATATGTTGATCTAGGGTGTATTGTTGTTAGTCGTAAGATATTTGTTTGGACTGCTGGTACTATTGTTGCAGCTGCTCTTCTTGTTGGTTTCATTACTTTGATTGTTAAGCTTGCCCCCCGTCATCATCATAAACCAGCTCCTCCTGATAATTATACACAAGCTCTGAATAAAGCGCTCATGTTCTTCAATGCTCAACGATGTAAGTCTCTCTTTCTCTCATTATGGTCTCTACTCGCTTAGATCGGATCCTTTTGTTTCTTTCTTTGCATTTTAGGTACGTAATTACAAAATTAAACAGGGCTTTATAATCCGAATCTAGCGGTTTAGTTAACTAGTTGAGTGAATAAAAGAATTAGTATTTCTGATTCTTATATAGTTTGAAAGAGATGAATGTTTGAGTTACTTTTAGGAAGTTCTCGATTATTTATTTCAAGGGTCGTTCCCATTTTCACTTGGTAAACATAATTGGCATATATAGAAACTTTCCCTATTTGATGGTTGTTTATTTATTATAACTTTGGAGTCGAGCGTTGGATTAAAAGAATAAACATCCATATTTTGTATGCATTATACTAACTGATTAGTGCTGCTAATGAGATCAAATCTGTACTAGTTATCACCTCAAGCCTTCTTCTCTATCTCAACTGCCAACAGTTTAATATTACCTATGTTTTGGATTGTTATCTGGTATAGATTGCTCCCCTTACTAATTCAACTTTTGCCAAGCTGATCAAGTCCAGATGGGATATGATTGCTCCCCTTATTGATTCAACTTTTCCCAAGCTTGTCAATCCCAGGCTCTGTTTGATAAGGCTGTCATGAAATCTGAAGACATGATTAGTTAAGAAAGTTTTCATATGGTAGTTTAAATTAACCCGCCTTTTCTTTATTAGTATCTTAAATTATATTAATTTATGAGGCACATTTTAATGGATACATGAATTACTTGGCCATGATGTTTGGCATATCTACAAGCACCCATCTTGAAATTGGTGTTTTAAAAACCACAGAAGTAGCAGAAAGGTTCTTCAAGATGCTTCAACTGTTGGATTTGACCAAACTACCAAAACTTTTATTTTCAAACAGCAATGAAATCAACACATTGAACAAAACATATAATATCAAAAGAAGATGAAATTCAGTTTACTACCATTGTTATGAGCGCAATTATTACTATCAATTACCTATGTTCATTCATTTTTACGGCGCACTCATAAAATTTCCCTTATGATTAATAATGTTATGTTTTTTTCCTTGTTGGTTCGTTTCATGCTCTTTCTCTCTCTCTCTCTCTCTATTTTAACTCCTGCATTATTTTTCATTCCATTTTATATATTTCTTCTGAAATAGGTTATCTGCTTTTCTTTCTAGTGACTTGATTGGGCAAGCTTGATTTGCTCGACTTGGTAAATTTTTGCTTAATACACATTCCAACATTACAGAAAATTATGTAATTTTTTTTTTGGGGGGGGGCATTTTGTTCCTGTAAGGTTAGGATGAGGGTGTCAGTTGGTGGGAACAGTAAGGTTTTACCATGTGCAATGGGCTTGAGAGGTGGCTATTGCTGAAAATCCTTCTCTGTAGTGGGATGCCAGCTCCCTTTTGTTTGTTTGTACAATTTTGAGTTTGGTTTGGCTTTAGGTATCTTAGATGTCACTTGCCTGGCCAAAAGATACCTTAGGCTTTGGGTGCCTCCCCTGTATGCCTTGCCTTCATTTCTTTCTCTTTCTCATTTTTCTTTTGTGGGTTTGCACATGCTTTTGTAGCGGGAAAGCTACCAAAACACAACAATGTTTCATGGAGAGGAAACTCATGTTTGAACGATGGAAAATCAGACTCTGGAACGATTTTCAAAGATCTGAAGGGCGGTTACTATGATGCTGGAGATGCAATCAAATTCAACTTCCCTGCATCTTTTGCAATGACTATGTTAAGTTGGAGTGTGATTGAATATAGTGCTAAATATGAGGCCGCTGGAGAGCTCAGCCATGTTAAGGATATTATTAAGTGGGGGACTGACTACTTCCTTAAGACCTTTAATTCTTCTGCGGATTCCATTGACCGGCTGGTGGCACAGGTATAATGATATTGACTGCCTTCACTTTGCCATTTATTTGTTAATTGTGGCTGTTGAGTAATCTAATGTTGAGTCTCTTTGACATTTTCTGCCAAGTGTGATATATTCTAGGGCATATCCTGTTGTTGACTGTTAGTCTTGTTGTGCTTCATTATTCACTGTGTCCATGAAACCAAATTTTAAGTCCTTTATAACTTTCATCATTTATCTGCTTTTAAGATTAATAATCTTCTTCTGACAGGTTGGGGCCGGTGATACTTCAGGAGGAAGTACAACTCCTAATGATCATTACTGCTGGATGCGACCCGAGGACATTGATTATCCACGACCTGTAACCGAGTGCCATGGTTGTTCTGATCTTGCTGCAGAAATGGCTGCTGCTTTAGCTGCTGCGTCTATTGTTTTCAAGGATAATAAGGCTTACTCTCAGAAACTTGTCCATGGTGCCAAAACACTCTTTAAATTTTCAAGAGACCAAAGAGGCAGGTACAGTGCAGGAAGTGCAGAAGCTTCGATATTTTATAACTCCACAACGTATTGGGATGAATTTATCTGGGGTGGAGCTTGGCTTTATTATGCCACTGGAAACTCTTCTTATCTTCAACTTGTGACAACGAAAGGTCTAGCTAGGCATGCTGGTGCTTTCTATGGAGGCAAATATTATGGTGTACTGAGCTGGGACAGCAAGCTGGCTGGAGCACAAGTAGGTTTCCCTGTTACTATTGATCTTGGTATTTGATAGTGTTGAATTGCATCCCCTCTGCATAATTACTTCTATTTTCCCTTTTACCCTGATGAAATATACAATCTTGATTATTTTGTTTCTCATTTGTTGACGTCACTCTGCTATGCTTCTGTAATCTCTCTCGTGATTTAAGAATAACCATAAGGATGAAAAAATTGTAGAAACTGAATGATGCATTTTGAAGTCAAAACGTCACTCCCTAGTCCCTCCTTCTCTGTCCCTCCCTCCTGTGTATCTGTCTTTGACCTACTGCTACAAGGACATATTCGGCATATGGTCTCTCTTGGTCCTTTGGTTTGTGCAAGTGACGATGATGCCCATCGGTGTTTCATAGTTTCTTCCCATTTCCTTGTACTATTTTCTCTTGTATCACCCTATGCCGTTGAAAAGGGAAAGCAACTAAGAGGCAGTCTCAGGAGTGTTCTTGCTTTCCTTTTAGGTGCTTCTGAGCCGTCTGAGACTGTTCCTGAGCCCTGGATACCCATACGAAGATATGCTGATGGCTTACCACAACCAGACAAGCATAGTTATGTGTTCCTTCTTACCTGAGTTTACCAGCTTTAACAGGACTAAAGGTAAGTCCAAATCTGTCACCGTGTTATTATTCATTATTCACTCAAGGTAAATAGTAAGCATAGGTTCTCTCGTACTATAGGAGGCTTGATCCAGCTAAACTATGGACAACCTCAACCACTCCAGTACGTGGTCAATGCTGCATTTTTGGCTACCCTATATGCTGATTACCTTGAGGCTGCTGATACACCTGGATGGTACTGTGGTCCCAATTTCTTCAAAACCAGCCACCTGAGGGAATTTGCCCAAACCCAGGTAATGTTTATGGTTTACTGCTGTCCTAGTTGAGTACATGTTAGATGCTGAAGCTTTAGATAGGCTGAAACTGAGTAATTATCACCAAGGGCTCATGTAATTTTACTGGCGATTGTGTAGATTAATTACATACTCGGTAAAAATCCTCGGAAGATGAGCTATGTGGTGGGATATGGAAAGCGTTACCCGAAGCACGTCCACCATAGGGGTGCATCAATCCCGAAGAACAAGATCAAGTATAACTGCAAAGGTGGTTGGAAGTGGAGGGATTCAAAGAAGCCAAATCCAAATACCATTGTTGGAGCCATGGTTGCTGGTCCTGACAAGCGTGATAGATTTCATGATGTACGTACTAACTACAATTACACAGAGCCCACTCTAGCTGGCAATGCTGGGCTAGTTGCAGCGCTTGTTGCTTTGTCTGGTGATAGTAGTGTTGGGATCGATAAGAACACTATTTTCTCAGCTGTACCTCCATTGTTTCCCACTCCACCGCCGCCGCCGGCACCCTGGAAGCCATGAGATGTGTCTGCATCTTTGGGAAATGTTGGTTAATGGTTCTAGCATTATAGATCAAAGTACGTTGACGTGTAATATGGGACACTGCCTTGGACTTTGACAACAAGGTTTGCAATTCAGTTGCTCTAAAAAAGCGGCGAATGAGCATCTAGAAATGCATTATTGCTTTACATTTTTTTATAGTGTATATTTATAAATCAATTATATATTTATTTGGAACATATGTTGTGTTAAACTAAGTTTTCTTTTTCACTGATTCTAAAAGGTCAACAACGTTGACGGGTTCCTCATTCAAATGACACCTTTCCTTCAGCAACTTATCTAGATCCTCTATGTTATATTATTTTTTTTTATCTATTTTTTTTATTGATATGCTCCTTAAGATTTAATTTTTTTGTTAATTATAGAATTAAGAATTATTCAATATTGATTGGAGTTGAATGTTCACTACGAATGAAATTTTTAGTGATTGTGAGTTATTGATTTGATGAGTTAAAAAAATCAAAAAACCATATAATATAATTTTTAATATCAAAAGGTCACAAAAAGGTAGAGTTCAAATATATTATAAAAGAGGTGACGTACATGGAAGATGATTTTTAATGAATCTAGGAAGTTTTGATCCACTGGATTCAAAAAGAATTATAGTGAATTTTGACTATATGCAAGGGAAGTCACTTAGATATTAGCCGTTGAATGTGATTTGTGCAATCATAAATTACTATAATATTTACATTGACTTTTGTTTGCTTGTTAGTTGTTGAAACACCTAGCTTCTCAAATTATTAACTTTTATAAGTTTTGATGTTGATTTATTTTTTAGTTTTAATTGTAGCTTAATTGGTTTATTTTACTTAAATTGTGACATTTGTAAATGTTTGATAGGCTTTTGATTTGTTACATGGTTTTATTAATGGTTTTGAGTTCATATTGAAATTTATTAAATCATTTATTTTTGCAAATAAATCTAGATAAATTTGTTTACGGTTACGATTTTATTAATTTATTTGCTTAGATTTTTGTTTAAAATATATTTTTTTGTCTTTGAGTTAATTAGTTTTTACGAGATCAATAAGTTCTTCATAAAGTTTTAAATTAAAGGTTTCTGTAACTTTTTTTATACATAATTTTCTTTCTAAAATAAATTTTCTTATGTATTTTTCATTTTAGTTTATATAGGAAACTCTCAAAAATATTCTAAATCATTTAGAGTCACTCAAGATTTGATAAAATGGTAGCCGAATGTTTTTTAATATTATTATGTTTTATTTTTTTTTTGGGTAAGGTAACTTTATTACTTTCAAAATGTAACCTTATGAGTACATGCAAAGTTTACAAAAAAACAATCCATCCATCTATTAAATAGAGAGAAAATAAAGAAAACTTAGATCACTTATCCAAGGTATTGACACAATTCACGAGTTTACTATTGGTGTGAGTTCTTTCTCAAATATTTGATTCAATGATTAGAAGATAGGCAAGTTAAGTGGTTGAAGTTTAAGAAGAATTATGTGAATTTTGAAGCAAGATTCAAGTTTAACTTTGAATGTTTTTACAAGAAGATATTTAAAGTATCATATCTAAGATTATACCAAGTAGGTCGTAGTTAATATTATCCACTCACAAAAGAGAGAAATAGCCAAGTATGTTACTTGTATTAGATTTCAATAATGCTCAACATATGTTACAAGAGGTGCCACCTATGCCTTATATGGGTAGTCACAACTTCACCACAACTTTGCTAATTAGTACACTAAGTTAGCCAAAGTAATATAAACATGGCTAACTAGCACATTAACTAATAATAGCAACATAACACTAACATACATAATACATGAGTCAAATGAAAAGTTATTACAAATAAACGTAGTTAAGTATTACATGAAAATAACTAACAAGAGTCCTAATTTATATAAAAAATGATAACTAAATCTCCTTAACTTGCAAGTTTAACTTCCATGCATAATAGCTTTCTTTGACTTATAATAACTTGTAACATAAGAAATCTTAAATATGTTGGCGTCTTAAAGTGTATTAATCTTCTCCTTACAAATATGTTACATGCCTGCAATAATTAATTAAAGTACCCTTATTACAATTAGTCACATTATTAGTATTATTATAAAAGACAAATAATGTAATTGGCTCTATAGCCAAGTATGTCAACTCTTTATCATCTTGAAAATCTATAGATGGTCTTGCATCAACTCTAGGATTTACAAGATTGGAATTTAGTCATCTTCTCTACAATGTCAGCTATGATTTTGTCTTCTCACTTGAGTTTTTGTTTTACACTCATCAGATAAGAACCTTTTGTTTCTTTCCAAGTGTCGTATATTGTTGCACCCAGTAGAGTTCTTGCCACTTACTTCCTTAATGCAGGCCTCTGCCCCTTGTTATAGCCTAGTGTACCACTAATATCAAATCTAGCATGTCTTGGTTGCATCCCAACTTGTGCAATAATATTAACCATATATCTTTTGTGTAAGATCATTTAAAGAAATAGTGAGAGAGAGTATCATCTTATTCTTTTCACAACACACAAGTGTCTTCTATCTGCATTCCATAGCTTTGAAGTTGATCTTTCATTTGATGTATTTCTTGAACTGCCAACTAAAAGATAAAATAATGTCTTGGCAATGAGAATTTAGTCCATACTGTAGTGCTCTAAGGTTCTAGAATACCTTATGGTCTGATTTGATCATATGTAGAAAAAATTAAGTAGTGCCCATGGTGAATAATTTTTATCTGAGTTTATAATGGAAGAACCCACTTAACCTAGAATCTTCTTAAGTATCCATGATGGAGAAGATTTAATGCGAACTGACCAAAAGATTTCTCTTCTGAGGTAGTAGAAATGCACCCATTTGACCCATAATAAGCCATTCTTTTTTTGCTAGGTACCATAGTAATCTACTCATTGTAGATCTACTCAACCATAAAAAGTTAACAAGCCTCATATCTCCTTCTCTCTTAGGTTGAAAATGGAATCCAAAGAGAAAATATCTAATTTAGATAAGGTAGAAGTACCAAATAGAGAAAGTTTTATACAGAGGGAGTTAATCTCTGAGATAATTTGATGAGGCATAGAAAATATCATGCTCCAGTAGTTTTGCAGGCTAAGAAGGACTCATTGAATTCGTTGTAATATGCTTGCATAACTCAAGAATGAAGCCTGCTGAGATCTCTTTCCAATGGTAAACTTATCTATCAAGGGTTTATAATGAGAAGGAGACAATTATTTACCATCTAGTAAGAATCTAAGGTACTTGAATGGGAGAAAGCCCTCAAGGATATACGAGAGAGAATTGAGTTCCTCTACTCCATTCATGGCAAGTCTATATAATAAAGAATAACGATAGAATATCTCAATACTTGCTAGGACATAAGAGATATTGCCTTTGCAAACGAAAAGTAGGCGATATGAAAATATTAGGTTAATTACTTGATCTTTTTGCATTTGGGATGAGGGGATAATCTTGGGTTAGAACAAATACTCCATAAGGCTCTATTCAAGTATTCCATTACTAAGACAAAAAGGTAAGGTGAAAGAGGATGGCCTCGCCTTAAACCTTTTTGAGCTTAAAAAGGTGGATGTAAGTTTCCATTGAATTTGATAGAGTAACTTAATATTGAGATACATGGCATTATGATCTTGAAAAAATGGCTGGGAAAGTTAAGGGCTAAAGGCATATTTTTTTTTTAAAACAATCCCAATTCACTAAATCATAGGCTTTCTTCATATCAATTTTGAGTATGATCTAGGGAGAGAGGTTTTTTGGTTATATCCTTTAACTAGGCCAGTGGCTAGGAGGATAGTACCCAATGGATCAATCTTTAATAAAAGAAGATTGGGTTTCACCAATCAATTTAGATAAAATATTCTATAGTATATGAGTAAAAATGATGGTAATAATATTATCGACTATGTTGTAGCAAGCAATGGGTCTATATTCATTTGGTCTCATAGTATTTGATTTTTTGGTACCAAGTTAAGAGAATGACATTAAGACTTTTAGGCATAATTCCAGTGATGAAGAATTTAGTTATAGCAAAATGAAGATTAATTCCCAATAAGTGCCAATAATGCTTGAAAAAGCGATTGTATAACCATCAGGACCTGGTGCATTATTGGATGAGAAGGAATAAACTTCTACTTTAACCTCCTTGAGAGAAATTGGAGCTAAGAGTTGTTTTTGTTACATTATAGATAATGTCGGACCTTTATGTACTACATTAATATCCAAATGTAAGATATCAGAGTTTACTAATCCCATCAGTTGAGTATTATATTTCTAAAAGGCATTAAAGATACCTTCTTGGCTTGTATGTGTATTGCCTATTTCATCTATAATAGAATGAATTTATTTACTAATTTTCTCCCCTTTAACACTGCATGAAAATATTTGGTATTGCTATCTCTAAGGCTCAACTATTGTGTTCTAGCTTTTTAATGGTAGAAGAGTTCTTCACATTGTGAAAGGTGGTTATATCTATTTAATAAATCCTTTTCCTATTACTGAAGACTTTGATTTGATGGATGAGAGGCTAAATTTCATTGAACCGCCACCAATTTATCTCTTTCTTTATGAACTTTATCTGTGATACCACTAAATTTATTCTTGTTAAGCTGCTTAAGAGGAGATTTTGAGATTTTAAGTTTAAGAAAAATGTATTTCTGTTTGTTATTAGAAATAGATGTACATCAATGTTCTTTAATGATAGAAAGGAAATCCTCATCTTTAGCTCACATGTTATAGAAGAAAAAGGGTATTTTACTTCGTTGTATTTCAGGTTTGATAGTAACAATGACAATAGAGTGGTTTGAGATGGGGGTGAAAATGTGCAAGGGAGCCTTTGAAAGAGTCCATAACTAGGGGTTTACAAAGTTCTTAATCCAATTTACACCAAATTCTATCCATACCAACCTATTTATTAGACCAAGTGTAGAAGGATCCTGCATATCTTATATTTTCTTATTGAAGAGTATTGAGGCAACATAGAAAATCTTCTACATCATGAGCATGGATATCTCCCTAAATCTTTTTTTTTTCTCTACTAGTCACAACATTGAAATACCTTATTACAAGATAGAGATGAGAGATTTGTTATGTGATAGTAAGCTGAGACCAAAGAATTTTTTTTGATAGTACATCATTGAAAGCATATATAAAAGTAACATCAAACTAGGGGGCATTATCAATTGAGCATGCCGTACATAGATTCCTTTAGCATGAGAAGATAACTCTTCTAATTCCATTTATTTGGATTCCAACCTACCCATATACGCCCATTATAGTTATTATCATAATTATGAATCCAATTCCAATGGTACATTAGTCAATAAGAGATAAGTTATCATCTTTACACCAATTTATTATTTGTTTTTATTTTTAGGGGTCCTTCATCCCCCTTATATTAAAAAATCCAAATTTCATTAGAGTTATATGTGGAAATCAGGTAAGAAGTGAATTGTTTTGGATCCATCTCTACATGTGACCAGCCTCCAATCTGAGGTAGTGTCTTCATTCTTCTAGTTTAGGCCCAATTATTCCATATCATCTTTTTATTGCATAGGGTCAACTTTTGCATTGTATTTTGGTCTTTTAATTCTAGGTTCCCCACAAATTTATTAAAGTTGTTTTTCTTGATGCGAGGGTTGAGCGATGGTTACATGAATATATTTATAATTTTGTGTAAATGGAGGGAGAGTAGAAGAATTTGTTGAGGCACAACATTAGGAGGTTGTTGTACCTGTATTACATGATGAGCTTATCTATTGATGAATGATAATGGTGTTTGTGCTGCATTTGTCAGCAAGATAGCCACTCTGTTGATATAATGAGAAAGGATTTAGGCTTCCATTCATATTCTATCTTTTTTCTAAGGATAAATCCATTAGGCTTCTTGATATGGACTAATTCAGGTAAGACTCTATGAATGCCAACTTCTACTAGAACTCTAGCATAGGAGGTGCATCCCTTTGTAGTTGTGATAATGTCAATTCCTAGTGGTCTTCCAATGCAGTTGGTAATTCAACTCAAGATTTATGTTAACCACAAAGAGAGGGGTAGTCCAAGAAGCTTTAGTTAAAGAGGAGGAAATTATAATTCTTTTTTTTTTGTGAATGTAAATTTAAAGTGCCATTGTCTCAGTAGTAATGATCTATTGAGATTTTTCCAACAACCAACATTCATAATTTTCAAATAAGCATCTTCCTTCTCAAAAGTGAAAAGGAAATAACCTTCATGCATTCAGATTTTTAGCAAGAAGACATGACCCTAATTATTTTTGACACAGGCTTCCATCTTGTACAAGGAAGGATGATTTCCACATACTAGACCTACTAAAGTTTTTTTTTCATTATTAGATTTCATAATCAACATCCTGCTCATTAATTTAGCCAAAATCACTCCATCCTAGATAGAAGGTGGTTTGTGGTATAGACTATGCAACTTGTTTGGCTTACGATTTGTTGAAATCGAATCTCATGAAGACATAATACCAATCTCCTACTTTAATATATCAAATTGTACCATATGCGTAGAACATTTCTCAAAATTGCTAATTGTGTCTAGTAACTTCAAATAGGGGGGAATAGTAGGTGGTTTCTTTAAAGGTTCAACCAATATGTGCTATGAAATTGCAATCGGGATCTAGTTTGAATATTCAGTTGGTTTTCAGATTGATTTTGCAATTGAGATCTGGACTAACTTTGTAATTAGAGATTATCTTGAAATTTCAATTTGGATTTGTACTAATCTTTCAATCAAGATCTCTTTTGAATAATTTTTTTTTTGGGAAGATGAATCATCTATTCCAACATCTAGGTCACTTATCGAATGCACTTCCTTGAATGGTGGTCTCCTTTTGGTCATCGATGAGAAGAAGTGTAACACCCTAAAATTCACTACTTTTTTTTCAAAAAGCGGAAGTAATAGAAACTCTGAAATTCAAACCCATGAATTCTGGGGATGTTACCGCCACACTTAGTACCAAACCGGTTCTCTCCTACCGTTTCAGTACCAAGTGCTAAGGCTAAGGAAAATAAATAATCAATTATAAATCAATCCAATCCAACTTCCAAATAAGCATTAAACGGTTGTAAAAAAAAAGTCAGAGTACGCATAAAGAATTATTATTCAAATTAAAAATAGAAATAGCTTACAACTGATAAAAGATTAACAAAAGGAAATAAATTCACATACATACTGAAATACGGCCACGACACTCTCGAACTTGAGCCAAAACATGCTCAACACACAGCCCCGACTGATGTCTCACCCACCTGCACAAAATCAAAAGGGCATACTACTCGTGGGAATGAGCAACACCCATGAAAAGGGTGATCACTACGCTACGTACTGAGTAAGGTAACCGAGCACTGAGGCTAACACATAAAATCACATAAACCATGTATAGGAATAAAAGAACATAAAGACCAATATGATCACATAATAACAAAAAATCATTTGGGTAGATGCATAAAGGCCCAATCATAGTCTGGATTAATTATTTAATTAATCTTTTATCAGAAATTGATACACATCACGCCTTTTTATCAAATCCATGCGAATACGGGAGCCCCCACTATTATAGCCGGTGGATCGAAGGCACATAGGGTATCATACCCTAACCACTATTATAGCCGGTGGATCGGATACACATAGGACTACGCGTCCTAACCCCTATTCGTAAACGACGGATCGGTTGGCCCTGGCTCGCATGGTGTTCCACTGTAAGTAATTAGTATCTTTTAGGTACCTTGCAAATTATGGTTTATTTTTATTGAGCTCTGGAACTCCCACTATTATAACCGGTGGATCGGTTATGCATAGGACATCATGCCCTAACCACTATTATAGCCGGTGGATCGGTCACACATAGGGTAAACACCCTAACTACTATTCTGAACCGGTGGATTGGTTGGTCCCGTCTCAATGACCTTTCACTTTAAGTGATTAGTATCTTAAGTATCTTATTCAAAAACTTTCATCCTAGATAATACCCTAGATATGCATGACCAACACTATGCAACCCTAGCTCCACGTCAATTACACTTCCAATCAAACCCTAATCCCCACGCAAACCATACTCCCATGCAAACCCTAACTCCACGTAAAACATATTTCCATGCAAACCCTATATCCCATGCAAACCCTAACTCCACGTAAAATATATTTCCATGCAAACCCTAACTCCCATGCAACCTATTTTCCATGGAAACCCTAATTTTATGCAAACCCTAATCCTCATGCAAAACCCTAATCCTCATGCAAAACCCTAATCACCAGGCAACCTCATGCGAAACCCTAACCCATGCAAAACCCTAACACATGCAACTCCCCATCAATATTTTATAACTCCATCATTATTTTATGACCCCATCATTATCTTACAACCCCATAATTATCTTACCGCTCCATCATTATTTTACAACCCCATCATGCATGTCTTAAGGCCACATTATACAACAATAATAACATACATGTACACATGATTCTCATGTCACCATTTATCCACACCGACATACTTCAATCCCATAATCATGCTATATTAATAACAATTATACAATATTCACATGAAATAACTTATAATTAACATCATATGGCGTGCATAGCATAAAATCACGTAATACAAGTATAGCCTTAGCACCCGTTACCTAAAACGTCACCGATCTTGGAGCACACTCCTATATCACTTGAGGGCTTTGGTTGAGCTCACCTACTATGGGAAAAATACTAGGATTAGGTTTTCTCTTAAGAATGCTATTAATTCTAACTTATCCCAAGACCTTATTTTTAATTATTATACTAGAATTGACTCTACAAACTACTAGTAGAATATTAATAATGAAACTAATGCAGTTCAAAATAAAAAGGTGATATAAGGGTTTCTACCCTTCACCAAAATAATATTAGTAAAGATAAAATAATAATAATCATAAAAATTCTAATAACAACTAAATATTATAAATAAAGATAATATTAAGAATAATAATAATAATAATAATAATAATAATAATAATATAAGCTTTAAATTTAAAGTGGGGTTTAGACCCTACTTATAACTAATGACCTACTATTTATTAATATTAATAATAAAATTAATAACATATATAATAATATTAAAATAATAAAGATAATAATAATAATATTATTAATGGTTATATAAAAAAATAGAAATAATGATACTCAAATACATAAGTGTGAATGTTAATATAAAATTAGGGCCTAAGATTTTCTAGAATAATTAATAATATGATAATAATAATTATTCTAATAATTATAATATTAATAATAAGAAGAAGAATGATAGTAATCATATAATAATTCAATTAATAACTTAAAATTCGAAACTAACAATAAAATTATTTTATTACTACTCTCTATCCTGCAAGTAAAATTCAGCATAAATTTTATATCAAATAATAATAATATTAATAACAAGGAAATAATTATTATATTCCAATAATTACTAATAAATAAAATAAAAAATAGAATAATTTATAATAAATAGTAAATAATGACTAAGAAGGTCTAGGGTTTCACCTTGAGTCGGGGGGAATGGGCGGCACCGCCGGTGGCCGAAAAAATAATCTAAGAGGGGAAAAGATGAAGAAAAAGAGAGAAGGAGCAAGGGGAAAAATAAAATAAGGTTATGGTTCAGTGGAGGAGGATTAGAGGGAGTTTTTGGGTGGTTCAGAGGGCAGTAGAAGTGGCGAAAGCGGCGGCAGATGGCGGCTTAAAGGTTGCGGGTTATAGATTTTTGCAAGGCGGGTAAGAGATTTCGCACGGCTATGGTAGCTCGTGCGAGAAGAATCAAAGGATTTGGAGAGATTAGTTAGATAGAGGAAATTGCAGGGAAGAAATTGGAATGTTGCGGTGGCGCGGAGGTTGGCTATCAGTAGCGAGAGAAGCGTGTGAAGTCAGGGTGGCGGCCAACTCTTGCTTAGGGTATTCGGGGAATAAAATCTCCAAAAATCCTACAACTAGGCTATTTATAGATTTTAGATGGTATAATAGGGTTTTGGGGGTTAGTAGGAAGGTATGAGGTGCAAGGATTTGGGTGGCCGGCGACAGTAATTGGTCGGCAATCATTTAGGTTGGATCAAAGTTTCGCGAGGCTGGGGAGAGGAAACAGGCGAGAGATAACGGACGAGAGTTATGCCAATTTATTCCTCGAGTCAATGGGAATACAATGAGGCAAGAAAAGGCCGGTCAAAGTCCCTATAGCCGGCGACGCCATTGTTGGAGTTGGGAGCTGCGGCCACGTCGACGGAGGAGAAAGGAGGAAGAAGGAAGAAGGAAGAAGTAAAGGAGGTGGACCGCTCGGCCGGGGAAAGAAAAGAAAAGGGGAGAACCGGGCCAATTGGCGACAGTTACTCCTTCATTAAACGAGACGCGTCGTCTCGACATAAAACCATACAAAACGCCGCGTCTAGGCGCACACAGGAAGAAGACAACGACACTGGGCCGTGGAGGAAGGGAAGAAGGGGAACCGCGCCGTGAGCTGGCCCAGTTCGGGGAGAAAAGAGAAAAAGAAAAAGAAAAGAAGAAGAAGAAAAAGAAATAAAAAGGAAGAAGGGAAAAGGAAAAAGGAAAAGGGAAAAATAAAAATAGTTGGTTGGTTTAATTAAATTAATTAGGATATTTGGGTTATTTAAAAAAATATTTAAATAAAATAATATTTAAATCCCTTTTTAGGCTAAAATAGGATTTTTAAAAGATTTTTCCTAAATTCATCTTTTATTTGTAAAACCCCTAATTTTCTCCATTTAAAATTATTTATAAACTTCTTATTAATTTAGAAATATTTTATCCTCCTTATTTTAAATAGAATAATTTATTTAATTAATTTCCAAAATAAGATCCTTAATTTGTTAAAATACCCAAATTCTCTCCTAATAAAAATAGTTATAAATTTCTTCTTGATTTATCCTAATTAATTTCCTTTTATTTTAATAAAATAATTTATTTAATTTATTTTTATAATAAAACCTCATTTAAATATAATATTGAAAATTAGAAAATTTCGGGGCATTTCAAGAAGCGACCATAGAAGACTAACGCGTGCATGTAGAAGATATTTTCCTTTCTCCATTGAGGGATGCTACATGTAGACACACACTTGTGCCCCTATAGGAAGCCCGTGTACTTCTGTTTTTATTTTATTGTGCATTGTGATTTAGTTTAAATAAAAAAATTTATTTGGTTAAGTCTTTTGTTTTCTCCAAGAATTTGTTTATAGTTTATATAGTATTTCCTTTAAAATTTATCTTAATTGAATTTTCTTTTAAGTAAATTATGTTTAGATATTTTGTTAAAAAAGGAAAAAAGAAAACCTATTTGATGTGAATGGATGAATTATCTTTCACAAATTCAGGATCATTTTGCTTGATTTGTAGAACAACTATGTCAACCAAAGTTGGAAGAACGTTGATGTTGTGGATGTTTTAAATGCAAAATAAAATTGGAAGGTTTTGATCTTATCTAAGATCAAAATAATTTTGAAGATAAACCAATAATTTCTCTATAGAACAACTCTTAAAACTCACTCAATATTAACCTCACTTGAAGAGAAAAGTAGGAAGATAGTATTACAAATAGTTTTGATTCAATGCTCTCTATTAATTCAACCATCTATTTCATTTCATTTAATATATATATATGAGGCCAAGCTTAACATCCATTAAGAGTTAAACTAACACACATCCATATGATATATATAATGAGTTAAAATTATAATGACAAGATATTAAAAAGCTTACATAAAGTATTAAAGCTATATAAATCCTAATCATGATAACACAGTGAATAATCAAGTAATCAGACTTCATGTCTTTTAGCTTTATCTTCCATGCAATCTTGTAACCCTTGTATTGTCATTTTCTTATACACTATATATTACCGGTGAAGTCTTCTTCTTGAAAACATATATAATAATTGTAAGAATCACTTAATGAAATATTATTAAGATTATTATGAAAATGTTCAAGATTTTAAAGAACACTTGGTACCACCTCCAAATATGCTAACTCTTGTCCTTCAATATGAGAATAATAAGATGGAGATGCTCATGTATCATTCTCCCCTTGTAAAAAAGAATTTGTACTCAAATTAGTATCCCTATAATAAGGAGATACATCTTTGATGTTGAAAGTCCTAAAAACACCTCCATAGGATTTTGGTAATTCTAATTCATAAGCATTATTTCCATATTTTATTAAGACTTTAAATGATCTATCTACTTTTGAAATTAGTTTATTCTTTCTCAAGTTTGAAAATATTTCTTTTCCTAGTGTAACCATACTAAGTCTTCTGATAAAAATATTTATGTAAGTCTACTTTTGTTCACTTGGTTTTGGTATTTTGAATTATATTTAACAATATTGTTCATTATTTGATCGTGAAGTTTCTTCAAGAATTCAATTATTTTTATAGCATCATAGTTCTTAATATCACCTTTATGTAATGATAACATATCAATAGGTAAATAAAGATTAAGTTCATAGAAAACTTTAAATAGACTCGATTGAGTTATACTAGAATGACTCCTCTTATATGCAAATTTAGGACGTGCAAATTTTAATCCCAATATTTTATATTCTCATTAACTAATCTTTATAGTAAATTTCCCAAGGCTCTATTAGTTACTTCAATTTCACCATCCATTTGTGGATGATGTGATATATGAAAGAACAAATTAGTACCTAATATATGCTAAAGTGTCTTCCAAAAGTAACTCAAAAGGTTCACATCTTTATCTGATACTATTCTTTTGGGAATACCATGTAATCTTACTATTTCCTTAAAATATAAATCTTCCATATGAGTTGCATATTCTATTTATTATAAGGAATAAAATATGTCATTTTAGAAAATTTATCTACCACTACCATAACAGAATCATTTATCTTTATGTCCTTGGTAAACCTAAGATAAAGCACATGCTAACACCCTTCCTCATGCGGTTCTTAATTTTCTCATGAAGTTTGTTTAAGAACTCAATAGTTTCTTTGGCATCATAGTTCTTAATATCACCTTTATTTAATAATAACATATCAATTGCTAAATAAGGATTAACTCCATAGACAACTTCAAATAGACTTGATTAAGTTGTACCAAAAGGATTTCTATTATATGAAAATTCAGCATGTGCAAGTTTTATATCCCAATATTTTTTACTCTTACTTACTAATACTCACAGTAAAGTTCCTAAGGCCCTATTAGTCACTTCAGTTTGACCATCCATTTCTGGATGATGAGATGTACTAAAAAATAGCTTAGTACCTAATATATACCAAAGTGTCTTCTAAAGTTAACTCAAAAAATTTACTCCAATCCCTATCTTCCTTTACTTGTGTCAAACCAAGCCTAAGATTTGATACCAAAAATTGATGTGTAAGATAATGGATGAATTACCTTTCATAAATATAGGATCTTCTTACTTGATTTGTAGAACAACTATGTCGACCAAAGTTGGAAGAACGTTGATGTTGTGGACATTTCAAATGCAAAATACAATTAGATTTTTCTATTCTCCAACATAAAAAAAATTCCATAGAGAAACCAATAATTTATCTATATAAAAGCTCCTTAAATGCACTCAATATTAACCTCATTTGAAGAGAAAAGTAGGAAGATAGAATTACAAAGAGTTTCGAATTAAATCTCTATATTAATTAATTCATTTTTTTTTCATTTTATGTCATTTACCATAAAATATAAAAGTGTATATGATGTAGTAGAAAAAAAATCAAGAATTGGATTTCATAATTATGGAACTAATTATTCTTCATTTGGAAAAGATCTCCCATTAATTTGAAGACAAATGGATGGTTACGTTGCTAGAAATGTACTATACAAGCTACTAAGTATCTATGTACATGTGCATGGCATGCATGGAATGCATGTCCACGTGCATGGGGATACTATTTGAATCTCGGATGTGTGGACTTATTAATTTAGCTAATTAATTAATTAATTAGAAGGGTTCGATATTAGCTAGAGCATAAAGTAGCATAAAGTTAGCATAAAGTAGCATAATATCTCTTAGCTTAGAATTTTTTGAGTTATGCTTTTTAGCTAAGTGGGATATTGGTTATATAAATCCATGTAATTCAAAAATATAGGTAGACATAGATGATTAATATTGAAGTTGAATTCTGTGTGACTTCAATTTAAGTTAATCAAATTTGTGTGAACGATTTAGCTTGAAAACCTTAATATCATTGTCTGTGTGAATTAAAGATTAAGTCTTACCATTTCTTCTCTCTATAATACATATTCTTCCATCCATCATTATCGTCCAAACATCACCACAATTGAGCATAATTGACGCCCTAAATTGGCACCTTCATTCAAAACCCTAACCCTTCCATTTGAACCAAACATAACCCTAACCCTTTAATTTCAAAGGTAAACCCTAACCCTAACCCAAGAAATAAAATAACATTAAACCCTAATATTTGAATCCTCATCATCACCATCTCATCATTGTTGAATAAACCTCATCATCATCTCATCACATTCGAATTACCATCATCATTAATTCACCACCATCGAATCATCATCACCATCACCGAATCATCATCTTCACTTTTCTACCATATTCGAACCATAATCATACTTATTCTAATATATTCAAATCTTAAATTTCTTAATTCAACATCAAAGAGCCTTTATCCTAACATATAAATCTAATTTGAGCCCTAATATCACCCTAATTCTAATTACATACTTCACACACATCAATTTTTGGTATCAAAGACTTAGGTTGGAGCTGTTGCAATTAAGATCCGATATTTGCTTCAAGATTCTTGAATAAAGTGTCTCATATTTAGTAGTCTCCAAGAATTCATCAAGAAATCACAAAAGATCTAAGCACTTAAGGGTGTGTTTGGGGGAATCACAATCGGTGGGTAAAGAGAAAGGATGGAGAACCAAGGAGAGGAATTGAGGGATATTCTCAAGATCTTGATGGAAAAAATCAAGGAGGTTAAATTACATGTGGTAGAATAGAAGCTTCGTAAGCCAATGAGTCCCACGTGTATCCACAAAACCAAAGGGATCAAGTAGAGGAAGACCACATAAGAAGGACACAAATTTGAGTGGAAGAAGAAGAAGAAGAAGAAGAAGAATAAGAAGAAGAAGAAGAGAGAATGGGAAATTATGTAAGACCATGTGACACCTTGAGAAAAAACTATGATGATGTGGTAAAAGGAATCCACTTTGATCTTCCTTACCTTGAAGGTAATCTTGACCTCAAATCTTTTTTTGAATGATTACAAATTATTGAATTGATTTTTGAGTATAAATAAATTGATTATGAGAAGAAGTATTGAATAGTGATATTGAAGTATAAGAAATTTGCGACGGTGTGGTACAATAATTTAAAAAAGAGACAGGAGAGAGAAGGATAATTAAAAATTAGATCATGGGAAAAATTAAAAAAACACCTGAAGAAGAAATTTATGCCTCAGGAGTATGAGTAAGAGAATTTTATAAAAATGACTATGTTGAGGCAAGGGTTACTTGGAGTTGAATAATAAATTCTGGAGTCCAAAAGGTTAGCTCTAATATGTGATGTCCAAGAACGAGAAGAACAAAGGTGTGCATGATTCATCAAGGGTTTCAATATGAATCTTTAGGAGAAGGTAGAGGCCTTTATGAAGTGTTTGAAGACCTAACCAAGTTAGCCATCAAGTGTGAAAAATAGTTTAAGAGGATAAAGCCGCCAGAAAGTCAACCAATGCTCCATATGGTTTGACTTTAAAGGGTGTGTCAAAGCCACCATTTTCTCAAGCTGCAAATCAAGAAAATGTTAGAAGTTTCACTCATGAAGAAAAGGGTAAGGATTAAGTGGTTGATAAGGTGAAAAAAATGCTTCAAGTGTAGAGGTTATGGTCTTTTTTCTTTTGATTGTCCAAACCAAAGGGCATTGACGTTGAAGGAGATAACAAATATGGAGGCTTGTGAGGAGAATGAAAACCTTGATGAAGACTTTGAAGAAGAAATTGATTGCTCGGAGGATGCTTTAGAAGAAGGCCAAGTGGATTTCTATGTGTTGCAAAGGGTACTCCAAGTACAAAAATATCCTTCACTTACTCAATGGGAGAAGATTTTCAAGGCTAAATGTAGAGTTGGTGATAAATTGTGTGATATCATAATTGATAATGGATCATGCGCTAATGTTGCTAGTGAGAAGTTGGTTAACAAGATCTATTTGTAGACTAAGGGTCATCCAAGACCATACTTTTTCCAATGGCTCAACAAAGATAAAGACGTAAGGGTAGCAAAAAAAACTCTTATCTCTTTTAAGATTAACAATTATTTTGGTGATGTTTTATATGATATTCTACCTATGGATGCTTATGATATTTTTTTGGGGAGGTCATGGTAATTTGATAGGAAGGTCGTGTATGATGGGTTCCTTAATGAGTTTTTGGTATGTAAGGGTCCAAAAAGGTTTAGGCAAAAACCTAATCTAAATGGGGAGGATTCAATTTTGAGGAATGAAAAGGGGGAAGGAACCGAGAGCATGCAATAAAAAAAGAAGATGTTTAGTGTAGGAGGGGAAAAAAGAAGAGTAGCATGGAGATGTTGATCCTTAAGGAGTGTGAGATGAATAAAGCCATCAAAGATGAGAAGATATGCTATGCTTGAGTAGTAAAAGAGGTCCAACGAGGGGAGAATGTTAATATGGATCCAAAATTACAACAAGTATTGAAAGAGAGTATGCTGAAGTTTTTCTAGAAGAGTTGTTGAAATGCCCCAGAATTATTTATTTTTAAGATATATTATTAAATAAGAATTTATTGGGAAATTAATTTAATTTTTTATTTGGAATAAGAGGAATTTATTTAGGGAAAATTAATAGGAACTTATGAATATTTTTATAAAGGAAAAACTGAGCTTTTTGTTAATTAAAAAGGAATTTAGGAAAAATATTTTAAAAACCCTAAATTAGACTAAAAAGAAAATTCAATATTATTTTAAATAAATGTTTTATTTTAGATACCTAAATTATTCAAATTAATTTATTTAAACCAAAAACCTTAAATTTTCCTTTCCCTTTTTCCTTTTTCTTTTTCTTTCCTCCTTTTCATTTCTTTCCTTTCTTTCTTCTTCTTTTCCCCGCTGGTTGGGCCTAACACGGCCCGACCCACCTCTCCTTCTCCTTCCTCCTCGGCGCAGCGCCGTTGCCTCCTTCATGCGGCATCCTAACGCCGCGTTTTGACTCGTTTCCGCTTGAGATGTTGCATCTCATTTAATGACAAAATTAACTAGCACTGACCGGCTCAGCTCTCTCCTTTTTCTTTTCTTTCCCGGCCGATCGGTTCACCCCTCTCCTTCTTTCTTCCTCCCTTCTCCTCCGTAGATGCAGCCTGCAACTTCCACCCTCGGAAATGGTGGCGCTAGCCACGGGGACTTTGATCGGCCGATTCACCCCTCTTTTTCTCCCTCTTGACTCGCATATTAGCTTGGCATGATTGATTATCCTCAACTCTCGCTCGTTCCCTCTCTTTTGCTTTGCGAAATTTTGACCCCGACCCAAACAATCGCCGGCCAATTCTGCCACTAGCCACCCAAACCCTAGCATCCAATACCATCCTGCCGACCTCCAAAACCCTAGTAACCCATCTAAACTCTATAAATAGCCTAGTTGTGGATGTTTTGAAACTTCTTCTTTCCCAAAACCCTAAGTGAGAACCGCCAGCCACCACAACTTCAAACACATCTTCCGCCTCCGATAGCCAACCTCAACGCCACCGCAGCATCCCAAATTATTCCTTGCAATTCCCTCTAGCTAACTAAACCCTCCAAACCCCTCGATTCGTCTCGCACGAGCTGTCATAGCTGTGCAAAATCTCCAGCCCATCTCGCAAAAATCTATACCCTGCAACCCTTAAGCCGCCGTCTGCCACCACTGTTGCCACTTCTATTACCCCCTGAACCACCCAAAAACTCCATCTAATTCTCCTCTACCGAACCATAACTTTATTTTCTCTTTTCCCCTCCTCATTCCCTCTTTTTCTTCATCTTTTGCCCTCTTAGACTCTTTTTCCGGCTCTCGCCGTGCACCACCGCCGGTGCCGCCCATCCCTGCCGACTCAAGGTGAAGCCCTAGACCTTCTTAGACCTTCCTTTATATTTATTTACATATATTCTATTTTTATTAAAATTTTTATGGTTATTCGATTATTATTATTATTATTATTATTATTATTATTATTATTATTATTATTATTATTATTATTATTATTATTATTATTACCTTTACTAACTTTATTTTGGTAAAGGGTAGAAACCCTTGTATCACATTTTTACCTTAAATTACAATAGTATTTTATTAGTATTTTAGTAGTATTGGGTGTAGTTAATTAAGAACCAAGGCATAGGATAAGTTAGAAACTAATAGTATTTTAGGAGGGAAGCTAATTCTAGTATTTTCCCCCATAATAGGTGAACCCAGTCAAAGCCCTCAGGTGGAATAGGAGCGTGCACCAAGATCGGTGACCTTTTAGGTAAGGGTGTTACTAAGGCCATTCATGTGTTTATATGCATTATGTGCTTCATATGCCATGTATTCTATGTTATCATTATTAATTATATCATATATGATATGATGTGGAGTTCACGTATGATCTTGGGTTGTTATATGGCATGTGTTTTATTTGTATGTGATGATATGTGATGTGGCCTGAAGACATGCATGTTAGGGTTCACATGATGTTATTAATATTGCACGGTGTTTGGGTTTCACCTGATGATATTAATGTTGCATGGTAATAGGGTTGCATGGAAGTATAGTACATTGCATGGTATTAGGGTTGCATGGAAGTGTGGTACGTTGCATGGGAATTAGGGTTGGCATGGAAATGTGGTACGTTGCATGGTAGTATTAGGGATGCATGGAAGTGTGGTTTAAGTGAAGCTAGGGTTTGCATGGGAGTTAGGGTTGCATGGAAGTGTGGTATGTGGGGCTAGAGTTTGCATGGGAGTTAGGGTTGCATGGAAGTGTGGTTTATGTGAAGCTAGGGTTTGCGTGGGAGTTAGGGTGCATGGAAGTGTGGTCTATGTGGAGTTAGGGTTTGCATGAGAGCTAGGTTGTGCATGGGAGTTAAGGTTTGCATGGGAGCTAGGGTCGCATGGGTGTTAGGGTATGTCATGGTTAACTATGGTGGGATGGTTATCTAGGGTTGGAGTGGTTAACCTAAGTCAAGGAGTAAGTATGGTAAGGATTTGATTTGCATGACTGGAAATGAACATATGAATAAGATACTTAAAATATCAAATACGTAAAGTGGAAGATGTTGAGCCTGGCCCAGACCAATCCACCTGCATAATAGTGGCCAGGTACTGCGGTAGCCTAGAGACCGATCCATCAGCATAATAGTGGTAAGGTATGTTACCCTAGTAACCGATCCACCGGCTAAAATAGTGGGGGATCCCGAGCTCAACGAATCAAACTATATATGTTATTAAGATGTGGGAAGACACTAATTACTTGTAGTGGAACACCATGCGAGAAGGGGCCAGACCGATCCACCGGCATAATAGTGGTAGGGTATGTTACCCTAGTGACCGATCCACCGGCTAGAATAGTGGCCAGGAGACAAAAGTTCCCTGGAGACCAATCCACTGACAATAATAGTGGGGTTCCCGTACTCGTATGGACCTGATAAAGAATATGGTGTGGAAATAAATTCGATAAAGGCTTGATAAAATAAATAATCTTAACTATATTGAACCTTGGCATTTTCATCTAACCATTCATTTTCCTTTATGTTAAAGTGTTTGTAATTATGCCTTGTTATTATTTCGCATGGATTATGTGCTTATGTGTTGGCCTTAGTGCTCGGTTACCTTACTTAGTACGTAGCGTACTGATCACCCCTTTCATGGGTGCTGCTCATTCCCACGAGTAGAAGACCTATCTGACTTACTACAGGTAGGAGATGTTTATTTTGATGATATTGATGTCTATGGGACATCAGGTGGGGCCAAGTGATGATTGGGCTGAATCCATTTTAGAATGGCGTGGCCGGATTTCCATTGAGATTTTTCTCCCTATTTTCTTTAATTTATGTTAAGTACTTCAGAACAATTTTATGTTCGTAGTTATCTCTTTTCCCTGAAAAATTAACTCTCGTATTTTGGATTTTATAAAGACACATGCATACTTGATTCCTGTATTTACAAATTTGAGCTATCTAATAATGTTATGAGTTATTTTTTTAGCCTTAGCACTTGGTATTAGAACAGTAGGAGTGAACCGGTCTAGTACTAAGTGTGGCGGTAACATCCCTAAAATTTCTATTAGCCAAGAATGCAAAATAGAGTACAGGCTATAATTTCTAGGTGTGGTACGTGTTAAAAGAGAAAGATTTTCTTCCACAAAGGGTTATATGTACCTTTACTTGTGCCTATTCAACCATGAGAAGGTGTTAGTATGTATTTTATTTTAGGATTATATAGGACACAACAAATCAAGGATTCTATTATGTTTGTGGTTGATTGATTTTCCAAAATGGCTAATTTTATCGCATGTCACAAGACTGATGATGCTACCCACGTTGCGAATTTGTATTTCAAGGATATCGTGAGATTTTATGGAATTCCAAGAAGTATTGTTTCAGATAGAGATGTGAAGTTCCTAAGTTATTTTCGGAAGATATTATGGCACATGCTAGGAACAAAGCTTCTATTTAGTTGCATCATCCTCACACAGATGAGAAAACTAAAGTTACTAATAGAAATTTAGGTACTTTGCTAAGGGGATTGGTGAGTAAGAGTGCTAAGGCTTGGCATGTCAAGTTAGCACATGCGAAGTTTACTTACAATCAAAGCCCATCTACTACAACAGGCTCTAGTCCATTCAAGATAGTATATGGCAATGATCCATATATGATGATTGATTTTATGCCATTGAAGAAAGGTGAAGTGAAAAGTTATGATGCATGAGAGAGAGTAGATTTCTTTCAAAAACTTCATCAACAAATCAAGAAAAATATCGAGAAGGTGAATGAAGTATACAAGACAAGAGCAAATAAGCATAGGAGCCAACATATTTTTCAACCTTGAGATTTGGTATGGTTACACTTGAGGAATGAGAGATTTCCTAATATAGGGAAACATAAGCTTATGTCAAGGGTGGATGGTACTTTCAAAGTACTTCTAAATTTTGGGGAAAGTGCTTATGAGCTCTATTTGTAAGATTCATATGGTGGGGGTATCAAGGACATTCAATGTTAGAGACATTAGCCCTTATTATGGCGATGCAAATTTAAGAGAAAATTATATCAAAAAGGGGAGAATGATGTAAAAAAAAACACTCAAGAATTGGCTTTCATAATTATGGAACCAATTATTCTTCATTTGGAAAGGATTTCCCATAAATTTAAAGACAAACGGATGGCTATGTTGCTAGAAATGTACCACACAAGCTACTAAATGTCTATGTGCATGTGCATGGCATGCGTTGCATTCATGGCCACATGCATGGGGAGAATATTTGCAGCTTGAACTTGTGGAATAATTAATTTAGTTAATTAATTAATTAAGTAGAAGGGTTGTATATTAGCTAGAGCATAAAGTTAGCATAAAGTAGCATAATATCTTTTAGCTTGGAATCTTTTGAATTATGTTTTTTAGCTAAGTGGGAGATTATACAGAGCCATGTGAGTCATGAATAGAGGAAGAAATGGAAGACATAGATGATCAATTGAATTTGAATTCAAAGTTCAATTATGTGTGAGTTTTGTTTAAGTTAATCGAATCTGTGTGAACGATTTAGCTTGAAAATCTTAATCTTTTTGTCTGTGTGAATTAGAGATTAAGTCTTATCCTTTCTTCTCTCCATAATCCATGTGATAACCTATTATGCCATGTGGATAAATAAAAATGAAGTATATGATGAAAATAGATGATAAGAGGAAACTTTAGCCTTAGGGGCATTTTGGTCATTTTAACCTAAGGTGCCCAAGTATAATAATTGAAACCTAGGTTGGCCCTAGTGGACTATCTAAATTAACATGAATAATAATTCTAATAAATATTACTTAATAATAACAAAAATAAATAAAAATGAATTAGTATGTGATTGCAGTATTTTTCGTGGTCATCTTAATTAAGATACTAATAATTAAAGTGAAAAATCTCGAGATTAGTAATGGTAGATATTTAGGAGTCGCTACAATAAAGGCATGGTTTAGACCATGATTATTCTAGATTTTGCTGGTGTGCCTTAGTACCCTAGCCAGGCTCTACATATTACTCTATTTAGTTCTACGGACCTACTTAGGGGGTATGCATACTTATGGATTAAGTATCTTTGTTGTTAGGGTACTCTGTGTATTCATTCAGTAATGTGACCAACGTACCGTTACATCCCTGGGTTGATGGTTGGATGGTACTATGATGCTTGTATACGCTAGTATTAATAGTGTACCTTTATGTCTACGGGTTCATGATCTCCCCTCAAGTTAAATAAATAGAATTGATGTATTAATTAAATGGAAAAAAATACTTATCATTTAAATTAGAAGATTATTGAGTTGGGCCTAGATCGATCCACCTTTGAGAATAGCCGCCAAGAGCATTTTGCCTTAGAGACCGATCCACCAAAAAATAATAGAGGTTAAGTGCATTCTGCCTTGGAGTTGTGTTTCTCCTCCACTGATTATAATAGTGGGGGATCCCAAACTCAATAACTAAATCTTGGATGATAATAAATCATGGGAAATATACTAATCATTAACAGTGGAATACCTCATGAGTTGAGTCCATACTGATCCATCAACGATAATAGTGGCCAGGAGCACTTTTCTCTGAAGACCATTCCACTAGAAAATAATAGCGGCCAGCCGCTATCTGTCCTAAAGTTGTATTTTCGATCCATCAGATATAATAGTATATTTTCTATACTCATGTGGATATAATTCAAGATATGATTATGAATAATATTTAATTATTGGCTTAAGACCAGATAATGTTGATTTCACCATCATGATCTATTTCTATGGTATAAAGAGGGCTTTGGTGCCTGTCTTTCTTGGTAAGTGCTATAAATGCTAAGTTAATGGACTTAATGATATATGATTCTTGTTGAAAAAGTCCATCCTATGTTGTTGTGTTTGTTTTTATGCAGTGTGTATGTGTTGTCCTTATGTTTAATTGATGTGTTGCATGCAGGTCTTACCTTCTAGTTTTGTATAAAGGGTTATTCAGTACTGTAGTGCTGAAGGGATCCTTTGTGGGCAGTGTCCCTTACAGGTTAGCCTGCAGATATTATTCAAGTTCTTATCGGGTAAGAGTATAAGGATCATTTGGGAAACTTTATAAGTTTATCCTTTAAACTTTCATATTTCCTTAAGTCATGATTTTTATTTCTGTAACCACAACTAGTGGATTTTATTCTTGTAATGTAATTTAACACATAAATCTAATTTAGTTTTATAACTTGATCTTATGTAAACTATTCTCTCTTTATTTTTAAGCTATAGCATTTGGTACTGGAAGTGTAGAAGAAAACCAATTTAGTACTAAGTGTGGTAGTAGTATTCGCAAAATTTTTTGTGTTTACTTCTACTAAATTTTAATAAGACAAAATTTCTCATTAGTGAATTTTAGGGGTGTCATACTCTCCCCCGACCTTCTCTTCTCCTTCGTCCTTTATCCCCACCCCTATGTTTCCCTTTCAACTCCCCCTATTGCCACCGTTATCACCTCCATCATCAACCTAGCCTCCACGCTGCTAGCTTCTCTACCATACCTCTTGCCTTCACGACCCCAAGTAGCCAATGCCCATTCTACCCTACAACCCTACCTCATCTCCTTATCTTCTCTTCAATACCCCTTTTCAATCATCTCTTCCTCTTCCTTTCCTCCACCACCATAACTCCTCCCAACTTCTTGCTGCCAACCACCCACCTCCTACACCTACCCTTCCCTCCTTCCTCTTCTTCTTCTCATTTTCTTCCTCTTCTTTACCTTCACTACACCTTCCTCCCTATAGTCTACGTTGACACCTCCATCGCCTTCAAGCCACTTACAAGACACTCCTAACCACCAGCCATCTCCTCCCTCACTTCTACACCCAACAACCAAAACCACACCTTCCACCATCACCTACAAACCCTTACCTGATCCACCTCTATTCTCCCCCATTCATTTTCATTCATTTTGCATGGCTTATGTTGCATATTTAGCGCAAGTGACGCTATATAATTTTTATATATATTTTGGATAATATTTAAGGTAAAAGGGTAGTTTGGTAATTTTATATTTAATAAATATTTTTAATAAAAATTGTTATTTTATTTATCTAATATTAATATGGTATTTGTGATATTATGTTTAGGTATGAAATTTTATTAAATGGAGCCTAAGAATTTTTAGCTAATTACCTGTAAAGTTTGGTTTTTGCTGGAAATCAGGTAACCTTTATACCCCGCTAAAATGTTTGGACCATAATATGTAAGCATATTATGGTTTTTGACATATGATTTTGTATATATGATGTGTTACAAATAAACCCATGATTATTAATGTTATCTTGGAAAATGAAAAAAATAATGCATGTTATATTATGTTAGATGTTATCTATGTGAAAAGGTGATTGAGAAGTGGTCTAATGTTAAGAATTAATGATTTATATTATATACAAGTAAAATACTAGGTTAAGTATGTGTGGACACTTGGAGTAAAAATGTTACTACTATGAGCCCTAGGACCAATTTCGTCATATAGACACATCATGATATTTAAGCCTAACTAAAATGTCGAATGTGTTATAAATATTACTAAGAATGGAGATTGGAGTTTGGTGTATTATAAACACATGTTTTAGCACGCATATCAAGATTTTAAATTTTAGGGGTATTTTGGTAATTTTTTATATATGGTGGCGATCATTCTAATAAATAGGTATGCTAAGTGTTATGTGACGTTGAGAATGATAATAGGGGTTTGTGGTATTAATAACACATGTTTGGGCAAAAGTACTAATATTATATGACTTAGGGACATTTTGGTAATTTAAAATGTGCAATGGTGGTTATTCTAATAAACATGCATGATAAGTAATAATTGGTACTAAGTATAATAATATGGGTTTGTAGCATTAGTAACACATGTTTGGGCAAGAATATTATAATTATATGACCTAGGGAAATTTTGGAAAATTTAAATGTGTAATGTTGGTTATCCTAATAAATATGCATAATAAGCAATACTTGGCGCTAAGTATGAAAATAGGGGTTTGTTGCATTAGTAACTCATGTTTGAGCATGAATATCAAATTATTATGATTTAGGGGCATTTTGGTAATTTTACATGCACTAGAGTGAGTAGTCTAGTAAGCATGCAAGATAAGCATTAATTGATGTTAAATATCAGAATAGGAGTTTATTTTCTTAGTATCACTTATTTTCGCATAATAATCGATATTACATGGTCTAGGAGCGTTTTGGTAATTTTACATGTACTATGGTGATTAGTCTAATAAACACCCATGTTAAGTATTCATTGATAATAAATATGAGAGTAGGGGTTTATTGTCTTAGTATTACTTGTTCTAGTATAATTATGAATATTATAGGGTCTAGAGATATTTTGGTAATTTGGAGTGCACCATGATGAATATACTAATGAATATGGATGATATGTGATATTCCTTATCAAGCACGGGTATTGGGATATTCTTATATTAGATGTGCATGTTTTAGAATAATTATTACTATTGCATGGTTTAGGGGTAGTTTGGTAAATTAGAGTATGTTATGATATTATTCTCATACATGCAGGAACTACATTAATTATTGATTAATCATGAGAATGTTTGTTTTGTTGTATTAAAAGCGCATGTTAGGATTTTAAGTGTAAAATGATCATTTGGTGTGTTGGATAACTTAAATTCATGATCAATAATTCAGCTATGGTGTGTTATTCATTTTATGGCAAGTTGATTAAATAAAATGAAATTTGTGATAGGAATGGATGGTAAAGAGGTAGCCTTAGCCTCAACGGTGTTTTGGTTATTTTGACCTAAAGTGCCTAAGTGTAAGCATTTGAGCCTAGGATGGCTTTAGTAGACTGTTATGTTGCATTAAAAAATTATCTTGATTATAATTACATCATAATTTTGGAAACAAATAAAAATGGATAAGTATGATGTATTGATTATATGTGATTAATGTGTGCTTTTCGTGGTCACCCTAATAAAATACTAATACTTAAAGTGAAAGACTTGTAGATTGGAAATGGTGGCTCTTTAGGGGTCTCTACCCTAAAGACATGATTTAGCCCACAATTATTATGGATTTTGTTGGTGTGCTTTAGTGTCCCAATCGGGCTCTACATTTTACTCTACTTAGTTCTAAGGACCTAAGTTAGGGGTATGCACACTTATAGCTTAGTTGTATTTGTCAGTAGGGTACAATGTATACTACCCCCAAAAGGGATTTTAATAACGGTTATTTTATACTTTTAATAATGGTTGTGCATCGTTATTGAATCACCCATTATTAAATCTTTAATAATGATTCATAACTGTTATAAAAAATATACAAAAAACTGTGAATATGGGCATAAACATAGTATTTCATAACAGTTTTTATATAAAAACTATTGTTAAAACTAGGTTTTAATAACGGGTTTTATGTCAAAATCATTGTTAAAAACAATGTTTTAATAACGATTATTACAAAAACCGTTGTTAAAATATCATCCAATTAAGGTTTTAATCATTGATTATGCATTTATTAAACCCTAATACGTATTAAATAAGCGTAAATTTGAGATTAAATGCCAACATTGAATCACGATTTGTATGGATAATTGTTATTAAATATTGTATTAATAACATTTTTAATTGAGAACCGTTATTAAAATAGTTGTTTTAATAACAATTTTAAGTAAGAACCATTATTAAAACTTATATATATAGTTGTTTTGTTCCAGCCCCCATACATAGTTGTATGTTCAAATATTTACCAAATTTGTAATGTAAAACAACATCAATTCATATATACATTTATGTCTTCCTCCTACATGATACTCCATATTTTCCATCAATCTCTAATTGGTATGTCTCAATAAACTAGGCATACCTAGGAATCAAAATTAGTAGGCTTACCATAACTAGGTAGCTCTACACTCCAAATTTAAAAGTTCATAGATCATAACCTAGATGAACAAATGACATAGATGGAATACAAACCTGAATATGCATGTAGAATATTGATCCCTAACTAATACTGAATATATTAGTGCACATGCTTAGCCCTTTGGTCTCTAACTTCATCAATTTCATCAATATTATATTTCTGGCCTCATGCATAGTCACTGATGAACATCTATAATGCCCAAGTTTTGATTATTTAGTTAGTACATAGGTCAAGTACCAAATATATATTTCATGATTCATTAATGGAAAATATGGAAAAACAAACATACATGGCTTGAATCTATGTTTACCAATCTATTTTAGACTATCAGATCTATTACTCTATATACATAGTATTCAAAATCATCGCGGTTCTACTATTGTGGACATTGTCAAATAAATTCAGTTAGCTCTTAAACTATTAGATATTAATTTGAATTAAAACAAAATACAAAATATTTTTCTTCCTACTTACTATTACATGCTCATATTTAAGACTCTTTGGGTCTGGGACACCATTTCCACCTCTCCTTTGATACGTCGTCTATAGTGGTCTCATAAATAGAGTTGGATACATAATATTGCAAGTATATATACCTTAAATATTTAAAGTAGATTATATGCATAATTAAGAAAATGAAGTTAGAAGTTAAAAGTGAACTAACATGTTAATAAATTCTTTTCCACCACAACGAGCGACATTAAAAGCATGTTATAGGTTTGAAGGGAATCAAATACATAGAATTTAGTAAGATTAGGTTGGATGGCGTACAAAACCCAATGTTCATTTTCTAGGTGAGGAATGAGATAAAACTTGTTGTATCCCTAAATCAAAATATGATTTGCTAAATAGTTTATATGCCTACCCTATCTTATTGTAGCACTGTTAGCTATGTAGTATGGATACAAACACAATAGAGGAAACCATTCTCTCCATCACAACACGACTAGCTACCAACCTATGGATGATAATAAAAATGCATTTTTGTTAATAATTGATAACTCATATAAGAAGTATTAAAAATTCCAATGCAACAAGAAGTACTAAAATCTGAAATATGAAATAGTACTTACGTGACATAGACGAATATGCTCGTGGTTGACATCCACTCCTAATCATACATGTCACTTATGTCAACTGTCAAAACCATATAATTAGATTCGTTGCTCCCAACATGCTTATGATGATGATCAATGAAAATATAATTATTCCTGAGGTAGTTTTAGGCATATAAATACAATAAAGCCAGTGTTGGTGGAGGTTGACTCTTATTTGAAGAAGGAATATTTTGTGGGGTAACTGATTTTTCAGATTTACTCTCTTTCCTTCGGCAGTACCCTCTTTTGTGTTACTCATTCTACTAGTACCTCTCTTGGTTTTACTAGTAGGAGCATTCTTCTTTTTTTAATTCCTTAATTCGTAATAATAAATGAAATATGTATTGAGCATATATACATATTTATATATGAAAAATGTATAAATAATGTAAGTAATAAATAAGGTCTAATAATGATGTCGAATGTCAGTACTTATTCGGTAGTGAGACATATCTGATCCATAGGCCAAGGCATGAAGCTTCCATGAGCTTTTAGCACTATGGCTGCCTCATTACCTTCTTTATAATAAGGCAAGGGTGTACTGCAATGATTGAAGTGTCAATACTCACTTTCCTTGTATTTAAGGCTAAGTTATACCCATGGAATGTTTAGGTTTAGGTACTATGATTGATGTGTACCCTTCCTTTTGCCAAAAGAGTTGAAAGGCCATTTGCTAACAAGTCATATTTATGCAAACCCTAAAATAAAATATTACATATTCTTAATTATTTATGACACCGTATACATTTAATAAAAAATCATAATTTGTAATGCTTACCTTGGGAAGAGAAGAAAGACATACATTAACTTTACAAATGTCTCTAACACTATTTATATTGGGTATGTGAAGTTGACAATGGTCAACTGAGTCGGATGACTTATACCCTTGAGATTTAATAAATGACAACTCTTGGTCCATTGTTGCCATCCATTCAAATGCCATGTTTAATCTCTGGGTGAGGATGGCCACTTGTTCATTGGTGCTACAAGAACCACAAGATTGACCACACACATTCTTCATGTAACACCTAATCCAAGACCCTTGTATCTTTCAGAGTGTTCTACAATTCTTATAGCTTGGGATACAATGTTATATTGGTCCACCCCCTCCACAGCATCTGAAATTTCAAGTTCGTCCTATAATGTATACAATATATTTAAATTTAGCTTATAGGAATAAGTATAATATAATATTTTTATAAAATAAAACTAAGTAGAGTTTGGGATATTTACAAACTTACAATTTTTTTGGGAGCAACATCTACATCTTCATCTTTTTTTGCTCTAGCCTTCTTCCATAATGTACCAATATTGATGGGCGAGGTACATGGATCAAAGTCTTGGGCTATGAGTTGTAAATAAAAAAATAATATTACATTAAGAATATTATTATAATATAAGACTTTTACATGTAAATAGATAAATCAAGCTCTCATACCAACTCCTATTTAAGACCTACATAGCCATTACAAGCCATATTATGCCGGTATTTATTCTACTTAGCAATCTCTTTATTTTTGGCACTTTTTACCTATGTTACTAGCCAAAATATAAGCACATAGTTATTTAAATATCAATGAAATATTATTAATCAAAATGTTTAATTGTTAGCTAACAAATACCTTAAAATCCTCCGAAAGACGATATGTAATAAATTGGTTCCAACTTTCTTTATCAATAAAACCATATCGTTTTGGTGGATTCTGCTGTAGAGAGCTATCTCTCTTTCTGTACATTTTTCTATAAGCTAAGTATGACTTAAATTTTCTTAGATGATCCCCACAATATCTAAGAAGCCATTTCTCTCTAGTCTCTGGGGTAACTAAAGTTAATAACATTTGATATATAAAAATGATTAAATAAAATATCATCATTATCATAACTTTCTACCTAATATGCTCCTTGTGACCCTTTAGAACCTGATTCTAATTATTATAAGAGATAGGAATACAGTTATACATGATGAGTGAAATGTACGTCAGAAACATATATGCATAAGGGCCAATGAGAAGATTGTAAGTATTCCATCTCAACTTGACTTACTCTTCACTATTCTGCATGTTTGACATGATTCTTATAATAGTTGGTCATCTCTTTCCTTCTTCATCACTACTATCCCTATCAACTATTTTTTTTTGCCATATCTCTACAAAAAAATCAATAAACAAATTATGTTAGAATGATATATATTGACCATAATTTACACTAAATAATTTTTTGATATAATAAATATTCAATGAGAAAGGTTGAAATATACATTTAAAGAAACAAGCACACATATCATATGTTACAATATTATTACCCTCATTGCCTTCCTTTCCTTCTTTCCCCCTTTATTTTAGGATTGGTTTTAGGATCTGATATATATATATATATATATTACTTTAGGATGATCATCTTTGACATATATTTCCTCCTTATCATTTTTATTATTATCATCTACTAATGTGAATCCATCTTCATATCTAACCCCATAGTTATTATCAATCCATCTATAGCCAAATATAGGGACTTTAAATACAGTGTAATCTAACTACCATATATGTTCAATAATACCATAGTAATTTATATCTACATAAACTAGATTCTTATCCTCCCCACTAGCTAGTAATATGCATTGCCTTAGCCACTAAAGTTACCCCATTGTTTTATATTATACTCTTCTCATCTTGTTGTTTTGTATAAAAATTTTAACCCTTGATCACATAACTGGTATATAAAAAAAACTTCATAATGAGATTTCTGGGGTTTTGGAAATTGAAGTTGGTGAATATCCGATGAGTGGAATAGGAAAGATTATGTTTATCGATTATCTATTTCTCAGTCTTTGATAGATTTTCAATCCGTAAAGAAAGCATATGTTCTTTAGTATACAACTGAACATTATCATTATCATTTAATATATATAGATGTGCTTTACGAAACATTTTAGGGTCTACATACCTAAAATAATATCCCCTAATACCCTATCCTTTGATTTTTCTTATATGTTGAGACTTTGGAATACCAAGGCTTTGGCATTTAACAAGTACTTCATGCAAAACTCAATTGCCTTTTTTATAAGGTAACTTTGAACAATGCATCCTTTTACCCGATATCAATTCTTTACATAACCTTTTATCAACCTTATAAACCACTCAAAGGGGTACATCTAGTGCCCATGAACAGGTCTTAGCATTTTTATCTCATAAACTAAATAAACAGTTAGACTTACCATAATGTCAAAAAATGAGAGTGGAAAATACATTTTAAGCTGGCACAAAGTAATCACAAGCCCTATTTGTAAGGCATTCAAACTATTAGGATTTATGAATTTGGAGCAAATGGCATTAAAGAACTAACAAAGCCTAGTGATAGTAATTAGAACATGCTCTGGCAAAATTCTACATATAGCTATCAGCAACAAGTGCTGCATCAAACTATAATAATCATGAGACTTCATGTTAATTATTTTCAACTATTTCATCAATATAAGCCTTCTAACATTTGAAGAATACGCTTTCAAAACCTTGACACTATTGAATAATTTGCAAAATAAAATTTTATCTTTCTTGGAAAGAGTATGACAAGCTAGTGATAAATATATTCTTCTTCCATTGTTTGCTGGTGCTAGTTCCTGTCTAATACCCATTTCTTCCATATCCTTTCAAGAATTGATGCCTTTTTTAGACTTTTGTGGAAAATTAAGTATTGTACCAACAAGACTGTCACATATATTTTTCTCGATATGCATCATATTAAGGGCATGTCTCACGTATAGATATTCCTAATAAAGAAGGTCAAAGAATATTGACGTCTTCTTCCACCAAATTGATGGAGGATTATTTTTATTCTTCCCACACTCGACACTCAAATGTTTCGTCTCGGAATCCATTGAATGATTTTCTTTACCTACAATGATGATGATTATTCGGTAAAAATCCATGATACCTAACGAAGACAGTCTTTCGGCTATGTGTTAGCTAAACAAATAAAGTATTCTACTCATATATCATGCATGCATAATGACCTTTCACACTATAATCTGGTAAGTTGCCATATGCCAAAAAATCATTTATAGTATAGAATAACGTTACTCTCAAAGTGAAATTTTCTTCACTGTATGCATCAAATACTTTAACGCCCATGTCCCACAAGAACTTCAAATCATCAATCAAAGGTGCCAAATAAACATCAATATCATTCCCTAGTTAGTTTGGCTCTAAAATGAGTAAAGACATCATCATATACCTGCATTTCATATAAATCCATGAAGGTATATTGTATATAACAAAAATCATAGGCCATAAACTGTAGGTACGCTAATTATGCGGATTCATTTCATCTGTAGAACAATGAAGGCGCATATTTCTTGCTTCTTTAACGAATTTAGGGAAGAAGCCATTAATCATCATCCATTGTGAAGAGTCAGATGGATGTCTGAGAATCCCGTCATCTATCTTCTCATCAGTATGCCATCTCAATTTCTTGGCATCTTCAATATTATTAAACATTTGCCTTAATCTTGATATTATAGGAAAATACCATAACAACTTAGCAGACACCTTGTTCTTCTTGTATCATGGTGCTTTGCATTCAGGATTAGGACAACTATCTAAAGACACATTTTCATTACGAAATAAAATACACTCATTAGGGCATACATATATCTTTTCATAACACATGCCCATAGAGGAAAGAATCTTCTTTGCTTCATAGGTACTATCGGGCAGAATGTTGTCATTAGAAAGCATATCCTTTACAAATGTCAATAATTCCATAAAAATCTTATCACTCCATCCATTACATTCTTTTAAGTTTTATAACCTTAAAGTAGTGGATAATTGAGTAAACGTCTTACAATCACGGTATACATGTTTCTCCGAGTCATTTAATAACTTCTTGAACATTTTTGGAAAATCTCAAACATTTTCCTCAACCTTTTGAGTAATTTCCTCTAACAAATTTCCCTCATAGTTCTCAAATGATGATCCAATACTTTCCCTCCTAACATCGTCATTATCATATTTAGACTCTGTCTCACCATGCCATATCCAACAATTGTAACTTGTATCAATTCCATATATAAACAAACGATCTCTCAAATCATCAGCGTTAACACGTTGAATATAAGCATAGTTCAAATAAAGATAGACTATTCTATTAGAGTCCCGATCATATTCAACTACAAACTTGATAAAAAAATCTACTCCTTCATTATATTCTCTAGACAAACGATTTGCAGACTACCATTTCAGATCCTTAGTTTTTCAATCTAGATGTATCCCAAGTAAAGGTAATTATTACAAATCAATTTAATTATAATTTTAATAATTCAGAAATTGCTCATGCTAAAAAAGAATTAGTCTCAAATGTATCATGCTATTCTCTCTCTCTCTCTATATATACAAATCATGATAACACATTTCCAAAAAGATATCAATACTCAAACTACTCATACTTTGAAAGATTTTATATGTATATATACATATACATACATAGCAAAGCATTATACAATGGTTCAAATTACAAAAGATATACATACTAAGAGATTAAAGCAATAGAAGTACTATGTACATCAAAAGGTTGCTAAAGCCCAAATATCTAACTAAGAAAAACTCATAACTGTACAACTCAATCCCTCGGTAGCCTCATTGAGCCTAACTAATAACTATCACTCTCAAAGTCCACTCATCTTTATATGTCATCTGTTCCCTCTTATCATCACCAGAGAGTCTAGTCACGTATACTCTAGGGTAACTAGGGTGGATACTTAGAGGTACGTTATGATAAAACCTCCACTCATCATCAATCACCATTAACTCTTTAGATATCCAATTATACTCTTTGGTAAACACCTTTCCCTCAATAAATCTCGGGTGTGGTGCATCATTGTGGTGGACAAAACAATGCAACAAGTAGATGTATCCAATTACCATGGCTCTATCTAAGGTAGGGTCAATAGAAGATGATACGATCTGAAATGGAAGGGGTCATAAGATGCGCCACTCGTATACAACCGACCTAGCACATTGTATAACTATATGACATGAGTTCGTAGATCAGCATGTGATGCTATGGATGGATATGGTGGAGGGTATGCCATCTCACTGCGTAAAAATGAGAACCAATAAATCTTATCATCAAGGTTGTTCTCAAAATAATCTAAATTATAGAATATTTAAACTCTTCGACTATCTAGACAAATCATAAGTATATTCTACCATATCTTAACCAACTATGTAAAGCTAACAACATACCCATATAAGATAATAATCATATAACTTATAATATTGAATTGTTTTTTTATTTATTTCTCAATTAAAATAAATATGTCATTAAATATCAAGAAAAGATAAATTACCAAACACAACCTTAAATTACCAAACACATCCTTTCATTTACTCCCACTAGATTTGTCAATGAATTAAGTTGAATCAAACTTCGTCTTATTATACTTGACATGTTTAAAATAAGGACATGATCTTGAGTTATATATTTAACAAACTAACCGAGCACCAAACTATCTTCAAATCTTTCAAGCTCCACATAGTAAAATTAAGTAGATATTAATAAGATAATATATATGGATTAAGTATAATAATATGATGTTATTAAAAGTAGAGTTGAGAATAATGTATACAATAGTTTGTTATAAGATAACATATTAATTATTATATTTAGTATACTAAATGCTAAACCCTAACCCTAACCCTGACCCTAGTAAATTATAATAAAAACTAACCCTAATACTAAACCTAGCTAACTATAATTAAACCTTAATAAATCCTATATTATTATTAATATTATTATTATTATTACTATACAAAATTATTCCTCTCTATTTAATTATTCACTTTTATATATTATTTATTTTATATGTCTATTTAATCCTCATTAAATAAAAATTATTAACATGCATCTCTAATTGAAATTTTCATTTAATTATGTCAAATATATTTTCATTTAATTATATGACATTTCCTAACATCCTAGTGTCCTATAATTATTACTAAAAATGTGTGTATATATATATATATAGTTTTTACAACTGACATTACTAGTATTTTTAAGTATTTTATTTCTCTTGGTAATTAGGCACTATAACAGTGCATATAGATATGTAAGGTCTTGAATAAAATAGTTATGCATGTTAATATATAAAACCAACAAATTTAACAATGAATAGAAATAGTTTTTTACCAACACATTCAACCACACACATATATGTAAGAAGAGAAAAAGCTACGTAGCCATACGTAAAAGGAGGGATGGTGAGCAAGAGAACCAGTGGCGACCACCTATGAACATGGTGGAGAAAGAAGGACCAAGTGCAGGTAAGGTGTGCAAGAATGGAAGCACATGCAATGATGATAATTGCAGCGGTGTGGTGGTGCAAGTGAATGAGTGGTTGCTCAGAGTTAGTGGTGATAAAGAGAACAAATGGTGGTTTCTCGCAGTTTAGAGGAGTCAGAGTGGTGGTGCATGGTGTGGTGGTTCAAGGGCTTACAAGAGAATGAGAGTAAGAGAGGGAAGGTGCAGAATGAGAGAGTCTAAACTTTTTGGCACAAAAAAAGAACTAAAGGAAATAAGAGGTGGAATATTGGAGTTTTAATAACAGTTCTTATACGAAACATTATTAAAAGTTCCTTTAATAACGGTTCTTCGAAGAACCGTTATTAGAAAATATTTTAATAATGGTCATTATAATAATTTTTATTAAAACCCATCGGACTTTTAATAATGGTTCCTTTAATAACCGTTATTAAATGATGTTTTAACAACGTTTTTTCATATACCGTTATTAGAACTACCATGTATAATTTTAGTGTTGAGGTTTTAATAACAGTTTTGAACTATAACCATTATCAAAACTATCTTACACATTAATTTTCACGCATTTGGAAATAGTTTCTTAACTACTATTATTAATGTGCCACTATTATTTCCTCTTTCTATTGTAAGGGTACCTTCGTGTACCAATGTGATTAGGGTACATCTGCATCTATGGGTTGATAGTAGGTAGGATATTGTGTTGCCCTTATGATCGAGTATGACCAGGGTGGCTAAGTGTCTCTAGGTTCATTGATCTTTCCTCATTTAATTAAAAATATAATTGTTTGATAATTGAATGGAAATGATTATTAGAATATTTCAGTAGTAGCCTTTGTACCTACCTATGATTCAGTATTAGCCTTTGTGCCTACCTATGATTCGATAGCAGCCTTTGTACCTACCTATAATGATGTGTGTGTTGGATTGTGTTGATGGGCCTACCTATAAATTAAGAAGATGTGGGTTGGTTAAGAAAGCTGTGCATATTGTTGAGAATGATGTGACTTTCTAATTATACTATAAAGAGCAACCCTTGGATGCTCCATTGGGAAGTTTTGGTTATTTCTAGTTGAATGAATAATAGTAGCATATGACCTTGAAACATGTGGTTATATGTATGATTATCACATTTCAATACTCTATGCATAATTCATTGTTCATATAATTGATGTGTTGCATGCGATCCTTGCATATGAGAATTGTATAATGGGTTACTTAGTACCATTGTATTGAAGGGTTCATTTCTCGGGTCCCTGCTTACTCAATGTGCCTTACATATAATTTAAATGGAAATCAAATCATGTGAATTAATAAAATCATAGTTATAAATGAATTTAACTATAATTATCAACAACGATAAAATACTCAATAAATTTCAATATGAACTCAAAACTATAAAAAGAATAATAAAATCAATCAAAGCCAAACATTTAGGATGGCCTTAATTTAAATAAAATAACTAATCAAAATTAAATCAGAACTCAAACATGAACATAGACACTTATAAAAATTGAGCTTTTGATAAGTAGGATGTTACAATAATACCCCTTTAAAAGGAACTATGTCCCAAAGTTTAGCAGGGGCAAGGAAAGAAATCAAATGTTAATCCTAATTAAGATTTTATTAGAAGGAGTCAAACAAAGTAGAAGAGAAACAAGGTAAAATGAAAGAAACAAATTATTAAAGGGTTACAAAAGGAAATGAATGAGTAAACAAAAATACAACACATAATGCCAATGCACACATTATACAAATAAAGATTCATTCAAGGATTGTAAAGTTACAAAACTCTATGTATAACAACATGCTAAGATAGGGCCTAAAAACTTACAAAACCTTTATGTCTATGTATATATGTGTGTGTGTGTGTGTGGATTAATACATAAAATTCTTTGAATTTTCAAAATCAAATATTTAATACCAATATATAGCACCCTAATTTTTCACTCATGTAAAATATTGTTTGAAAGAAAAATGTGAAAGAAAACATAAAAATTAAGGTATGTTATCCCCACACCTAATGTAAGATATATATCTGGCATTTATTATATGATATGTTCAAGGTTAAAAAACTACCAAAAAAAACCCCAAACAATGGCCATATCAAAATTGAACATAATCATCATTAGTAAAAAGAGAAAAAAATCTGTAAAGCTATTGCTGATAAAGTAAGTGGAAATCCTATTAAGTAAATTTGGAATTCCAAAATCTCAACAAAGAGAGAGACATAAAATCATCATTTATAACACCAAATTAAATTGCAACACAAATTTATGAAATCATTAACAAAGTCTAAAGTAAATATAAAAATCCTCAAGGAACAAAAAATCCAATTAGCCTTAATTCTCTACCCAAGCCAATAATCCTAGTAGAACTCGAGAAAGGATACTGCATATAGACATCTAAATAAGCATAGTAATAGTACGATAATATAACGAATAAAAAACACTAACATGTAGCAATAAAACACATAAATTTAACATTTGATCATTGAATAGTAAAAATGGTACATTAAATAAAATTTAATACTTTAAACAACGTTAATGGCATGCTCACATATTATCACATTATAATGGCATCATGGGTAAGGCATAAATAAACATCTTATATTTTATGATCATGCGATGAGGAGAACAAGTTATGTAGAGTAAAAAGATTAGGGTGAGAATTAAAAATCCATGGGATATCATAGGATAAATACAAGGAGAAAACTTAACCACATGAATTTACCAACCAACATTGTAACACTCTAAAATTTACTACTAACAATTTTCATTTCTAGCAAAATATTAATACCAAAATAGCTTACTATTATGTCGTAACTAATATAAGTCATACTTATCATACCATCCTTATATTAATTTTGAGGTAAAAAAATTAGAATATAAAAACATGATAAAATGAGAGAAACTTCATAAACTTAAGTACAAGTTGGAGATTAACTTCAAGTACAATATCCAAATTTACATAAAAGGGATCATATGGAACTAATAGTCCAAAAAGGTATCTAGATAAAATTTAACTACTATATAACACAATTTTGCACACAAATTAGATATTAAAGATCACAACTCCACATATAAGGCAACATATGTACCAAACTAATCCAAAGGGTCCTCATCTACCTAAACAAAAACATCGAAATTGTCAGCTCATGGGAATTATCAAAACCCATGGAAAGGATGATCAATATGTAGTGATTATGGTAATAAGAAAGTTGAGAAAGGGTGCATAGAATAACTTAAGTTCACATTAAAGAATAAGTATACATGTGTGTTAACATAAAACAATGCCACGTAAATACTGATTTTGCATCTTTTTATCAGATATGACATAATATATTCTTTTATTTTCATTGAGTGTAGGGACTCTAGTATTCTTAATCAGGTGGAGTGAATTGATACACCTCTCAAGGTAAAACATGAATCACCACTATTATTAAGCCGATGGAATAGATTCTACATCTCTCAAGGAAAAATAATTCTAGCTACTATTTTTAAATAGGTTAAATCATTTGGATCAACTCTTAGGGTAGAACGCTCTTAACCATCATTACTAAGTTGGTGGAATAGACTATTATGCCTCAGTCCTGACTCATGTAATCTTTCACTTGAAGTGATTGATGTCTTATTCATTAGTTACTTATATCAATATCATATTTTCATTCACATTAAGGTTAGTGCCCCCACTATTATTAATCCAATTTAAGGGAATGAAACACCTCCCATGAAAAAATGCCCCCGACCACTAGTATTGTCCATTGAAACAGACACATAAAATACGTTAGTTCACTCACATAATCTTTCACTTTCAACAATTAATATTTTTATTAAAAATTGGTTATATCATCATGTGGGATTCATATAGATATGCACAACATATAATTAAAATATGTAAAGTAAAACCATATACTTATCAAAGCGGTCATCAAGAAATAGGTATATACTCTCCATAACAAACCCTAATTTCACATTATAAGAAAAAATTATCTTATATTGATCATTTTCCATCAATTTTAGCACATCCTCCAAAAATATTATTATTATTATCAACATAACCAAAAATCAAGGTCAAAATCCCTCATCTTATATATGCAATAATAGCCCTATCTCCCAAGTTTCTATTTAAAGCCCTAATTTCATAAGTTAGGTATAAGTTTTTCCTTAAGATTCATAAAATCATCAAGTTCAATATAAAATACCAGAATGAAAATATTAACAACATATATAAAAATAATTCTTTAGATCAAAAATTTTACACATGCAATATTAACCTTGCTTTCTAGGGTTACTACCTTTAATTAAAGCTATTTTTATTTTATTTTATTTGGATTTAGGCCATTCATAATTACTCCAACATTTCACAATATATCCTTATCATATTTCAAACCTTTTAAAACATTAAAACACCAAAAATTATATATTTAACCCATATTGATCGAAATGCGCTTAAGGTTAGCCATAAACACCCTTATTTCACAAAAACCATATACGTCTGATATCATTATTTTGAAATTCTCAATTCATTGTGGCATCATGCATATTAATTAAAATTATTTCCCACTCATCCTAATTTATCAAAACAATATTAACATATCTTATGCCATGATAATTCACTTAGGACTCACAACATAAGAGTTATCGCAATGATATCATATAAGCACATGCTTTCTCATTCTCACACACTTTTCATCCTATGATCCACAATATCATATCATAAAATCAGCAATATGAATTTAAAAGCATAATATGAACAACATGATAATACACACAATTATTCATAATAGTTAGCACAAAAATATTAAACTAGAACTTATATCCTTACCAAAAAGGGCACTAGTGTCTAAGCACGTATATCCCATCCCACATCCTCTGAGCCCTCCAAAAATTTCCTAAATCACGTAAAACAAAATTAGAATATAATGGTATAAATAAGGAAAGGATAACCTAAAAAATGTGAATGAATGGATCAAAACCTAAATCACAAGGATCGAAAGTGTGTTAGTGGAACTTTTCGCAACACGGTGAAGGGGAATAACAACAAGTGTCAAAGCCAATGGCACTAGCTATCATTTCTAGGGGTGTAATGGAAAAGGTAGCCAAAGGTGTGGGGTGAGGAATGGTGGAAATGGCCAAAGGTGAGGGGGGGTTTTGGTGGTGGATGGTGAAGCAAATGGGGGAGGAACAACAATGATGACCAAAGCTAGTGGTGATTTTAATGTCAATTTTTTGTACTAAAATGAGTGTAATAGAAATGACGGTTGATGAAAAATGGGAAATGAATGGCAACGATGGAATTGTTGGGTTTTTGTGGCACTTTTGACAATGGTGAGATGGAGGAATGGAAGAAAAGAAAAGCTACACAATTACTACTACACTTCAACAGAAAAAGAGGGAGGAAAGGAGCTGGTTGAGGCATTGAATGTGATTAAGTTTGATTTTTTTGTGTGTATATGCATGCGCACATGTCTGCATGCAATAGTTGTGAGAGAGAAAGGAGGTGACACATTTGGGAATATTTTTCAACCAAAACCCATCAATGCAAGAGGTGGGATTTGATGGGTGATGATGAGGGTAAGATAGGTTTGAAGCATGGTGGGGGGATTAGGTTAGGAGAGGTGTTTCACAAAAGAAGAGGGAAAATAATCTAGGAAAGAGGGAAAGAAAAATGAAAAGAAATGGAGAAGGGGGGAAAAGGAAAAATGAGGGAGAGAAAATAAGTTTGGGGTTAGAATAAAATAATTTTGGTTAGGGCATTATGATAAAGTAATTATCAACCATCTAAATTTAGCCTAGGGTTAAAAATATCAATAATCTAAATAAAGATTAGGATCAAGTTAAGATTTAAGATTAATAAATTTTAATTTATAAATATCATACCTATAAAATTACCAAAATGCCCTTTTCCCATGAAAAATTTATAAAATACTGTTCTTACTTATCAATTTAGCAAATTACCCCATTTTCATGCAAAAATTACCAATATACCTTTTTCTCGTGCAAAATTTCTAAAATATATTCCTTACTTATTAATTTACCAAATTACCCCTTTTTGATGAAAAATTATTAAAATACCTTTCTTACTTATTAATTTACTAAATTACTATTTCATGCAAATTTATTAAAACATCCATAACACATTAAATGTTAACACTCATGATGTTGGAGAAAATGGTCAAGACTTAAAATTTATTATTATGGAATCTATTATCCTCTATTTAGAGAGGATTCAATACAAATTTTGAAGGCAAATAGATGACTACATTGCTAGTTTTGGATGAAACTTGCTATATTGAAATTTAAGAAGTTTTGATATGAATCTTAAAATTTTTTATTTAATTAATTTTGATAATTGCTGTAAATCATCTTATACTTATAATTGTTTGTCTTATTTTTGTGAATGAATAGGAAATATTGATGCAGCACATGGATTATAGATGCAGCTGCTGAAGTGTTGCATAAATGTATTTTTATTATTTTTATGTAATCCCATGTGATGCATTTGCCTGTAGAAATTGGCTAATGGAAATTAGGTTGGTTGTATAATCCTCCACCCGGTCCATAATAATGGATTAGTTGGATTGTGGATTAATCGATCCTTTATAGCCATGATTAGCTAGAATTAATTTTAGCTGATGGGAATTGAAGTCTAAATATTATCTTGTAATTTGGGGGAGAATTTGTTGTATTCCTTGGGCTGGTCGAGTGTCCAGCATCGACCATATTACCGACACATTTCCCTGATTATGTATGTGGGCTGTAAAGTGAGATTTGGGCTGTTGGTATTGTGTATTTTATACGGTCTGTACGCCTCCTATAACTAGGGCCATATACGATTGTTATACAGTTTTTGGTTGATATACAACTTGTTTCTTGATTTCTCTTGAGCCTTCTCTCGAGTTCTCTCTCTCTCTCGGCGAACCTCTCACTCGCACATTCTTCTGCGTCTGTTATCTGTCTTCAATCAATTATTGATCGTTTCTTTCTCTCAAATTCAGTTGCCATTGTGAAACTATGCCTCTGAATCTTTGGATCTTCCTTTGGGAGTTTTCCTTAGGCTGATTTCGGCGGATCGAACCCCGCGCTCGATTATTTTCTTTGATCCTTTCATGAAACCCTAACAGGTTTCCATCATTTGGTATCAAATCCTTGATTATTCGAGTGCTCATGGTTTAATTGTTACTGCTAAGTTCTTTTTTCATTTCTGGTTCGTTATTTGTTGCTTTTGCTAACCCTAATTTTGAAGTGAGAAATTTTAGGGTTTGCAAACGACAAAGGATTTGACGATTACCTTCGTTCTTAAACCGGCGATTGGAGTATTTTTGTCTACTGTTTCAAAGTTCCTGAAAGAAACCCTAATCGACCTAGGGTTTGGTCAAGAATTTGGATCTTGACTAATTTCGAGACGTATTTTCTGTTGGTAACCTCGAATCAAAATTTTTTTTGTTATATACTAATATCTACTATAATTAATTACCAATTTCTTTCAAAATATTATTTTGTTTCGTTTGATAAGTATACAGGTTAAATAACCGACGAACCTTTTTGGTTTCGAGAAAGAAGTAAGACCTCCAAGAAGAGGGTTCCCTAATTAAGTGGATTATTTGTTTAAGATTTCGCGGTAACATCGTTCTTTCTCACTTATCAATCATTGTCGAACTAATATTTGCCTGGAAAATTCTGAGTAAGCTGTATTGTTGACATATCTGATATTCATTGATACTATAATATTTTTATAATTAGTCTATGTGTTTCTGTCTGTCAGAATTTATTAAATAAATTGATCCTGTTTAATTAGCTGTGACTGTGTTAATTGATTAGATTAAAGGAATTTCATAATGTCTAAGAATGGACAGTCTGTTAATCAATTTGTTTCCAGTAATGATCTATTAGAAACTCTTAGGACTTTTCAAGAACAAATGACTACTCAATTTGCTGTATTATCTGCTAATTTAGAACAAAGAATAGGAGAACAGGAAATAATAATTAATGAGCTACAACATAATAGAGTTGAAACTAACCAAGTAGGGGTATTAGGAAGGGATCCTATGGACCCTAGGATCAGAATTCCACCCATAGCTAACCTAGAAGAGTTGGAAGATCAAGTATCCAACAATAGTGATAAGAGACCTAGGCAGAACAATAGACAAGAAAGGGAGTTAGAGTTCATTGATAGGAATCTAAATAATCTTAAGCTTAGTATACCTGGGTTCAATGGCACAAATGACCCGGATTATTATTTTGAATGGGAAAGGAAGATAGAGCTAGTGTTTGAATGTCATAATTATTCAGATGAGAAGAAAATTAAGGTAGCTGTAGTAGAATTTACTAAGTATGCTTCCTCTTGGTATCATAATCTGGTGTTAACTAGACTTAGGTGTGGGGAGCCACCTATACAGACTTGGGAAAAGTTTAAAATTTTAATGAGAAAAAGGTTTGTACCAAGTTACTATTATAGGGAGTTACATAAGAGATTACAAACAATCAGTCAGGGAATGAGAATAGTGGATGATTTATATAAGGAATTAGAGGTCCTGATCCTTAAAATAGGAATTATTGAGGATGATGATGCTACCATGGCTAGGTTTCTGAGTGGACAAAACTCTGAGATAGCTGATAAAGTAGAGTTATGTCCTTGTGGAACTTTAGGTGAAATGGTAAACATAGCTACTAAGATAGAGATTCAATTAAGGAAGTCTAGACAATATAAACCCCCTGGGATTGGGTTTAAGAGTACATTAAGGAGAAATTTTGGGGGAACTACTTCTGGAAATTGGAAAAATACTAGTAAAGTTGAATCTAGAGGTAGGAATAATGAAGCTAAGATAGGAAATAAGTTTGAAAAGGGTAAGAATGTGATAAAAACCCTATGAATGGATCAAATAGAACTAGGGATATTAAATGTTTTAGATGTAGAGGATTGGGACATATAGCTTATGAGTGTCCAAACAAGAGAAACATTTTAATTAGAGAATCTGGAGACATAGAATCTGAATCTGAAGAGGAGGATGTAGAGATTACTGTATTCAGAGAAGATGATATTGATTCAAAGAAGAAATAGAACTTCTAGTGAGTAGAGATCTTTTTGTAGTATGTAGGGCTTTAAAAAGTAACAAACTACCTGATTCTAATTCTATACAGAGAGAAAATATATTTCATACTAGATGTTTAATTGATGATAAATGCTTTAACATGGCTATAGACAGTGGTAGTTGTATTAATGTTGCTAGTACCTTGTTAGTGTCTAAGTTAGGTTTAACAACTACTAAAAATCCAAAACCATATAGATTTCAATGGCTTAATGAGTTAGGAGATGTCAAAGTTAGTCAACAAGTTTTAGTAAACTTAAAATTAGGAAAATATGAAGATTCTGTTTTATGTGATATAGTTCCTATTCATGCTACTCACCTGTTATTAGGTAGACCTTGGCAATATGATAGAAAGGTAATACATGATGGTTATAAGAACATATATACATTACAGAAGGATGATAGTAAGATTGTTTTAGCACCTATGACTCCAAAAGAGATTTTTGAGGATCAAATTAAAATTAAGTCTGATTATAAGGAATTATCTAAACCTAGTTTGGAGACTGAGATTAGTTCAAAGGAAATTAAGGGAACATCTGGGTTTTATGATAAAATTAAGGATGTAGGAAAGGCTATAAAGAGACATGCTAATGTATATTTGATGGTTTATAAGGAATGTTATGAGTGTCAGTGAGGAATAAGTGAAGAAGTACCTAGTACAGTAAAACAATTATTGGAAGAATATAGTGAATTATTTCCTGAGGACATTCCTAGTGGATTACCTCCATTGAAGGGAATAGAGCATCAAATAGATTTTGTTCCAGGAGCTGTTATACCAAACAGACCTGCTTATAGGGCTAATCCTGAGGAAGTTAAGGAATTAAAAAGGCAGGTTTCTAAATTGCTAAGTAAGGCGTATATTAAGGAATCCATGAGTCCTTGTGCAGTTCCAGTGTTATTAGTGCCTAAAAAGGATGGTAGTTGGAGGATGTGTGTGGATAGAAGGGAAGTAAGTAAGATAACTATAAAGTATAGATATCCCATAACTAGACTTGATGAGATGTTGGATCTATTACATGGTGCTGTTATATTTTCAAAAATAGATTTAAAAAGTGGGTATCATCAAATTATGATGAAACCAGGAGATGAGTGGAAGACAGCTTTTAAAACTAATTTTGGATTGTTTGAATAGTTAGTAATGCCTTTTGGGTTATCCAATGCACTTAGTACTTTTATGAGGCTTATCAACTATGTTTTGAGGGACTTTATTGGAAAATTTGTGGTTGTTTATTTTGATGATATAATTATATATATTAAGTCTTTAGAGGAGCACTTGAAACACTTAAGGATTATTTTGGATGTGTTTAAGACAGAACAACTTTATGCTAATTTAACTAAGTCTAGATTTTGTCTGGAAAATGTGGTTTTCTTAGGATTTGTGGTAGGAAAAGATGGCATATTTGTGGATAAAGATAAGATTAAAGCTATTCAAGAATGACCTGTGCCAAAGAGTGTGACTGAAGTAAGAAGTTTTCATGGATTGTGTTCTTTCTATAGGATATTTGTTAGGAATTTTAGTACTATAGTTGTTCCCTTGACTGCCATAATAAAGAAGGATAATGGATTTAGGTGGGGTTTAGAACATCAAAAATGTTTTGAGACACTTAAAACTAAATTAACCCAAGTACCTGTGTTAAGCCTTCCTGACTTTGAAAACATGTTTGAATTAGATTGTGATGCTTCAAGGTTAGAAATAGGGGTTGTACTTTCTCAAGAGGGCAAACCAATAGCTTATTTTAGTGAGAAATTAAATGGTAGTAGTCTGAATTATTCTACTTATGAAAAGGAATTGTTTGCTTTAGTGAGGGCTTTAGAAGTTTGGCAACATTACTTGTGGCGTAGAGAGTTTGTGATTAATACTGATCAAGAGGCTATTAAGTATTTAAAAAGTCAATCAAAGTTAAATAGGAGACATGGTAGATGGATAGAGTTTATTGAAAGTTTTCCTTACATGATTAAGTATAAGAAAGGAAGTGATAATGTAGTTGCTGATGCTCTATCTAGGAGATATGCTTTATTAAATGCTGCAGATACTACTTTGTTAGGTTTTTCTAGTATTAAATTTTTATACATGGAAGATCTTGATTTTAAAGAAATTTATAAAAAGTGTGAAGTTTCTACACAGGGAAAATATTTTATCACTGAAGGTTATTTGTTTGGGGAAAATAGATTATGTATTCCTGAATGTTCTTAAAGAAGATTATTAATTCAAGAAGCTCATAATGGTGGGTTAATGGCACATTTAGGATTTTAGAAAACTTTAAATATATTGACTGATCATTTTTATTGGTCTCACATGAAGAAAGATGTGTTAAAATATTGTGTCAATTGTGTTGCTTATAAACAAGCTAAAACTACTTCAAAACCATTTGGTTTATATACCCCCTTGCCTGTATCTAACCACCCTTGGGTTGATGTTTCTTTGGATTTTATTTTAGGCTTACCTAGGACTAATAGGGCTATGGATTCAATAATGTTTGTAGTAGATAGGTTTAGTAAGATGGCTCCTTTTATATCTTGTAATAAAACAAATGATGTTGTGGCTGTGGCTGAACTATCCTTTTCTAATATAGTTAAATTACATGGCATACCTAAGACTATAGTTTCAGATAGGGATGTTAAATTTTTGAGTCATTTTTGGAAGGTTTTGTGGGGAAAATTAGGAACTAAATTATTATTTTCCACAACTTGTCACCCTCAAACTGATGGACAAACTGAGGTAGTAAATAGAACATTAGGTAATATGTGAAGGGCTGTCCTTAGAAATAATCTTAGACAGTGGGAATATGTTTTACCTCGGGTAGAGTTTGCTTATAATAGGACTTTGCATTCTACAACTAATAAAACTCCATTTGAAATTGTGTATGGTTTTAATCCTTTGACTCCTTTAGACTCGAGTCCTTTACCTCATGCTGATTTGCAAAATTTTGATGCTGAATCTAGAGCTAATAATATGAAGAAGTTACATGAGTCTGTAAGTCAACAAATTAATAAAAAGGTGCAGCAAATGGCTGAAAGTGCTAATAAAAGGAGGAGAAAAATTGGTTTTAAACCTGGGGACTTAGTTTGGGTACATCTTAGGAAGGAGAGGTTTCCAAATCTTAGGAAGTCAAAATTATATTCTAGAGGAGATGGACCATTTACTGTGTTAGAGAAAATTAATGATAATGCTTATAAGATTGATTTACCTGATAAATTTGGGAATGCTAGTAATTCTTTTAATGTGGCTGATCTTAGTCCATTTATGGGACTTAGTAAGGTTTCAGAGGCGAAACCTTTTCAAGAATAGGGGAATGATATGAATCTTAAAAATTTGTATTTAATTAATTTTGATAATTGCTGTAAATCATATTATACTTATAATTGTTTGTCTTATTTTTGTGAATGAATAGGAAATATTGATGCAGCACATGGATTATGGATGCAGTTGCTGAAGTGTTGCAGAAATGTATTTTTATTATTTTTATGTAATCCCATGTGATGCATTCCCCGGTAGAAATTGGCTAATGGAAATTAGGTTGGTTGTATAATCCGCCACCCGGTCCATAATAATGGATTAGTTGGATTGTGGATTAATAGATCCTTAATAGCCATGATTAGCTAGAATTAATATTAGCTAATGGGAACTGAAGTCTAAATATTATCTTGTAATTTGGGGGAGAATTTGTTGTATTCCTTGGGCTGGTCGAGTGTCCGGCATCGACCATATTACCGACACATTTCCCTGATTATGTATGTGGGCTGTAGTGTGAGATTTGGGCTGTTGGTATTGTGTATTTTATACGGTCTGTACGCCTCCTATAAATAGGGGCATATATGATTGTTATACAATTTTTGGCTGATATACGACTTGTTTCTTGATTTCTCTCAAGCCTTCTCTCGCGTTCTCTCTCTCTCTCTCTGCGAACCTCTCACTCGCACCTTCTTCTGCGTCTGTTCTCTGTTTTCGATCAATTCTTGATCATTTCTTTCTCTCAAATTCAGTTGCCGTTGTGAAACTATGCCTCTGAATCTTTGGATCTTCCTTTGGGAGTTTTCCTTAGGCTGATTTCGGCGAATCGAACCCCGCGCTCGATTATTTTCTTCGATCCTTTCGTGAAACCCTAGCAGGTTTCCATCAAGTTTGTTAGAGTATGGTATGACAATTTGAATAGGATAAGGGAAAAATAGGGAGAAAAAAAATAAGGTCATGAGAGACATTGAAAAAGTATTTAAAAAGAAACTTTGTGCTTAGAGAATATGAGTAAGAGAATTTCATTAAAATGACTACTTCGAGGCAATGGTTTCTTGGATTGTGGGAGTATATTAGAGAGTTTGAAAGATTCGCTCTTATTTGTGATGTTAAAGAAAGAGAAAATAAAAGATGTGCTAGATTTATTGGAGGTATAAATATGAATATTAGGGTGAAGGTAGAGGTGTACCCTTGTGAGTTATTCAAAGATTTGGAAAAATTAGCAATCAAATTTCAGAATCAATTAAAGAGAACCAAGCCACCAAAAAAATAAACCAATGCAACGTATGGTTTGAACTTCAAGGGGTTGTCAAATCCATCATCCTCTCAAACCATAGTTCATTCATGAAGAAAAGGGTAAGGATAAGATGTTTGATAAGGTGAACAAGCAATGTTTCAAATGTAGAGGTTATGGTTATTTTTCTCGGGATAGTGAGTATGAAGAAATCAATGAAGACGCTGAGGAAGACAATGAAGATCTAAAAGACACTTCAAAAGATGGATAAGTATATTGCTATGTGTTACAATGAGTGCTTCAAGTGCAAAAAAAACCTCAACCTACTCAAAGGGAGAAGATCTGTAAAGCCAAATGTAGATTTGAAGACAAAGTGTGTGAAGTAATTATAGATAGTGGCTCATGTACCAATGTTGCCAGTGAAAGAATGGTGAACAATCTTGGATTGAAGACCATAGATCATCCAAGCTCATATTCACTTCAATGGCTCAACAAGGACAAAGGTGTAAGGATAACCAAGCATACTCTTATCTCTTTAAAAATTAGAAATTATTTTGATGATGTTTTATGTGATATTATACCTATGGATGCTTGTCATATTTTGTTGAAGAGACCTTAGCAATTTGATAGGAAGGTTACATATGACGGGGTCCTTAATGAATACATGGTGAGTCAAGGCAAAAGGATGTTTGGAATCAAACCTAATGTAGATGGGGGGGTTCGGTTCTAAGGAGTGAAAGGTATGAAGAGACCAAGGGTAAGAAGCAAAAAAAAAGGAGAAAAAAACTCGAGTTGAATATGAATAGGAGGAAGAAAAAAAGAAGGAAGATGCAGAAGGTAAGGGAGGAAGAAAGAAATTAGCATGGAGTTGTTGATCCTTAAGAGCTTAGAGATGATTGAAGCTATCAAGAGTGAGAAAGATGCTATATCTTGGTGATGAAAGAAGTTCAGCAAGGGGAGCATGCTAATATAGATCTAAAATTTCCACAAGTGTTGAGAGAGTATGCAAATGTTTTTTTGAATAAGTTGCCACCTAGATTACCTCCTTTGAGAGGTATCAACCCTGCTATTATTTTTATTCTAGGGATTCCATTATCAAACAAGCCAGCTTATACATGTAATCCATAAAAGTCCAAAGAGTTGCAATAACAAGTGTAAGAGTTGTTGGATAAAGGCTATGTTTGTGAGAGTATGAGTCCGTGTTATGTTCCAACTTTATTGGTGCCTAAGAAGGATGGAAAGGATAATGTTTTTTGTGGATGCATTATATAGAAGGACTATGATACTTACAATGATGGATGTAAAGCTTTTGGGGTTTAAGATGTTGAAAAGTCAAAACGCTATTGATGATGATTTTTATTTCATTTTCAAAGAGTATAAGAAGTAAGGAAGTCATGGAGCTTATATTCTTCCAGATATATGTTTATTCAAGTAAAACAAATTGTGTTTACCAAAGACATTAATTCAAGATTTAAAAATTAAATAAGTGCAAGAAGGAGGTATTGTAGGATACTCTAGAGTTCACAAGACTTTCGAGCTATTATAAGAAAATTTTTATTGGCCAAGAATTAAAAAAGGAGTGCAAGCTATAGTTTCTAGGTGTGCTACATGTCAAAGAATCAAGATTTTATTTCACAAAGGGTTGTACGTGCCTTTGCCAGTGTTTACTTAACCATGGGAAGGAGTTAGTATGGACTTTATCTTGGGGTTTCCTAGAATAGAAAGAGGCAAAGATTCTATCATAATGGTGGTGGATCGATTTTCCAAGATGGCTCATTTTATTCCATGTAAAAAGGCCGATGTTGTTACTCGTATTGAAAATTTTTTATTTCAAGGAGATCATGAGATTGCATGGTATTCTAAGGAGTATAGTTTCAGATAGAGATGCAAAGTTCTTAAGTTATATTTGGAAGGCATCATAGCATATGCTGGGAATAAAGCTTCTATTTAGTACATCATATCATCCTCAAATATATGGTCAAGTGATTGGTGAATAAGAGTGATAAGGATTAGGATGTTAAGTTAGCACATGTATAATTTTCTTACGATCAGATTCCTTCAAATACAACAAGTTCTAGTCTATTCGAGATAGTATATGGTGTTAATCCATAAATACTGATTAATATGGTACCATTGAGGAAGATGGAAGTGAAGAATTATGATGTAGAAGATAGAGTGGATTTTTTCAAAACATTCATCAACAAATCAAGCATAACATGAGAAGGCAAATGAAGTATACAAGACATGAGTAAACAAGCATAGGAGTCAATATGTATATCAACTGGGGGATTTGGTATGGTTGTACTTAAGGAAGGCGATATTTCCTAATCTAAGGAAAAATAAGCTTATGCCAAGGGCAGATGGTCCTTTAAAAATACTTAGAAAATTTTGAGAGAGTACTTATGAACTAGGTTTACTTTATTCATATGGTAGGGTGTCTAGAACCTTTAATGTTGGAGATATCAATCCTCACTATGGAGATGTAAATTTGAGGATAAATTCAAGTCAACAAGGAAAGAATGATGCAGGAGAAAATGTCCAAGATTTAGCAATTATTATTACGTAACTTATTATCCTCTATTTAGAGAGGATCCCCTATAAATTTCAAGGCAAACAGGTGACTACATTGCTAGTTATGGATAAAACTTACAAAAACAAGTCACTAGTGATTAAGGAGTGTGCATAGCATGCATAGAGGATAAAAATTTGTTATATGGAAGGGATAAATGTGGTATCTTCATGATGAGATATTAATAAACAATTTGGATGTGAAATACAGAGTATTATCATGTTGATAATTGATAAAAAGACAAGAAAGTAGAATTAGTAAAAAATTAGCTTAATTATATCTTTTAGGGTTATCTTATTCTTTTTTTAGTGCGTTTAGAGTAGAGAGAAAGCTATTTTTTTGTGTGTTGATTCTTATTAGATTTGTAGGAGGATTATTTGGTAATATTAAGTAGGTCAAATGGTTATAAAAACCATAGGAGTATATGACACAAAAGGGATTAAAAAATTGATGAGATTATAAATTTTGCCTAATTGAATTTTGTATGAGCGATCATTATTGAAACCCTTCATATCTTTGTCTATATGAATTAGAGATTAAGATCTATCCTTCAAGCCCTCCACAAACCCTCGCCATTCAAAACCATAAACACCGTATATATATCACCATCATCATCATCTTCAACATTCATCTTAAATCTAATATTTTTACTTGATTTTACCTATTTCCAAACTTAATATAATAATATTATTATCATCACACGATCATTCTCATATTCTTAAAATAGAAATTCAATTATCAAATCATTATCTTTTCAATCGTTCATCATCATAATATTCATAACACCATTAAACCCTAATCATAAACCCTAACCCTAACCCATAAAACCAAGCAATGTAAACCTTCATCATTTGAGCATTATCGCCATAATCTCTTCTTTGTTAAATCATTCTAAACATAATTACATCACTTCTAAATTATCATATTCCTTTTAAAACCCTAACTGAACCATAATACCAGCTAAACCATAAGTATATATTCCTACACATATCAACCCATGGTTTGTATGCATTAGCTACCACGATAAACCCTTATTATTCATGATTAATACCCATTATCACCTACCATGCACATTTATTGAGGTCACAACTTATGAACAAGAAAAATTAATAAAATGCCTTTAGGGTTCATACTAGCATTATTTCTATTACAGGTGCCCATATTTACTTATCATGACATATAAATGTATCTAATATCATTATTAACAATAAAGCTCCTTTCTTAACCATCATTTCTACACATATCACAATTCATAATATAGCATGCATTTTATTCCACCTTCCAACATACATTACAAATAATGATATGCTTAACATCACATAATATGCACACAACATATTCCAAAACCCTAATGTGCTAGCATACATATATCCAGACATTTTAGTAGGGTATAATGGTTACCTTATTTCCAAAAATAAGTAAAATTTACCAGTACCCCAGTTAAAGGCTTAAGCTTGATTAGGAAAAATTGTACATAAAGATAATATCACAAGTGTCATATTATTAGTAGGTAATTAAAAGAATAACTTGTTATTAAAGAAAATCTTATTAACCACCCTAAAGTATTTCTTAAATAACTCTTGAAATATGCAGCAACACTAATGTTGCATGGCTAGTGAGGGTTGTATGCATGAAGGGAGGAAAGAATGGGGGGAAGATGAAAGTTGGAAGAAGATGGGATGTCTTAAGTAAGGGAAAAAGGGTGTTAGTTAAGGGCTTATGAAGGGGAGTTAGGGTAGTGGCTGGGGGTAGGGTGTAGGTGGTGGTTGAGGGTTGGAGAGTGGAGGCTCAGGGTAGTGCAGATGGTAGGGATAGGGTTGGAAAGGTGGTGCAAAGAAAGGGAGAAGAAGAAGAAGGAATGAAAAAGAAGAGGAGAAAGGAGGAGTTGTAGGGGGATTTCAAGTAAGGTGAGGTAGGGAGGTGGTAAGGGAGGTGTTAGGTGGTTGAGGGGCAGATTTAGTGGCAGTAGAAGAGGAGGAATAGGCGATAGGGTGGGGGTAAAAAAGCATAAGAAAAGCAAAAGAAGGGGAAAAGTAGGTTGCAGGGTCGAGTGGTGGGTGTTGGGTGGTGTAGGGAGGGAATAGGGGACGCAAGGGAGTCACAATGGTGGTTGGTTGGGCGATAGAGATGGTGGTTGGGGAAGGTGGAGCAAAAATAGAGAAGGAGAAGTAAAAGGAAATACGGGAGAAAAGGGGGATTGAAAAGGGGATAAGGAGATCTTGAGGGGGAGAAAATGGTGGAGAAGAAGGAAAAGAAGAGGGAGAGGAGGTATGTCCAATCGGGTTAGGTGGAGGGTGTAGGGGCAACACACACATAGCCTATAGTGGCAGGGAGGAGGAGAAGGGGGGAGGAGGGCATGTCTGGGAGTTGTGTAGGGGTGTGTGTGGTCAAAAATGAAAGGAAAGGGATAGTAGAGAGAGGGAGAGGGTAGGGATGCAATGGCAGGTGTAGAGGGAAAAGTTATAGATAGGTGCATATATGGTGGTGGCTTGATGTGTAGGGGAAAGAGAAGGAAGAAGAATAAGAGGGAGGAGCAGGCTAGTCGAGCAAGGGAGAAAGAAGAGGCCGATCGGCTCGTGCATGAGGGAGAAGGGGAAAGAAAAAGAAAGGTTGGGCTAGCCCAATAGGGAGGGAAGTGAGAAGGAAAGTAAGAAGGGAAGGGGAAAGGAGACGGCATAGGTTGGGCTAGCGAGGATGATGTTGGGCAGCCTGATAGGGGAACAGAAGGGAGAATTAGGCCGGTCGGCCAAAGAAAGGAACAAAAGAAGGAAAAGGAAAAAGGAGAAAGAAAAAGGAAAAAGGAAAAGGAAAATGGGGAAGAGAAACAAATTTAGAATTAGATTTAGAAATTATTTAGATGGAGAAATTATTTTAATAAATTAATTTATTTAAAATTTAAAGTATTAATTTAAGAGGATAATTTTAGTAAAATATGGTTTAGAAATTTATTTAAATAAAATATTATTATAAAATAATAAATATTTATTTTAACTTAGTAAATAATCATATCCACTTTTATAAATCAAAAGTGAATAAAATAATTAAATTATTCCAAATAATGATTAATCATTCAATTCTAGGTTTTACAATATTGGGGTATCACATTACTACCCCTTTAAAGAAAAACTTCGGCCCCTAAGTTTATGACTTACTACTAGGGATACATAAGATGGATCTTAGGGTAATTAGGGTATCTACCCTTTTAGGGGTAAACCTATCTGACTAAAAGGTGGCCAAGAAAACAATCGACACATCTATTTTGGGGTCCAAAAATAGTTATAGGGAAACAATCAAAATTGTTAGGATCGATCACTTGCTCATCAGCTCCATATGGAGTGGTTGAATGGGTTGCTGTAAGCATCAGATTCTACTAAAACAACTATTACTAGGACTTCTGAATTTTATCATAGGGTGTGCTGTAACACTCAAAGCTCATATGCCCAAGCTATCCTCGGTCGTAGCACTAGACCAGCTTTCCCATACAATCTTTTCCTGAGGGATCTCTTCTACAATGACGACAGTGGTAGCGTTGGCCTGGTCTCTTGCTAGCTTTAGCAAGAGAAGCAATTTGACTCTTTTGGTGTTGAACCCTAGCTTGAGGTGGAGGCTGAACACACAAAACCTTACTATTAGGATGCTAACTTATTTCTCTAAGCTCTGGCTCTTTATTCTTCCTCTTACTTAGGATGGAGTCATGATCCTAGACCATGACATTGGTAACACATGCCCACTCATACAATGTAGTTAAATCATGGGAAATGGCTACTTCCATCATGCTTTGGATGTCTAAGTGGAGTCCTTACTTGAAATAGAAGACTACTATAGCCTCAAGCAAGTATGCCGGGAGCAAACCTTAGTAGCTCCATATAATGTGTGGAGTATTCCTTGACTAACAAGATTCCTTGCATCAGCTTTATGAACTCGTTAATCTTGTTCCTCTTGAGACTCATTGTAACACCCCCAAATCTACTACTAAAAAATTTCGTTTAAATCGAAAGGTTTAACAGAAGCGGAAGATTTAAAACCGTAAACTTGGGGGTATTACTGCCACACTTAGTCCCGGACCGGTTCACTCCTACCGTCCCGATACTAAGTGCTAAGGCTAAATCAAACCATCGTTAATAAGAACCATCCAAAAACATAAGTTCATAGCCATCATAAATCATTCAAGAAACAAGAGTCGACCACAGACGGTGTATTGTTTAAGATTACAACTTAAGAGTTCCACTCCAAAATACGAACATAATACAAATACGGCAAACTCAAGATAGACAAAAACTAGGATAGTAAAAGAGTCCGGCGAACTCGCTCTCGGCCCCAACCAGGATAGGCTCAACACTCGGCCCCATCCGATGCCTCGTAGGTATCGTAGGCATCGAAGACATGATCTCCTACCTGCACAAGGTCAGATGGGTCTTCTGCTCGTGGGAATGAGCAGCACCCATGAAACGGGTGGTCAGTACGCTACGTACTGAGTAAGGTAACAGACGAGCTAAGGCCAATATAACGTACAACATAATATGCAAGGTACAACATACAGGAGACATGGAATAACACAGAGGGTGCAAGTCAGCAATGGCCTACTCGAACCTCTTCTCTCATAACCTTATAATTAGCCATTCACATTACAAACTTCATTAACCCATGCGAGTACGGGAACCCCACTATTATAGCCGGTGGATCGGTCACTTATAGGGCAGAACGCTCCTAACCACTATTATATGCCGGTGGATCGGTCTCCAGGGCACAACGCTCCTGGCCACTATTATGCCGGTGGATCGGTCTGGTCCCGACTCTCATGGTGTTCCACTGTAAGTATATAGTATCTTCCCCATGATTTAATTACAACATACTATTTGGTTTGTTGAGCTCGGGGTCCCCCACTATTATAGCCGGTGGATCGGTCACGTATAGGACAGAACGCGCCTAACCACTATTATACGCCGGTGGATCGGTCTCCAGGGCACCCCGGCACCTGGCCACTATTATGCCGGTGGATCAGTATGGGCCCGACTCAACAATCTTACTCTTTAAGTAGTTAATGTCTTATTCATGTGTTATTAAATAAGGTTCCACCCTTGACATGCATATCAACTACCCTCTACTTCTTCCTCCCTAGGGGGCCCGTCCCATATCTTGAGACTCCTGCACCCCTTATCACCCCCCGATGCCCATCCCCTCTTACTCTTATACATAAGGAAATGTAGTAGGGGCACACTCTCCCGAGAATGTGGTCTAACCCTAACACAACGATATAGATCCCGCGGGTCCTCACCCCTCTAGGGCCCCTCCTCGGAAAACCCTAATTTGGGCCTACATGGCCCAACCCTTCTTACTCATCCTGACTTTACTTTGTTCCTTGCCTCGCATCCCATCTCTACTAAGAAATTCCCAAAATATATATCCCTCTTTTCCCCAACTCCGCATGTGATCGCCAAACCCTAGTTGGCCACACCAAACCCTAGCACCTTACTTCCTCCCTAAGTAACCTCCCTCTTTGCCCCAAAACCTCTTCTCTCATTTAGAAGCCCATACTCATCCCTCATGCAAGTGGACTCTCACTCTCAACCCTATAATCCACCCCTCCTTGATCATATTTACCCTTGTACCCTTAAATCCGCTCATTTCCTCCCAAGGCCCTAATTTGGTCCTTTAGACACCCTTACATCGACCCACGTGAAATTTTGCACCCAAATCTCCAATGGACCCGTAACTTTGACATTATCTTATTTGCTTCTTAAATTAACTTTCCTTACATAAGATTCATTCCCATGCATAATTTAAATACTCCATGCAGACTCCCCAACACAAGCTTACTCGCAAAACCCTAATCAGGTCTCTTATGCACCAACTCACGTACTATTTTTATACCGAGTATCCAATCACTCTAAGACTCTCCAAAACTCTTACTTACAACCCAAATTAACTTTTCCCACATAAGGATCACGCCCATGCAAGGTCTAGTTCCCCCATGCAAACTTCCCCACATACGCTTTCCCGTTGTTCTTTTATTATCGTTTCATACTACTCAAACCCTAGCATGCATGTCCTAGAGGGCCATAACAAGTCACATCATCAACATCCACATCAAACATGGAACATGTCATACACGTATAATATAAGGCACACACAACGTACCTCATGATCCATGCTGCGCTACACGAAACAGGTTATTCATAACACATGCATAATACACATTAACATGGCATGCTCATCATTCATCAACACATTATATTACACATAGCACAAGGCCATAGCTTCGTCCTTACCTAGTTAGGCACCGGGCTTGGAGCACGCTCCTCTAGCTCCTTAGGGTTCGGATCGGGGTCACCTATGAAAAGGGAAAAAGCTAAGTATTAGTTCCCTTCAAAGTACCGTCATCCCTTATTCTAGTTTAGGATTAGGGTTTATATTACTAAAGTGGGTATTATACAAAACTAGGGTTTTTATCTTAAAGTTAGTGTATTAGCCATTACTAGTCAAAATGTATTTATTTTTTTTGTACTAATTGTTACCCTCATATTTGTTAACCCATTAGTCCTAATCTTGTAGTAGTAGGGTTTATGCTAACTAAAGGAAAATAGTGATAGTAGTAATAATAGTAAGAACTAATAATAGTACCCTAGTGATGAGGTTTAGGGTTAAAGTATTTGGGGCAACATTAAGTGGTATGGTAATAAGGCTCAAGTATCTTTCTTAGTTAACAACCACATGATATTTACTAACTTTGAGTTAAGTCACATGGATAAGACAAAAGTAGTTTTATTGTTAACCTAAAGGATAAGGTGTTAAGTAGAGTAATAATAATAACAATAATAGTAGTGATACTAATGATGATGGTAATATTAGTAATAATAACAATAACAACAACCCAGTACGGTTAAGTATTAATAATGAATTTAGTAAGGTAATAGAGATAATAATAATAATAATAATAATAATAATAATAATAATAATAATAATAATAATAATAATAATAATAATAATAATAATAGGGTTGTTAATGTTAACACTTATAATAATAAAACTAAAGTTGAGTATAATAGAAGTTAGGGTTCCAAGGGATGTTAGTAGGGTAAAAATGGTAACTTTAATATCAGAAGTCACAATATTAGAAATGATAATAATAATAATAAGAGTAATAATAATAATAATAATAATAATAATAATAATAATAATAATAAAAGAATAATAATAATAATAAGCATAATGGTATTAATATTAGTTAACTTAGTAATACTTATATGGAAATAAAGTTTAAGGCTTGGGATGAGTGGAAGACCACCTGAGGACGGTGGTGGTCTGGCGGCGGCGTGAGGCGGCGGTGGCGGCGGCGATGGAGGAGGAGAAGAGAGAAAAGGTGGGGAAAAGTGGTTAGATGGGAGGAGGAAAAAGGAATTTAAGTGTGGGGGAGGAGACAGCAGGGAGAGGGGAGTGGAATGAGGGTGGTGGTGTGAGCATGGAGGCGGCGCGCGGTGGTGGACGCGGTGGCCGAAGGAGGAGGAAGGTGGTGGAAATGGTGGAGGCCGGTGGAGAAGGAAGCAGGGGGGTAAGGAGGGTATGGGCAGGTAGGGGAGGACCTGCTGGTCACTTTGGAAGGTGGAGCGGGGATTAATTACGGCGGAGGTGGCGGCAGCGGGCGGCGCAAGGCGGCGGTGGCGTTTTTCGGGGTGGCACCTTCGCACGATTGTGGTGGCTCGTGCGGGGTAGGAACGGAGGCAGCGACGGTTTGGTTGCGTGGAGGGTGGTGCAAGGAAGGCTTTGGTGCGTGGCGGTGGTCGCGGCGGCTGCTAGAGGGGGCGGAAAGGGCGTCTCATCTGGCGGTGGCGAGGCAGGGTTTCGGCAAGGTCCAAGGGGGAGGACTTGCCTTGGCCGTTCGGGGAGGGGTATTTATAGGCAATTGAGGAGGGGAAAACGACGAAGGGGAGAGGGACGGCACGCGGGGGCAGGTACGGCAGGCTGCCGTTTGGTGGTGGCAGCCGGTCGCAGGTCTGTGGCTTGGCAGGCCTGTTTGGCCGTGTGCGGGAAAAGGAAAGAAAATCAAGACGCGTGAGGGCCAGGAGGATTTTGCTTGGTTGATTTGGGAACGAAAGGGACGGAAATGGCAGAAGAAGGACGGCCGGACGGCAGGCCAAGTCAGCGGCGGCAGGCTGCGAGTTGCAGGCCTGCGCGAGGAAGAAGACGACGGGCGAGGTAGGTTGGACCGGCGGTCCAGGGAAGAAAAGAGAGGGGAAGAAACCGGCCAGTCGGCAACGGTTATAACCTTCATAAACTCGACGTGTCGTTTCATCATTTAGAAGGTCGAGACGCAGCGTCGAGTGTTTGGCTGGCAACGACTATAAGGTTCATTTATCGAGACGAGGCGCTTCGGCGGATTGACGGGCAAAACACCGCGTTGCGCATAAACGTCGGCCAGCGAACGACGCTGGGCCGCGCGAGGAAGAAAGGAAAAGGGAGAGAAGGGTTGGGCCGCGGGGAGAGGCCCAACCGTCGGAGAAAGGGAGAAAAAGAGAAAAAAAGGAAAAGGAAGAAGAGGAAGGAAAAAAAATGTTTTAATTAGGATTTTGGATTTTGCATAAAATTATTTAGAATATTTTTGGGGCTGTAGAGAATATTAAATATTTACAAAAATATTAAATAAATTTCCTTTTTACTTAGTGAGGCTATTTTAGACCAATTTCCTTAACCTCCATACAAATTAGGAAAATACCCAAATTTCTTCCAATTAAATTCTTTATTATTTTCCTATTAATCTACCTTAATTAACTCTCTACATTTTAATAACTAAATTTATATAATTAATTTTCCTAATAATTCCGTATTTGGCCATAATTTTGAAATTTAGGATTTTGGGGTATTTCACTCATGGCATAAAATTGCGTGTGAAGCATAATCTTGAAATCTTCCCAAGATGTTAATCGTCCTCCTTGAGCTCGAAAATGTTCCCACCAAGTGTCAACTGGTCCTCCGAGGAAGTATGCTGCAATGCTTGACCTTCGTTCCTCAGGTAGTTGATCACCTTGAAGGTCCTATTAAAATTCTGTATCCATCCTTCTAGGATAATGGATTTATCTTTCTCATCGTAGGTTGGAGACTGATGATCCAATCCTCTTTGATCCCTATGAGTGTCTTGAACACCCTTTCTAGATTGTCAACTTGTCCTTCCTCGAAACCCAAGAAGGAGGGATGGTTCTGGCAGTCCCAAAGGAAGAAGGAAATAAAAGAAATAAAAGGATTGAAAGGAAGAAAAAGGAAAAAGGAAAAGGAAAAGGAATAGGAAATATATTTAGAGTTAGGATTAGAAATTAGATTAAAATTATGCTATTAAAAAAATATTATATTAATCTATCCAAAAATTAGGGCATTAATATAATAAAATATTTTTGGTAAATTATGGGTTTAGGGTTTATTTAAATAAAAAAATTGTAAGATAAAATAATAAAAATAATTATATTACTTTATCAAATAATTTTATCTATTTTAGTAAGTTAAAGGTTTAAAAAAATAATTAAATCAAAAAATTAAAGATTAAAATTTTCCAAATAAAAGGTTAAACATTCAAATTTTAGGTTTTGAAATTATGGGGTGTTACATGATCCTCCTTCCTTGATACATTTCATCATCAACCCCAACAACCATACCATACTCCCATCTCTTCGTCATCCTCTCTACCCCATTGCAACAATCCACTGCTAAGCCACCATGCCATGAACACTATCAATCAATAAGTAATGGCACTAGAGATTATATTAGCTTGAGGTGTTCAACATTTAGTCTGAATTGAAAATTTGGAATAGATTGAGTGGTTATTTTAGATTTTGGTCTAAGATCGAATCAATATTCTAGTTTTTGGTCTAAAGTTTGGTGCTGAAGCAAAAATCACATTCGATCCTCAACTGATTTTAGTCCAAGTTAAATTCTCATCAATATTTTAGGTGGCCTCTCATGAGCTACTCTTAATATATTTTTAGTGGTATAATATTGCTAACCCTAAATTTTAATTTTGATTGGATTTCAATATATTAGATTATGATAACCCAATTTGATCATTGAGTTATGTATATATGAATTAGATAATTGATTTAGATAAGTTTAGTATGTTGTACATGGTAGCTTTAAGAAATTTGGATTTTAACTCAAATTTATCCAAATATATTGGGTATCTAATTTTAAGCTATTTTTACAAAGTGATTATGTAAAACAATTTGAAATGTATTTAATTGCACATCAGAAGTATAAATTTGACAAAAATCATGCGAAAACTATTGAAATTGTATTTATTAGCCAAAAATATTGTGGTTTTGAAATTTGGTTGATCCTTGGGATATTTTATAAAGTTTATTATATAATTTGCATAAAAATATGTTGAATTGTATTTTTGAACTATCAATTTAAATATTTCCGTAATATTTAACTTGATTTACATATCATACTCATATATTAGAATTATATTTAATTAATAATTTCTTGTATTAATTTAATCAATTGATTATACAATATGTTATAAAATGAGTCTACTTTCTTTTATAAACCTTTAATTTAAATACATTAACAAGATTTGACCAAATCAAATTTTGGGATTAAAACCCTAACTTCTAGAACCAATTTCTAGAATTAACTTAGGTTGGATCTTTTAACTAAATTGATTATTATTTTTTATTTAAAATTGATATAATTGTGTTTATATTTTATCGTTAGAATCAATTCTCCAAAAATGACTGGTTTGATGTTTTAGGTTATAGTCCCTAATTCTTTAAGTTACTTTTAATAAAATTTTCTTTTGTTTTATTAATTATGTCAAGTTTATTTGGGTTTTTAATTATTCTTATAATTATCAAACGCAATATTAGAAGGTGTTCTAGTGGCTTTTGAAGCTAGGGTTTTCCTCTTCTTAGCTGGGATAGCTCGGAAACTAGGCAAACCTCCTAGACACATAGTTAATAGACCCTTATATATTAAAGTGTGGAGTTCCATATGTTTTGTTCTATTAGGATCATGTTAGGATTTTTTAAGAAAGCCTATATAATGGTGTTATTGGTGTAGTGTTGTAGACACTCCAAATTAAACCCTAAACACACAAGTAAAGTAAGCAGTGAGTAGGAGTCAATACCATGAAGATTGTAATTAAATTCATAGAATTCTATTATCAAATAAATTCTCCTAGTTTTTAATTGATTATAAAATAATTATTGATATTGAAAAGAATAAAATAACAATTAAGCAAATAATCGAATAAGAATAATGTGATAATAGCGGTTAGAGGACATATCTTATATAAGGATATCAACCGATCATCAAATAAAATGGCCTTGTAGTATTTTGTATGTTAACCTATAGAAGCTCATATGTGTCAACTTCTTAGCATTTTGTATGCAAAAAAACCCGAGATTTTCTTATGATTTATTATCTAACCAATTAATAACCTACGATAAGATCTTTAGATTTAATTTATGACAACATTAATTATTATAGATTAGCTAACTCGAACCATAATTATAGTCAACTTGAATTATGTATTCCAAATATCAATTATCATATATTAAATCAATAACCTATTTTCTACATGCGGATATATATGTTATCAATTACGAATTACTATTCATCCATTTGTCGAGTACTCAAATTAACTAGGTGACCAAGCTAGATATTAAAGTCATAATCTTAGATTAGTGATCATATAGCTTATTTTATTAATCTAACAAAACATACACATAATAATTATGTTTAATTCACATCTTATAATTAATTATCCCGTAACTTTTAATTATTGTCCTACCCAATACTAATATAGCCTAACATATGGATAAAAATAAAAAATGGAGAATCTAAACACAAAAAAAAATCATAGCTTTAATAAACATAGAAAAATAAAATAACAAATATTGAATTAAACTATATAAAATCACAAACTCAATTAATTAAACCAATAACAAGAATTACACTAAACATAATAAAAATTATTAATTAAATGAACAAGGCAAATGAATGAAAGAACTTAAATGATTGTAGAATTGTAAACATTGTATTATCTCTAATCCTTCAATTATAGTAATAAACTAACTAATCTAACAAAAGAAACCTTGTGGTTTAGAAATAATGAAAATGATTTTGAAGTTCTAATGATGGTGCTCTTCAATCCACTATTTAGCCTAATATATGTTATATATATATATAAGACCATACAACTCATATCCAAAATTTGTAAACATTATCGTTCATATTAATAAATATGGATTACACATATTTTTTCTCTAATACTATACATGTGAGATGAATTAATAGAGCACCTGGGAGGAGAACCAACGAAATACGGACTATATTTCCATAAATATAGGCCCCTTATTTTCTCTCTCTTCAATATGTTCTTTTGATATATATTTTTTCACATGACTTCTCTTTTTGGTTCTTATATGACGGTAAATCTAAATTCCCATGACTCAAGCTTGATTTTCACACCGTACTTCTTTTCCTTAGTTATCAACCTAAATTACCCTAATTTTCTCATTTCCTACAAAAACTAGGCCAATAGAGAAAACTTAAAAAAAAAAGGGTAAAATTGTCATAACGAATAGAAAAAGCTAGGTCAAATATGTTAATTAATTCCATAAAATATACACCTATTTGTTACATTAGTATGCCAGGGTTTGTGTGAGACCTTTATGTTGAATATGAAAGTGTGTAAATATATACATTGTGCATTTCCTTATTTTCACATGAATGATAAAGTGCAATACCCCATTTTTAAAAACTTAGTTATATATTGTTAATTATGATAATATTATAATCTATTTTTATATTAAATGTATTATTATTATTATTATGTGTATTATCATGAAAAATTAAATATACATTTCATTGGGTTATAATTTGATATAATTTAAGTTATTATACTTAATCTTAGTCTGGACCCTAACTTTGATCTATTTTACAGAGGAACCCTAGTTTTACTAACCACATATTTTTCACTACTTATTCTAAATAGCATCCTTATCCTATTGATATATTTTCTTCTTTCACCCATGGTACTCATAGTATACTACTCCTTCACAGTAACTCTTCTCCATGCTTTCCTCTACCTCCCATGATCTCCTCAATTTTATCTACTCATTTGTACATGCACCACTTAACCATTTGAGCCCTTCTCTTCCTCTATTTTATGCTTTATTCCCACCAAATGAAAAGACTTTGCTATGAACTTTCTCCCTTTCAATCCTATGCTTTTATTCCCAATAATTTTCAACATTCTCCTTCATTATTTTGCTACCATCGTCATAATAATATTTGATGAGAGTTACAAACTCATGTTATCTTCCCCAAGCTATGTGAGAAACTCACATTGTACATCAATTGATAGAGTGATTAATTCACATTTCTTAGCCTTGTGTTACATCCAAACCTTATGTAATCTCTCCACTTCATTGGTTTTTCCTTTGGTTGTGTAAACTAGTGTCACTACCTCTCCTACTTGTGTACGAGTGTGTTCTTGGGTACCTTTACCTGCATGAGCCAGTGTTGTAGCTCCCCCTTATCCTTGTGTGACTTTGTGATGATACCCACCTTATATCATAGAGTGATCATGTTGCTAAGGCCTTGTAGCATGAGTTTCTCCCATGGTTACACCCTTACTAAGTTGTTAACTTGCATAGTCTCCCTTTTTCCCTAGTTATCTTCTAACTTATTTCTCGAGTTTGATTTAGTTAATTTTGTTGATTTTCCTATTATATTGGATGCTAATGTATCTATTGTTGGTCATTGTTTTCTTAGGTAATCCATGAGGTATTGTGGATAAGAAAACTTTTGTGCTTTATGTTGTTGGATTGAGGTAAATCCAAAGAGATTAGAATCTTGTGTGTAAAAATTTTAGGTTATTTAGGTGTAGAATCATGATAGGGTTTTATTTTATGCTATTATTATAAAGGTTATGGGTTCTGAAATTGTTATCTTAAATAAATAAAATATGTTCAAATTTTTATTAAATATGGGATATGCACATGTGAAATATGTCAAATAGTTAACAGGTGCATGTATAGGGTTTTGTTATGGTTTTTCACCTTGTCAAGTTATGTTTCATATGCCATGCTAAGTTTTCCATGATTATCATTACACGTGTAGCTAGATTTGATATTAATAGTATGAAAGCATGAGTGTATGATTAGAGTTAGATAATTATATTTATTATTTTCCTACTTTAGGGTTAGAAATGCTTTCTTGTTTGCACCATGATGATAATTTCCATTTTATTAACATATCATACTATAAATATGTATGCATGTGTTGCATGGTATATATGCCAGTATAGAAACACATAATTAGGGTTTGTACTTGTAATTTTTAAAATGCATTCATAGCAAAAAATATAGTCAATAGTCAAGTCCTAATACTTACTTATGCTAAAAAAGATTGTAAAATTTTGTATTTTATCCCTTTCATGACAAAATTTCATAATATTATTATTTGGTACAAAATTGGGTAATAATGGTGTAGTTAAGGTTTTGAGCGAATTTTGGTTATTTAGACCTAATGCACCTAATGTAAAATTATTAGACATATAAGGGCCTTACACTATTTATAGGTTAGCCTTAGTGTTGACAATGACCATTCCATGGAGAGTTGACCTTAGGTTTGGCTTCAATACTTATAAATAAAGGATAAATTGTTAAATATGGAATAGGGAATTGTTTTTTAATATGTGATATTTGTGATCATCCTATAAAATATTGATACTTAAAGTGAAAGACCTCAAGTTCTAGGATTGATAGCTCTTTAGGGCTAAATAACCTAAAGATGATGTGTAACCCTTGGTTTGAATTTTTCTAGTGTGCTACTATGCTCTAAAAAGGTCCTATATCTACTCCATTTGGTTCTTTCAACTTTCTAGAAGGTATTGATACTTAAGGATTAGGTGATCTAGGAGGATTAAGGGCACTATGTTACCTTATTAGGCTAGAATGACAAGGTGTACATCGATATATTCGAGTTTAAGGACAAGTGTATTGTGGTGTCTTTGTAGTCAGTATGATTATGTGTACCTTAGTATAACTAGGTTGATTACCCCTCTAAAAAATGTTAATAATGAGGAATTACTTTCTTGATGTCCTTGAGATTGATTTGGATTGTTAGCTTGGTATTTACCTTAGTTCCCTATCTTAGTAGTTAGATATGATTTGATTAGCTAGTTTTGGTAATGGATTTTGATATGGTTGTTATGTGTTTGGGATCCATGTTAATTGATTCGCTATGATTAGTTGTTGAGCATCAAAGGTCAATGACATGCATTCTCACATGTTTATTAACATATTATTTTGCACATGACTTGTGTTTTGAGTATGCTTTCAGATTATTGTGTGACTGTGTGTAATGCAAGCATGCTACCTCTTGTGAGATATTATAATTTACTTAATATGAGAAATTAGTATTGATACTACATTTTAAAAATAACTATGTGAAGGCCATGGACTGGTTTAAGGCATATCAAAGTGGAAAGGATCAATAGGGCCCTTGAAAAAAGGTTCCATTATGAAAATAGACTTATAACTCTAAGAGTTAAGGAAAAGCAGTGTTGTACCTTTGGGTGGAGGTTTTTTTTTGTAGTTGGTTTTAATTTTGACTCTATGTCCCATTCAAAGGATATTTATATATGAATTTCATCTACGTATTGTCTCTTATTTCCATTGCTCGATTTTCAACCTAACTTATTTTGAGCTTTAGCACTTGCCATAATAAAGATGAGGGCAACCTATTATTTTTGTAATTAATGATTCAACAAAATAAAAATTTAAAGTAATAAATTGAGGGCATTACATGAAGAATGAGAAAATTTGAATTAAGAGAGTATTCACCCTTTTGGCTATTGGTGTGAACCTATCTTCTTAACTTATCTTGAGCATGTTTTAATGATGATTGAGTTTAATTTAGTTTTTTTGGACCTTAAGTGGTCTTATTCACTTGGTTAATGTGATATTATGTGGTTCTTTATAGGTGTGAGTCTTAATTCTTTGTAATTATATTTTATGAGTGTTGCCACATGAGTTGTATTTTATAGGTTGTATTGTGAGGGATGATTAGTGTGAACATAGTATGTTCATTATGAAGTTGGTACTATATGTAAGCATGAGATTGAGTGCTTGAGTTACCATGATATTTTCTATTAAGCATATATATATATATATATAATTTTGATTGTTCATATGACTAACATAGATTGGCTAATTCTTTTGTTTTTAATCATATATGATTATTTAGGAATATAAGTTTTGTGATGTGTTTAATGGAATATGTAGTCATGGCCATAAATTTCAAAATAATACTAGTAATAAATGATATAAATGTGATAAATATGATTTGTGTTGACTACCCATAGTGGGCAAGCTAGTGATTTTATATAGCCCACCTCGTGTAGCCATGGGCTGACTTTTGAAGTAAGGTCATGCAATAGATTCCTTCCCTATGATTTTGTATGGTGTTATCTCTCTTATTGTTGTAGATTATTTTGTGTTTTCAATTAGTCTTTGTGCTAAGGTCTCGATTTTTACTTTATAAAATTATTTTCATCATTTATTGGCCTTAGACCATTCTTATTTACTCCAAAATTTTCACATAATATAATTAACCTAATTCAAACCACTTACCGCATTAAAATACCTAATATTCCATTTTTAACCCATATTGACCAAAATTCCCCCAAGGTAACTACAATACTCATTTTTCTACCAAAATGTTTTTCTTCCTAAAGTAAATGATTTTTCAACCTCTAATACATATTATCATCATAAAAATGCACAACCACAACTTTATATATAGGTACTTAATCATGACATATATATTTACACATAGTTTAGCGTGTAAAACCTTAACATGCATTTCTAAAACTTCCAAAATACATACTTCCAAACCTACCAATCATTAAGGCATACTTATAGAAGTAAATATCGTGATATACTTAAAATGACCAAACTACCCCTCAGTCACATGAAAATAATATTTATTCTAAAATACACTTAGATATGCTCAAGCTATCATAATGGACATAAATAATATATATGATTCACTCCTGACATAAAACCTATTTTAACATACTTCTATACACATATTCATTACACAAGTTAACATGATCCATTTCCTCAAATTTCATGCTAATAGTTTTATGCAGATAATTACAATGTAACGAAAATAATTAATAAAATTTACACATTAAAAACCATAATGTGTTATCATGAGATATCTTATATTTTAGTAAAGTATAAGAATTAACTACTTTTTAATAAAACAAAATTTTATTGGTAACCTTTTAAAAATGATTAACCCCCACTAATCAAACGTTGTACCTAAAAGGAATATCACAGTTACCATATTAATAGTTAATCAATAAACTAATAATTTTTGATGAAAAATATTTATTAAATTAGAAATTTACCAAATTTCCCTTGAGTGAAAGATGGGTAAGTTATTATTATTATTATTATTATTATTAGAGCCTCATGCTGCTCCTATGGTATGAGTTCTTGGGATAAAGGCTAGGTCGACGACTGGGAGTTTGGTTGGCTAGCTGGTGGTGATGGCTAGTGGTGGTAAGGTTATTTAGGGAAGGTTGATGAGGTTGGCTTCTGTGGTTTGGTGTAGGAGGGATGAGGGGATACAATAGGAGGTGGTGTAGTAGTTGTGGGAAAGGGTGGTGACAAAGTGAAGGGGAAATCAATAAGAAAAACTATTATTTCCTAGGGGTTATTGTAGGAGAAGGAAATAAGGTAAGGAAAGGGCAACTCAGGGGTCCAAGAGAGAGGGAGCTAGGTGGTGGTGAGGTTGTGGTATGGTGATGGTGAAGGAGATAGGGATAGATGACTGACCGTGATGCGTGACTATGTAGGAGTGGACTAAGATAAGGGGCAGTTTGTTGGGTAATTTTAGCATGGTTGGGAGGTAGTTAGGTGATGGCTATGTGGTGGCATAAGATGGTTACTGACGAGTGGTGGTTGCAAAGGAAAGAAAAATAGGGAATGGTGTGTAGGATGACAATGGGTCAGGTTAGGTCTGGTTTGGGTCCAACCATACCCATACCCAAATCCGTTTATATTACCTAGACCCAAACCCGATCCAGACCCATCGGGTCTCAAAAGTTCAGATCCTGACCTAGATCCATTGGGTCTAGTGGATAAATGGGTCTTGAATAGGTCCTAAATGGGTCCACTTATTTTCGAAAAAAATAATTAATAATCTATGCTAATACAAATACATTTATGTTTTATATAATTAATATGTACTTTTTTTTGTTAAAAAAATCATCTAAGTGAATAAATAAATATATTAAAATAGTTATGTTAACTTTTCAAATGGTGTTTTAATGCTTTTAGAATACAATGTTATACATATTTTTTATAAAGTAAATATACAAAAATAAAATAAAATAAAAATGAATAAAGAGCTTATATAAGATTAAGACAATTATGGTAAACATAATATTGGTATGTATTTATATATGTATGTATACACACACACACACATATGTATATTAAACGGGTCTGGTGGGTTAGGTCTAGGTCTAGAGCTGGATCCAGACCCAGATCCTTTAAGGTATATATGGATCCAGACCAGACCCAGACCCGTTGGGTCTAAAAATCATCAACCTAGACCCACTAAAAATGAGGCTGGTCTAGCGGGTCTGGGTCAGGTTCAAGACCCATTGCCATCCTTAGTGGTGTGTGGTTGCAGGTAGAGGAAAAAAGGTGAAGAAGAAGGAGAAGGCTACTGGTGGTGGCTGCGGTGTGTGTTGGTGGTTGCGATGTTTAGTGATGGTGAGGTGGTAAGGAAAAGGAAGAGAAAAAGGGAAGAGAAGGGAAAGGGTACGGTGTATATATATACACATGCATATAAGCATGGTTAGGGATCAAGGGAAGGGAAATTTGATAGGGATGGGTTGATCTTAAGCATGCAATAAGAGTAGGCTAGAGTGGTAGGAGAGGCGGGTAGTTGTAGGTGGAGGTATAGGGTAAAGGCATAAGGTGAAAGGAGTGGGTGATGGAAGGGTGAAAAATATGAAAGGGAATTTAATGTAAAGGAGGTGGTATGCAAGGTTGTTTAGGTTGGAAGAGGAAAGGAAGTTGGTGAGTGTAGGAGCATGTAGGGGTCATGCTATGTGTAAATAATATGAAGGAATTTTGGGGGTTTTGGGTGTTGGGATACATAACAGGGTAGTGTGTTTTGGTCTAGTTGAGGAAGAAGATGGGTAGAAAGGAAGAAATAAAGAGACGACTGGCTAGGTAGGCAAGTGAAGAAGGAGAGAAAAAAAATAGGTGGGCTAGGATAGGTAACTTAGGTTAGGGAAAGTAGAAGAGAAAAGAGGGCAAGGTAAGGTGGGCTAGGGCTTGGGGAAGGAAAGAAGAAAAAGAGGAGATAGGGCGGATTAGGCTAGATGGGGAAAGAGAAAAAAAAAAGGGAAAAGGGAGGTTGGGGTGGGGAAGGGAAAAAGGAAGGGGAAGAAAAATGAAATGAGAAAAAAGAAAAGAAAAAAGGGATAAGGAAAAGTAAGAAAAGGAAAAAGAAAATAAATTTTTGGTTTGAATTAGAATTAGGTTAAATTTAGGTTTACGATAATATTAATTTATCTAAATTTAAGGTATATGATTAAAAAAATAGGGTCAAATTATCAGTTTAGGATTGGTTTAAATAAAAGGGATAAGATAAAATAATTACAAAAATTTATTAAATAGCTTATGTAGATTTTTCAGTCAAAGGTTAACAAAAATAATTAAATGAATATTTAAAGGTTAAAATTTTCAGATAAAAGGCTAAATGTTCTAAATTTAGGTTAATAAAATTTCTTGGTGTTAAATCTTGGGTCTATATGCTCTTGATGATTTTTTTTTTGTATAATGCTATCTGTCTTTATGTAGTATTGTATTCATGGGTGCCCTCTAGCGTCTATTCTCTAGATGATTAATTCATGTGTAACTTGAAGCCTCTATGCTAAATAATTTCATTAATAAAGTAATGTGGTATTATGTGTGTGTGTGTGTGAGTGTATATGTGTGTTTCAACAAAATTGATTATATAAGTGATCTATCACATCATTTGAAATATAATAAATATATGGAGAAGTGTATTGTGATATCATTTATAAGAAAATGAGTAACAATATGAAATAGAATGTGTGAAATATTATCTTTTAATGGAATTGATTAATTGAAATGTGAACTTAAGTAGAATGTTTATACGGAAGTAAGTAAACAATATGAACAACAATGAACTATATGAATAGTGTTAATAGTTTTATGGAATTGAGTGTACTTTAATATTATGTTATAGTATGTTCTTATGCCAGATCCTGTTGGTTAACTTCATGGGCTTTTTTTATTCCTTCATATTTCTCTAATGATATCCCATTATGTCATAATTAAATGTTAAACGTATTCATGCTATCTATACGTGTTAAGTGGTGTTTGCTCACAAAATCATCGGATTGATACTATATTTAGTTTACAAGCTTACATGTAGATATCCTTGTTTGATTTCTACTGTGATTATTAGCATAGGTAGAACATTAGTGTAATACCCCTAATTTTTAGATTGGAAAAAATTTATTCTTTTGAAGAAAATATGGAATAGTTTTCAAACAAAATTGAGTAGTTTTACCACTACATTAACTATTAGAGAGGTGTGATTATCACTTAACTTATGCTCGAGGTAAGCCAAAATGGAACGATGAATAGAGGAATGCATGCCCTAATAGTATAATAGTAATGATAAAAATGATGAGAATAATAATGTAGATGGAAGAGAGGTTACAAAATCTAAATATAGAAAATAAAGCCATAAGTTTAAATAACCAAAAAAAGAACCAAAGGCATCCCAACACAATGGGTAAACACATTCAAACCAGTTAGCCTAACTCCTAACTAAATAGGAATGTAAATCTCAATCCCTAATCAATGGTTAGATACTAGACCATGATATTATCCTAAACATACTCTAGATTAGAATCATAACTTTACAAATCATCATCTACTCACATATGAGAAGCTGAATCATCACAATGACCACACAAATGGTGTATTAGTACGGTGAAGTACTAGTAAAACAAAATACCTAAAATATGGTAAGGGCTCATACTTCACATTGAGGTCACATAGTAATATGGTATAACATATACTCAGATAACATAGCTTTTAGGATCATAAATGTAATATGATAAAGCATGCTTGAACAAGAATAATAGAAGAAGTAATAACACAGATCATATATTAGATGCACTCAATGGGAATCATATTACAAATCTTCATTTAATGACCACATACTTTCAAGTTATTAAGAAAATTTATTCAATCACATCTAGTTCTTTTAAATGAACCAAATTCATGACAACATACATACATAGTGGGTTACCATACCGACAACATGGGTTCCGGATATGTTGAAGGGACTTTTCTATAGGGATACAACACCCACAACACATGAAATACACCTGCTGCAAGGGATAACATATATTGGGATACCACACCCGCCATATATGGTTAGAGTGCATTAAGGGGGCTTATACTTGGATACCTCACCCACCACACCTTGATAGCATATATTTTAGGGCTACATAGGTTGGAATACTGCACCCACCTAAGTAATAGACAATACAAAGTGCTAGGGGGTTTATACTAGGATACCTCACTCACTTGCTTAGAACAGTGATGCCTTGTAGGCCTACCATAGTATAGCCTATACCACAATGATATGCATATATACCCTACTGACCACAACCCCTAAATTTTACCTTAATTGTCATGAATTATGTGATAATCGCACCTTTTTCATAGTGTATGTGGCACTAAAACTCCCCAAATTTATTTTATTATCTTCAAAAAGGAATTTTTCTAGTAAAAAATTTTAGGGTGTTACACCCACATAGCATACCAAACTACCCATAACCATAAAATTATTCCAAATTATCCATCAAAACTCATCAAGGGTACTTAGTGGTGATATTCTCAATACTTTTCCAATTTAGTCCATAAATTAAGTTATGTAATTCATTACAAGTAGTAGATTTCCATCATATAAGAATCATATTGGGGACATAATATTGAGTACCAAATTATTAAAAGGTTAAGCAATATAAAATAAAGCATTTTGGTCAAAGTTAGTTGATTGGTTTTATTGACAAGGTGATTGGTTTGACACTGCCACATTATAGAGTCACTATCAAAACTTGCTAAATCATTTTACCTAAGCAATTGATTAATTTATAGAATAATAAAATGGTTCTACCAAACCATTGATGGGCTTTGCATAAGTGTTTAATAGTTCTAGTAACCAGCTAATTAATTATACTAAAGCAGTCAATTAGTATGTGCAAAACAATATGTGCATGCATTTACTTACTCAAATTTAGGTCTCAAACACTAACCATGACATATCCATATCATTAGACACTTTCAAAACTAATATTAGTCATGCTCAACCAGTAAATCATGTTATATTTCCAATTAATCATTAGGACACATGCATAAAACTCTTATTTTCCTAAAATAATAAAATGTAAAGTACGGTTCACTATAAGCACTACTATTATCATTTAAGCATATGACAATCAAATTCCAAACGTGCACCAAGCCACATGTTCATTCATTCCACATCACAAGGTAAGTATGATTTACCTAGTGAAGCTTAGCAAAAATCACACCAAATAGGGAATGAACTTGAGCTAAAAATGTCCAAACCTTCAACACCTTAAAATAAGAGATTAAAAATTGGTGAACCTCCTTAAAAATATTAAAAAATGAAACCCGACAGGAATTTTGTAAACCAGAAAATATAGCCTTCACTAAAAAATAATACTAAAGGAAGAGCTCAAGCCCTCAATCTTTTCCTAAATCTAACCCTATCTTGCTTAAGAGTAAAATAATGAGTTAGAGAATGATTAGAAGAGGTGTAGAAGGTTCAGAGGTAGAGAACATGAAGAAGAATATGAGTGAAGGCATAAAAGAGGGAAAATCAGAGGTAACCCAATGGTTGAAAGAAAGTGAGGAAAAATAGAGGTTAAGGTTGATAATATACCGATGATCTTATGGGAAAAGGAAGGGTTATATAAGACTAAAACCTTACTTATCTTGCTCAAAATCAAACATCCTTAGGTTAATTTCTCAAGGAAATAAAATTGACTTCCTCTATGATCACTATGGTGATAGATGAGATGTTCTTGGGCATTGATCATAAAAATTCATGAACACAAGAAGATAAGGGGACAAAAAGGAAAGAAAGACATGATCACAAAATCTTTTGAGGTTACAAGGGATAAATCATTCATTTTGGGGTTACATAGAAGAGAGAGGAAAATAAGGAAGAAGATGATAATGGTGTTGAGGTCATCAACCATTTTCTTTTTTTCAACTCAGCAATGTCCTTAGTGGGAAAAAAATCTTTGATTAATGGTGAAAAAAATTAAAATAAGATTTGTAAATAATTTAGAGCTTGATTACCAAAATTCAAGATTATTTGAATAATTTTGAAATACCCCAAAACCTAATTTTAAGAGTTTTAGTTAAATAAGGATTTATTATAGAAATTAATTAAATAAATTATTTTTATTAAAATAAAATAAAATTAATTAGGACAAATCAAGAAGAAATTTAGGTATTTTATCTAAATAAGGATTTTATTTTGAAAATTATTTAAATAAAATATTTTATTTAAATAAGAGGGAATAAATAGGGCCAAATTAATATGAATGTTATAAATAATTTAATTGGAGAAAATTAGAGTTATTTGCTAATTAAAATGGAATTTATGATAAACCTTTCAAAAATCTTAAATTAGCATAAAAATGGAATTAAATATTATTTTATTTAAATGTTATTATTTTTCAATATTCCAAATCTCCTAATTAATTAAATTAACCTAACACATTATTTTTCTTTTCCTCTTTTCCTTTTTCCTTTTCTTTCTTCCTTTTTCTTTCATTTTTTCTTTCTTTTTCTTTCTTCTTCTGTTCTTTTTCTTACCTTTTTCCCCCAACCTAGGCTAGCCCAACGGCCCAAACCCCTATCCCCCTTTCTTCCTTCGTCCGCGGCCCAACTCCTCTTTCCTTCTTTTCTTTTTGTTCTTCGGCGACCTGAGCCTGCCTTCCCACGGCCCAAACTTTCCCTCCATTTCTCCTTTGACGCGGCCGCCCTAAACACTGTGTTTTTTTTTAACTTTACACCATCACTATGCCGACCAGCCCGGTTCGCCCGTCTTTCCTTTATTTTCTTTTCTTTTTCCTAGTCAATCGATCCACGCACCTGCTACCTTCTTCTTCCTCCCTCCTTTCCTCCCCCCGTCGTCGACTTGTAACTATCCGTTATTTCTACTGCTGGCCACACCCATTTGACCAGCCATTTTCCCCTATCTTCTTTGCCGTTTTTTAACCAATTCTCCCCAACCACTTCTCCCCTTTTCTCACACAATATGCTCTCTCTTTCCTCCGCACAACCCTGCCATATTTTTCTTGAATTTTGCCGGCAACCATCGTTGCCAGTGAGCCTAACCGACCATCTCGATCCTCCCATTCTTCCCTTTGACCTTAGCCACTTCATTTTCTCTATAAATACCCCCATACTCAGCAAGGGCCGATTTTTTTGATTTTCCTACCTAGAAACCCCCTCATGAGCTACCTCCACTTCAGACGTTGTTGTCGCTGGCTTTGGCCAACGCCACTGCCTAAGTTGGCCACCCGAGTACTCCCTGCACAGCCCTCTAACTAACTACACCACCCATCTCCCTTGATTTCCCTACACAAGCCACCCCAGTTGTGTAAAGTTTTCTCCCTAATTAAGCTTCCTTTTCACCTCTGCCGCCCTTTGCACCATTGTTTTCCACCACTTCCGCCACTGCCACTACCGCTTTCACCTTCCAAAAACCCCTACAGACCACCCTCTACTGCCCCTACCTTTCTTTTCCTCTTCCTCCCTCTCCTCCTCTCTTTCTCTTCTTCTTCCTTTTTTGACCACCACCACCGCTGCCACCTTTGGTCGTGCCCCCACCTTCATTCTACTCCTCTTTAGGAAACCCTAAACACCCCAACTCCCACCTTCATTCTACCTCTCCTTTTTGTAGCCCTCAACTTTTTCCCTTTTCTTCTCTTTTTTTGGCCACCGCCGCCATTGTCGTGTACCACCACCGGTGCCACCTGTCACCACTAGCCTAAGGTGGAACCCTAAACCCTCACAACCCTTTTTCCCTATTTAATTAAATTTATTTTATTTTATTTCAATTTTAGCCTATTATTCATATTATTATTATTATTATTATTATTATTATTATTATTACTAATATTTCTTATTAGGGTCAAGACCCCATTTGGCTTATTAGATTATTAGTATTAGTATTATTAATATTATTATCATTATTATGAGTTTTTTTTATTTTATTTATTATTATTATTATTATCACTAGTATATTATTATTATTATTATTATTATTATTATTATTATTATTATTTATCAGGAGGGCCAAACCCCTACTTTATTTGTTTAATTCGAATACCATTATTATTATTATTATTATTATTATTTCTAGTATTATTATTACCGTTATTACTAAAATAATGTTATTTTATTAAAAAAAAACTAGTCTTAGAATAAGTTAGTAAATAACAGTATTTTTGATAGGAAGGAATCTAATTATAGTTTTTCCCTTATATAGGTGAGACTAGTCAAACCCCTAAGGAGGCATAAGAGTGTGCTTCAAGACTGATGTCATTTTAGCTAAGGGTGTAACTAAGGCCTTATACGTGTTTATGTGCCTTATATGCTTGGATGGCTTGTATAATGTCGTGTTGTGTATCATGTGCTTGTAGTTGACTGTTTATGTTGACTATTTTATGTATGGAGCAGCTTGTAATTATGGCATAATTATGTGCCTTTTATTATGTATATGTTGACATGTATATGTGATGAAGTGTTGTGGAATGTAAGGTATAATTTATGTTTTTATTGTGATACAGTGTGGCCCATAAGACATGCATGTTAGGTTGTGTAATATGATGATAGGGAGTGAAATGATGTGGGGTTGATCTAAGTATTATATGACTATGCATGGAGGATTCTAGGGTTTGCATGGGAATCTAGGGTTTCACGTGGGAGCATAGGGTTTTGCATGAAATAGTACGAAGGGTTGCATAGGGGATATAAATTTTGCATGGGAGTAAATTTTACATATGAAAAGTTAATTTGAGGTGTGAGGAAGGTGATGAAAGTGTTGTTTGGGCATTTGAATGTGTTGAATGAAAAATAGTACGTGGGATAGTATAAGGGCATATAGTAGACCGATATAGGGTTTTGTGTAGTGGTTATGGTTTGGTGTGGCTTATTGGGGTTTATGTGGCTGTGTGTGTGTCTGGTGAGTAAAGTGTTTTAGTGGAAGTGAAACCTATGGGCAGTGTGTTAAAATAATTTTTGAATTGCATATGGTAGAGTAGGATGGACCATTTAGGTCTAAACTAGGGCTTCTAGGTAAAACCCTAAAGTGAGGAAGTGAATGGGTAGGTGGTAAAAAAAAAGTAGTAGGCTTGGGTCCACACGTGGGGGAGATGGACTCAAATGTAAGTTTGGTAAAGAGGAAAGGATAATGGGCTAAGTTAGGAGTTTTATGAGGCTATGAGTGAGATGGGTTCTCTTTTGGGGGGATAAGTGTGGAGGAAGTTAGCCATGCATGCCTAAGGTTAAAATTATGAATAAGATACGTAAGACATTAATCATGTGAAATGGAAGAGTATTGAGCCAGGCCTAGACTGATCCACCGGTATAATAGTGGCTAGGTACCGAGGTATCCTAGAGATTGATCCACCAGCATATAATGATGGTAGGGTATGTTACCCTAAGTGTCCGATCCACCGCCTATAATAGTGGGGGTCTTGAGCTCAATAAACCAAACCCTACAGTTTGCTAAGACACATAAAAGATACTAATACTTACAGTGGAACACCATGCGAGCAGGGGTCAGACCGATCCACGGGCATAAAATAGTGGTTAGGGTATGTTACCCAAGTGATTGATCCATTGGCTAGAATAATGGCCAGGTGCCGGAGTGCCTTGGAGACCGATCTACCAGCTAAACAAGTGGGGTTCTCATAATCGTGTGGAATTGATAAAGAATATAGTGTGAAAAGATTTCAATAAGAGATTAATTAATTAATTAATCTGGATTATAAATGGGCCTTTGTGTCTACCTGAATGATTGTATGATATTATGTTATCATGATGGACTATATGCTCTTTTATTTCTTCTACATTATTTGTGTGATTTTATGTGTTAGCCATAGTGCATTGGTTACCTTACTTAATACGTAGTATAGTGATCACCATTTTCGTGGGTGCTACTTATTCCCACAAGTAGTAGGCCCTTTTGACTTGTGCAGGTGGGCAAGGCATCAAGTGGGGCTAAGTGTTGATTATGGGCTTGGTTCAATGATTGGAGTGACATGGATGAATTCTCCCTTATGTCATTCTATTTCTTTACAATATTTCTTTTCTATATTAGATTTTTCAAAATTAAATATTAATGTTTGTAGACATTATTCCCTCCGAGGAATTTTGATTTCACACTCTAATTTCTATCTTACGATTGATTATAAACTTTTACGCATACTCTAATTTTTGTGTTATGATCCTTTTTGTTCTTTTTATGAACTATTGGTTTAAGTATTAATTAAAGTTTAATAAATTTTTCTTTTAGCCTTAGCAGTTGGTACTGAAACAGTCGGAGAGAACCGGTTTGGTACTAAATTTGGTGGTAACATCCCTAGAATTCACAAGTTTTTATTTTTAAATTCTTTTGCGTTAAGAAAAATAGAAAATTTTAGGGTGTTACAAATTTTCTCACCTAAAATCAAATTAAAATAATATTTTAGGTCACACAAAATGGTTGATCAGTTTGGCCTACGTACCAAATGGTTCAACCAACCAATCAATTTCCTAGAACAAGTCAACTGGTTACCCTAAGCCAAAAAGGAAATTGAATATGGCAATATAGTTAATAAATTCATGCAACCATCCAACTAGTACACTTAAAAACCATTTTGTTCCTCTTTTTCCAAACCTTTTAAAATCCTTTGTCATTTAAACCTAAAATATATTTCTAAAAAAAATATCAAAACCATAAAATCATCATCAAGAACTTGAATAGTTACACATTATAAGCCTAATCTATAGGGTGTTACAAGTAGCATAAACATTAAGTGGAGAAGAATAAACTTCAACCCAACCCAAATAATGAAAAAATTCTACTTGGAAGAAGGAGAAATTCAAACAAGTGGAAGATAAACATGAACCTAAATGAGAATACACATTGTGATGTAGTCTCCTAGACCCAAAGAAGGATAAATATTAACCATGAAGGATAAATGATGCAAGAGCATCCCCTTCACAATACTTTACATTAACTACTCATCATCCTATATTAGAAGGCTAAAAAATTCTTCTAATTTGAGAAGGATTACACTAAGCTACCCTTCTCCATATTTACATCCAAGAGAGTCGTGCAAGCCATACAACCTGTGTGCCATACACTCCCTTCTTTGTAGCTTAATTTTGAGCCAACAATATAGCCACAACCCACCACCAGTTACACCTATTTCGTGGCTTGCTTTTGAGCCATCACACTTAGCCCTTCCCTGCCACCACAACCATCTATAGGAAGCATCAAGGGGGACCATACTAGTTTCTTCCTATAAGGAAATGGGTAGAAAAGGGTTGGTAAATGGAAAGCATACAAGTGTAGAATTATAGGAGAATTTTAAGGTTTAATCCCTCATTTTTTTGAACTTCTAACTAGAGTTAGCAAAATTTAACCCAACCCACGTGAACTAAACCGACCCACATAAAATATGATAAATTCATCAACCTAACCCAACCTAAACCCGATAAAAAACTAACACGACCTGACATGACCCTAACCCTACTTGACCCCAACTCGTAACCTGCCATCAACCTGACCTAAATCAACAAAACCAAATTCAATATTAACTAATGATATAAATAAAGAAAAAAATAGACAGTTATTATTTTTTTTAGAGATTATAAATTTTTATTATTATTTAAATTTTACTTATTTTTCTTACTTTTATTGTCAACTTACTTATTCACCAATGATATTCTTATTTTACTAATTTTTTGTCTAAAAATATAATATTAAAAAGTCATAATAATAAATAAATAGAAATTAATAACACATTATTAATCATATGCTTATATAAATTTAAACATAATTATTTCTTATAAGGTTAATAAGTTAGATTAATTTTGGTATTCTGTGCCTGATTTGACATAAATCTAAATTGATTTATCTAAGATTAGCTTGGCCAAAACCAACCCGACCCATCAAAACCTAAAAAGACCTAATTTGTTAAGCTAACCCAAACTTGAATCATCAAATTAACTCAATTTCAAACATGAAATCACCCAAATATATTCTTTCTTATTAGGAATGTAAACAGAGCGAGTTCAAGGCGATACTCCCAAACCCATTGTAATACCCCAAAATTTTAAAGCCTAGAATTTAGTAATTAATCCTTATTTGGGATAATTTATTTTTTTTAAATTATTAATTTAATTATTTGTGGACTTATGAATTTTAAAAATATATATGATTATTTAATAAATTAGAATAAATATTTTATTATTTTATCATACTCTTTTTATTTAAATAATTTTTCAAACCCCTATTTTACTAAAATCATCCTCTTAAATTAATTCCTTAAATTTTAATTAAATTATTTTATTAAAATAATTTATCCATATAAATAACTAAATACCCTAAATCTAAAAATCATTTTATTTTTATTTTCTCCTTCCCCTTTTCCTTTTTCCTTTTTCTTTCTCTTTTTTCCCCTTTCTTTTCCTTCATTTTCCTTTTTCTTCTTTTCTTCCCCCTTTGAGCTGCTCATCCTCCTTCTTCTCCTTCCCCCACTAGGATGTTATCCCTCTTCTCATTCTTTATCCTCCAGCCCTTCTCTCCCTTCCTTTCTTTCTTTTCTTTCTTCCTTCCTTAGTTGGGCTAGTCCCACCTTCTCTTCTTTCTCCCTTCTCCCTTGTGTGCACGGGCTGACCCACCTCCCTCCTTTTCTCCCTGCTCGACAAGCCTACCTTCCCCCTTCTTCTTCTCCTTCTTTCTTCACCCATCGAACCAAATGCCCTTCCCCATGCCTAGAATAACTTGCAACTAGACCCTATAGCTCTACCATTGTAGCTCTCTCTCCTATCCCTTTCCTTTCCATTTTGAGCAAGACTCCCCATGCATAGTCCCTCTCACATACCCCATCCTTTCCCTTTTCTTCCTTCCCTTCCCTACCTTCATCCCTAACCCCCTATAGCCTGCAACCACCCTGCTCGAGCCATGCCTATCATCCTTTCCCTCTTCCTTTCCTTCAACTATGCCTTATCTTTTTCTCCCTCCATCCCCCTTCTTCCCCTGCTAAGAACTCTTCTCCTTTCTTTCTTCATTCTCCTTTCCTACCTTGTTTTTATTTTACTGCCTTCAACAGCTGCCTCTACTACCCAACCAACCACCACACCACCCCTGGCTTTTGTTACTTCCTCCCTACGCCACCCAATAGCCACCACTTACCCCCTACAACCCCCTTCTATTTCCTTTTCTTTTCTTCCCCTTCTTGACCTCCACCCTACACCACCACCTTGTGCCATTGTCTCCCCTCTTCTACCACTATCACAACCACCTCTCAACCCCCTAACACCTCCTCTACCACGCCTTACCTTAGCTGATGGAGACCTCCCCTACAATCACCTCCTTTCTTCCCTTATTTTTCCTTTCTTCTCCCTTTCTTGCACCCACATTTCTAGCCCTACCACTACTATCTCTGCCACCCTGATCCATCAATCTCTAACTTCTAACCATTATCTACACCCTGCCATCCCTTGTGCACCCAACCATCACCTTCAAGTTAATACACAATCCCTCAACCAAAGCCCTAAACCCTCACCCAAACCAACCCCTTTCCTTTCTCCCAACTCTTCCCTTCATCCCATTTCCCTCTCCCCTTTCATGTATGCAACTCACCTTGCCATGCAGCGTGAGATTTGATGCAATTTTAAGAATCTTTAACCAATTTTTAAGGTATAAAAACAGTTAGCATTTATATGTATTTACTAAGATTTTTTTATCAAAATTTAGTCTTTTAATTTTCTACTAATAATATGCTAATTTTTGTATTATTCCAAATTATTAATGTTTACTAATCAAATCTTAAACTTTTAACTGAGGTACTAGTAAATTTTAATTATTGCTAGAAATAAGGTAACCATTATACCCTACTATAATGTGTGGATATATGTGTGCTAGAACATTAGGGTTTTGAATATGTTCTATGCATATTATGTGATTTTAAGTATATTATGATTTGTAACATATGTTGGCGGTTGAAATGAAAATCATGTTATATTATGAAATGTAACATGTGTAGGATTAATGGTTAAGAAGGGTCCTTGTCATTAATGTTGATATTATATGCATGTACTTTTTATGTAAGCACATATGGTCGTTGTAGTAGAGGTAATATTAATATGAGCCCTAAGGGCATTTTAGTAATTTTTCTTATATAAAGGGTGTGACCTAAATAAGTATGTATGGTAGGTGAATAGTATTAATAATTAATAATAATAGTTGGTAGTGTTAGATGATGCTTATGGACCATGGGTATTAATTTTTTATGTGGTAAGAGTATTTTAGTAAATTTAGCATAACAAGGGTAAATTAGTAATTTATATGAATAAAAGGGGTAACATGGTAATTTAATAAGTAAGAAGGGAAGTTTGGTAATTTTGCATGGGAAAGGGGGTAACTTGGTAATTTTATGAGTAAAAAGGTGAATTAGTAAATTAATAAATAAGAAGGGTATCTTTATAATTTTGGCATAAAAAGGGGTAGCTTGGTAATTTTATGAATAAAAGGGGTAAAATGGTAATTTAGTAAGTAAGAGGGATATTTTTGTAATTTGGTATGAAATAGGGGTAACTTGGTAAATTTAAAAGTATGAAGGGTAAGGGTAGTAATTTAACAAGTATGACAGGTAAAGTCGGTAATTTAATAAGTATAAAGGGTAATTTAGTAATTTAACAAATACAAAAGGTTTTGGTAATTATACAAGTATGAATGGTAATTTGGTAATATGGTAAGTAAAAAGGGATAATTTAGTAACTTTACAAATAGGGGAAACTGAGTAATTTTTTAAGTAAATATGGGTAAATTAGTAGTTTGCATATAACATGTTAATAGATTTAGTGAACCTTCCTAATAAGTCATAAGGGATAGTAAATAATAGATTAAGGATTTATGGCCTTAGTATCACTTTTTTAAATATAATAATGTATATTGTAAGGTTGTGGTTAAAGCTAAATTGTATATTTTATGTGTTCATGGGTGTTATGATATGTGCTTGTATTATATGTGAGTATGGGCTAAAATATGTGAAGTGTAGCTTGATGTGCATGGAGCTAAGGTAAGTGGTGTATGAAATATGATATGTGTGATATGTCTTGTATTTTATGACTGATCTTTTGTATAATTGCTATAGTAGGACATGCATGTTAGGAGGCCTTAGGAGGTATGATGAGATTATGGGGCACTAAAAGAAATAAAAATGGTGGAGTGATTGGGGAATAGTGAGAAAAAGCCTAAGCACCATATGATCAATGGGTGGTAAAATAAGGGGATAATAATAATAAAATAAGGGGTTAGAGAAAATATTGCATAGGAAGTGTAAGTCTCACATGGGATGTTTAGCCTTTGTATGGGGGTAATGTTTAAGTGGGAAAAGGTAGTTTGAGGTTTAAGCATGGTCAAGGAAGAATACTTGGGGTAATTGGAGTCCATGGGTGAAAAATAGTACATGGGTTGGTGGAAGCGTGCATGGGGGCTTAACTAGGGTTTTTTATATCACATATGAGGGATGGGGAGTAAGGTTGTGATGTTGGATGCGGGTTAAGTGGAGTGATGATGTTATAATCAAAGGGAGCTAGGTCATATATGATAACGAGATGTTAGGGCCACATGGGCTAGATTAGGATTTCTAAGGGAAAACCCTAGTGGGTGATGATGAGCTAAGGTTGAGAGAAGGGAAAGTGGACTTGGACTCACATGCATGAGGTATCTAGAATCAATGGTAAGTAGGGGGAAGTAAATAAGAGGCCTTGGAATCCTAGGGTGTGTAGAGGTATAAGGATATGGTGTAGGGCTACTCAGGGGGTCTGGGGTAAAAGGGTGAGAATAGGAAGTCTAGTAGGGCATGCATGTTGAGTAAGAAGGTGCTTATTGAATAAGACACGAGTAAGACACTAACCTTTTAAAATTGGAAGACTAATGAGTTGGAGCCTACATTGATCCACTGGCGAATAATAGTGGCTAGGTGCATTTTACCCTGAGTGTTTTAGATCCACAGGCTATAATAGTGGGGGATCCCAAGATAATAAACCAAACCTTGGATGGTAATAAATCATAAGAAAAATACTAATCACTTACAGTGGAACACAACATGAGTTGGGGCCAGACCGCTCCATCGACGAGAATAGTGGTTAAGAGCCTTTTGCCTTGGAGACCGGTCCACTAATAAATAATAGTGGCCATGTGCATTCTGCCTTGGAGTGTATTTCTGATCCACCAGCTATAATAGTGGGGTTTCTGTACTCAGATGGATATAATTTGAGAGATGACTTTGAATAATGTATAATTAATGGCTTAAGACTAGACAATGTTGATTTCACCATTATGATCTATTGATGTGGTATAAGTGTAATACCCCGTATTAATTAACCCTTAATTTAAACATGCAAGACTTAAAGTTTGATTAATAGGCGAAGTAAACCATGAGATTATTTTTTTTTAGCGATTGCCTTGTTCTCTCAAATAGGTCCATAAATATTAAGTTATGAAAATAACCCAGATTAAATGTAAGAAAGGGTAGAGGAAGGTAAAAATTGATGTTGATAATAATACCGATAATAAGAAGAGGGTAATTAAAATAAAAAGGATGGCTATACCAATAATCGTTTATAAATAATACTTTTAATAATAATACCCATAACAAGGATTGTAAGAATAATAATAATGTTAGCAATAATTACAAAAAAATAGGGGAAGTTATAAAACAATGATAATAATATTGATCATAATAATACTAGTATCATGATTTCTTTTTGAGAAAATTAAACCTTGCTTAGGTGCGAATTCTTTTGCTAATAACCACACTTACAAGGTTAATATTTTGGGGAGGCTTTTGCTAATCAATCCCTAACCAAATCTCCCATATTTTTCCCCACTTAAAACCAGCCAAAAAAATTCCCCCAACCTGTCGAGCAACTTGCAACCCATGCATCCATGCAGCCCGTCACCTTTCCCTCTCCTCCCCATGCATATGTTTCTTCTTGTCCAGCAACCATCCTCCTCTTTGCAGCTTTTCCTCTACCCCAAACACAACCCATCTACCCTCTACAGTACCACCCTCTCACGCCACACCCCATCCCCTGCAAAATCACAGCACAACTCCAGCCACACTCCCTCACATCTCTCGGCCAACCTGAAGCAAAGATCTTCAACACCTAGCCTTCCTCCCACAACTTGTAGCCTCACCTTTCCTTTCTCCAACCTGCACCCCTACTCTATCTCCTCATCATCTACCCACCTGCTTTCCCTCCTTTAACATGCCTCTCCACCTACAAAATTGCAGCACAACCCCAGACACACTCCCTCACATCTCTCGGCCAACCTGCAGCCACACCTTCGACACCTAGCCCCCTTCCCCCAACTTGCAGCCTCACCCTTCCTTTCCCCTGTAACACCCCCAAAATTCACTACTGAAAATTTTCGTTAATTAAAAGGAAATTAGTGGAAGCAAATTAATAAAACGTGAACTTTGGGAGTATTACCGCCACACTTAGTACCAGACCGACTCACTCATACCGTTTCAGTACCAAGTTCTAAGGCTAAGAAAAATAAAATACAATTTGAAAGAAGTTCAACATACATAAAACAGAGTATCGCATCAAATCATTTACGAGAATAAAATCCACCAATGGTGGTTACAGTAACAAAATAACATTAAAACCATGAATTTAAAGAGAAAGAGAAAACCCTAGCGATACCGGATAACTCCTTACTCTCTTTCCCGTATCCCACTTGAGTAGCACCTGAAAAGACCTGCAAGGGCACTGCCCATTGAATAGGCAGGAGGCCCATAAAGGGAATCCCTTCAGTACTACAGTACTGAGTAACCCTTTAATACCACACTTAAATACAGGCCCACATACGACACATAATGCAAGCTACACACATAAATAATGAGGGGTGCATACATAACAATAACATGCATAATGATTTATAAGTCACGATCGATACTTTGGGCCTTAAGCCATGTCATATTGTAAGATCAATACATTCGGGCCTTAAGCCATTATTCCGTCATCATTCCATCAATCTCATATTTTATATCCATGTGAGTACGAGAACACCACTATTATAGCCGGTGGACCGGAAGTAAACACACAGGGCAGAACGCCTCTGACCACTATTATTGTAGGTGGACCGGAAGGTAAACACATAGGGCAGAACGCACCTGACCACTATTATTTACCGGTGGACCGGTCTGGCCCCGACTCACATGGTGTTCCACTATAAGTGATTAGTATTTTTCCATAATCTTTTTCACATACATAACTGATTTTATTGAGCTCGGGACCCCCACTATTATTGTCGGTGGACCAGAATACATATAAACTCATCATCCAGGACACAACGCTCCTAGCCACTATTATAACCGGTGGACCGGGATATATAAGAAATCATCACCCAGGGCACAACGCTCTTGGCCACTATTATAACCGGTGGACCGGGATATATAAAGGATCATCACCCAGAACACAACGCTCCTGGCCACTATTATAACCGGTGGACCGGTACTCAATATCATAATCATCTAGGCCCGGCTCATTAATATTCCACTTTCAATAATAGTATATTTCCTTTCTTTAATCAGCACATCAATCATATTTATTTGCCTCGGACGAGAGATCAATAACTCGGGACACAAAGGTACACCGGTCGTACCGGTGCATATAAGCTACTCAGTACCCTTTAACCACGAACCCAAGGACGCAAAGGTACCCTGGTCGTACCGGTGCATAAAGCTAACTCAATACCCTACCGACAAGGACACCTAATCCATAAGTATGCATACCCCCTAACTAGGTCCGTAGAGCTAGAAAGAGTAAGATATAGGGCCTAACTAGGGCACAAAGGCACACCAGCAAATGCCAGAATAATCGTGGACTAAACCACGTCCTTAGGGTAGCGACCCCTAAGGAGTCACCATTCCCGATCTCGAGGTCTTCCACTTTAAGTAATAGTGTCTTAATTAATGTGATCATAAAAAGCACGATAATCAGATACTTATTCACTTTCAATCGTTCCGATATCATTAGTCATTTCTTATTCAGATGATTATCTAGGATATCATAGAGAAACCATTAAGGCCATACTAATTATCAAATACTCTTCCTTGACTAATCAGCATTATTTGAATCATATTATAATGTTCCATAATCTCAAAGACATGTTAGGTACAAACTACTCATTTGCCCTTTACCTATATAATTGTTAAGTATCCATTCCTTCCTCGCCAAATTACCATATTACCCTTTAGGTTACATAATTACCAAATTACCCCTTGTCCAATTGAGATTACCAAATTATCCCCTACACTTTTTAGATCACCATTCACCCCTCATAATTGCCATGCTTATCATATTTCCCATCTGGTTGGTTAGATTACCAAATCGCTCTTCTCCTTTATTATAATTACTAAATCGCCCTTGAGTTGTATAAATTACTTAATTACCCTCCTTCATTATCATGATTACTATTTTGCCCCTTTAGTTGGTTAAATAATTATCAATTTACCCTTTAGTCAGCTAAATTACCAAATTGCCCCTTTTGTTGGATAAATTACCAAATTACCCTTTTCCATTGTCATAATTACCGTTCTACCCTTCTTAATTATTATAATTACCATTTTACCCTTATTCATAATTATAATTATTGATTTACCCTTCTCCATACTTATAATTACTATATTACCCTTCTCCATTATTAAAATTACCATAATGCCCTTCAATTGGTTAATTTACCATTACCCTTCTCCACTATCCTTCTATAATCATAATTTAATTACTAAATTATCTTCCGTCGTTATCATAATTACCAAGTTACCCCTACTCTCAAGTTTACCATAAATATCCTTTGACTTACAAAATTACCCTTTTACCCCTTACTTCCAAATTACCATAATATCCTTTTATTTACAAAATTACCACAATACCCTTTTTATTTATAAAATTACCATAACACTCCTTTTACTTTACAAATTACTATTTTACCCTTTCACATCCAAAATTACCATCTTTATCTTTCCTTACATTATTATCATTTTGCCCTTCTTTCCAAAATTACCATATTACCCCTTTACTCCCAAAATTACCATAATACCCCTTACTTATAAAAATTACCATTTCGTCATTCACTTATAAAATTACCATATTGCCATTTATTTATGAAATTACTATTTCTCCCTTCTACTTCCAAACATTACCATAATGCCCCTTTACTTGAAAAATTACCATTTTACCCCTACTTCCAAAATTACCATTTACTTATAAAATTACTATATTTCCCTTTTCCTTCAAAATTACCATAATACCCTTCTTTCTTACAACTTAAAATTTTATCCTTTTACTTATAAATTATCATTTAACCCCTATTCTTTTAAAATTACCAAAATACCCTTTTCACTTATAAAATTTCCACTCAACCCCTTTATTCACCATTTTTATGAATTTACCATCACTACATAAAATAATGATATTAGTACTTCATTCTTATCAACTAAGTCCACCAACTTGTCATTATTCAACATAATACTCATTAGCAACTACATATATTAGATCACATACTTCACAAGCATATCATTAAAATACCCTTAGACAATAATATTATTCATGCATTACCAACATAATACATCATAAACAAGCATTTAACATTTCCATCAATAATCAACCTCTTCCTTAATTATCATACCTACACATGGCATAAAGGCTATCACGCTTTTCCTTTTTCTTTCAATCAATGTAAACAGCCATTTATATACCATGCTAGGCACACAAAACCTGCATAAAATCATACCAAAATCTCTAATGTGCTAGCATACGTTTTTCCATGTATTTAAGGGAGGATTAACGGTTACCTTAATCCCTCAAAATATCAAATATTACCAAGCATAATTAGCAACTCAACACCTAAAAATAATATCCATCATTATTATGTTAGAAATAAGAAATTAAAAGGATAAGACTTTATAAAAAGTTATTTAATAATAAAACACTTAACTTAAATACTATTATACCTTAAAGATTAGCCAAATAAATTTCAAATGAAGGGGAGCTCACGCTGCATGAACAGTGTGATTCTCATGCAAAATGGGAGAAGAAAAGGGGCTCGAAGAGGGGGTAAGATAGAAGGGAGGAGATGGATCGGTTTAGGGACTTTAGGCTAGAAAAGAAGGTAGTTGGTGGAGGTTTCAAGGCAAGGGAATGGTGCAGGAGTGAAGAGGGGGTGTAGGTGGAGGTTAAGGATGGTTTCACGGTGGAATAGGGCAGCGGAGACGGCGGCAACAAGGCGGCGAAGTTGGATGTCGAGAAGGGTCGAGGTGGAGGGGTTGTGAAGGAAGGAAAAAGAGAGGGAAAATGGAGGGGTTCAGGGGCTGTTTTCGGCCAACTGAGGCATGGCGGTGGTAGAGGGGGTTTTAGGGTGTCGAATTGTGGGTTGGGTGGTGGCAGAGGTGGCCGGACGGCGGCGGAAGTGGCGGTTGCAGGTGGCTCGGCGGTAAGGGGAAAACCGGGGAGAAAAAGGAAGAGGTGGATAAGGGGGAAAGTGCAGGGCTTGAAGGGGCTTGGGGGGTCTCATGGTGGTGCAGGGTGGTAGTAGGTGGTGGAAGAAGGTGGCGCAGGGGTTGGGCTTGGTGGTTCAAGCGGCAGCGGGCGGTGGCGATCAAAAACAGGGGAAAGAAGGATGGAGAAGGAGAAAAAAGAGAAGAGGCTCGGGAGGAAGAGATGAGGCTCGAAAAAAAATGGGGAAATGAAGGGCTTGGGAGATGAAGAAAAAGAAGAGGGAGAAGAGAGGGGGCAGGTTGCTGGCCGGCGAGAGGCGCAGGTGGCAGGGCCGGTCGGGTGGCAGGGAGAAGGAAGGGGAGAAGGGGGAAAGAAGTAGGGCGCGTAGGATGGGGTGTAGGGGTTGGTTGGGTTTGAATGAGGAAATAAAATGACGGGGAAGAGAGGGGGAGTATTAGGGAGTTAGGTGGTGGAAGCTGTAGGGTGGCAGTCGGCGTGCGCAGGTTGTCGGGCGTGGTGGTTATGAAAAAGGAAGAAGAAGAAGAGAGTAGCCGACCGGTCAAAAGGAAAGGAAATAAGGATGAACCGGCCGGTCAGGGGGAAAAGAAACGTGGGTTGCAATGGTCGAGCGAGCCGGAGAAGGTAGGGACGGGATGCGTGAGAGAGGGAGGAAGAGAGGGAAGGTAAGCCGAGGTCCAATGCGCGCAGGGGAGGGCTGTTCAGGCCGGGCAACCCAATGGAGGAAAAAAAATGGGAAAAAGAAGAGAAGAAGAGGAAAAGGGGGAAAAAGAAATGGAAAATAGGAAAAAAATAAGGTAAATTAATTTATAATATCATAAAATGTAATGTTCTTGATAAATCATTTAATTTAATAATTTAATTCGTGATAATCTAATATATTAGTTTAAAAAGATAAAGATGGTAAAATATTAGTTTGGGAATTTATTTAAATAAAAATAATATGATAATTAGCAAAATATTTATTTTTAATTTATTAAATAATCTTATCCAAATTTATATACTCTAAATCCATAAAATAATTAAAATAAATAATTTTACAAGCTAATTTTATTTCAAATAAAGTCATTTATTAAAATATAGGTTTTTGAAATTTTTGGGGGATTACATCCCCAACCTGCACCCCTACTCTATCTTATCATCATCTACACACCTGTTTTCCCTCCTTTCCCATGCCTCTCCACCTATAAAACCGCAGCCCATAACCCTAGCCTTTCTCCATCATATCAACCAGCAACTTGCAGCCCTTATTCTCGTAACCCCAGCCTTCCCTCAACTTGCAGCCCCTATCTCTCCCTCCTCTCAAACTGCACACCTAACCCACCTTTCTATTCATCTACCCCTCCATTCCCTTCCCTTATTCATGCTTCAACCTACCCTTGTAGGCCTCCATCCCCATGCAGACCTGTCGACACCATCCCCCCCCCAAAAAAAGAGCCCACTTGCATCCCTCAACTCTAACCCACACAACACCCTTTTCCCCCCAACTTTTCCTCCTTTTTATTGATTCCCCATATTCATAAATCACCCTCCTTTCCTCTCCCTTTAATCCCTCTAATTCTCCCCTTTCAGCCCTCTCTTTCCCTTCCCTAAATTCCAGCAACAAAAATTTAACTTGCAGCCCCTATCCTTCCCCTCCCCTCCACCGAATTTAGTCTAAAAAATAATCCAGCTTTTGCCTTGTGTTCCACCTCCCCAAGAAACCATTTTTCTTCCCCAAGTAAGTACTCTATCTTTTGGTGGGTTCGGTACTTAAATTCATGAGTCGGCTGCCTTGTTTATTTTCCTAATTGTTTTTCAAGTATTAGCTTATATATGTTGTATTTGGTTATTTTAATTTGCATAAATATTAATGCTTGTAGTTTGTATGGTGTATTCACTTCTAGGCAATCTCAACCCTGCCTAGGGTATTTGTGGAAGAAGCTCGTGGTGTTAATATTTCTTACCTCAAGGTAAATCCAACTATTCCGTAGATGGTAGAATTTTTATGTGAAAATGATAGGCTAATTTTCTAGGATTAAATCATGATAGGATGAAGATATCAAATTATTATATGTTTGTGGGAAATGGGAGCATGTTGTAGTTATTTTCTACATGAATATCTTGATGTGAGAATTAACATGTGTTATCATGAAATCTTTTCATATGTCTAAGTAATATTCTAAAATTTGACGAACTGTATGTTAACGGTAACAAATTTGAATTATGCTAGTAAAATGAGATGAATATGTTTAAGGTAAAATGTAGTTTATATGGGAGCATGTTGTAGTTCATTCCTACATGAATATAATGATGTGTAAATTAATATGTGTTATCATGCAATCTTTTTATATGCCTAAGTGATATTCTTAAATGTGAAGAAGTGTATGCTAATGGTAACGAACTTGGATTTATGCTAGTAAAATGAGACGGGTATGATTAAGGTAAAATGTAATTTTATATACTATGATTATGTTTGAGATTTATTTGTGGAAATTGTATGAACCTATTAAATATTAAAAATGCATGCTAATAGTGTTTATGTGTATGATGTATGATAAATGGTTAGGGATAATATGGTCCTTTGTAGTACCGAAGAAATTATCGGATATAAAGTATCATTAGTTATTTTATGCTAGCGATTCATGACAATAGATTATGTAAGTAAAATCGGTAATAAAAGTGAAGGAAAATGTGGTAGTTATAGTTTGAGGGGTATTTTGGTCATTAAGGCAAAAAGATGTTCCAAAGTGGATAATTGGATTAGTTAAATTAAGTGTTGGCCTTAAAATAATGTTGGGAATAATTAGATAATTGGTTTGAACACTTAATCGAATAATTATTTGGGCTATGGCATAATGCCTAACCCTAGGTCGTGTTGGCTTGGAATGGTTGCAACCTTGTGGTCTTTGGATGTGATGTTGTTTGTTGATGGTTGACTAAGTTGAACTTGGTGAACCTCGATGTTCTAAAAGGAAATAATAATCCATAATTTCATAAGAAAATAATTACTTAAAGAGAAAGTCTCAAGTTGGAAAGGAATATCGTGCCTCAGACATGGCCGCTGAATGCATAGTTTGGGCCTTCAGGTCAAGGGGCTCCTTTATGCTCTATAGGTATTCCATACACTCTATAGGGAGTATGCGTACTTAAGGTCTTGAGTTATGAGGTTTAGTATGGGCGAATGTTATGTTGTGTGGCTTCCTTGACAAGCTTTGCCCTGGAATCAAGTGATTTATTTTGGTACCACTTCCTTGACGATCTTTGTCAAGGATATGGGATTGTATTCCACTTGAGAATTTTTATATAAATTATATAACCATATTAGACACCCACCATAATACTTCTGTAATAATAGAATTAGGAATGACTTGACCTTGGTGAGATTGCTTGGAATATCACTAATTCTACCTATTATGCTATAATGTATGGTCGTTGGTAAGTTAAATTGGTTATGAAAGTATAAGTATGCCTTAAATGCCTTCGATAGGGATTTTGACCTAACACGTAATGTTAAATGTGATGGGGATGTGTGTTTTGAAATAGTGGCCTTATATGTGATCATATGTTCTATTTGAATTCCGTATTTGTATGAAGTTTGCTACGTGGGTATGCTACCTCTCAAGAGGCGTTGTGGTTTACTCAGTACGATAAATTCGTACTGCTACTATCACTTTTCAGAGGAGTACATCCACATTATGCATTGGTTAAAGGATTACGAGGAGAGTCATCTCGGCGAATAGGTAGATTAGGGAGCGAGTGGACCCCACTCCTTCTTCCCCTTTTCCATGTAATTTGATGGACCGTAAGAGTGTAAGGCATACCATTAATGACTTTTTTTTACTCTGTTGTAATTTTCTAAATGGTTGGCTACTTAATTTCCTAAACAGTCATTTATCATGGATAATCTTTTTTTTGCAAAACTCTTGATTTCATATTGTACTTCTCTTATCTTTGGTTGGTTTGATTTGTTTTAAGCCTTAGCACTTGAAGTAAGGATGGTGAGGAGACCGAACTTATGTCAAGTGTGGCAGTAACACCCACCATTCTTTAATTTCCGCTTCTGCAAAGCAAGATTTGAACGAAATTTTCAAGCCATGATTTTGGGGTGTTACAATAAGTGCGGTTTTGGTGCCTGTTACTCTTGGTAAGTGATGGAAATAAAAAGTAAATGGACCTTGTGATATGCATTTCCTATTGTATATTGTGTTGAACTATGTATTGACTCTTATGTTGTTGTGATTATCTCTATGCTTACGTATGTTATTGTTCTTATAGTGTTTATATATGATGTGTTGCACGTAGGCTCTACTTATAGTCTAGTATAAAGGGTTACTCGGTATTGTAGTACTGGAGGATTCCATCTGTGAGCCCCTGCAGGTTAGTCATAGGTGTTATTCAAGCTGTCATCAGGTATGAAGGTAAGGACTTTCTGGGAAGCTTCCTACTTTTATCTTTTAAACTTTCATAATTTTTATGTAATCATCCTATTTTCTCATAACCACTAATAGTGGGTTTTACCTTTTTGTAAAGTGATTTAATGCGCAACTCTGATTTAGTTATAACTTAGTTTTGTGTGATGTGCTCTCATTCTTTTTAAGCCTTAGAACTTAGTATTGGAACTGTAGAAGGACACCAGTCTGGAACTAATTGTGGTGATAATGTCCCTAAAATTTATCTTTTTTGCTTCCTCTAGTTTTTAATTAAAATAAATTTTTTCAGTAGTGAACTCTGGGGGTGTTGCACCCATACCCGTACCCGATAAAAAAAATTATACCTAAATTTGTACCCATACCCCAAACGGGTATCAACTGACATATCTATATCTATATCCCTTGGATATCTATTACCTAATGGATACTTTGTTTATCCATTAACTGCTATGAATAAAACCATTTAGTGTTAAACCAAATAATAATTTTAACCTTAATTTATACTATAGTTATTTTAAAATTGAGGGTAAAAGGGTTATTATATATTTGGTAAATGGTTATGGATATGGATATAAGTATGGGTAAGTATAAGGATATGGATATCCCATACCCATATCTGTACTGGAACCCAATAGGTATTTGTTTCCATCATCCATATCCATTTATCCATATCTATTTATGTATTCGATGGATAAAACCCATGGGTTTGGAGTAAAATTTACACTATTTATATTCCTAGACCCGACTCGACAAGCTAACCTAAAATAATTTGAAGTTAACCTATCTTAAAATCAAACTATCTCAACCTAAACATGACCTGACCCAATAAATTAACCCAATATATCCAGAATCTACAATTATCTAAACCCAAACCTAACTTGACCCAACCTGAACAATAAGGTGACCCGAACCCAAAATGACCATACCCGACTCACAATCGACCCCTAAAGAAAAATGAACCCCAAATAACCCAACCCAAGAACAACCTAACCTATTGTAATCCTGCCTAAACCCAACCCAAACCCGCTTGACTTAATTGCCACCTATACTTTCAACAACCCATGTTGTAGGTTGTTTTTGCTTGTTTAATTTTTATTAACTTTAATAATGTAATAGCTTGTATTTAGAGTATATTGCTTGCAATCTTTCCCTAAGTCATCTATGGGGATGGGTTGGGGTAGTGATGCATGATCAAGGGCTTCGAAAATCATGTTTTAGTTGGTTAGAATTAAAATAGGATAGTTGCATTGTTAAGTAAGTAGATATTTTATGTCCTAACTAGCTTGTCTATTTAGTTACGCCATAGTTGTATTGTAACTAAAGGTTTTCATACCTATATAAGTGTAAGAAATTGCTAAATGAAAAGCTTTTAGTCTGCTCACACCTCCTCTTTTTTCGAGTGAGGCTTACCTCTTTGGATAGTACATGCCTTGAATGAATTCTGTTAAAACTTCTTATCTCTTTTACCTTAAGTGCTACATTACTTAAGTGGTATATTATAGTGTATGTTATAAGGGTTACTTAGATCATATGTTTCTTTCTTCATCTCCCCCTCTCCTATTCTATTTTTGGTGGTTATTTGTAACCACATTCTTGATTTCCTAAGTTTAACCCAATTTGTTTACAACATACATCAAATTGGTATGAAAGCTAAGGTTGCTCTAAATTGGGTTACCTCTTTCGTTTATTCTCTTATCTTACACCTTGTTTAAGCAAAACACTCACAAAATTTCTAAACCAACCGTCCATTAACCAATCCCATTTTCCAATCCATTTTCTACAAAAAAAAAAATTATCCAACCACCATGGATGATAATCCAATACCTAGAGGCTTAAATCTTAACGAGGCACACAATAAAAGGAGGGACCATGCCATTGATTCATTACAATGGGCCACTCAAGAAATTGATCAAACATTGGTGGTATTACAAGAAGAAATGGGACACATTCAATCCCTTTTACAACAAATCATCCCAAATCATAACCCTTTAAACACACACCCAAATCAAGCACCCCTTAAAGTAGGAGAACCTCATTGTGTTGAAAATCTATCACATGAAGATGACTCTTCAACAAGTGAGTCATCTTGTGAACCTAGAAGAAGGGGAAGGAAAAAAGAAGAAACTTTGGGGGTGTGAAAACCAAAATTCTTGGGTTAAAAGGTCAACATAACCCAGAGAAAGTTTTAAATTGGGAAATGAGGTGCTCAAGGCTCTTTGAGGCAAAAGGCTACAAAGATGATAAGAATTTTAAAGTAGCTACTTTAAAACTCAAAGGTCGCACCTCTCTTTAGTAGGAGAATCTTACCAACCAAAGGAGGAAGAGAATATTGAAATTCAAATCTTGGGAAAAAATGAAGAAGCTTATGAGAGAGAAATTATTGACATCTTCTTACATTCAAGATTTATACTATAAATTTTCATCATTAAGGCAAAGTAAAATGAGTGTAGAAGAGTGTATTTGTGAGTTTGAAAAGTTGATGCTAAGTCATGGTAGTGAGTAAAGTGAAGAATATACAATATCAAGATTCATGGGAGGCTTTAGATAATATCTTGCTAGAAAAGTGGAAATGCAAAGGTGTTACACCTTAGATAAACGTTTCCATTTGGCTAGTAGGATTGAAAAGCACAAGAAAGATAAAATTTCCACTCAGTTTAGCCTAAAAAATCCAAGTGTGATCCCACCCAAAAACATACCCTCACCATCCCAGCCACTCTCCACCCTTATCAAATTTGACTTAAAAGGGAAAGGAAGAGAAGGTGTTGTTAAGCCTAGTAGGTCAAGAAATGTGAGGTGCTTCAAGTACTAAGGAGTGGGGCATTATCAAAATGAATTCCCAAATTAAAAGGCAACAACTCTCATGGATCTTAATGAGGCTATCCCCATGGGTTATTTGGAGAATGAAGTGTTTATCCATGAATAAGAAGAGTTGGAGGAAGTGCCACCCGATGTAGAAGAGTCTCTCATGATAAGGCAAATCTTGAATGCTAAAGAAGTTTGAGTCAATGATAGCCAAAGGGATTGCATTTTTCAAACAAAATGCACCATTATGCACAAAGTTTTCTCCCTCATTGTCGATGGTGGAATTTGTACAAACATGGCCTCTTATACTTTGGTGGATAAGCATGGTTTGGCCACTATAGTCCACACCAATCCCTATAAGCTGCAATGGTTGAATAATGGTAGCATTGTAGAAGTAACTAAACAAGTCCCTATGTCCTATTCCATTAAAGAGACATATCATGATCAATTATTGTGTGATGTGGTTCCAATGGACGCATGTCACTTTCTCTTGGAGAGTCCATGACAATATGATAGGCACGCTACCCATGATGGGAGGAAGAATACTTACACATTGAAGTATGCCAAAAATAAAATCATCCTAACACCTTTGAAGACACAATTGATTATGGGAGGAGGCACCACAACTTGTCAAAATTCATTATTTGTATATGAAAAATGTGTATCTAGGGCTATGACTAAAGGAAAGATGATGTATTTATTATTATCAGTAGGAGAAAATGAGGAGACAATGCATGGACCCTAGGGTTATGGTTTTGTTAGAAGGGTTTGAGGATTTGTTTTCAAAATAAATACCCTATATACTACCCCCAAACAAGGCAAAGAGAACCAAATAGATCTTATACCCGGTTCTACTCTCCTTAATAATGATGACTATCATTGTACTCCTAAAGAAGCCATAGAGTTTTATAAACAAGTGGAAGAACTACTAACTAAGGGATTGACTCTAGAATCTCTTAGTCCTTGTGTGGTACCATCTTTGCTAGTACCAAAGAAGGATGTGTGTTGATAGTAGAGCTATCAACAACATCACCATCAAGTATATTGTGTATAGCCCAAATGAAAGGGATCATGTAAAGCATCTTTAGTGTGTATTTCTTGCCTTTAGAAACAAAAAATTGTATACTAAGCTAGAAAAATGTGAGTTCTTTGTACTAAAGTTACTTTTCTAAGCTTTATTGTATTTAAAGATGGAATAGTCATGTATGAGACCAAGATTGAAGCCATCAAGACCTATCCAACCCCGAGTAGCTTGAAACTAGTAAGGTCCTTACATGAACTGGATTACGTTTACCGAATATTCATTAAGGAGTTTAATACCCTCCTATCTCCCATCACTGAATGTATGAAGAAATGAGAGTTCAAGTGGAAAATGACCGCTTAAGAAGCTTTCAAAGTGATTAAAACCAATCTAAGAGAAGCACCCTTATTAGCCTTACCCTATTTTTAAGAAATCATTTGAAGTATAATATGATGCTAGTAGAGTAGGCATTATGGTGGTCCTAATCCAAGAAGGAAAACCTATTACCTATTTTAGCATAAGGCTTAGTGGATCTCACATGAACTATAGCTTGTATAACAAGGAATTTTATGCACTTGTAAGGGTCTTGGATCATTGGTTACACTATCTATGGATCCAACACTTTATGTTACCCAACGAACACGAATTGATAAGGTACATTAATGACCAGCACAAAAATCCACTCTATACATGCTTAGTGGGTAGATTTCCTACAATCTTTTTCATTTATAGCTAAAAATAAGAGTGGAAAGACTAATGTTGTAGTCAATGCCCTCTCTAGGAGATCATGTATGCTTTCTTTACTAGAAGAAAGAATTCTAGGGTTTAGATACATTAAAGAAATTTATCAAGAGGATGAATACTTCAGGATCTACTTCAAAGACCAAGATAAGATCAAAGGCTCATCCATGTTGTAAGATGGATTCCTCTTAAAAAAAAACAAGGTTTATGTACCTAAAAGCCCCGTTTAAGAAATACACATGGTGCAAAATGGAGGTCTTGCAGGTTACATTGGAATTAACAAGATGATAGATGTACTATAAGAACATTTCTTTTGGCTTAGAATGCTAGGGGAAGTACAGGGTATAGTGGCATGATATGCCACTTGCCAAAAGTCTAATCATATCCATCAAGGATTGTATACTTCCCTCTTGGTCCTCCACCAACCATGGGATCATGTTAGTATAGATTTTATTTTAATATTTCCTTGAACATAAAGGCAACATGATGCTATAATGGAGGTGGTTGATCGATTCTCGAAGATGGCTTATTTCATTTCTTTTCATAAAATGGATGATGCTTCTTACGGAGCCTATATCTTATCCAAAGAAATAGTTAGGCTATATGGTATACCTAAATCCATTATTTTAGATAGGGATACCAAGTTCCTCATCTATTTTTGGAAGACTTTGTAGAGATTAGTATAGAACTTCTCTTTAGTAATGCCTACCACCAAAAAACAGATAGCCAAACTGAAGTAACCAACTACACCCTCACTTTGATCCTCAGAATCTTAGTTCATAAATCCTTATGGGAATGGGCATCAAACATAGATTTGCTAAATTTTCATACAATTGATCCCCCACCTATGCCACTAGTCGTTCATCTTTCAAGGTTATCTATGGTTTGAATTCCACTTCTTCCATATACCTCCTACCTCTCCCCATGGGTGAAATAACAAGTTTTGAAGCTAAGTAAAGAGCTAAAAACATGAAAAGTGAATGAACTAAGAAAAATAAGAGCCAACAAGTGAAATTTAATTTTGCTTCACCTACGCAAATAATGTTTTCCCATGAGAAGAAATAACAAATTAATGCCTAGGGAGGATGATTCGTATAGGGTGTAGGAAAATATTGGAGATAATGCCTATAAACTAAAGTTATTATAAGAAATAGGGAACATCTTCAACACCTTCAATGTAGGAGACTTACTTCCCTAAATTCATGATGAGCCTTTTGATCCAACAGAGGAACTTTTTTTAAAAAGAGAGAATGATGCAAGAGCATCCTTTCATAATATTGTACATTAGCCATTCATCATCCTAAATTTGAAGGTCCAAAAATTCTTCTATGTTGGGAAGGATTACACTAAGCTACACTTATCCATATTTACATCTAAGGGAACCATGTAAGCCATGTAACTTGTCTCCCAGCCACTCCCCTCTTTGTATCTTATTATTGAGCCAACTATGTAGCCACAACCACCACTAGTCACACCTATTTCATTCCTTGCTTTTGAGATATCACACAAAACCTTTCCTTGCCACCATAGCCAACCTGCAAGAATCATCAAGTAGGGACCACACCAGCGTCAACTAGCAAGGAAATGTGTAGGATAGGGCTCCTAAATAGCAGGCATGTAAGAGTAGAATTATGGGAGAGTTTGAGGTTTAATCCCTCAATTGTTTATACTTTTGACATCTTATGTTTCTAGTTGTGTTTTCTTGTTTAATTTGTATTAACATTAATCATATAATTGCTTGTATTTAGAGTAGATTGATTGCACTCTTTCCCCAAGTCATCCAAGGGGATGGGTTGGGGTTAGTAATGCATGATCAACGGTGGGGAAAACCATGTTTTGGCTGGTTATAATTAAACTTGGATGGTTGCATTATTAGGTAACTAGATAGTTTAAGTCCAATAAGCTTTACTCTTTAGTTGTGGCATAGTTATATTGTAACTAAAGGTTTTCACACCTATATAAGTGTAAGGAACGACTAAATGAAGAAGCTTTTAGTAATAATAATAATAATAATAATAATAATAATAATAATAACTTAAGCCTAAATAATATAAGATAGGGTTTTCAACCCTACCTCCAAATAGTGAAGGTACCTTTTAATAATATTATTATTAATAACACATATTATTTATAATAATATTAATAATAATAAAGATAATAATAATAATAATAATAATAATATTATTATTAATAGTAATATTATTAATAAAAATAGGATTATGCACTCCATTAAAATAAAATAGGGCTTCAGCCCTCCTTAGATAGATAATAATATTAATAAATTAATAATACTAATAATAATAATATTAATAATGATAAGAAAAATTATAATAATACTATTAATAACAATAATTCAAAACTAAAAACTTGAATATTTTATTCCTACTCTTGACCCTACCAAGAAAATATAACATTAATATTGCATCTAATAATAATAATAATGATAATAATAATATTAATAATCAAATAAATGATAAAAATTGGAATAAAATATACTAAACTTAAATAAATAGGGGGAAAGGGTTGAGAGGGTCTAGGGCTTCAGCTTGAGTTGGTAGATATGTGTGGCACCAACAGTGGTGACCGGAAAAGAGGTTAGAAAAGGAAAATTTTGAGGTTTGAGAAGAAAAGGTGGAGAATGAGGGTGGAGGTTGAGGTGTTGGTGGTAGCCTAGGCTGAGAAGAGTAAGGTGAGGGTGGTAGCGCAATAAGTGAAGGCGGTGCACGGTGGTAGAGGTGGTGGCCAAGAGGAAGAGAAGAAGAAAGAGAGGGAAGGAGAAGGAGAAAGGAGAAAAGAAGGGTACGGGTAGGTGGAGGAAGATTAGTAGCAGCTTTTGGGTGGTGTAGGAGGCAGTGTTAGTGGTAGATGTGGTGGTGGAAGGTGGCACAAGGGGTTTTGAGTGTAAAAATTGGGATTGATAGGCAAGGAACTTCGCATGATCGTAGTGGCTCGTGCAAGAAGAATCAAAGGAGATAGGTGACTCAGTTAGTTAGAGGGCGGTGTAGGGAGTACATGGGTGGCTAGAATGGGCAGCGTTGTTGGCAGGAGGCGGCGGAAATGATGTCTAAAGGGGTGGTGGCAGCAAGGTCAGAAATTTTGGGTTGCAAGAAAAAGTCTCGAGATTGAGCTAATGAGGGGCATTTATAGATCTTAGAGGAGAGGGTAGGGTTCTGGGGTTTGGCTAGGGGGTAATGCAGGTAGGGTTCCGGTCGCCCACGGCGATGGTTGGCCAATGGGAGTCAATTTCGGGCAGGGGTATGCACAGGAAAAAGGGGGAAGACTGCGCGAGAAATGGGAGAAGTGATTTGGATTCTCATGACCGGTGGAACGACGGGGAAAATAAGGGAGAAACAACTGGTCAAACGGGCGAGATTGGCTGTGTCATTTTCAAAGGTGGCTAGTCAACTATAATGGCAGGTGCGAATGATGGGTGAGAAGAAAGAAGAGGGAGGAGGAAAGGAGGGGTTGGACCAGCGGTCCGGGGAAAAAGAAAGAAATGACAAAGGAGGCAAAGCCAGCCGGTCGGGTGCGAGGTGAGGGGTGTTTAAATTAAACGTCGCGTGTTGGGGGAAAAAGAGAAGAAACTCAATGTGTTGGCTACCAAAGGAAGAAGAAAAGAAAGAAACAGGAGTGGGCCATGGGAAGAAGAAAGAAAATGGGTCGCGGCTAGCCCAACTCGGGGGAGGGGAGGAAGAAAAAGAAAAGAAAAAGAAAGAAAAGGAAAGGAAAAAGGAAGAAAGAAAAAGGAAAAGGTATAGGGAAAAAGGAAAAATAATGGGTTAGGTTAATTAAACTAATTGGGATATTAGAGATATTTAAAAATAATAACATTTATATAAAATAATATTTAAATCCCTTTTTAGGCTAATTTAGGGTTTTTGAAAAGTTTTCCATAAATTCCATTCGAATTAGCAAATCACTCTATTTTTCTCTAATTAAATTATTTATAAAATTCCTATTAATTTGGAACTATTTTCTCCTTCTTATTTTAAATAAAATAAGTTATTTAATTAATTTCTGAAATAAAATCCTTAATTAACTAAAATACCTAAATTTCTCCTAATTAAAATACTTATAAATTTCTTCTTAATTTTCCCTAATTAATTTCCTTTTAAAAATAATTTGTTTAACTAATTTTTCAAATAAAACCTTATTTAACTATAATTTTTAAAATTAGAATTTTTAGGACATTTCATTACTACCCAATTAAAAACAAACTTCATCCCTAAAGTCTCCTGAAGCACCTAAGGTTAGGGTCAAAAGGTTCTAAGTGGATAGGGACACCATACTAACAATAATTCTTATAAAAAAACTACCTCCTTAAGAATAAACTTAATAAGGATTCTACCCTTCATCTCTCACCATAGCTGGACTTAAAACTTTCTTTAAATAAAAATGAAAGAATCCTGTGAGATTCAAAATGATTTGAACTCAGGGAAAAAACTTTGTAGATCAAATTCACTTTAAAAATAATACCACTTGTAGTATCAGCTTAAAAAGATTAAAAATATAAGAGTGGTTGAAACATACTTCAAAATCCAATACAAATTTCGTAAACTAGATTTATTTTCGAAAACGAGCGTGGTTAAAAGGACCAGCCACTCTGATACCAATTTGTTGTATCAGATTAAAAAGATTAGAATCGAAAGGTCGTGGTTGAAACCAGCTTTGATACCAAATTGAAACACCCCAAAATTTCCTAATTTTTTTAAAAAAAGGAATCACTTAAATTAAAACCCGTGAATTCTGGGGATGTTACTGCCACACTTATTACCAGACCGAATCACTCTGACCGTTCCAGTACCAAGTGCTAAGGCTAAAATGATTATCTTCAAATTTAAATTGAGAGTTCATAAAAAGAATTAAAAGATCATAACATATAAATCAGAGTACGCATAAAGGTTTATAATCAATAAAAAGATAGAAATCATAGTGCGAAATCAAAATTCTTCGGAGGGAATAATCTCTACAAAAATTAATATTTAATTAAGGAAAATCCAATACAAGAAAGAAATATTAGAAGGAAATAAAATATCATGGAGAGAAAATCTGGCCACGTCACTCCCGATCATCGAGCCAAACACAAACTCAACACTCAGTCATGCCTGATGTCTCGCCCACCTGCACAAAGTTAGAAGGGCCAACTACTCGTGGAAATGAGCAGCACCCATGAAAAGCGTGATCAGTACACTACGTACTAAGTAAGGTAACCGAGCACTAAGGCAAACATATAAGCACATAAAATCATGCAGGATAATATTCAACTTACGCACATTCAAACCCACACACATAATATATAAAGTCATGCAGAATATTATACCACTTACAAATGATCAAGCCCACACAATAAAGGCTCAATTAGTCCAAATTAATTATTTAATTAATCTCTTATCGGAAGTTGATTCACACCATACCTTTTATCAAATCCATGTAAGTACAGGAATACCCCACTATTTTAGCCAGTGGGTCGGTCACTTGCAGGACAATAGTCTACACCACTATTATTCGTCGATGGATCGGTCACTTACGGGACAACATGTCCACACCACTATTTCTAACCGATAGATTAGTTTGGTTCCTGCTTACATAGTGTTCAACTATAAGTAATTAGTATCTTTTAAGTGTCTTAGCAAACTCTGGTTTGTATTTATTGAGCTCAGGATCTCTCACTATTATTGCCGGTGGGCCGGCCACTTGTGGGACAATAGTCCACACCACTATTATTCGCTTGTGGATCGATCACTTGCAGGATATCAGGTCCACACCACTATTTCTAACCGGTGAATCGGTTTGGACCTAACTCAATAATCTTTCACTTTAAATAGTTAGTGTCTCAAGTATTTTATTCAGAAGCTTTCACCCTAGACATGCATGAATCACTCCCTTTACACTTATCCTCCAACCGACCTGTATCACATCATGATAACCCTACACCTCCTATCTTGCCTAACAACCCTTCCTCTATACTCAAATTCACATTAGAATTCCAACACCCAAAATATGCATGTCAAGGCCCACTACTACACACCTCCAAGTCCACGTATTTCCTTACTCTAGGGTTTTCCCTAAACACCCTAATTTAGGCCTTAGTGACCCATCTTACTCAACTTCACACAACCCAAATCATTTTAACATGCCACACATCACAACTCATAAATTCTACCCTCTTAATTACACTTTAATCACCAAATACACATGATACCACAAAAACCCTAAGCAGCCACACCAAACCCTAGCTCGGTCTCCTACATACCCTTATATTGCTCCACATACTATTTTCATCCAAAGTGTTCAAACACCCAAACAACACTTACATTACCTTCCTCACATCCCAAATCAAATTTTCATATGTAAATTTCATGCCCATGCAAGCATTACACATCCCATGCGTCCATTCGAATTTTTCATGCAAACCCTAAGTTCCCACATGAAACCCTAGATTCAACCATACAAACCCTAGATCTGTCCATATAAAACCCTAAATTCTTTCATAATAAACCCAAGATTCCTTCATACAAAATCCTAAATTCAATCCACAAAAAACCCCAAGGTTTCTCCATATAAAACCCTAAATTCAATCCATACAAGCCATAGATTAGATCCTCCTATGTTACACCATAGATTAGATTCTCCCATATTACACTATAGATTAAATTCTCCCATACAAAATCATATATTAGATTCTCCCATATAAAACCATAAATTAGATTCTCCCATACAAAACCATAAATTAGATTCTCCCATACAAAACAATAAATTATATTCTCTCACAAGAAACCCTAAATTTTCCATTTTATTCTTCCACTCATGGATCATTAAAATACTTCGGTGAACTCACATCCCTTGGTCAACTTCTTCACCCATTCTCCATTTTTCATCCTTTCCCCCACACAAACCACATTAGCATCCTCACATGCATGTGTAAAGGGTCACAACCCATTAATCACATATACATAATACACATGCCATGTAAATACACAAATACATATGAAATAATTAATAATGATAAACATAGTATACGAAGCACATAATGCACATAAATACATATAAGGCCTTAGTAACACCTTTACCTAAAATGTCACCGATCTTGGAGAACGCTCCTACGCATCCTTAGGGCTTTGACTGGTCTCACCTATATGAGGGAATAACTAAAATTATATTCCCTCCTACCAAAAATACTATTAATTACTAACTTTTTCTAAGAATAGGCTTTTAATAAAATAATAAAATATTAATAATAATAATAACCATTAACTAAATACTAAATTTGGCTAAAAATATAAAAAATAATAGTAATATTAGAAAACTTTATAATATAAGGTTGAAGACTTTACCCTAATAATAATAATAATGATACCAAAGTAATAATAGCAAATATACTAAAAATAATATCAATGTTTATATTAACAAGAATAATAAAAACAGTAACAATAATGATAAAAATTGCATTATTCAAAAACAAAGTGAAATAAGGATTCGTCTCCTTTACCAAAAAAATACTAATAATAACATTATTAAAATAATTAACAAAATTTAGTAATAATAATAATAATAATAATGAAATAGTAATAATAATAATAATAATAATAATAATAATAAAATGATAATAATCATAATGGTTTTAATAGTAATGATAATAATCGAAGATAAAATGAAGTAGGGTTTCAACCGTACATTAAATAATAATAAACTTAGTAAATAATAACAATAATAATAATAATAATAATAATAATAATAATAATAATAATAATAATAATAACACTAATAACAATAATAATAAATTCTAATGATAAAAATAAGACTTGGTATTTATAATACCACTACTACAATTCAAAATAGGCATAATAAGGTTACAGCCCTATATAGAATAATAATACCAGCAGTGAAAATAATAATAATAATAATAATAATAACATATTAATATTAATAATAAAGATAATAGCAAAAAAAATAATAATAATATTAAAATCGAAATAAAAATATAATAGGGCTTCATCCCTCAATAGAAATAATAATATAACCATTAATAATAATAATAATAGTAATAACAATAATAATAATAATAATAATAATAGAAATAATAATAATAATATATTTTGAATAAATGAAATAAAATAAAATAAAGCTTACATAAATAGCGAAAAAGGGTTGAGAGGGTCTACGGTTCAACCTTAGGCTAATGGTGACAGGCGGCACCGGCGGTGGTGTACGGCGGCGGCGGCAGTGGTAGGAAAAAGAGAAGAAAAAGGAAAAAGTTAAATGCTAGGAAAAAGGAGAGGTAGAATGAAGGTGGAAGTTGGGGTGTTTAGAGTTTCCTAGAAGGAGAGGAATAGAATAAGGGTGATGGCACGACCAAAGGTGGTGGCACGACCAAAGGTGGCGGCACATGACTGCGGCGCCGGTGGCCAAATGGGGAAGAAGAAGAGAAAGAGAAGAGGATAGGGAGGAATAGGAAAAGAAAGTTAGGGGAAGGTAGAGGAGGGTCTGTAGAATAGAATGGGAGGGGAAAGGAACGGTGGAAGAGGCCGAAGTGATGGCTAAGGGTGGTGCGAAGGGCGGCGGAGGTGGAAGAAAGGGCTGGTTGGGAAGAAAACTTTACACAGTCGGGGTGGCTTGTGTAACACCCCCAAAATTCACTCATGAAAAAAAAATTGAAAGGATAAAGCGGAAGCTAGGAGAGAATTTGGGGAATGTTACCGCCACATCTAACACAAGATAAAAGTCCACCATCTATCTTATGCTAGATGCAAGGCTAAAACCTGTCAAACAAAACTTTAAACATCAATGTCGTAAGGATAAAATCCCACAAGTAGATATCCACAGGCAGATGGCAAGTGAATCAATTCACTAAATAAAATCATCGCTGAATCAATCAGCGGAACTTGTGAAATAAATCTGAATTTTAAAAGCTTATCAGAGTACGATAAATTAAAAGTTAATTACAATACCCTTGATATATTTAAATACAACACTTGAAACTTCCAGACATAAATACAGTTAAACAAGACCAATCCCGATAGATCAAATTTCGGATTGCCTACTCTCTCAAGTCAAGTCTTCCACCAAAATATAATATTCAAACTGAAACCTGCACAAGAGATCTGCTCCCCACCATCAGTGGATCATCGCAGGACCCATTTAATCAAGGTATTATCAGTATGGGTCCGGTACTGAATAAACCAATACTACCAAACTCATGGAAGGAAACATGAAAAATATAAGATATGAAAGACTCTAGCTTACAATTCTCATGCTCAATTATACATTTATTTCATACAATAAAACATAGGATCACAGATTCATACTTATGGGTACATTACTAGACATGACAGCACATAAGATACAAACGTACCAAAAATTACGATCGCATGCTAAATAACACCAATCCAACAATCTGATAATAATCATTATTACATCCGATTTTATTTATTTACGATGAGTTCAGGGACCCCACTATTCTTAAATCGGTGGAACGGTCTGAAGCACCTCTCAAAGACAACACACCCGAGCCACTATTATCATCCGGTGGAACGGATCCTACACCTATCAGGGCAAAACGCTCCTGAGCCACTATTCTGAACCGGTGGAACGGCTTGAAGCACCTATCGGGGACAATACACCTGAGCCACTATTATCATCCGGTGGAACGGATCCTACACCTGGTCCTGACTCACGTAATCTTTCACTTTAAATAATTAGTGTCTTATCCATTACTTAACTCATATCATATTCTTATTCGCGTTGAGTATAGGGCCCCACTAGTCTTAATCCGGTGGAATGGACTGAAGCACCTCTCAGGGACAAGTCACCTGAGCTACTATTATCGTCTGGTGGAATGGAATCTACACCTCTCAAGGCAAAACACTCCTGAGCCACTATTCTGAACCGGTGGATTGGCTTGAAGCACCACTCGGGGACAACACACCCGAGCCACTATTATCGTCCGGTGGAACGAACCCTACACCTCGGCCCAACTCACGTGATCTTCCACTTTAAATAATTAGTATCTTATTCAATAATTTTAGCCAACCGATAACAGGCCCACATAAATAATTCCATGACATAAAGATACAGCATAGAGTATCATATAATATCAATCCATACTTAACCCTTCACATACTCAAATACATACCATATTCAACATCATACTAACATACATTGGCATTGAAGCTATGAATTCACACATACATAAAATTACCACACAGAACACAACATATACTTGACATGATTAAATAATAGAAAGGCATACTTATCACCTTCTACTCCGAACAGACATACATCCAAATTCCATCATAAGTAAAGGTAAGTAATGACTTACCTGAATCTGAAGCTAGCTAAGCAAATTGAGAAAGAGGTCGAGCTATCGAAAGCTCGACAATCCACGAGAAAGTTTTCCTAGATCGCCGATAGAAATCGGAACAAGGTTAGAAACCATCTTATCAATTAATAATTCACATATTCTAATTAAATAAACACAAACGATATTTATTGGAAAACGTGTCCAAAACTTAGGACTCAAGAGCACAGCTCTATTAAGATTTAAGATTAAAATATAAATCAAATGATTTAAAACCGAAAGACAGAAATCGATTTGATAAAAGACACACAGCACAATCGATTTTATAAAACAATCCCCGAAGATTAGGGTTTTTAATGCCTAAACTACAAATCGACCAAATCACTTCGATTACCTCAAATTGATAGTTTTAAAACATAATTAAACTAAATTTAGATAAATCTAGAAAATCAATTTCAACCAAAACAAATCTTCCGATTAATCAGTTCAAGACGATCCGTTTTCAAAATTAGGGTTTTAAAGCCTATGACACAAACTTGGGTAATTCGAATCAATTAATTCCAATTAAAGGTATTAGAATACAATTAGGATCATTTCAACTACTTCTATCAATTTAATTTTAGAAAAACAACTATACAAATAACGAATTTCATAATCTCACTTAAAATCTAGGGTTGTAGGCCCGAAAATGCAATTTAGTTAAATTCTATTAATTTAATTAAATTGAATGTTTAGAAATGTAATTAAACACATTTTATAACATATCAAATAATCAATTGATCAAAACCGCTAAAAGAAATACCAAATTTAGCACAATTAGGGTTTTTGGGCCTGGAACGCAAATCCAATCAATTCTTGCCAAAACATATAAATTGACAGTTCAAAAATGAAATTAAATATATTCTAATATAAATTATATAATCAATTGAATAAACCGACCCGATTACACAATCCCATTTAGTTCCACAAGAGATTTGACCTAAAAATCCAATTCCGATTAATTACATATAATTTTTCCAAATTAACACTTCCGATATGAAATTAAATATATTTCAAACGACATTATAAAATCAATTGAGCAAAACGACTCAATTATACGATCCGATTTTATTACACACGAATTTTGACCTAGAAATCAAATTTTGATTGATTCCGCATAAATTTATCAAATTGACGGTTCCGACATGAAATTAAATACATTTAAAAACATATTGTATAATCAATTTATCCAAAATCGCCAAATTGGATGGATCCGAAAAATTTGGGCATAACCCGGCCAAAAATTAAATTTCCCAAATTTCCAACACAAACCATACAATTAACATATCCAAATCAATCTTGCAACACATATATACATAATACAACAATTAATTTAGCTTATCACAAGCTAAATCACACTCAATTAATCAAATTAATATTAGGGTTTTCGAAAAATTTATACCAAACAAAATTCAACTAATCGGAGCAAAGGAAGGCCGGAGGAGCTTCGTCGGAGGTCAAGGGTGGCTCGCCGGTGGTCGGGAGATGTCGACGGTGGCCGGGCGGTGGCGCAAGCTGCGTGGCTCGTCGCTGCTGCGGTTTGCTGCCGTTGCTGCTCCTGCGCGCTTCGGTGGGCTACTGCGGCTGTTGCGTCGCCACTGGTAGTCACTCGTGGTGGCGTGTGGCAGCAGGTTGGACGTCGGCGGCCGACGAAGGAGGAGCAGGGAGGAGGAGGTCGGGGCTGGGCTTTCTAGCGCAGAGCAGAGAACACTGGAAGGAGAGAAGAGAAAAGAAGAGAAAGAGAATAAGAAAAAAGGAAAAGAAGAGGCGGGGTGCACCGGTCGGGGTAGGGCTCTTCTTTTTCTTTTTTTCTTTTTTACAAATACATATATAAGATAAAATAATAAAAGTTTAAAATTATTATTGGAATATTTTATCTAAAATTCATTAAATGAAAATTATTTCGTATGGTTCCGAAAGCTTAAAATTGATATACAAGCTATATAAAAATTTTCAGGAATGTTTTCGTAAGAATTTACCAACGAACTTAAAAATTTATATCATTTACGGAAATATATTATAATACCTCGAAAAAATCATTTAAAAGCATATAATAAAATGTTTAAGTCAAATTCTAATAAACCAAGACTAATTTAAATAATTTTCGAAATCAATTTTCTGCAAACCAAAAATCGTAAAACGGGAGAAAATTGATTCCGGAAAGAAATTCATAAATAAGCTCCTAAAATCTCTTTTTTTTTAATTTAAAACTTCCCGAAGATATTAACGATTTTTGAAAACGAATAAATTTAAAGTCGAAAATATTTTCTACGGATAAAATCATTAAAATAACTTTAACTATTTAAATAGAAATTTTATAATTTAAATAATATATTTCGTTAACGAAATATAACTCCAAAATAAAGTCGTAATCACACGACGAAGTTATAATCAAAAATGAATCTAAAATATTAAAAATCAAAACACGAGAAAGAATAGGAATATATATTTTTAACCGAAAATCGAAATCATAAGAATATAATAAAATCACGGTCGTGAACGAATTTGTTCAGAATGGTTCGCAACGGCAATGATTAATTAAATTCAAATATGAATTCGAAATCGTCGATAAATCCATAAAAAAATCAAAATTAAAATAATTAAATATTTACATCAAATTACGCTAATAAAATCATTAGGCTTAATAAAATTAGGTTTCAAAAATCCGGGGTATTACAGCTTGTACAGGGAGAATCGAGGGAAATGGGAGCCGTAGTTAGTTAGAGGGCAGTGCAAGGATGAGTTGGGTGGGCAAAGATGGCAGCAGTGTTGAAACTTAGCCATATACATCCACTATATTCAGCTTTAAATTTATCATCTTCCATCAAAAACCTTAACAAATGAATTTCACCATAATAAACACCTTTGTTAAATAGATTTCAACTAACATTATTACTTAATAATTTTCATAGTAATATCTCCACCAATAGATCACCAAAAACAAAAACCCCATCACAAAACCCTACTCATTGAAATCACCTTCGTTTCCTTTTTCTTGTTCGATTATTTTGTGGTTGAGCTCTATTACCTTATTTTAGTGTTGTTTTTGTCTAATGTGCATCATAATAGATATAATAGCCTAGTTTATTTATCCATAATCACACACCAATGATAATACATATAAAGTTTAAACTTATCTTTAAGAATTCAAACTCTGTATGAATAATTCATTAAGATCCTTTAAGAACTCTATCAAGTACCCTTCAAGCCTTGAGGTTATTTTCCCATATCAAAGGGAAAGATAAGTTATTTGCTTTTCAAACCTATATATGTTTGTAGTGAACCTAAATATGGAGAAGGATGAGAAGTATAAGATATTAGTGGCTCAAATTCAACAACTTACCTCTCAAATTACTATACAAAAAATAAAAGCAACAAGAACGATTGTCTAGAATTGAAGAAGGACTATCTAATATTATGTGTATATGTAATTAAGAAGAATTAAACATGGTAAAATACCACACTTTAGGGGAAATAAAATTCCACACTACCAACCAAGCTGAATCGATGATGATGAAGAAAAAAAGTGTTGGCAAAAATTGGAGAGATGATTTGACATCAATAAGGCCTTATGATGAAGTATATAAAGATATTTAATTTTATCCTTATAAATTTTAAGTAAATATTGATACCAATACCTATTTAGAGTGAAAGAAAACCATGGAGGCTTTTTTTGAGCTCTCAAAGTTTCATGATGAAAAAAGAGGCAAGTTAGCAATTTTTAAGCTTAAAATATTTGCTATAATTTTATTTGAAAATTTAAAGAAGTCTAGAAAGAAAGAAGTCAAGACCAAGATAAATTCATTGATAAATTGTATAAGTGTTTTATAAGGAACTTTATGCTACATTGTTTTAGGCAAGATAAATTCATCAATTTAACTGCACTCATTGATCATTGGGTTTATGAGTGTAGCAAAATATGCTAGAGAATTTGAGAAGTTAGCCTTGATTTTTGAAACTCATGAAAATAAGGAAAAAACTTGTGAAATTATCCTTGGGAATATCAATTTGAATGTGAGGGAGAATATTGAAATACACACTAATGATACTTTAGAGGAGTTAGTGTGAACTTTGAAACTTGGGAATCAATTGAAGATGACTAAGATGATGTTAAAATTGATAGCACTCAGGGAGTTCTTATTTTAGCATCCTTACAAGGTATGATTTTATGTAATTTTGATGATCATAGAAATAAAAGGTGTTATTTTCTATTAATTTTATACACCCTACGAGGTCATGAAACCCGGGTAAGTGAAAAGGGGAATTAGAACTTTAAAAGAATTCTTGTGTATGAAACAACCTATGTAGTGGTAATTCTCTCTATTAAAAAGAAACTAACATTTTCTCCTCAAAGGTTTCTTTCATGGTGATGAAGGAGCATCGACATTAACAACGGAAATAGAACCATCACACCCTACTAAGCAAGTAAAGGATGCATTATACTAACCATTGCCATTATCAAATAAAGGGTTGCTAATGGTTAATGGTGGTTGTTATAGGTAAATCTTCCATTTTATTATCTAGTATCTATAATAATTCCAAATATTCCTTAAAGGAAATTCTATAATCACCCTTCTAACATCCTATCACCCTACATATGAATTTAGTAAATTGAATGAATGATCAGTAAGGAGAGAAACTATAAAGTGCAAAGTGGATCAAGGAAGAAAGTACTAGTGAAGAACATCTAAAACAGTGGAAAAAAGAGGAAGATGTGGATTTATTACCCTATTTTGTTAAAATGCATATCAACATAACCTAATTCTCTTTCTTAGGAAGGAAAAAATTGATCCTAACATTATAATGAACTAAATGATGTATCTATGATTATATGAATGGATGCGACACTTTGATGCATTTGATTTAATCACTTATGTTCTATGTCGGCCACATTTTTCCCATGCACGACCATGTGAAGCTTGAGAGAGATAAGTAGGGTGGAACCAGTAAGAGTGATGTCAAAGTTTGTGCATAAATTTGTTGAGACCATTTCATAACATGTTAACCCCATTCCATTGCTAAGGCTTACCTTTTAGAATAGAGATGACATGAGAGTATGGTTTACTTAGAGTGAATCTTGTTGATAAGTAGAGTGTCGGTACCCTATTTAATATGATATATGGAGTATTTATAAATTTATATTGTTAAGTGATAAGAGGTACCTTCCCCCATAATTCCCAAATATTTATAAGTTTCTTCTACCTAGATAGCTTTCCTCTATTTATGCGTCACTTGAAATTTTGACTAATCGATCTTTTCATTATGTGTTCTCAAAATCGTGCATCATATATGCCAATATAAGTGTTAATAGTTTTAATTGATAGTATTCTACCTCCTCAACCTAATCTTGTTAACTTAGTGTTACCACCCATGTTACCCTATAAAGATAATAATAAGCAAGCATTTCATGATAATGTAGTACTAGTTCAAGATAACCTAAAGCCTATCATCATTCAACCTAAAACACGAGCTACCTAATTCAAACGTAAACCTATAATATTCTAAATGCTTTAAATGATAATGAACTTTAGTGGCTAACACACTAAAGATCCCCTCTATCCATCTTAAATAATTTATTGAATTCAATGATATCTTTCAAATTCTTAGAGTACTTAAGGTAACACTTAGGATAAAATTATTCCCCTAATCCCTACAAGATCATGTAAGGGCTAGTTCACTTCACTTGTAATATGATCAATCAACTTATAAGACTACCTAGTGTGAAAGTTTCTTATGTTTTGCATCCCTACTAAAAAAGATATATATGAACAATCTTACAACATCATAGAGGTAATACCTTAAAACATTCATTAATGTAGAAGTTCATAAGTGTTCACTTGGTGAAAGTTGTGGGTGTTCTTGAAATAGATGTCATCATAGCAATTAGGACAAAGGTATCATGTATAGATAATATGTTAAGAATTATTTCTCTCACTAAATTTTAAGCTATTCAATCAAAGATAACGGAACATGTCATAGAATAAGCATCAATAACTTCATTTGTGTATTTTGGAGAGAGGTATATATTTGATCACTACCCTATCAACATAGTGTTAGTAAATTACATTAGAAACTCTATCACAGACCATATCAGCATAAGAATAGTTATAACCTTAACTATAGGAAACACCCTAACTTCTTAATATCAAACCACAATAACATACAAAACTATACTCATTGATTCTAACAACACCAGTATGCTTAGTCACATAAGTCTCATGTGAACACCCAACCTACCAACAATGATAACCCCAAATATCAAAAGGTAATGCTTAATGAGTACATGGCCAAAACAAATGCAACAATTTAAGGGCATACAACCTCTCTATAAACTTTATAAATCTAGATAGAGCAAAATGTAATGGCTCTGGTTAGTAATACTAGGGTGATCTACCCATTGAAAGTGAAAATTATTATAGGGATGTTACTAAAAATGCAAGGCCATAACACCATGTTATTGTAAGGAAGTGGCCATGAAGACTTGAGGAACAACAAAAGATTAATTGTCTCATTATAAGGGATGGGGAAAAAGAAATAGATTAAAAGTATCTGTACACCTAAAAAAACCACTCAAGTATCAAAGGATTGATATCCCTCCCTATAGAAGAAAAATCTAGTCCCACTAAAATGAAACATACAAGGAGGGAGCGAACCACTCCCAACCTAAAAACCTATACGCTAACCCTAAACTTTCCATTATGCCTCAAGAAGCAACAATAAGAAAAAAGTTCGACAAATTCTTAGACATTATCAAACATATATATATAAACATACTCTTGGTTTAAGAGCTTCAGCATATGTCTAATTATTCCAAGTTATTATGAGACATATTTACCATAAAACAAAGATTGTGTGAGCATGATATTGTTTCACTAACCGAAGAATGTAGCTCCATGCTATAACATAAAAAACCATTAATACTCAATGATCAAGGGAGTTTTATCATTCCTTATTTTATTAGAGAAAATATAATGGTAAGGCCTATGTGACTTAGGGGTTACTATTAACTTAATTACCTTATCATTTTTTAGGACCTTTGGCATAAAAGAGGCTAAGATAACTATATTAACCCTATAATTGGTAGACAGGTTATATGTAATACCCCATCCCAAAATCATTCAAAATGTGTTTAAAAGTATGTTGATAAAAAAATAAATTAGTTTTTGGTTTTGGAATAGGCTTTAAATTTTAATAAAAATGTGAATTTTCATCATATCGATTGAATGGTCTATTTAACCCATCGACTGGTGCACCAAGAAATTAACAATTTTGTTCTTAATAAACTAGTCATTGGTTTGCCCAACTCAATTGACTGGTTATCCTCTAATTTTAGATCCATTTTTTATTTTGATTTGAAGTTCTTTCTAATGCTTATCAAAACTTCTAATTACATCCCAATTGTGAACTGGGATTATTTTAGTGGACAAGGATTATTTTTGCATTATTTGTATCATTACATGATTTTGATTAGCCATATTTTTCCTAAAAAGCACTTTTGAGGCAAGCCTTACCTTATTTCTTCTCCCTACCCTATCCCTTTCTCCCCTAGCAACTAGCGTGCATGGTTGACTTTTTGCACTATCTCTAGACTCGCCAACTAAATTCCATGCTCCTTCCTAACTACACTCAACCCCTATTACTCCTTCAAGTTGGTTCTCATTGATTGGTTACCCACACTCAACCTTACTAGTATGAAATGCTCCAAAATTTTCTAATTTTAAAATTATAGTTTAATAAGATTTTATTAGGAAAATTATTTAAATAAATTGTTTTTATTAAAATAAAAGAAAATTAATTAGGGCAAATCAATAAGAAATTTATAAATATTTTTTAATTAGGAGAAATTTGGGTATTTTAGCTAATTAAGGATATTATTTTGAAATTTAATTAAATAATCTATTTTATTTAAAATAAGAAGGAGAAAATAGTTTCAAATTAATATGAATTTTATAAATAATTTAATTGAAGAAAATTAGGGTGTTTTGCTAATTAAAATGGAATTTATGGAAAATCTTTTAAAAATCCTAATTTAGCCTTAAAAGAAATTTAATCATTATTTTATTTAAATATTATTATTTTTAAATATCCTGAATAGTCAAATTAATTTAATTGGCCCAAACCTAATAATCTTTCTCTTTTCCTTTTTCCTTTTTCTTACTTTTTCTTTCTTTTTATTTATTCTTCTCTTCTTTTTCTTTTTTCTCCTCCCCAAATTGGGCCAGCCCAGTGGCCCAGTCCCCGCCTCTTCTTCCTTTCCTTTGGCACAGCCCAGCCTGCGCGATTGGCACCTCCGTCCCTCTCCCAGCGCCACGTTTTGTGTGTTGTTTTCCTTAAAGGTTGCATTTGCACCCCTATTTTAATGAGCGCCCGACCAGCCGGCTCCTCTTCATTCCTTTCTTTCTTTTTCTTTCCCCAAACCACCCGGTCCATCCTTTCCTTTCTTCTTCTTCTTCCTTCGCACCGCCCAACCTCATCGCCACCAACCTGCACCATTTCCGCTGCCCTTATGCCCTGGTTTTTTGCCATCATTGACCGGTCTTTTCAATCCTCTCTCTCCCCTGTTGAGTCTTCAAAATTTTCTCCCAACTTACTCCCCCTCTCCTCGCACATTTCTCCCTCTCCTAGCCAGTCAACCCCCATCCCCCAAAAATTACTGCCACCTGCCAAATAACGCCGCCAAAAACCCTAACCCTACTTACCCAACTCTCTAGTTGATCCACAGACCCTAACCTCTCATTTACCCTATATAAATACCCCCCATAATAGCCCTATGTCGAGCTTTTAATTCCTACCTAGAAAAATGACCCTTTTTGTCGCCGCCACTTTAGACGTCAGCCCAGCAGCCATCAGCCAACGCTGCCACCTACTCCGCCTACCAAAATCTTCCTTGCACCACCCTATAGCTAGCCAAACATCCCATATCCCTCAATTCTTCCCACACAAGCCACCCCAGTTGTGCGAAGTAGCCATCCCGATCAACCTATTTTTCTGTCTCTGCCACCCTTCAAACCACCTTTAACCACCTAGTCCGCTGCTGCCGCTGCTTCTTTCACTTTCTAAAATGTTATACAGATCACCTTCTACCTTCATCTACCTCTCTTTTCCTCTTTCTCCCTCTCCTCCTCTCTCTTTCTTCTTCTCTCCCATTCGGCCACCACCACCGCCACCGTGTGCCGCCACCTTTGGATGTGCCACCACCATCATTATGTCCCTCTCCTCCTGGGCAACCCTAAAAACCCCATACATCACCTTAATTCTCCCTATCTTTTTCCCAGCATTCAACTTTTACCCTTTTCTTCTCTTTTTCCGGCCACCGCCGTCGTTGTTGTGTATCACCGTAGGTGCCGCCTATCCCCACCAGCCTAAGGTTGAACCCTAGACACTCTCAACCCTTTTTCCTATTTTTTTTAAGTCTTAATTTATTTTATTTCATTTATTTGAATATAAATACTATTTTTATTATTATTAATATTTATATTTTTAATATGTATTATTATTATTATTAGTATTAATGTTTGATTATTATTTCTATTGAGGGATAAAGCCCTATAGTATTTTTTATTTCATTATTATTATTATTATTATTATTATTATTATTATGTGTTTATTATTATAATTATTATTTTTATTATTACTATTTTGAATTTCTATTATTATTATTATTATTTTATTATTAGTATTACAATTACTTTACTATTAGTTTTCCTATTATTATTATTATTGTTATTGTTATTATTATTATTATTATTATTTTACTATTTCATTATTATTATTAAATTTTTTTATTTATTCCACTAATTTTATTATTAATATTATTTTAGTATAAGGGCCGAAGCCTTCATTTTACTTTGTTTTTGAATAATATCCTTTTTATTATTATTATTGTTACTATTATTATTATTATTGTTATTTATATTCTTATTGATATTATTTTTAGTATCTTTGCTATTATTATTTTAGTATCATTATTATTATTAGGGTAAAGTCTTTAACCCTATATTATCAAATTTTATAATATTTCTATTATTTCTATATCTTTAGCGAAGTAAGAATTTTGTTAATGTTATTTTATTAGTATGTTATTATTTGGTCAAAGCCCTAAGGAGGTGAAGGAGCGTGCTCCAAGACTGATGTCATTTCAGGTAAGGGTGTTACTAAGGCCTTTTTTATATTTATCTGCATTATGTGCTTCATATGCTATGTATTCTATGATTATCATTATTAATTATTTCGTATATGGTATGACGTGGAGTTGAAGTATGTTTTTTTGTATGGTATGTGTACTATGTGTATGTGATGATATGTATTATGACCCTATAAGACATGCATGAGAGGATGTTGATGTGGTTTGTGTGGGAGAAAGGATGAAAAAGGAGGATGGGGAAAGAGGTCGACCAAGGGAGGTGAGTTGACCTAATTATTTTAATGATTCATGAGTGGAAGAATAAAATGGAGAATTTTAGGGTTTCGTGTGGGGGAATCTGATTTATGATTTTTATGGTTTTGCGTGGGAGAATATAATTTATGGTTTTGTATGTGGGAATCTAATTTATGGATTTGTATGGGAGAATCCAATTTATGGTGTCAAATAGGAGAATATAATTTATGATTTTATATGGGAGAATCTAATTTATGGTTTTGTGTGAGAGAATATAATTTATGGTTTTATATGGGAGAATCTAATTTATGGTTTTGTATGAAAGAATTTAATTGATGGTTTTGTATGAGAGGACCTATTCTAGGGTTTGGTATGAATAAATACTTGGCTTTGTGTGGATTGAATTTAGGGTTTTGTATGATGGAATCTTGGGTTTTACATGGTGGTATTAGGGTTTTCATGGAGGTATTAATGGTCGTATAGTGGTATTAGTGTTTACATGGTGGTATTATGGTTTTCATGGTGGTATTAATGGTCGTATAGTGGTATTAGGGTTGGTATGGTGGTATTAGGGTTTGCATGGTGGTATTAGGGTTGTATGGTGGTATTAATGGTTGCATGGTGGTATTAATGGTTGTGTGGTGGTATTAGGGTTTTCATGGTGGAGCTAGGGTTTTGCATGGGAGTTAATGATTGCATGGGATGGGTAAATTTTTGCATGGGAGTGAAGTTTATGTATGAAAGGTTGATTTGGGATGTAAGGAAAGTAATGCAAGTGTTATTTGGGTGTTTGAACTATTTTGGATGGAAAATAGTACGTGGAGCATTATAAAGGTATGGAGGAGACTAAATTAGGGTTTGGAGTAATTAACTCTGGGTTGTTGTGACTAAATAGGGTTGGAGTGGCTAATTGTGATTTGTTGTGGTTAATTAAGGTTTGGAATGGCTAATTATGGTTTTTATGGTTAAATAGGGTTTGGAGTGGTTAACTATGGTTTGTTTTGGTTGATTTGGGTTGTTGTGGTTGCTTAGAGTTTTTGTGTTATCATGTGTATTTGGTGATTAAAGTATAACTATGATTGTGGAATTTTATGATTTGTGATGTGTGAAGTGTAAAGGGAATGATCCATGCATGTCCAGGGTGAAAGCCTTTGAGTAAGACACTTAAGATATTAATAACTTAAAGTGGAAGATATTGAGACGGGACTAGCCGATCCACCGGTAAGGAATAGTGGTTAGGGTTTTACCCTATGTGCGACCAATCCACCGATAATAATAGTGGTTAGGGTTTTACCCTATATGTGACCGATCCACCGGTTATAATAGTGGTTAGGACATGATGTCCTATATGTGACCGGCCCACCGGTTATAATAGTGGGGGACCCAATCTCAATGAAAATAAACTAGAGTTTTGCTAAGGCAAATAAAAGACATTAATTACTTACAGTGGAACACTATACGAGTAGGAACCAAACCGATCCACCGGTTAGGAATAGTGGTTAGGGTTTTTACCCTATATATGACCGATCCCCCGGTTATAACAGTGGTTAGGATTTGACCCTATTTGTGATTGATCCACCGGTAATAATAGTGGTTAGGGCATGATGCTTTATGTGTGACCGACCCACTAGTTATAATAGTACGGTGTTCCTTGCTCGCATGGATTTGATAAAAACCATGGTGTGAAATGAGTTTTGATCAGAGATTAATTAAGTAATTGAATTGGATAATAAATGGGCTTTTTTACTTTTACCTGAATTGTTCATATGCCTTTATGTTGTTATGTTGGATTTTTCCCTTTTATTATTCTACATGGATTATTTGCTTATGCGTTGGCCTTAGTGCTCGGTTACCTTACTCAGTAAGTAACATACTGATCACCCCTTTCATGGGTGTTGCTCATTCCCATGAGTAGTATACCCTTCTGACTTTGTGCAGGTGGGCGAGACATCTGGTGGGGCTAAGTGTTGAGCATGTTTGGCTCAAAATTCGAGATAGTTGTGGCCATATTTCAATCTTTATATGATTTTATTTCCTTTTATTATTTCTTTTGTATCAGATTTATCCTCTTTGAGTTACTACCTTGTATTGAGTATTTATCCTCTTTGATTTCGCACTCTGATTTCTATCTTATTATGGTTCATAAATGTTTATGCATACTCTAATTTTTAACATATGATCTTTTGAGTTCTTTTATGAACTGTTGGTTAAGTTTAATGTAAATCTTTTCTTAGCCTTAGCACTTGGTACCGAAATGGTCGGAGAGAACCAATTTGGTACTAAGTGTAGCGGTAACATCCCTAGAATTCACGGGTTTTAGTTTAAATATTTCTATTGTAATTTCTTTCACTTTTAAAAAAAATAGTGAATTTTGGGTTGTTACATTATCTCCCTTTCTATTGCAAATGCAAACGGAGCCTCACCTCTATACCTCCCATTATTGATCGATTTTCATTCCTCACCTATTGTTCTTACTCTCTTCTCCCTTTTTTGGTTGACAATTTTCCAAGTGTTGAGCACCCCTACATTCTTTGTCTTCCTCCTCTCAATTAGGAAAAAAATAGAGACTTACTCTAGTTTCTCCCATCTTGGTACGAGCATTATATTCCATTTACTTCTTCTAATCTTGGTTTTAGTTCTCCCTTATTTTCCTTATGTAAGGAAGAATTAAGGTTTAAGAAAGGTTGACGATTTCACTTCTTTCCTTTGACACCCTATTTTTGAGAAGAGGTTGTGGTTTTCAAAGCAACTTAACTAATTAGTAGAACTAGAACCATTTATATAACTCTTCTTTTCCTTTTAAGTTTTCTTTAATATTTATGAAGTTTTGAAATGAGATTTTTAATGTTTTAACTTTAGTTCTCTTAGAAATTGAGGCTCTGCTATATAACCATAAAGTAGGAGCTATTTTTCTAAACTAATTGCTTCAAGGTAAGGCATTATTATCTCTAAATAAATGGAGTTATGTGGATTATGGGTTCCATGTGTTTTGTGTGTTTATGGGAGCATGATATAATTTATATCCTACAACTTGAGCATGTGTTATAATTCCTCCTAATTATCATTGCTCGGCTTCACTGATTTTATGCATAAATTGGCTAATTAGGCATGATTTGTTTAAGTATTTAAATTACTATGTATCCATGTGGTTCTACGCGTGTAGCATGTATTTTAATGTGTGTCATGATGTAGAAAGATGAAAGATCAATATGGCAAAAATTGGTAATCTTGGGGGTGTATCTCAAGTTTGGGTAATGATTTACCCAAGCTAGTAAATCGGTTCCTCAAACCCATCAATTGGGGGTGTTGGCAGCCAAATAGTTTGGAAATTTTGGATTGGTTGGTCATGAGATCAATCAATTATTTTGATAAAACAGTTGATTGATTTCAATGAACAGTCGATCGGTCATCAAAACCATTGACTGGTATTTACACATACCAAATTGGTTTGGTCCCTACATAGACCTATTAACCTATTAGACCAAACCATTTGATAGGTTTCTTTGACCAGTTAATAGGTTGGTTAAACCCATCGATTGGCTTCTCTAAAGGCCAAAATGGGTTGTTCTCTACTTAGACACGTTGACTGGTTGGACCAAATCCATTGATTGGTTCCTATAAACAATCAATTAGAGAGGCCAACCAATCAATTATTTGGTGTTGTTTAGGTTCATGTGTGATACAACCATATCAACCGACCGATCTTAAAGACCCATTGACTAGTCCAATTAAATGCTGCTTAGTTTGTTTACGAATTATTATTATTCTCTTAGGCATTCTGTGTTGATGCCTCCATGTATTTACAACATTTAAATTGAGATTTCAACTATGATTGCTCTGATTTTAATAAGGTTATAATGATGGTATTTGAAACTTGAATATGGTTAAGTTTGGTGTCATCTCTAACCACCCAATTGGTGGTATTTATACCTTGTGATGTATTTGGTGTTATCACTTGGAGACACCCAATTTTGTTAACATAGAATTTAAATTGTGTCTGGTGTTATCACTTGGAAATACCCATTTAGTTATTTGTGGATTTTATTTGTGATTTTGTGATATCACTTGAAAATACATAACAATGGAATAAGATTTCATTTGAGCCATTTTCTCTAAATCTTGGGATAGTTGACTGAGAGTTAGTGTATAGGTCACCTTGTGATTATATTTTCACTCAGTGCCTATTTCCTTCTCTACCGAGTTGTGGTTGGTAGGGGTAAATTCATATCATTGAGGTATAAGATTACACTATAGTTGGTCAGCATGGAATTGGTGTCTAGTACAGGTGGGTGAGAAATCCTAGTACAAGCCCTTAGGCACTTCATATTGTCTATTGCTTAGGTGAGCGTGGTATCCCAACTTTTTAGCTCTCGTAGTAGAAACATTCAAGGTATGGTGGGTGAGATATCCTAGTACAAGCCCCTTCAATGTATTCTGACCCATGTGGTGGGTGTGGTATGAATTTTGATCATGATGGAGAATTGGAGGTAGCCAAACTAACTATCTTATTAATGGGAAACTCTATTGTCACCAAAGGGAGAATTCTATTATAGTTTATATCAGGTTTTGAAGCATTTACCATATTGCTATCCTTCCATAATTTCCATACAAGTATGTCCTTTTGTACTACTACTTTGAGACTAATTGTTGACTTATATCCATATGATATCACCATGTTGTTATGTGATTTCAATGATTTCCATGAGCTTTATCATGTTTTAGGTAGTATATTTTACTTGTATTTCATCATATTGATACCGCACGTGTGTGATCATTGTGATGATCATGCTTTTGGTAAGGGCAGTAGAGGACATTTTGTAGGGTTATGACTCTAAATTAGAGTATGCTGATGTGGGTCACTAATAGGTCATTGCTTAGGGGTTAGGAATTTATGTTTATGCCTAAGAATTAGTCTAAAAAGGGTTTTCCCCACTATGCTAGGAAGTTTTTATATTTTTTTGTTAAACTCATGGCATGATTTCTTCTGCTTTAGATATCTAAACTATTACACTTTCTCTATCTATAATATTATTCTCATATTTATTTTCTCTCGCTATTGAATTTATATTATGAGCATGCATCTTTTAGTTCATTGTGCCTTTTTTTCTTACACTAGACATGAGCTAGGCGATAGTCATACTTCTCTCATGGTTGATGCAATGTTAAAATTCCACGGTTTTACTTTTCAAATACTTATCTATTTTTCTTAAAATAAAAATTTTCTAGTTAAAAAATTGGGGATGTTACAAGTTAGTATTAGAGCTTATGGTGTTAAATCTTGAAGTTGTTTTGAAAAAAAAATGAATTTCTTTGATTCCATTTGAACATTTAGAATCCAATTTAGTCTATGAGTGAGTGTTGCTTTGGGTTGGGAGTTGGCCATAATTTATAAAATAGGGCTAAATTTTGGCCTTATGTGCAATATGCTATGTTCATGTTTACTAATTATGTTATTAGTAGTCGATCCCTTTCTAACGGGATTTAGTATTCTAGGGTTTTGATGGTGGCAAATTAGCATTTTAAGAGTTTCATGGAGAAAATTAGAGCCTTCATGGAGTAGCAGATTTAGCCTAAGAAAGCTCCACACCTACCTTGCCACCTCATTTTCTTATGCTACCACCAAGTGATTATCTTTGTATGGTTAACCTTAATCACCCTTTTGTCTTTGAGGGTAAGGAAGACCCCGGATGTGTTAGAGAGTTAGCTAAGGGACTTCAAGAAGATCTTTGTGGCTAGTGGTTTTGTAGAGAGTAGGTAAGTGGGCATTAGGGTATTCCATCTATAGGGTTATGTCAATAAATGGAGGAGAGGTCAATAGCTAGTGGGAGCCACTATAGATTAATAGGAGACCTTTATCGGCATGCTCAGGGTAAGGTTATACCCTACTTGCCTAAGGATGGCAAAGTATGACAAATTCATGGCATTGCATTAGGTGAAGTCTTGGATGGAGGAGTACTATAGTCGTTATTTGGATCCGGTCTGCTTTCCTCTAAAGTTTGACATTGATGAGAGGATGAAGGTGCACCAATTCCAGTTAAGCTTGAGACTTTAGGAGATGTTGGTGTGGGCTCTTGTATAATATTTGTAGGCCTTGTATGACTATGCATTGGAGGCATTAGTGATTCCTTAGGCCTATAATGACCAGTTAAGAGCCAAGCAGAAGTTTGAGGGTAGTCAACTCTAGGGAGGAGAGAAGAGGTTTTAGACCTTAGGAAGTTATCAGTTGGGGACAGTACCTTGTTATGGAGGGTAGTTGAGTTAGCTGGGCATTAGTCATTTCTTTTCCCAGCGGTGTTGTAAGAACCACCCAAGGAAGGATTAAGTTGGGATACTATTTTAGTGCCACAATTGTAGCCAATTGGGGCATCGTTGGTTTGAGTGTTGTACTATTGGCGGTAGTGTTCTACAACGGAAGGCATGTTCGCAGAGTATGGTGGTACATACACCACTAATTTAGGGAGCTTAGCCAATAGATAGTGGAGCTAGCATTATTGCTCTAAAATAGAGGATGCAAAGACTCCTTTCTTTTTAGTAAGGGAAAGGTTTAGATAGTGCTCCAGAACCACCTCCAAGCTATCGCCTAAATGTGGACTCCTTATGTTGGCATTAACAATAATCTTGAATTTGGTTACCTCATATTGTTGGAAACGAATAAAAATGGTTAAGTATGATGGATTGATTATATGTGATTAATGTGTGCTTTTCATGGTCCCCCTAATAAAATACTAATAATTAAAGTGAAAGACCTTAAGATTAGGAATGGTGGCTCTTTAGGAGTCTCTATACTAAAGACGTGGTTTGACCCATGATTATTATGGATTTTTCTAGTGTGCCTTAGTGCCTTAGCCAAGCCCTAGTCTTTCTCGATTTAGCTCTACAGACCTAAGTAGAGGGTATGCATACTTATGAATTAGGTATCTTTATCGATACGGTATCGTGTACCTTCATGTATAAGTTTGACTAGGGTGTGTTTGCATCCTTAGCCTGATTGTCGATAGGATACTATGCTTCCCTTATCCATCAACATGATCGAGATATCTTAGTGTCTTTTAGTTCGTTAATCTCCCCTTGAATAAATAAAAATAGAATTATTTGATAATTGAATGGAGATGATTATTGGGATGATTTGGTAGTAGCCTATATGCATACCTATGAGTTGGTAGTAGCCTTTCAGTGTTTCTATGTTTTGATAGTAGTCTATGTGCCTACCTATAAGTTGGTATTAGCCTTTGTGCCTACTTGTGTTTTGGTAGTAGTCTTTGTGCATACCTGTAAGTTGGTAGTAGCCTTTGTGCCTACATGTGCTTCAGTAGCAGCCTTTGTGCTACCTATGAGCTAGTAGTAGACTTCGTGCCTACCTATGAGTGAGCTTACCTATAATTCAGTAGTAGCCTTTGTGCCTACTTGTGAATTGGTAGTAACCTTTGCACCAATCTATGAGTTGGTAGTAACCCTTGTGGCTACCTATGATTTGGTAGCAACCTTCATGCCTACCTATGATGATGTGTGTATTGGATTGTGCTGATAGGCCTAACGATGAATTGAGAAATTATGGGTTAGTTAAAAAAGTTGTGTATATTGTTGAGAATGATGTGGCTTTATAATCATATTATAAAGAGCATCGCTTGGATGTTCTATGTGTAAGTTTCAGTTATTTCCTAGTGAATGAGTATTGGTAGCATATGATCTTGAAGTATATGGTTATATGAATGATTATCGCATTTGGATTACTTTATGCATAAATAAATGTTTATATGATTGGTGTGATACACATGGTGTGTTGCATGCGGGCCTTACATATTAGTCTTGTATATTAGGTCACTTAGTACCATTGTACTAAAGGGTTCATTTTTTAGCCCCTACTTATTCAATGGGAAATAACCTTTGTAGGTTAGTTCGCAAGCTTTATTCAAGGATTATTCATCAGGTTAAGAGTGTAAGGTTATCAAGGAGTTTATCTGGTAACTTAAGTAGAGGTTTATGTATTTTTCTTATAACCTTTTATATTTTACTTTACACTAACTCTATTTTTTAACTATAGTTAGTGGATTTTATTCAAAAGGTGAATTAACCTCCCTAATGATTACGCTACTCTAATTTGTTAATGAATTTTTGAATTTATGTAAAACAACATTTTAGACTTAGCATTTGGTATTAGAATGGAGGAGGAAATTGATTTGATACTAAGTTTGGCATGCACACTCCAAAATTTACTATCTTAACTTCCTCTTATAACTTTAAAAATGAAAATTTTTAGTAGTAAATATTAAGGGTGTTACAATTTTGTTCCAGTCTTACTCTGATTTCTTTCTTTCTTTTGATTATTTTCCATCATAATAAGTATAAAGTTCCTTTAAGTTGTTAAATATCTAAACTTTAACAAAAACTTATTCCAACCACTTTTCTATAAGTTCATGCCTCTATCTCCCAAGAACATACTCCTTCAACCTTAATCCATTCCTCTATGGTTTGGCATTTTTTTTTACCTTTATTACTTTATTCTTAATTTTTAGCTCTTTATTTTTTCCCTAAATAATTAAGTGTTGAAATTAAAGAGATTGAAGGAAAATATTCCTAAGCTCTTCATTAACTTCAAAAATCATTTCAAGAAAGATTAAGCTATTATGTCCTTGATTCTTGCTTTTATTAGTTTTGTTTTTTATTTTTTAAGTATTTTGATATCTTTTGTTGATTTTTGGTGCAAGACTTTCAAGTGGTTACAAAGTATTGATACTAGATGGATTGTTATTAAATCTTGGATCTAAGGACTATTTAAACTAAATTATATTAATATTTTTTTATGCATTATAATATTTAAATGTGTTTTTCTTAATGGCATTTTTGCCATATTTTGGGCAATTTAGTCTCTAAGTACATTTCAATATTTTAGTTTTTTTAATAATTTTTATGATTCCAACAAATTATTTAGGTTGTTTATATGTAATTTTATTTATTTAAAGTCTTGATTTGGTTTAATATAATTAAAGTTGTGATTAATTAATTTTTAAGTATGAATAAAGGGTATGTTAGTTATATCACATCTAGAATGTGAGTTTGGTCATTTTGATGTTCTAGGATTTTTATATTTGTTCAATGAATACTGTACAAAGTTTAAGTATTTATATCCTTATATGATAAAAGTTACATCATTTTTTAGGATTTAGGAGTATTTTGGTATTTTTACTTGAAAATACATATTTTTTATTTAAAATTAAGTTCTAGCATGCTAATTATTAATTAAATTTGATAAATATTTAATTTCATAAAATTAGAAGTTAGTTTACTATTTTATTCATAATTATTATATTAAGTGTATTTTTGTTATTTTTCACCTAAATGACTTACTTCGGCATTTTAGGGTACGTGATTGACCTTAAATATTGATGTAACTTTTGTAATAGTAAATTAATGGAAATAGTGATTTGATGTAAATAGTAAAATATAGTAATAGTAAAATTTCTTGGTTTCTAAATGTAAATTTCTTAATATATTTCTATAGAATATCCCATACATAAATAGTATCTAATGACTAGTAACTTCTAATGAAATTTGTGTGTCGGACTATTTTAATGTAGTGATTATTAATATATTCAAAATGTATTAATAATTCAAGTGTAAGACTGAGATTGAGGTTTAGGCGAGTAGTTTTGGGATGGCATTTGAGGTAGTGTTTATAATAAATGAACTCCCTATTTATATATGTGGTTGTGCTACACTATTAGTATATAGTGATGCATCTTTCTACTCTATAAGTAACCCATGGATCTTATAAGGGTATTGATATTTAAGGATAGAATATTTTTTTAGTGGTTTGGGGTATTTCCTTAGCCTTAGTGCTTTGTATTGTTGTCTTAGCCATTAGTCCTATGAATTTAGCATTGTTTTCTCTTAAATAAAATGTGACTCAGTGAATTGTGTGATAACCTAATATAGATCTGAATAATCAGTGGACCTTATATGAGTGTGGATTCAATCATTTTAGTATTCATATCCATGTTCTAAGTGTTTATGTGATTTTAGGGTGTTGGGATAAATAGTAATGACCATTAATAAACAATAATGAAAAGTGGTGAATAGTAACATGTTTTGTTTTATTCTTTCACTTTAGCATGTTATGTATATCTTATGTGATTGTATGTGTTCCACTTTTAGTAGAGTTATTTTATTCGGTATGCTTGTCGCATCGATTATATTCTTATTGATTTTTTTCCAAGTGTTTCCATGGAGGCTAACATCAGTGAAGATATCGTTGATTTCACACATTTTACATGAAGGGATGGGTTAGAATTGGGGTATCTGGCACACTATATTTGTGCTATTTTTGTTATATGGATAAAAATATTATTCTCCCTTATTTTGATACATTTTTCTCTACAACTCTTTTATCTTGAGTTGTACACCTTTTTGGATCACTATGGAATTTATGTATATTCTTTACCTTTTTATATATGTATATGTATATGATTGTATGTATGTATGTATATCCCTCTTTGTGTCATAACTTTGTGTTAATTTTTGTATTTGAATAATTTAGCATTGTGTTTCATATAAAAAGATGAAAGAGTAGGACTTGTATGAAATATGGCGGTAACATTTATTTATTTGAGTTAGCTTTCGCATTTAAAAAATTAGTTCTAAAAAAATCAAGATGTTACAAACATATTGCATAATTTTAAGTAATTATAACAACAATAACAATAATAATATGAATGTTAATAATAATAATAATCATAATAGTGATAATAAGGGTTTAAATTTTTATTAATATTATTACTACGTATATATAGTTAACAAAATTGGATAGTCAATAGAATATATATATATAATTATCATAAGATAGTTTACTTAGATAAAAAAAATTAACTAAATATTTTGGTATTTGATAAAAGAGATTTGATTAATTAATTTAATTCTTATCTTTAATAATTTTAGTTACTATCTTTTAACCTATTTTTCCTAAACCTAACATCTACTACAACTATAAATGGCATGCTAATAAAACTTGCCTTCGAATTAAACCACTAGCAATAACACACTCCTAAGGGAAGAAATTGTTGAATTCTTCCAAACAAAAAGTAATACATTTAGTGGCATATCAATCTTGTTTTTGACCTAATTGATAAAAGGTAACTAACAATTCCTTTCCTCTTATTACTAGTGAACAATTGATATTTGTGATTTCTTGCCTGAGTAGTAGACGAGCAACAATTCTATTAATACTAATGGTATTAGTCAACCCAAAGGTCCCAAACCATAACAAATAATATGATCAAATTTCTCATTAGGGCATGCATAAGAAAGAATAAAAAATTAGGAAATTTAATTCATGTTTCATGTTTGATCAAGGAATTTACATGGGGAAAATTGTATACTTTCTTAAGATACTAAACACAAGTTATGATTCCTAACTCTCCACCTACTACTACTGTTGCTGCTCTAATAATAATAATAATAATAATAATAAAGGTTTAGCTTCAAAGGTTATTAAACTTCAATTTTTTTTAGTATACCGATTGATACTAATTAACTAGTTTTCATGTTTGACATATTTAATTAATTTTTAATGAGTTATTAATATTACCACCATTAATTATAGGTTAAATAATTTCATGAATATAAAATGAGAGATCCTTAGCTACCTTATCTATTTGTATATCTTTGTTATGGTATCTATTTATGAACCATCTTTAATGCCAAATAATATAAAATATTTTAGGGATTGAATTATTATTATTAGTATTATTATTATTTGATTAACCTCAGATAGTAAATTAATTTTAATATATAAGATATATGTATTATATTTGGTTAATGTTAATAGTAGATTAATTATATTATAAAAGCATCAAACTAATAAGCAGATATTGTGTGGATTATTTTTCAAGTACTATCATTATCAAACTCTTTATGTATATATAAATAATTATATCATTGCTTTGATCTATATAAAATTATGATTTTTATAAATATAGGTACTGATATTAGTGTTATATAAATTTCTTTTGTAAACTTATTTGAAGCATATGGTGATTGTATGTTTTCATATGTTATTTAGTAATCATATGAAACATGTGGTGTTTTTTTTTCTTTTGTGTGTATCATTGGTGTCATATAAAACTTTTTAAATAATATTTTATAATTTTGTTATATATTTATGGGCTTCAATGACTTATTTTGTTTTAAATTATAATGTCGATTGAGGAGTGACCCTAATGGCCTACTATTTTCTTTTGAAAAGTTGTGTCATGGAAAGTTATATTTTTGGATATACCATATATGAACATTTATTTTTAGAAAGTACTCAATATGGAAGGTGTCAGTTATATAAATCCATTATGTTGAGTTAATATTTTTGGAAGGTGTCAAATAGGGAAGGCACCTAATATTGAAAAGGTTGATATTTAATAAATGTATAAGAACATTCATATATGGTTGTGTTCCTTAATTTCATTATATGATCACCTAGTATAATACAATAAAACTCAAAGTGAAAGATGAGAATAAGCTAGGGTCCTTTAGGGTAGCCTCTCAAAGTTTGTTTGTGTTTCATATCTATATTTAGTTTGTTGAGCTTGTATATATTAAGCGTTAAATTTTGCTGTACGATTAATTGTGGTTATATATATTACTCTTTAGTTGTTATTAATCTACTTTATCTAATATTGCAATTTTAGTAGGGGGTACATACACTTATGGACTATGACTGTTGGTAATTATCATTATCTTGGTTCAATGGGAAGGTCTAGGTGTATCATTTTTAAACTTAATATGGAAGATAATAGGGAATTATTCTTTCACAGTGTAGGATATTTTATCTTGTTCCTTGGAGTAAAATTGATGCTCAAATGTGTTGCCATAGTCAACAATGTTTCAACTTGGGATTGAATTTCCAAAAAAGATGGTCACTTCTAAAGAGAAATCACTAAGTTTTATCTCAAGAACAAACCCAAACTCTCAAGATAATCTCACTTGAAGAGGATGAAGAATTTAAATATTCTGAATTTTTTATTTCACTTGATTCCTTAATGATGTACAAGTTGGCATTACATGTATATATATACACACAATGCCTTAGTTTCTCTTCACTACCCAAGCCCAACCCAACTAGTCTAGCTAGTTAAAAAAAAAAGATCTAAACTAAAGCACTGAAAGTCATTTTATACATATAATGATCTATAATTACAACTTACATGACATTATAGAGAATACATAAAATATCAAAGCTAAACAAAATCCTAATTATGTAATGTATGCAATAATCATGTAATAAAACTTTGTGTCTTATAATTTGCCTTTTATGCATCTTTTCAATTAGTGTATTGTCTTTGTCTTGTACACTAGATGCCTTTGGTAAATTCTTCTTCTTACAAACATATATAATGCATATAAGAATCACTTCATAAAACATTAGCATCACTAGAGTTATTATGAAGGTGTTCAAGATTTTTAATAATAATTGGTACTACATCTAAATATGCTAACTCTTGACCTCCAATAGTAGAATAATGAGATGGATATGATCCTACATCACTCTCCCTTTGTAAAAGAGAATTTGCCCTTAAATTAGCATCACTATAATAAAGAGATCAATCATCAATGTAAGTGTTATTGCCAAATTTTATTAAGATTTTAAATGGACCATAGGCTCTTGCCATAAGTTTATTTTTCTCAAGTTTGGAAAACTTTCTTTTCTTAAGTATAACAAGACTAAATATCCTAGTAAAAAACACTATTTTAATTAAAATTTTATTCCCTTCAATTTGGTATTTAGCATTAGATTTCTCAATGTTGTTATTAAGTTTCTCATGAAGATTCTTAGAGAATTTAACTCTTTCTTTAGAATCATAGTTCTTAATATTACCTTTATTTAATAACAACATATCAATATGCAAATAAGGATTAACTCTATAGATAACTTCAAATGTACTTGAATGATTTGAACTAAAAGGGCTCCTATTATATACAAATTAAGCATGTGCAAGTTTTATATCTCAATCTTTTGTACTCTTGTTAACTTCCAAGTTCCTTTAGTCACTTCAGTTTAAACACCATTTGGGGATAGGGTTGTAAATGAGCTGAGCCAGTTCGGTATTCAGCTCGGCTCGGCTCGTTAAAAGCTCGGTTCGGCTCGTTCGTTTAATTAAACGAGCCTCAAAATGAGGCTCGGGCTCGGTTCGTTTATTAAAAGAGCCGAGCTCAAACAGGGAAAAGCTCGGCTCGGTTCATTTTTTGGCTTTGGCTCGTGAGCTCGGCTCGGTTCGGCTCGTTCGTTTAGTTAAACGAGCCGAGCTCAAACAACATTTTAGGCTCGTTTAGTTAAATGAGCCGAACCCAAACCTGGGGGTATTCGGCTCAGCTCGGCTCGTTTACAGCCCTATTTGGGGATGATAGGATGTACTAATCAATAACTTAGTACCTAAAATACACCAAAGTTTCTTCTAAAAGTAGCTCAAAAATTTTACATCTCTATTCGACACTATACTTCTGGGAATACCATACAACTTTACAACTTTGAAATATAAATCTACCACATGAGTTGCATCATCAATTTTATTATAAGAAATAAAATGTGTTATTTTAGAAAACCTATCAACCACTAATATTATAGAATCATTTCCCCTTTGTGTCATTAGAAACCTTGGGATAAAATTCACACTAAACCCCTCCTATGGTTGATAAGGAATAGGTAAAGATGTATACAAACCTTTATGGATAAAACTATTACTCTTTTGATAAGTCACTAAACTTCCAACTATTCCTTGTACCAATTTTATCATTTGTAGCAAATAAAAATGATCTTGTAATATTTTCATAGTTTTATGAATATAAAAATGAATAGCTATACCCCCTCATGTACTTTCTTAACAAGTAAATCACGCACATTAGAACAAGGTACACACAATTTATTAAGTTTAAAAATAAAGTCATCTTAAAGTATATAATTTCCATGACTATGATACTTTTTACATGCATTATAAATCTCAAATAAATCTTCATATTTTACATATAATTCTTTCAACATTTCAAAACTTAATAACTTAGTATATAATATAACAAGTATCAAATACCTTCTCGATAATGTACTAGCTACCACATTTTCTTTGCCATCGAAATGTCAGACAAAAAACACGAATGATTGTAAAAAACATACCCATTTTGCATACCTAGGGCTAATTTTCCTTTGTCCAAGCAAATAATTTAAAATTTCATGATCTAAATGAAAATAAAGGGTTTAGGTCTTAAATAATGACTCCATATTTTTTAGCTTCTTAGGATGGCATAAAGTTCTTTATCATACATGGAGTAATTTAATTTGGCCCCACTTAATATTTTACTAAAAAAAAATACAATGGCCCTTTTTTTCTTGTGAGAGTACACCTCTTATCTCTACCCCACTAGAATCATATGTAACTTCAAATAATTTGTAATGCCTCAAAATTTCCTAAGAATAAATAATAGAATAATGAAATATTAAATAAATTGAAATATTGGCACACATCATAATAATAGTAAGAATGCCAATAATAACAACAAAATGATATTTACAATTTTATTATTATTTGGAAGCTTATTTTAATTGTCTAAACTAAAATATATTATAGAAAATTTTAACTAATTTTAATTTTTTTTAATTACCTATAAATCCCCAAAACCTTAAAGATCCCACCATCTCTCTCTTTTTCCTTTTTCTTCCTTTTTTTCTTTTCCTTTCCTTTTATTTTCTTCTTTTTTCTTTCTTCCCTTTCCCCTAGTCTGGGCTATACCCAAGTAGCCCAACATCTCCTCCATCTTCTCTATTCCTTTCCTTCCCTGATTGGCCCAATGGTCTTTTTCTTCCTTTCCTCCTCCACTAGTGATGGTCCAACAGGCCCTTACCCTCCTCTATTAATTTTCTCTCCCCATCCCTTATATCATGTCACGCCTATGCCCCCTTGCACAACCTCCCTCCTAGCCTTTTTGTAGCACCCCAACCACTTCCCTATCCTCTTTCCCTTTTTGACCATGCAGGGCATGCACACTTGCATGCCTCTGCATAGTCCCCCTACACATCTCTCTCCCTTATGCTCACCTGCACCCTGCCACCACCCTACACCTGCCTCCCTATGCCATCATTTCTCCCTTTGTATTTATCCCTCCCTATCAACTATAAACCCTCCCACCCACTCTCTTTCTCCTCTCCTTCTTTCCCCATGTCACCCTCCCCTCATCTTTCTTATCTTGGTCATATTTCTCCGCCTCTTTACTTATTTTTATGTGACCTAATTGGTAATTATTATTTTGATTAAGGAAAGGATAAAAAGGAAAAAGGGTAGAAAAGGATAAATTAGCCTAAGTTGGGTGTTCTCATTTTTAGTTACTGAACCAATAGTCATTCATGAGGAGGTGTAGGATCTAATTGCTTCAAGATCCAAACCATTTAGAAAAGGATAAAGTTATAGATAAGGTTTATACTAATGTACTTTAGTTGTAGAATAAATGTATACCTACATGAAATATATATATATATATATATATATATTTCCCCCATTTAGCCCCTAAGTGTGACGCTTGTAAATTTTAAATCAAAAAATTTCATTTTGAGGATCATGTGGAAGAGAACTAAATACAAAATTAGAGAGTATTACCACCACATCAACCATAAGAGATGCGTGATTATCACCTAACCTATGCCTAATGTTAGGTAAAATGAAACAACTGACAAAAGAATGCATGTACCAATAATACAATAGTGATAATAACAAAGATGAGGATACTTTATATAAGAGGAGGAGAGTTACAAAATCTAAATATATGAACCAAAGCCAAGATTTTAAATAACCAAAAGACATAGAAATATCCCAACACAATGGATAAAACACATCTAGTTAGTTAGCCTAACTCTTAGCCAACTGAAATATAAATATTGATCCCTAAGCAATGGCTAGCTACTATCCATGCCATCATCTTCAACGTACTCTAGGTGAGAATCATAACCTTATATATTGTTCTCTACTCACCGGAATAGAATTTGGATCATCATAGTGACAGTATAAATGTAGTATCAGTATGATGAAGTACCAATAAAATAAAATGCCTAAAATATGGTAAGGGCCCATACTACACATTGAGGTCACATAATATCATATCACACAAAAATGCTTAGAAAGACTAACACATAAGATCATGAATATCATTCATGACATAGTAAGCCATATAGAGCACACGTAACCATTCATTTATAAGTTTCAAAGCAAGCCACAATGGTAAAACCACATAATGTTAATATCCATGATGGAACTAACATAGGACTTTAACTCCCATCACCAATACACACTAGTGCTAATGGGATTTTCCAAAAAATTTCAGCATCCATCACACTTGGTCACTTTGGTAAGGGTTCATACACTAAAGTTTTGGTATATTTCACCCAAAGTACACGTCTATATAAATAAACCATTAACTATATCCAAGATCAGGACTAGCATAGGATTGCAACTCCCACTACCACTACACACTAGTGCTAAGGGACTTTTCTCTGGGATCTACAATATCTACTACACTTGGTTGCCTAAGTAAGTGGTTATATGCTAAATTTTGGGTTAGCCTCACCCACCACACTAACTTTAGTGCCAAGGGGCTTTTCTCAAGGATATTTAATATCCACCACACTTGGTCGTCTAGGTTAGAGGGCACCAACAAGATACCGAACCCTAAGTATGCATATTGGAAAGGCCTCTAAGATTAAATTATTTGATTCCAAAGATTAATCCAATTCAGCATTTTAAGTGTTAACCCCAAACACTAACCAAAACATATAAGTTACCAAATTGGGTGTTTAAAAGTCACACCAAACTTAACCACAAAAGGCACTACAATATATATCATTTTTATTTTTTCCTTAATTTCAATTAAGCATGATTGAAATCATGACTTAAATGTTGTAATAATATGAAAAGGTTAAGGTAGAAGTTCCAGAGAAATATCATAAAAAAAATGTGAATGTAAGTGGAACTAGTCGCTAAGACCAAAAACATTTTTCTAGTTGCACTAGATCTAAGGAAAAATAACAAAATAAATTGATTGGTTAGTCTAACTAATTGACTATTCATAAAACCAATCAATGGGTTTAGCCAAACCATTTTATGTGTCTAAGCAAAGGCTAAAAGCACTCTAGTCACAAAATAACCATTTAATGGGTTTGACAAACCAATCAATTGCTCATGGGAAGAATCCATGGGTTCATCAAGCCAGTTAACTAGTTAAAAACAAATTAGTCAATAGTGGTTACCAACATGTGTGACTCTTCATATAACTAGTCAATCTGTATAGCAAACCACTCGATTAGTAAAAGCAAAACAATTCCCAAACCCACAAACCACACATATCCAAATTTTCATATCTGTCCAAAATTATTCCTAGCATACTTTTATATTACAACACATATATAAAGGAATACACCATATGAGTAATCATATGGTTACATAGTAGAAATTCAACACTTGGATCATGTTCTTAAATATTATGTCAAGGTGGAGAATTGTAAGTTTAGATTGGGTATGTGATGCATAACATAACATTGTCTTAGTTTGTGTAGGTATTGGAGAAGTTTGGAATTAATTTGTGATTTTTGTGAGAAACACAAGGGTTCTGTGTGCTATTAACATGGATCATGTTCTCTTATATAATGATTTGATGTGTTTTTAGGGAAAAAATAAGAGTAAGGAAATTTACATGGGGTCTCATGTTTCCTCAATATGGATCATATTTTTTCTTTATTTTTATAACATATTATTTTACCCTATAGGGTTTTTACTAGTATAAAAGAGATATGAGAAAATCATAGCCATCAAGTCTTGTGACCTAACTTCTTCTTCTCCATATAATTCTTCATAAAAATAGAATTGTATATTTGTGTAATTAATTGATTGATTAATCTAATCATCCTATAATTATACAAGAGTATGAATAAAGATATCTATTTTCCCTCAATTGTTCTATTTTGTGACTGAATTATCAATTGTTCATCAGCTTATTAATTATGATTTTGGTTTGGATCCATTCAATCTACATAACTCTACAATAAAGACTCCATTCTATAAGCCCCTAAACTCACAATTCTCCACCTTGACATAATATTTAAGACACATGACATAACATTGTGTTGGTTTGTATTCCTAGCATATCACTTGGATTATCCAAAATACCCACTTTCTCTAATATAACTTTACCTACAACAACACCACCTTAGATAAAATGATACCTAATTTTAATGTGCTTTGTTCGACAATGGAAATAATTCTAACTCTTTGTTATACAAGTATCATTCTGGCTATCATCTCGAACAATTTGAGCACCATGACCAAATCCCATCTCATGTACTAAACCACCAAGCCACGTGACTTTCTGAAAAGATATTGGCATAGCCATATATTCTACCTTAGTAGTGGACGAAGCCATTACATTTTACAAGGAAGGTCTCCAGCTAATAGCAAAACCACTAAAATAAAAAAAAAAATCCATTGGAGGATCACCTTCTATCAAGGTTTCCACTAAAATCATAGTCCATGAACCCAATTAGCAAATTTTTTTATCACCCATACTCTATATATGCCAATGTCATACTCTTCAAGTACCTCATAATCCACTTCACTACTTACCAGTAGGACTTCCCTAGGTTTTCCATATATTGATTCATCACACTAACAGCTTGAGCAATATTAGGTCGAGTACACAACATAGCATATATGATGCAACCAATAACATTTGAATATGGACCAATATCCATGAATTCCTCTTCCTCTATGGATTTGGGACAATCTAAATTAAGAAGCCAATAGATTGCTCATCATCTTGGTATCCATCATATGAAACCTTTCTAACATCTTATTCTTATAGAACTTTTGTGACAAGTACAAAATTTCCATTCACGATATCTTATGATCTCCATTCAAAGGATCCTCTTTGCAGCTCTAAGATCTTTTATCTCAAACTCAATCTTTAACATTATATTCACCTTATCAACATCGAACATATCTTCTATTGCAACAAGCATGCCATCAATATACGCCAAAAGATACACAAGAGAGCCCCCTCCATCTCCTTCAAATACACACATCTATCATACTCACTCTTGAAGAAACTATGCTCAAGCACAAAATAATCAAACCATTCATACTATTATCTAGGAGAATACTTCAAACCATATAATGACCTCTTTAATTGTAATACCTCATCCCAAAATCCTTTAAATTGTAACTAAAATTATGTTGATATAAAATAAATGAGTTTTGGTTTTGAAATGGGCTTGAAATATTAATAAAAATATGAATTTCAAGTGTATTATTTGATTGGTTCACATGACTCATCAATTGGTGCACTAGAAAAATTTATGTTCTTATTCTTGACAAATTGATTAACTGGTTTACCTAAACTGATCGACTAGTTTGCCTATATTTAAGTTTCTGATTTTGATTTGAATTTCTCTCCAATGATTATGAAAAGTTCTAATTTTATTTTAATTATGCTAATAAGCATGTTTTGGTGTTCTTGTATTATTTTCATATTAATTAGACCATTACATGATTTTAATTATCAAAATTTTTCCAAAAAGCCATGTTTGAAGCAAGCATCCCTTCTCCTTTTCCCTCACCTCTCCTTCTTTCTTCTGGTAGCTAGGAGAGAGATTTTTGACTTTTTGGACTCTCCCCTGACTTCCTAACCCACTTGGACTGCACTCAACCCCTCACCACCCCATCAAGTCATCCTTTACTTCTTCACTTGCCCATACTCTACCTCACTTGTCTTATCCCTCTTTTCCTTGATGATGTCGATCAAACTACCCCTATACCTCTCATTTTGCTAACCCATTATCACTCCACACTTCTATTCTTGCTCTCTTCTCCTTTTCTCTTGTGGGAATCTCACTAAATGTTGAACGCCTTTCCATTTTTCCTTTTTGTTGTTGAGAGAAACAAAGATCCTCTCAAAATTTCTCCTTTAATTGTGAAAACATTGTGTTCCTTTCTCTTCTTTAAATCTTGGATTTTAATTCTCTCTTGCTTTTCCTAAGCGATGAAGAATAAATGTTGAGAAAAGCTGGAGATTTTGGCTTCTCTTTAACAACCTATTTTGAGCCTAAAGGTGGTGTTTTGTGCCTCTCTACTTATTATGATTTTCTTGGTTTTAATGAATTTTTGGAAGAGGATTTTAATGGTTTTACTTTGATTCTCTTAGGAATCAAATTTTTTTCTAGATAGGGCATCTAGTATGAGTTTTGTGCTAGAAGATTTGCTTAAAGGTAAATCATTCTTATCTTTAACATAATTAGTTTTATGTTGTATATTGGGGTTCCATGTGTTATTAGTTACATGAGTAAAAATTTAATTACATTCCATGGTATGAGCATGTGGTATCATTCTCCTCAAGTGAGTGTTGTTGAGATTTCCTAATTTTTAAGCATAAAATAGGTGGTTTGATTAGGATTTGTTTAAGTGTGTATATTTTCATGTATCCATGTGATTATATGTGTGAAGCATGTATTCTTATGAGTATTTTGATATAGAAGCATGTTATGATTAATATGGTAAAGTATGATAAAATTTGGTATATGTTTCACAAGTTTGGGTTGTGTTTTAATAAGACAAGTCAATCTATTCCTTGAACCAGTCAACTAGTTTTGTGAGAAATCAAATGGTTTAGAGTTTTAGATCGGTTGGTCATGAGATTAGTTCATTGATTTGGTATACTAGTCGACTAGTCTTGTCGAATAGTGGGTTGGTTGGTCAAACCCATCAGTTGGTGTTATTATAAACCAAGGTAGTTTGGTCTCTACTTAGAACCATTAACCGATTGGACCAAACTAGTCAAATGGTAACTGTAACCACTCGATTGGTTGGTCAAACCCATTGATCATTTTTTTCATAATCTATAATGGTTTGGTCTCTACTTAAACCCATCGACTGATTGGACCAAATCAATAGACTATCTCTCATAAACAGTCAAATGATGAGACTTGCCAGTCGACTGACGTTCTGGTTTTTGTTTTAGTCCAGGTATGGTATGACCAGGCCAATAAATTGGTTTGAGGACCAACTGACTGGTTTGGTTGAAAGTAGCCTAGTTTGTTATGATTTGTTGTATTTCTCTTAGGCCTTTTGTGTTAATTCTTCCATGTATTTACAACATTTTAATTATAATTTCAACTATGATTGACCTAAGTTAATATGGAACAATATTATGGTATTTGAGATTTGCTTTTGGTTGAGTTTGGTGTTATCCTTAAACACCCATATGGTATGATGAGTTTGGTGTTATCTCTAAACACCCAATTTTATGGAGTTAATGTATTGTGTGAGTTTGGTATTATCTCTAAATACCTATTTGGTGGATTGTATGCCTTGGTTGGTGTTTTGTGTCAACACTTAAAACACCCAATTGGTTTGATATATGGAAATTTTGATCATGGAATCTTAAAGGCCTTCCCGGTATGTATATTTAGGGTTTGGTTATCTTTTGTGCCCATAGCCTAGGATACCAAGTGTGGTATATGTTGAAGATCCCTGAGAAAAGCCCTTTGACACTAGTGCTAGTGTGGTGGATGAGGCAGACCCAAAATTGAGCATATGCCCCAACTTTGGTGGATGTAAACACCTAGGTTTAAGTATATTTTAGCCTAAGTAAAATTATAATCTAATTATCCATAATAATAATACATTCAATACAAAAACATCCTAAAATAATTATTATAATTAATTAACCATAATTACGAATGTTATAATCAAGGTTTCTAAATTCAGGTTTCTATAAATAGGAGTATTACAATCAATATGACATTTAACCAAGTATGTTAGGGGTGATATCCTATTTGACATCCTCTTATCCTAGATGACTTTTATTGATATGGCATTAAGCCTAGTATAGTTGGTGTGGTGTCTCCTTTAAAAGACTTTTAGCTCTAATGACCTCTATCAGTATGGCATCAAACCAAGTAAGGTGGGTGTGGTATCATCTTTGAAAGCCTCTTGTCTCTAATGACCTTTTTGTTATGATATTAAACTAAGTAAGGTGGGTGTGGTGTCCCCTTTGAAAGCCTATTAGCTATAATGACCTTTATTGATATGGCATCAAAGTAAGTAAGTTGGGTGCAATATCCCCTTGAAAGCCTCTTGAATCTAATGTCCATTAATGCATTTGGTGCAATCACCTAAATACTTGCACAAACTATTTAGTATAAACAATTAACATCCATTTTGGTTTTCTAATTGGAAATATGTGGTCACACACTAAGTTGACGGTAATATGGTATTCCTATATTATCTTTTGGACGGATGTAACATTTTTCATGTGCATTCCCTTGGAAGATTACATGTTATTATCTGCATTGGGCTGCTTGAAAGTGTCAGCATGCATGAATGTCTTTAGTGTTACTATGTGTTTGCATGAGTTATGTTTTAAGTGCTAATAAGAGCTAGATTTTATTCATTACTTACTTGTATTGATATAATATGTGGCATTGCATTGATCCTAGCACATCAAGAGATCATTTAGCCTTATTTTGCAAGTGGTTATTCTTCTAAATCCTTATTTGGAGGTGTGACCTTATTTCATGCATAGGCCACCTACACTTATTTTTCTCTATTATTTCATTGTACATGATTTTATAATATTCGCTGTAAAAGTTAAGCATTTAATGCATTTCTATTTATGATTGACCTATCGCTGCAATGAGTTTTCTCATATTTTGATTCATTATTTATTAAATCTTATATTGATCTCATGTTAGGTATGAGAGTACTTTTAGCCTTATATCCAATATAAATTAGGTAGTAGTTGTACATTGTTCATATTGAATGAGGTTGTAATACCATATATTTTCTAATTTTTTCAATAAACTTAGTTTCAAATAAAAAAATTAGGTGGTAAAAATAGGGGTGTTACAATTTGAGCTAACAAATGTAAGCCTAAGAAGCTACTAGAGCAATTTTCAAAGCCAAATGTTGGTTATAGAATCCAAATGTTTATTTTATCAATGCAATCTTTCGATCATCTTTTAATATAAGTAACAACATATAAACTTAGGAATAACAAGTTTATCCATAAAATCCACCTTAGTTTCATTGTTGTTACCTTCTTGATCACTAATTCCAAAGACATTTTAAAAATATTAGCTATAAGGGAAAAAAATAATTAGGGTTTTATGTAAGAAGATGAAACAAGTAAATGGAATATAATTGAGGCTCAACTTAATAAATAGAAAAATGGATGTAAATTTATTTGTTTAATTTTGTGAGTCACTTGATTCTTTGTTTGTTTACTAGTATGTATAGGACTCTTGATTATGGGATGAAAAAATTGTTTTCTATGTGATTAAGAAGGAGAGAAGAGACTAATGAAAAATCAAGCAAAAAAAAAAAAAAAGCTTCCACGTGTATCTAAGTAAAAAGATAAGTTATGATTTGTCTTTATAAAAGAGAAGGTAGCTTAAGACTTATTTTTAAGAGTTTATTTTTACTAATTTGATTGAAAATTTTTAATAAGTTATTATTATTATTCTATTATTATTATTATTATTATTAATAATATCATAATTTCTATGTTTTATTAGTATTACTAGTATTGTTATCATTACCATTATTTTTATAATAATAATTATTAATATTATCAGTTTGATATAATAAATTATACAAATAAACTAAAGATAACATTAATCAATCCATTACCATTAATGTTATAAAATTAATAGGCTTTGTTGTAGGTGAAAATTCCCATTTTTTTATTTGTTCTATTGGACTAAGCTTTTGTTTCTAAAATGAGTTAAAGATAATTATTTATTTTAATTTTTTTTACATTACAAAATTTATAAAATAAATAATTATTTTTAATAATTACTCCCAACAAAAAAATTTATATATAGGACAAGTACAATCCTCAACTTAAATTGATTTTGACGGCCTTAATGGCTGCGATTCCTACGGTTTAGGTTTTACTTCCCCCGTTCCCCGAAAACAACTTGGGCCCAAAATTTGCAAATAGCAGAGTCACTCCCTGGCCGTTTTTCTTGGTGCCAAGTCCGCGGTTTACACAAAGACATACAACCACTTAGCCTCAAATCTCCGAGTCGATCGGATAATTATTATTGCCACCGAAAAATAAAGAAACAGAAAAGAAATTCCTGAGGCCAGAAGCACATCATTCCCTCGAAACATATATGTAGGGTCCCGGACTTCCAGTCAGTAAGCAGTCTACCACATTGTTGAATCCTGACCAGTCAGCTATTGCTGAGAGACATCTCTTTTTCTCAACTGCTATTTTGCGGCCGCCCTGCAATTCATCGTTGTCGTTCACCTGCTCATAATTTATTATCTCGTCTCTGTCTTCCTTCCTTGATAGCGAGGCTCCCTGAATTAACCTCGGTCTCATCGCCATGTACATAACTAGGTCATTGAATTTCTTCGACTCTCGTGCACGCTATATCTCTCTCCCGTAAATTCGATTCTTTCGGATCCCCAATGGCTCCAATCAAGATAAAGCAATCGCCAGCGATAACTACGTCGTCACAAGATGCTCGGCTTCTAGTTAGAGAAACTTTACGAATAAGCGCGAATTTAGCATCAGCTCCACCGGCGTCATCTCCAACTCCGACTTCTCCTCCTTTATCAATTCCTTCTTCTACCATTCCGTCTTTTGAAGCTGGTAACGTGAATGTGAGACTAGGAATAATTGAGGATGAATTTATTAATTCTAGTTTGAGATTGATCTGTTATGAAGAGATCGATGGTCGGCGATGGAAGTATTTGGGTGAAAATGATAGTTCTGGTAAATTTAAAAATGGTTCTATTCGTGCTGTTAGCTTACAGACTCCGCTTGCTCCTGTTGATGTGAGTATTTTTTTTTCTATCGTTTATTTCCCTCTGTTCGTGCATTTTAAATCTGAGCTTTAAAAAAAAATTATATGCTCTAGTTGTTATTTATTTATATTTATATATATATTTTTAAATTTATGATAAACGAAGTAGTGCTGGTACTACCGTATTGGTTCTACGGTTGCTTCATCGTGCCTCTAGGCTGTTGATGATGGAAAGTTGACACATTTTGGACTTGACATATATATTTGGGTAATATTCTCTAGTGGTATCTTCCGGATTGTTCCAGAAGGATAAATTAGAGAAAATATGGTTTTAAGTATTTGATGATGATGGAAAGTTGGAAACACGATTTTGATATCTATTTCCATTTTCTGGAATGAAACTCTTGTTTGAATTTCCTGCGATTGCAGTAGACATGCTCCTGCTGAATTATTATAATAAATCATAACCGGAGCACCATGAGTCCCAAAGTAGACCATGGATTAAATTAGCGTCTTCAGGCAGTACATCCACCTGATATTCTAGGGGAAGAGAGGTCTATCTAGGACCATAACCGGAGCAATCTTAGTTTTCAGAAATTTATCTAAATGTGGCGCTGGAGCTGCTGCAATTGGCCCTCTGGAATTTGTGTAATTCCTCTGAAGTTCTTGTGAAAGATGACTGGGAAAGGAATACCTAGTTCTAGTATTTCATTGATTTTGCAGGCTGCCTTGTGTAAACTTGTGTTCACCCACCCACGCTAAAGCAATCTGTTCCAGTCATCTGGAGTTGTGCATTTATGCTCCAAGAAATATGGTGAAATATCCTTGTGGAAATGTGGATGTGTTCTGAGAAAGGAGTGAAGAATAAGAAACCTTTTAATAGAAACTAAGTATAACATGTCAATGATTTGGAATGTAAAAGAGTAAGATGCGTAACCAAATGTTCCAGTCTTTCCTCGCTAGGCTATAGAAAATCTTCCATATCTGTTGCCAGTAAGTTTCATAACTACTGTAATCATTTCAAAGAGGGAATTGGAAGAGCAAGAATAAGAAAGGTGAACAAAAAGGAGAGGACAATATATGATACTATTTTGAGCAAGTAGAGTTGAGCATATGTACTGCAAATACATAACATGTACCATGGGTAACAAACTATAGTGATTATAATATCACTTTTGATGAGGAAATGATGACAAAACACCTGGTTTTTTGGATTTGGTTTCTATGACATATTACAAGGTTAAAATAATATGGAATAGATTGTTCAAAAACATGTTTTAGGTTATAGTGAATCTGGGTTAGGTTAAATTAGGTATCTACCTTAGTTGAACGTAGATGAATTTTTTAAAATATTGTTTGGATATTTATTAGTTCAACCTAGGTAAATAAGTTATGATCTTGTTTGGATTGGAGTGAATGCTGGTTAGAAGGTAAGTGAGATAATATTTATCATTTCATTTATTATGGCAGTATAAAATAATCAATAATTGACACAAAATAAAGGACAAAATAGTTAAGGATGACAAAAAGGTTATTAAAATATTCACCTCAAGCTACCATATAAAAAATTATAGGTGAAGTGAACCTTTGTTAAAGAATGTCAATTCTTAACATATGTTCACCTCAAAGATGAATTGCCAAATTGGGTAAAGACTAAGTGTTATCATCTACCCTAATCCAAGCATATCATAGGATGAGAAAAGGAAGGTGAATAATGTGATAAAAATCCAGAATTATCATCCTGAGGTAATAAAGAAGAAACCTCATCAAACAATGGAATCATGGAATAAAATATTGGCCACGATTTTGATATGTGACTGATTTAATTGTTGGGATGGAAGGACGTTACATAGCGGTTTAGAAAATACTATGACCATGATTGAGGTAAAAGCTGGAAGAGGATCATGATTATCAGCTAGAACAATTGAATTGTCTTTTGTTTCTTTATCAATTTCAGGATATGAAATCAAAAATCTGATATGGAACTAATGGAAGTTATAGCCATCACCCATCATGTCTCATGTCCATTTCATTTTTCTTTCATTAAATGCAGGAGCTGATGTCATTTGTGAGATCATATGTGGTCCCTGAGGGTTTCCCTGACAGTGTCTCACCATCGTATGTGCCATATATGAAACGGAGAGCATTAAAGGTACAATCCTTTCTGTTTTCTGTCTGTAGTTGAGATGGTTGGAGGTTCCAAGAACATTGTCCATTTTTAGTTGTCTGCATGTGTGAATATTATACCAACCTTTATCATACTTTTCATGATCTTTGATGTTAACATTTGTAGTTTTTTTTTGGTTCATTTATACTTATTTTTTCTTGCAGCACTTTTTTGGGGGTGCAATGAGTGTTTTCACTACACAATCATTGTTAAGCTCAGTTGGAATATCTAAAAGAAAAGCTGTTCCAAGTGCTGTAGCAATTAACTGGATTCTCAAGGTCAAATATTTATCTCAAAATCGTATACATCTTTTCTGGATCCTTAAATTTCTTAATACCTGAGAGCTATATGCCTATATCTCTTCATTCTTCACTCTTTTGCAAACAAGTTGTTACATGATCTTTGCTTAATTCTTCTGTATATTATAGTTTGATGAGGCATGTAGCAGATTATATAGTCTTCAAGTTTAGTTGCTAAGTTCACTAACCTTGTAAATAGTTAACATAGGGGAGGATGCAAGGATTAGATTGAAGCATTTGGGTATTAGGTGTCTAGTGATGAGAATATTGAAATATTGTGTTCCTTGTCAGAAAAGTTTATGGGTCTTCTGACTAGCTCTTCCTGTTTATATATCTAGCAGATTTGGATGTTTAATAGGTTGTTTGATATCCCATGGCATTCTCTTTCTAGTTTTCATACACTATGCTGGAAGTGAATTTGGTAATGTTTTTGTGAGTACATAGTTTTTTTCTCTAGTTCTCAATAGTGTCTTGTTCCTATATTTACTCACGAATGTGCTCTATGGTGTTTTTTTTATAATTATTTTATTATTATTTTTTTTCCCGATACGTAGGAATTATATTACTTACGAATTTGAGCAATTACAACCACACAACCATCAAACCATATAATTGACCATACTAACCCATTTTTGAAATTGAGCCTTAAAAAGTGGGAGCACTAATCGTCTAACTATGTGTATGTCAATAGCTCGAACAAGATTAGGGATATCTCTATTACGATTCTCAAATATTCTCATGTTTCTCTCATACCAAACATTAGCAATATAGGACACAGAAAGAACTCCCAGGACCTGCTTCTTCTAACCATTTTGTCTAGACTAAGTCAACAACTTTTGGATCTCTGACTGCCAACCGTGGATGCTATCCCGTCTACCAGTCATTTGTCTTATTTTCCTCCAGATTGAAAATGTGTAGAGGTAGAGGATGAATAAGTGATCCCTTGTTTCGGTTTGTTGTTGACATAACACACACTAATCATTCGCACCAATGATAATCTCCAAAAGCCTGGCTTTAGTCATCAGCCTATCTCTTAAGGCTAGCCACAGAAAAAACTATATCTTGGCAAGTTGAGGGATTGCCACACAAGTTTGGACCACCTTTGTTTAGCTTGCCTAGGTCTCACAGCTTCATAAGTTGTTTTGAATTGTAATCAAGTTAAACATTCTACAATCTTTATTGCATGAAGCTCTGTAAACCAGTTCTCACAAGAAGGTTTATTTGGATAAGTCATGAAATGTATGCGGTGGGATTGTAATGCCACACCCTAGTGTGCTTGAGGTAGATTGCATGAATCCATCTAACCTAGATGAGTGTGCTGTGCTTTTATTATCTATGAGTGCCTTATTAAATTAGTTTTGCATCAAGAGTGTGTGATTTGTAGTGTTACTTTAGACCTGAATATCTCTCCCCATACTCCCTTTTAGTCTCAAAAGAAATAGTGAGAGAAAATAGCTCAATTATCATTAGTTTACTTGGGGAATACTTGAATAGGAATTGATAATACCATTTTCCTTTAGTGTAGATCATTATAAAATAATGTGATGATAATATTTGCCGAAGATATATAACAACGATGTATTTAGCATGGGAATTGAAACTCATGCATATTGTTTTTTCTTATTAGTTTTTTTCCCCATTAGAGTCATTCAAGTCTCAAATGATAGTATTATTTTGATGTTAGGAGAAATTGATATGTCCCATAGTTAACAAATCGATGTGCAAAACTAGTCTTGAGAAAGAAAAATGTCACAACATAATTTGGTAACCTATCCGTTGTGTTATGCTGGAGAGCTGTGGAGTAGTTTTTGGTAGATTTGTGCTAGAATGTGATTACAAAAATAGTCATCTTTTAAGTTTTGTCATTTTATGAATCTGTTTTATTAAAATAAAATTTTGCACATTAGTTGATGTGTACTCTTTTTGATATATCTGTAATTTGGTTTTTCTCCATCTTATTTTGATATACATTTCATAACAAGAGAATTCAATTTGTTATAATGCTTACCATTAGAAGTTCATTTGTATTTTGTAGAATTATGATGCTATGTATTATAAGCAATAAAATCACGATTGCAGCTGTGTTTATGGCGTTGCGAATGATATTTTATATGTTGTAGTGTTCGCAACTTTATTTTTTAATTTTGTCTCATAAGAAATATTAGCAAATATTTGTTGTGATCCATTTTGATGAGTCATTACTTAGGTGTGAAGTAGATGAGTAGCTTGTCCTAACCTTGAGTAGGTTCCTTAATGATCATTGGATTGACATTAAGAAAGAGGTTGACATACATTCATCTGACCCTCTAGAAGAAGCTTATCAAAAAGCCTTAGAGGTAGAGAAACAATTAAAGTTCATTTAGCTTCAAAGATTTTCTTTTGAATCCACCTTTAGGAGTCAAGAGCCTAGCTATAATCCTTCAAAGTGTAGCAATTCCTCTAGCTCATCCCTTTTCACTAGTTCATTTCATAGTGTCTCTAGCTCCACCCAATGTACTAACTCGATTGCTCGACCTAATATTTAGTGCCAGTATTGTAAAGCGAGAGTTCTTATTGTTTCCAGTGCTGAAATACAACTTTAGCCATAGAATGTGAGCCTTATGTTGAGGATGAGTGGCAAATAGTAGATTTTGAGGAATATTCTAGCAATGATGGGCCTTGTGAAGAGGATTTGATGGAGGATTGTCTTAATATTGTTGGATGTGTTATGACTAGAGAGAGAAAGGATGATAGATGGAAACGACACATTATTTTTTTTCCTGTCACCCGTGGCAATGGTGAGACCGTAAGAGTGCAAAATTGGTCATTGAAGGAGGGATTAGCCTTGATATTATCTCAGTGGATGCCTTAAATCAATTTAACCTTAAATTTGGGCCTCACTTGGGATGTTTTACCCATAGATGTGACTCATTCTTCTAAGATGCCTTAGTTATATTCATGAATGTGACTAACTATTGCTAGGACAACACATACTCTTTTAAGTTCTAAGGTAAAGTTATTACACTTCATTTAGCCAAGCCTAAAGAAATGCATCCTCGACTGCACCCTAAACCCACCCCCAAAGTTTTCACTCAAGAGTCTTCATCTTTTAACCCGTAGCTCTTTTGAGAAAGCCATACATGAGTGTGTATTTTTCATAGCTCTTTTAGCTAAGGAGGCTTCTCTAGGAGTATTTTTCTCTTCTTCTATCCTAGTGAGGTAGCATCCTTGCTAAATGAATATGCTAATGTTATTCCCAATAAGCTACCTAGTGATTTTCCACCTATGCGGGATATCTAACTTGCAATTGATTTAGTTCCTGGTTGTCAACTCTCGAACCTTCCCTACTATACGCTGAACCTTGTTGAGGCAGGTGAAAGAGTTATTAGCTAAGGGATTTATTTGTTATAGCATGAGCCCATATATAGTTCCAATCCTACTTACCCCTAAGAAAAAAAGGTCCCGGTGTGGGACTCCGGGAATGTGTGTAGATAGTCGAGCCATTAATAAGATCACTATTAAATATAGGTTTCCTATTCTTCATTTTAAGGATATGTTAGGCCTATTAATAGGCTCATGTTGGTACTCTAATATATATTTCTGTAGTGGTCATCACCAAATTTGATTTAGAGTGGGAAATGAGTGGAAAACAACATTTAAAACACAAGATGACCTTTTTGAGTGGTTATTCATGCTTTTGGCTTGTCCAATGCTCTAAGTACATTTATGAGGGTTATGCCACACATCCTCCTACCTCACATAGGAAAATTCTTAGTGGTGTATTTTAATGATATCCTATTTTATAGCCACATAGCAAGTTAAAGGAGAAACACATAGAGGACCCTAGAAAGGTTTTTGATATTTTGAGAGACCCAATTTTATGCCAATCTAAAAGTGTCAATTTTTGTTATCTGAGGTTTTTTCTTGGGGTATATATTTGTGTCTACTCGGGGACTAGTTACTTATTTAGATAAGGGGGAAAGCTATTAAAGAATAACCCGAGCTAGAAACTATTAGTGAAGTTCGTAGCTTTCATGGTCTTGCATCTTTTTATAGGAGATTTTTGAGGAAATTAGAACCGTTATTGCTGCCATCATTAAACGAGAGACCTTGTACGGACCCCTAAGGCTGCTAAAGCTTTTGGTGAGATAATGAAAAAGTTTTTTACTGCTCTAGTTCTTAGGCACACTGATTTCCACAAAGCCTTTGAAGCTACTTTTGATGCCTTGGGATTTGGACAGGTGGTGTGTTTAGTTATGAAGTCCCTATAGCCTTTTTAAGCAAGAAATTAAATCCTTCCTGGTTGAGATATACCACTTATGAAAAGGACCTTTATTCCTTGGTTCAGTCTCTTCGTTATTGGATACTTAAAATGTCAAAACCATATGGACCCTAAACATGCTCAATAAGTTGAGTTCCTTAACGAGTACACTTGTGTGCTTAAACATAAGTCTGGCGTAGAAAATAAAATGTTTGATGCTCTTAGTCGTAGGGTTCTTTCCTTTTTGGTTATGTGTGTTGAAATAGTTGGGTTCGATCGAATGAAGGATGAATACTCTACTTGTCTTGATTTTGGTTTAATCTATAATGAGGTTAGCAATGATAACTGGAGATAGTATGATGACTTTGTTATCCATGAGGCTTATCTCTTTTGGGTCATTGAATTATGTATTCTTTGCTCATATTAAGATTTCTTAGTTTGGGAATTACTTGCAGGTTGGGCAATTTGGTATGGATAAAACTATCTCCCTAGTTGAGGATAGGTTCTCTTAGCCATCATTAAAAAGGGATGCTGCTAGGGTTGTTTCACCGTGTCGAACATACCAATTAGCTAAGGTTAGGAAGCACAATGCTGGATTATACACCCCATTACCTATTCTATACGAGCCGTGGAAAGATGTAAAGATGAATTTTGTTCTTAGGTTACCAAAAACAGTTTGACGGCATGATTCTATTATTGTTATAGTGGATAGGTTTTCTATAATGGTGCATTTCATTGCATGTAGCAAAACTTTCGATGCATCTTATGCAGCTAAGCTAATGTTTTGAGAAGTTGTCAAGTTGCATGGTTGGCCAATGTCCATTGTGTTTGCTAGGGATATTGGATTTGTGAGACTGATGTGGAAGATAATGCATGAGTTACCCTTCTCAATGCAGTACCATTTTTCTTCTGTTCTTGAAGAAGAATGTTGATTAAAGTAGAGATAAAATTCAAAGTTGTATTCGGCTTCTACTCAAACGCACGGTTGGAATTTTTGATCTTCACCAAGATCAAAAGCATTATAAAGAGAAATCACAAATTTCTCTAGAGAATAGTACGTAAACTCTCTCAAGATAAATTTACTTGAAGAGAAAGGAAGGGAGGTCGAAATCTTCTTAAGAATTTGGTTAATCTTTCATTCATTCATTAATGTTTTATTCATCATATTTACCGAATGTACAATTTCCCTATATATATATATATACACACACACACACACCGAGCTTAACCTTCATTAATCAAGCCCAAATCAACTGGCCTAATTAATAAAAGGCTAAACTAATACATAATGGTTTACAATTACAATGACAAGACATTACAAAGTATACATAAAATATCAAAGCAACATAAAACCTAATCATGATAATACATTGAATAATCAAGTAATCAAGATTTTTATCTTATAGTTTTGTCTTCTATGCAACTTTGTAACCCTTGTATTGCCATTGTCTTGTACTCTAGATATCTTTGTTGAATTATTCTTCTTACAAACACATATAATACCTGGAAGAATCACTTAATGGAATATTATTAGAGTTATTATGAAGGTATTTATGATTTTCGAGAATAATTGGTACGTCTCCAAATATGCTAGTTCTTGACCTTCAATATGAGAAGAATGAGATGGAAATGTTACTGCACCATTCTTCCCTTGTAAAGAAGAATTTTTCCTCAAATTAATATTACTATAATAAGGAGATAAATTACTAACGTTTAAAGTCCTAGAAACTCCCCCATAGGATTTAGGTAATTCTAGTTGATAAGAGTATTATTTCCAAATTTTCTTAAGATTTTAAATGGTCAATTTGCTCTTGGCACTATTTTAATTTTCCTTAAGTTTGGAAATTGCTGTTTTCTTAAGTGTAACCATGCCAAGTCTCCTGATGAAAATACTTGTTTAATTTTATTTTTGTTCGCTTGGGTTTGGTATTTAGCATTAGATTTTTCAATGTTGTTCTTAATTTTCTCATGAAGTTTGTTAAAGAATTCAATCCTTTATCTAGCATAATAGTTCTTAATATCACCTTTCTTTAATGACAACATATCAATAGGAAAATAAGGATTAACTTCATAGACAACTTCAAATGGACTCGATTGAGTTGTGCTAGAAGGATTTCTATTGTATGCAAATTTAGCATATGCAAGTTTTCTATCTCAATCCTTTATACTCTTACTAACTAATCCTTACAGTAAATTTCCTAAGGTCTTATTAGTCACTTTGGTTTGACCATTTGTTTGTGGATGATGATATTTATTGAATAACAACTTAGTACCTAATATATGCTAAAGTGTCTTTCAAAAGTAATTCAAAAAATTTACATCTCTATCTGATACTATACTTTTGGAAATACTATGTAATCGTACTTTTTTCTTGAAATATAAATCTGCCACATGTGTTGCATCATCCGTTTTATTACAAGAAATAAAATGTGCCATTTTAGAAAATCTATCTATTACTACCATAATAGAATCCTTTCCTTTTGTGTCTTTGGTAACCCTAAGATAAAATCCATACTAAACCCCTCTCATGGTTGACTAGGAATAGTTAAAAGAGTATACATACCTTTATGGAAGAAATTCTTACTCTTTTGACAAGTCACACATCTTCCAATAATATTTTGTACCAACTTTATCATTCGTGGCTAATAGAAATGCTCTTGTAATATCTCCATAGTTTTATGATCACCAAAATGACCAACTATACCCCCCTCATATATTTCCTTAATAAGTAAATCACGTACACTAGAGCGAGGTATACACAACTTATTAAGTTTGAAAAGAAAGTAATCATGAAGTACATAATTTCCATAACTATGATTTTTTTTTTTAAATTCATCATAAATTTCAAAGAAGTCTTCATCTTTTGCATATAATTCTTTCAACATTTCAAAACCTAATAATTTAGCATCCAACATGACAAGTATCATAGATCTCCTTGATAATGCATCTGTTACTATGTTTTCTTTACCATTGAAATGTTTAATAGAAAACACAAAGGATTGTTAGAAACTAACCTATTTTTCATGCATAGTACTAATTTTATTTTATCCATGTAAATATTTTAGAATTTTGTGATCCGAATGCAAAACAAATGGCTTAGGTCTCAAATAATGATTCCATGTTTCTAAGCTTCTTATGATAGCATAGAATTTCTTATCATATGTTGAATAATTCATTTTAGCACCATTTATTTTTTACTAAAAAATGCAATGACCCTTTTTTCATATGAGAGTACACCTCTTATCCTTACCCCATTAGCATCACATGTAATTTCAAACAATTTATCAAAGTTAGGCAAAGATAATACCGGTACACAACATGAACTCATACTTTCTCTCACATATCCTTTTTCTATGAGCTCTTGTATTTGTGTCTCTAATTTCTTAGCTTCTTCTAGATTACATCTATAGGCAGGTCGATTAGGTAAAGACATACTAGGCATTAAGTCTATAGCATGTTCTATTCCGCTTTTAGGGGGTAGTTCATGTGGTAAGTCGTTAGGAAATACATCTTTATACTCATCAATAAGCTCATCTAATCGAGGATTATTTTTAGTTTTCTCCCCTTGTAGGTATTCCTTGATAATCAAAGCATAACAACTACTTTATTCTTTAATACATTCTATTATAGCCTTTTTATGTAAAAACAAACTTTTTATTTTCGACTATGTTATCATTATCACACTTATAAGGTTAAACTTTGTGGCTTTTCTTATCTTTGTCAACAAGATGTTAATTAATAATACCATTATAAATAGCACATCTATCATATTATCATGGTGTACCTAATAAGATTCCACATGCATCCATAGTTAAAATATTACATAGCACATAATCATGATAATTACTAATTCGAAATGACAATCGGGTTTGTTTTGTTACCTTGACTCCATGTCATTGTTAAGCCATTGAAGTATATAAGGCTTCAGATGTGTTGTTATCTCTAACCCCATTTCCTTCACCATCCTCTCATTAGCTACATTTATACATGATCTACTATCAATGATAACTTGACAAACTATATCTCCCTCTTCCTTTAATTTTGAATATCTTCTCTCGTTAGTTATGTTGCTCATTAGCTTGAATTTGAAGCACTCTTTACTGTACATAACAAGCATTACCTTCATCCTTGGACTCACTTGAAATTACTTCATTTGGCCCAAACTCAGGCTCTTCATCACAAGTCTTTATAGCTTAAATCTCTTATTTAGGCAATACTCTTTGATTGGGACATTCTCTAGCTAAGTGTCCAATTCCTCGGCATTTAAAACATTGCTGTGTAGAGGCCTCATTAACCTTGGCTTTACCCTTCTCCTCTTGGTTAAGTCTTGGATTCTTTTCCATATTTATAGAGTTTGAGGTATCAGTCCTGTACTTAGTAGCTTGTGTACTCAAGTAGTATTTTATATAAGAAGTACTTTGTTTGGCATGAGGCTTAGCAGATTTGATTTGCTTTTGAAATCTCAAAGATAGCTTAATCATATTATCAAGAAAATTATATAAACAAGTTTCAACTTTATCTTGAATCATCATGTTAAGGTCTCTTAGAAATTTGGCACATCTTTATTCCTTTTTCTCATGGATGTCACACATAAGTGCTAACCTCTCGAATTTCCTAACATTTTCTTCAGCACTTAAAAGTCCTTGTCTAAGAGAAGTCAATCTAATGTAATTATCTTGCTCATACTCTTTAGGTACAACTTTCTTTCCCATATATTTCTTAAGCTTATCCCAATATTAAATTTTAGATTTACCTTCTCTTTCTCTACTTCTCTTCAAGTTATCATACTATATCCTAGCAAACTTCTTAAACTTAAGAGTAGCTAATTTGCACTTTTGCTCATCATGATAATTCTAAAATTCAAAAATAGCCTCTATCTCATGTAACATCTCAAGAAATAACTCATCATCAAGTTTACCATCTAAATTCGGAAGATGAAGTTTGATACCTTTATGAGCTTTATCCTTTTTATGATGATGCCTTGGTTGATGATCATAGTTCCTTCGATTATTTCCACTTCCTTGTGACTCTTCTTCATAGTTTATACGTGAGTTCAAATATCTCCCTCTTGCCAAGTTGATTGGCTTTGCTGCACTTCCTATTCGATCTCAATCAAACTCCTTTTGTCCTTACATATTTTGCATCAAATCTTGCTCTGCAAATCAAGACTCCATCTTTTGCAATTGAGTTTGCATTGCAGGAAGTTGTTGAGGTTGAACATTGGTTGTAGCTAAATTGATTGAGAGTTTCTGAATTGTCTCAAAAATGGCTTGAACATTTGGTTCTTCCTCCATGGTAATCAACTTACTAGCACACTTAATAAAAGTTTAGTAACTCCTTAGGGTTTCAATTGGAAACCCAAATCAAACAATGGTTCTCCTTTGGTTTTGAGTTAGTTCTTGCAGAATTTTTTTTATATTTTTTTATTCCAATGAATCAAACACACAACCAACAATCTAATATATCATACACACAAATGAATTATGACACCTTACACATTTCTTGTTAGGTTCTTTATATAGAATTCAACAAAAACTAAAGCTAATCACTTCACATCTTCCAAACAAAATTATGTATGTACTATGTGTTCTAACATGCAATATAACTAAAGTAAAATCAAAACACAATCCTATATGTCTTAAGTGTATGCAAATCACAAACAAACGGTTCAAAGGATGAGCTACACACAACTTATATTTGAAGAAACAAAAGACACAATCAACACAATTCTTAAACAACAAATGGTGATTAGGGTTAAATGTCTGTTTGGTTCTCATACACTTTAATCAATCATCAAAGGTGTTTATTCTTCATGCAAACCTATCCTAGTCATGTACAGTGTAATGCAGAATAATTCTCTTCAAGACCAATCCAAAACAAGTAACATGCATGCACGTTTTCTTCCTCAAATCAATCAAAACTTTAGCATGTATTTTCTATCTTTTAGTTTGATCTTTAATATATAATCATTCAAGATTTACTTCAAGATCACCATACCACATTTCCTAACTCCACAATCAACCATCCAAGAACATACATATGCATGTAAGAATTCACAAAAAGTCATGAAGATTCAAAGAGTCATTGAAAGAATGATCAAGAATCTCAACCAAATTCGGTGTTTATGTGTTTGTTCGTTTCCACCTTGAAATCATGTTCTGCTCCAATTTGTGTTGAATAAAAAGTCTTGCTTTGATACCAAAATTGATGTGGAAGATAATGGATGAGTTATCCTTCACAATGCAGGACCTTTTTGCTTTTGTTCTTGAAGAAGAATGTTGATCAAAGTAGAGATAAGATTCAAAGTTGTAGTTGACTTCTACTAAAACGCACAGTTGGAATTTTTGATCTTCACCAAGATTAAAAGAAGTCTAAAGAGAAATCATAAATTTCTCTAGAGAACAATATGTAAACGCTCTCAAGATAAACTCACTTGAAGAGGGGAAGTTGAAATCTTCTTAGGAAATTGGCTAATATTTCATTCATTCATTAATGTTCTATTGATCATATCTACTTAATGTACTTGCTTCCTTTATATATGCACATATGATGCCGAGCTTAACCTTCATTAATCAAGCCCATATCAACCGACCTAATTAACAAAAGGCTAAACTAATACACATCCATATGGTATGCATGATGGTTTACGATTACAATAACAAGGCATTACTAAGTATACATAAAACATCAAAGCTACCTAAAATCTAATCATGATAATACATTGAATAATCAAGTAATCAAGCTTCATTGTCATTGTCTTGCACATTACAAATCTTTTGTGAATTTGTATTCTTGCAAACATATATAATACCTGCAAGAATTACTTAATGAAATATTATTAGGGTTATTATGAAGGTGTTCAAGGTTTTCAAGAACTATTGGTACCATCTCCAAATATGCTAGCTCTTGACCTCCAACTTGAGAAGAATGAGATAGAGATGCTCCTTCATCAGAGACATTTTTGAGGAACACTTTGGAGGTCATGGCCTTTAAAATTTTTATCTGTATTTCATCCTCAGTTTGATAGTCAAATTGAGGTTGTCAATAGAAGTCTGGCTAAATTGCTTAGATGTGTTATGGCGGATAAACCAGGTAATTGGGGTTTTGGCTTTGCCCATAGTTGAGTTTCCTTATGATAATTTTGTTAATCGATCTACTAGAAAAAGTCCTTTTGAGATTGTACATGGCTATTCACCCATGTCCCTATTGATCTCGCTCCACTTCCACCCTATGCTTATGTTTTTCAATCTTAGGACACCTTAGCTAAACACATCTGAGATTTACACACCGAGGTTTGGTAGAAAATTGTTACCGCGGAGTATAAATTATCTATTGGTGTGCATTTATGAGCCCACGATTTTAATGTTTGGTTATTTTATGGTTCGCATTTGTCCAGAATGCTTACCGAAAACACCAAACTCTATGCACATGCCATTGGCCCTTTCCCTATCAAGCAAAAATTTGGACCTATTGCATATTTACTTTGATTTGCCTGCTTGAGCATTAGTCCAATTTTTAATGTGGAATATTTGTCACTTGATAGCGACAACTTTAAGCCTCTTAGTTGTGCTTCTAGCTCTTTCAAAGGTGATCGTTTGTCCAGATATCCACCGCTACATCTGAAGCAAATGCAGATTGTGGATGTTCTGAATGATGAGATTGTCTCTTCCCCTACAAGCAAATTTAGATGCTATCTTGTTTAATGGAAGGGTCGTCCAGAAATTGAAGCTATGTGGATGAGTGAAAATGAGTTCAAAGAGATTGACCCTGCTCTTTTGGGGAAGTATCTTCGGTTAAGCTATCTGGAGTTGAGTTCCTTGCAACCTGAAGGGAATGATGTAGTCATTGCTAAATATAGATTTTGCATAAAATATTTTAGGAGAAGATCTAGATAAGCTGTTAAGATTTTATTTATCTTACTGGTTTGTTTAGACAGTTTGTTTAGATTCTTATTTTATCAGTTTGCTTAGATTTATTATCTTTCAGTTTGAAATATATCTTTATATTTTAGTTGTTATTTTCTTTATCTTTTCGACCTAGATTTAGTATTTAAGCATTAATCCCTGATTATTGTAATAAGATCTAATTGAGTTATTAATAAATGATTAAGCTCGTTTCTTCTTCGTCTTTGCTGCTTCCTTCTTCCTCTCTCATGTTTCCCTAATATCCCTTCTCTCAATCTCTCCCCCTCTACTGTTCTACTACATCACCTATCCAACCCTGGGGAAAAAGGTAAGAAAATAATGAATCTATCACAATAGATGACATTTTGAGAAATTGAAAGGAAAAATAGATTCTAGTCTATTACTTTTTGGTTATACTGGTGGCTGTCAGCAGCTTAGTTTCCACCAATTGTGGCTGTTGGTCGTGGTAGGGCATGAGTTGATTGAGATATGGAAGACTGTAGGCAGAGGAGAAGGAGCAGGGAAAATGAAGTATGATAGGGTATGTGTGAAGAATGAGATAGCAACAGATGTGGAGGCCTCTCCACTGATGACTGGACATTTGCCTTCATGTATGAGACTATAGTGGGATTTCCTGTGGAGGTGGAAGGGTATTTAAAGGTTTTCAAATCTTTGAATAATTTTTTTTGGGTAAGGATTTTATTACTTCCAAATGCAAAGTGACGAGTACATCCATAAAAAATCTCATGCAGCAAGGCAAATTAACTACCTAACTCATCCACATAAGTTATAAGTTTGCTAAAAGACTTACTATCGTGAAACAAGACAAAATGACTATATTCTTTCTAAAACACGAGCTGGATTGGGAGTTTTTTGTAAAAATGCGCCCATTTATTTCCTTCCGAACATGGTAGGTAGTTGTAGCTAAAGTGTTCAAATCAACTTTTTCCTTATTCCAGGCCCTTCACCACCCTGCATGGACCATCTCTTCAAAGCTTCCCAATCAGTGATGGCTTGTGGGCAGCCCAGTATATGGATCAAAGGTAGCCAAATTTTAGCTGCATAGGAGCATTTGAAGATAAGATGGGGCAGTGTTTCCTCAGCTTCATTACACAGGACACAGCTATTTGATTGAAGAATCCCATAGCTGAGCAACATGTCTTGAGTTTTGGAGACGTTCAGAGATTGCAAGCCAAAATATGAACCGATACCTAGGCAATGTAAGAGAGCATAGGACAGTAGCGAACCAAGGAACCTTCTCTGCCTTAGTTCTAATGGTCTCATATGTCATAGACATATTAAATCTATCCTGTTTTCTTACCTTTTGAAGGCCATCTGCAGTAGTATGCTGGAATAGGGGCCTTAATATCAGAAGTTTCCTAAGGATCCAGGAACAAGAGGTGTTGATATCCATTTGCCATAGTCCTTGGTTCTTAATATAGTAAGCATACACCCACTTAACCCACAGGAGATCCTTCTTCATAGCTAGTGACCAAAGGAGCCTCCCCATTGCAGCCGTGTTTCACCATTTAATGTCAGTGAATCCGAAGTCCCCTTTTTGTTTAGGTTTGCATACTTTTGAGTAGGAGATAGGAGCTTTTTTGGTTATTTTACTTGAACCCGACCATAAGTAACTCCTACAGATTGCATTTATGGTATCAATGACTACTTTTTGCAATTTATTATGATGTGTTTAGAAGACAATGTAATGTGCATACAGAAAAATGTCAATATATGTCATCTATGTTTCATCTTCAGCTCAAGAGATTATTTACCAAATGCAGCCTTACATATATATGATGTCACACTGACATGTGTGTAGGATGGTGCTGGACGGATTGGGAAGATGCTCTTTGCTCGACAAGGGAAGAAGTTTGACTACGAATTAAAGCAAGTATGTTTTCACCTGTCTATCACTGTTGCTCACACATACATTCAGATATATAACTCTTTCTTCCATTCAGGTTCATCGAGATGATATCTGTTTCTGATGAGAGTTTCACCATAATTTTCATTGGGGGCCTGTTATTCAGCTTAGGTTTGCTGGAGATCTACTAATGGAGTTGGGAGCTGCGGTGGAATTGGTCACTGCAGCAGTCCCCCAGTTTTTTCTTCCTTTGGCTTGTGCTGCAAATTTGGCCAAGGTATGACCATTTACTCTAATATAAAATGAGCAGTAAGAGATCTGATGTGAAATTAGGTAAGAGTTCTGGGTAGCTACACAATAAAACGTGGGCTAGCATAGCCATCTTTATGTTCAATAATGATATTTATTTAATTTTTCCTTGTATAACTGTCATTTGCAGAAATTATCTGAATGATTTTTTTTTTTCCAAAGAAAAGTCTAAGATATAGAATATGACATATATAGTAATTACTGTATGCAGTTGAGATTTCAACATTATTTGATGGGATTGTGTACACTGATGGGAGAAAGATGTCTTTAGGAGTTCACCTAGCTGCCTGAACATATTACCTGATGTTTATGTGTTATTGCCGTCGTGAAATTGGCTATGCTGATCTTTTTGATGAAATATAAATACTGGTATTATCTGAACTTTTCTTTTATTTAGCTGAACACCTGCCTTTTATTTACATCTCAACAGAATGTTGCTGCAGTTGCATCAACTTCAACCCGTACTCCCATCTACAAAGCCTTTGCTAAAGGTGAAAACATTGGAGATGTCACTGCAAAGGGTGAATGTGTTGGCAATCTTGCTGATCTGGTATGGTTACCCATGTATAGTTTACTCTTGAACCACATGGTTTGAGTGTACTTTTCGTCTAGAGGGTGAAGTGGCAAGTTCTTGCTCTTCTTATCAGGTTTTAATTAACACAAGAAAAAAATTTAAGATATTACCTGGATGGAGAATACAAGGCACCTGGATGGAGAAAACAAAGTAGTCCTAAATCTTTTTGCATCATTGAAACAATCATTCTGTCCACACCTTGTAAAACGTGGTTGTTAAGAATCAGAAAATGCTGTTCTATCCCATTCCTCAGTGCATTTTCTGATGGCTGCTGTTAATCTTTGGAATTTGCCACAAAAGATTGAATTACGTGCAATGATGCTCAATTCAAGTGATAATTTTCATTCTTCTTGATTTAAGTGAATAAATTAAAGAACTGGTTATTGAGATGTCCTTATATCAGCTGATGGGATGTGATTTAAGTGTATGGTTGTGCGTTTTAGTACCAGCATTAACAAATACCTTGAATTTGACATTTTCAACTTCTTCTAAGGATTTTGATGGTAGGATTGAGACATGTGAACCTAAACAATGTTGCCTCTAGTTGGACTAGAATATTTGAAAGGATGAATTATGATATAAAAGAAAAAATAATCATAAAGTTTTTGCTGGTCTCCCACTCAAGATTCCATGTACAGATCTTAAAGGAACATAGTTATCCCTGAGGACTCTTATTAGATTTCATGATAAAAGTATGGGATTGATTTTATAATTATTTCCTTACGTTATAATTTTGTGAAGTGTGTATATCTGAAACGTAATGGTGCCAGCAACTTGTTAGTTTGAGAACTTGTCTTTCAGTTTTATTTGGATATGTTCCAAATTGTCGATTACTAATCTGTCCTATTATGCTTTTGTCTGTTTCTAACTATAACTTGATCAAGTCTGTATGTGTCACTTATGCTTTTCACATTTTCTCTTCTTTGAAGCTGGGAACTGGACTAGGTATTATTATTTCCAAGAAAAATCCTTCCTTGGTCACCACATTTTCCTTTCTATCTTGTGGATATGTTTTGAGCTCATATCAAGAGGTTGGTTGTTTCCTGGCTTAGTTATTCCATTATGCTTTATCCCATCTGACTTTCCCTTTTCCTGGTTCCCTTTCAATATGAATACAAATTTGTTGGCTGTATCAGCTTGTTATTCCTTGCAGGTAAGGTCAGTTGTATTGCATACTTTGAACAGGGCAAGATTCACAGTGGCTGTAGAGTCCTTTCTTAAGACAGGTTAGGAAACCATTCATCTATGTTGGGCTTCTTTTCAGTGTTTGAAAAGGTCTAAGTTGCACTTAGGTGATAGGGCCTTGGCGCGTGTTGTGCATGGGCAAAGTGAGGCACCAAAATTACTTTAAAAAGCTAAAAAAATTAAAAAGGCACTCTAACAGTGACGAAAACAGAGAAAGGCACAGATCAGTAATATTACAGAGTAAAAAAGGCACAAATTAGTAATAATACAAAGTGCAGAAAGGGGAAAAGAAAAACACATAACAGAAGGGGAGAAAAAGCACTCTAACAATGAAGAAAACAGAGAATAGGCATGATATTGTAACTTAGCTGAGGTAAGGAAAATGTGCATAACAACGTATACAAAGGGAAAACAGAGATGACATTAGGGAAAATAGAGGGCAAAAAATAATGGAGAAAAAATCATAGCAGCATATAACAGAGAGGTAAACAGGGGAGAAGAAGGGGACAAAAAAAATAATAATGAAAAAAAAAAAAGAGGAGAAAGCTGAAGGATAAAAATTGAGGACAAAAAAGATGCCTGGAGAGTATTTCAGAGAATCAGATTGGAAAATTGAGCTTGATAATTGTCATTTTCTTCTTTCTCTGTTTTTCGGTGAATAACTGAAGAAATGTCTCTGTTTTTTGGTGTGAGAGTGCGCCAGCTTTGATAGGTTTTATAGCATCTGCTTTCACATACTTCTGTGCTTTCCTTTCTTTTTCTTTTTTGGTAAAGACTTTAAAATCTGATCGGTCTTTCCAAGTAAATATTTTAATGTCCCAAAAGATGCCTATTGGCCTTCCCATAATCATTGTTCCCTCTTCCCTTTCCTTTCCAACCAAAGATTTTATTTCCATATTAATTTTATAAATTTATAAATAAAATTAAAACACTGCAAATAACCTAAGATTAGGAGGGGCGTGCCTTTGTGCCCTGTGAATCTCAACATTGTAGTGCGCCTTGTAAATGTCTCTTGGATATAAGAAATGCCCAACCCCCATGACCTTATGCCTTAGGTGCATCCTTTCAAACACTGGTTCCTTTATTGTGTCATAACTTATATGATTGGCGTCTGATATATTATATCCTGTTGTTGGGAGATTGTGTTATTGATGCCTGCATTGCCTTACTGTAGGTGGAGTCCCCTCAGTACAGGAGGGAAATATGAAAGAGAAAATTTTCAGTTATCCATGGCTGAAAGATCGGCCTGTTGTGCTGGGTACTTGCAATCATTTCAATCTGAAATAATTTCATTTCTCTCATATCATTGTTCCTTTGCTTGTACTAAAGTTGGAAGTTCAACAGGGTCGAGATTTAAAGAAGCATTCCAAGATCCTGGTCCATACGTAGAGCTAGAGCCTCTTTTTATGGTACGTATCCCTTGAGGACCAACCACTGCTTTTCTACTAGGCCACAATATTTATGATTTAGTTTTGTGCTTGCTATGTAGCATTTATAATATGTAAACTTGAATTCTATGCCATACTTAATAATAATTCTCTTTTAATGGCAGAATGAGAGATACATAGTGACATATAATCCTGCAAAGGGTAAAGTGTATGCCTTACTCAAAGATAAGGCCAAGTCAGATGACATATTAAAAGCAGCATTCCATGTAAGTATCTTCAAACATCTAACCTTTGACATTGGTGTTCTTTTTGAATGAGGTTAATGTTTCATATTTCAGGGATATGTATTGCTCCATTCTATTCGTGCAGCCGTTAAAAATCAGTGTTCTCCAGGAAAGCATTATGAAAATGATGATTCTGTCCTGGAATCTATTGATGTTGAGGCGCAGGTAGCTGAATCTTGTAAAATAGTTTCAACAACGTATGGGCTGTTCAAGAGTAAAGCTGCTGAACAGGTGATATTGACCAGCATTCGGTAGATTTCTTTTCTAAAATGAGTTAAACTGTTGTAGTTTCTTAAGTATGTTTTTTGGGTAAATTGTTAGGATACCTGGTCATTGGCTGGGCCCATTGCTTGGTCCAACAAGGTCAGGTCCAATTTCAGTCCTAGTATGCTAGATTTGAATCCATTAATAACTAGCAAGCTTTGGTTTTATTTAATTCATAGTCGGCCTTAGCTAATTAAGTCATTTATGTATAAGAGTTTAATAGTTGTTATTTAATAAAAGAGGTGTTAGACTCTAGATCTCCTAGAAATCCTAGCTTGCTCCCAAAGTCTATATTAGATATAAATAAGATGAAAAAGAGCCTAAAAAATAAACAGCTTGGGAGAATTAGCAAAAACTAATGCCCTATCTCTCTCCTCTCTCATTTGTCACCCCCTCTTTTGGGATTTTGGTTTTCATATACCCTAGCGCCACTTCTCTTGCATGCTAATTAATTCAACTCAATTAAGCTTAAACTCCATGGAGCTTATCAAATTTCAGGGGAACTGCTATTGTTGCTAGATCCTCGGATTAGGTTCCTAACAAATTGGTATCAGAGGTTAATGACGCAATAAATGAATCCCTTACAAAATTTCTCAACAACCTCACTAGTTTTGTGAAGGGATTGAAGAAATTGGATGGCTTTCATGATAAAAAAAAAAAAAAACAAAATAGTATGAAGGAAATTTCCAAAAGAAGTCGGGATGTTGTAGAACTACATTAGATGAGAAGATAGTTTGCCGTGGGCTATCAATCCACTTCTGGTAGCGGCTGCCGACGAGCCTCCTCAGCTAATCTCATTGACAACCCAAGCTTTCCCAACCTTGCCACACCCACCACAAAACTAGCAGCCGATCCTTTGTCCTCTAATTATCTGTTCGCACCCTTAACACAGGTGCTGACCATGGTTAGAGCTTCAACACCTTCGCCTCTACTAGTGGTTTTCAACCCTCTGCTGCCCACTACCACCCCTCAATAGCCCACTACCATCCCTCTTCTCGTTCATGAAGCCTCAAATCCACCAAACCATAACCCTAAAACCATGCAGTGAAATATCAACCATGCAATTGTTTATCGGCTGCTATTTTGCTATTTTTGGGTTGACCGAGATGCAAAATTCCCAAAATATGATTGTTTTAGAAAGTCACAAATGTATCATCATAATATCAGTGGAATATCGGATGTTGGCCGATATCTGTCAATATTTATAGATATTGGCTGATATTTGTTGTGAAAAAATAAATAAAAAAAATCACGCTGTAACAACCGCAACCCATAAATTATCATTTGTGACACCATGAGCGTAGTTTTATTGCTTGCCTAAAACCCCGACCACTAGCCCAAACTTCCCATTGCCATCCCTTGCCACCTCTTTGGTGCACACCGAACTCCGGTGAGCCAGCCTTGAGACTACCAAAGCCTTTGGTAGTTTCTCACATAATCCAATACATCCTTCCTTGGCCCTTCCCTATCTCTAAGATTGGTTTTGACAACCAAATGGATTTATTCTCTTCGATTCAATCACCAAGACCCTTCATCACTGCTGCCACACATCCAACATCTTCATCTTAACATGAACCACCCCTCTTTTGTAGCTTGTACAAACCTAGACACCTCCCCAAAACCCTTTTTTATGCCCGACACCACCCCAAAACCTAGTTCAATGGTCGTCACAATCGTGGCCTATGCAAAACCTCAGTTACAACCCAAAATGCCTTCACTTCCCTCTACAGCTCTCCCACCTCCCTTGCTTAGTGTAGGGAAGCCTCCTAGGCTGACTGCATGCTCTAAAAGTGTTCGTGGTTGATTAATTGCCACTCCAGTACAACTTCCATCATTTTCAACTGAACCTTGGGACCACCTACTGCAAGTTGCCTCTGCTCCATCCATCCGGGCAACACTAGTTTTGTGTCCAAAAAAAAAGCTCTAGATCCAGGGAACACTGGTTTTGTGTTGAAAGGAAGCTCCATGTCCCCTAGGATGTCTCAATTCAAGTTATACTGAAAAAAGCCAAAAGGGTCTAACAGCTGTTGGAAGTGCTTCAAGCTTCATAGGTGTTCCAGAATCCTAACATGGCGGCCATATGGGCCCGAGGTCTATCTCCACCACAGATTAGCATGCCTGTTTGGCCTTCTTGGCCCCCGGAAACACTACTCACTAGGTTGCTTTTGTTGTTGTCTTAGCTTGACATGTCGTGGTGTCTTGCTTGTGTTGGACGATTACAAGACTCTTAAGGTTGAACCATTGTTCCAATCTGTCAGGCATAATTAAAGGTCATGCCAAGGATGGGTTAGGACTTAGGCGGCACACAACTTGTGTGGGTTAGATGTCTCATACCGGGTCTATGTTCTAGATAGTTGTAGCTGTCCTTTTGGGTCAACTTGTGTCAAGCTTGATCACTCACCACCTGAAATTGCTGGCCAAGTGGAAATAATTACCTTGGGATCAAGCTGCAGTAGAGGTCATTGCTGCTTTTGGTTGCTTTATATTTTACGTGTGTGAGGACAAGCTCGTTTTCTAGGAGAGTAGTGTTAGGAACTCAAGTTGTGGGTCAGGCCCATCTCTGGGTTCAAAGGGTCAGATCCAATTTCAATCTGAGAATTCTAGATTTAAGTCCATTAATATGTAGCAGGCTTTTGTTTTCTTTTATTCTAGGTAGGCGTTAGTTAATTAGATGATTTATGTGTTAGGGTTTAATAGGTCTCATTTAATAAAGGCTTGTTAGACCATATGCCTGCGAAAAGTCCTAGTTTGCTCCCTAAGTCTGTATTAGATATAAATAAGAGGCTAGCAGCACCTCAGAAATAAACAAATTGGGAGAATTAGTAAAAGCTAATTCCTAGCTCTCTCCTCCCTCGCCTGTTGCTGTCTTCTCTCTTTGGTCTTTAGTTTGCATAAACCGTAGTTCCAGTTCCCTCACATGCCAATTAATTCTACTCAGTTAGCTTAAACTCCTTGGAGCTCAACTAATTCCATGAGAACTACGGTTGCAGCTAGATTCTCATATTAGGTTCCTAACATAAATGATTGACTTCCAATGGCCAGTTTTGTGCTTGTGGGGTTTTGTTTATCCTCCGCTCCTAGATGGAGAATGTTATATAGGTCCCGGTATCAGATCTTGCCACCGGCCTCGATTTATGTAGTAGTAAGGAACTCGTGGAGTTCGTAGGATGAGTATGAATGAATGGAAATTAATGAGGATGGAGGATAAGGATGATGGTTGAGAATGTTAGAGAGAGCGAGTGATAGAAAGTTGTGAATTAACTTTTCAATTAATTGTCCAGCTCGAGTCTTACTGTATTAGATGGTTTCTTTATCCACTCATATGGAATGCCATTAAATTATGGAAATGAAATTCCATTTCTATATTTTTAGGATTTTTTTTATTTGAAATATCAAAACAAAAAAGAAATATAACTCCATCTTAAAAAAACTTAGAAGCAGCAAATCTTATGGAATTAGAAATGGATTTTCATTTTCATGTGTAGTAGATTTCATGCCAAATACGTAGATACAAATCTAGGGTTACCATAAGGAGATATTCTTATATGGTAAGCTAAGTATTTAGTCTACTGCTTTACTAGTACTTTCCTTTGACTACAGGCTTTTAGTCCAAGTGTTCCCCAACAATAAACTAATATTTTCATGGAGTATATGTGCCACCTTATGATAGGACTCATAGCTACACACCTACATTCATGTTATTATATATTACATTATCATGATATTATTATATTAGATTTTATTTTAATTTGTTATGTGAGGTTTTGATTATATCTTGACCTATATATAATGGCCTTAGGTTGTTTTTTGTTTTTTGAGAGTTGAGTTATTAAGAATTTGATTGTAGTTTTGTGTGAATATGATCTAAATATGTTATAATATTATTTTGTTGTCTAGATAAATACATATCGGAAATATGCCTTGCTCGGTAGGGCTAGGAGTAGGACCGAAGGCCCATGTTCGAGGCAGAGAATGCATCTTTCCTTGGTGCTCTTCTAACAGTTGGATCAAGTTTTGCGTATAGTTGACCTATTTAAGTACTTTTCACTACTGAATATTGACCATGACTTGATCGTTGACCTTCTGGGTCAATATCTTCCTTTATGCCTGTAGTCTTTCTGGGAAACATAAAGTTTGTTCTTTTAATAGGCGAACATATGTCTGGGAAAAAGAGGCCCTAAAATCTCCAGCTATTCTTTATAAGTTAAATTAGGCTCGCAATATTTTCAAGATGAAACTCCTTTGATCTTCCAACTATAGAAACCTCGGTCTACTATGTGTTTGACATTCTGTTGTTTTCCACCTACTTTTTTGTTATATGTGACAGATTGAAATTTTCAGAAGACTCTTTTTTGTTTTCAAGAAGGGTAGACGAAATAATTTAGAGTAGCCCATTATTCATATTCTGATTATCTACCCTCTTACGAAACTCCATTCAATCGCTGCAGGGGTGGGTGATGTCCGATTCACTTCTAAATCCAGGTCGAGCCCGGCTACTCTCTAGTGATTAAGTGGTGCTGTGTTTACTCAATTGAAGGGTAGTTGGTCCAGCTCCAATATGTAATTTGCCAGAATTGATGTAAAACGTTTGGACCGTGAGCATACCCAAGGAAGTCTGTTCTTGGTCCAAAATTCCTGCTGTTGTCGTAATTTGTGTTCTGTGCTCGATCTTGGAATATAAGATCTTGGTCTAAAACTGCCAGTTTCTGCCCATGCGAAAGACACAGGTTTCTAGTGGGTGTATAGTATTAGGTTCATAGGAATGTAAGGTGAAATAGCTCACCTTCCGTTCTTTGAGATGCCATTCGTTATACTTTTTGTTAAATTTGCTGTAGGTACTGCGAATCATACAAACGAAAGATGAGAATTAAGAATATCGTAAAAGAAAGATTTTGTGTAGTTATGGGTATGACCGTCTTTAATAGCGATCTTATTTCAATATTATTTCTATTTTACTTTTGATTTGATATTATTATTATTTTTATAAAATTTTAGAAATATATTGACTTTTAATAAAGCTACAACAAATTATCTTCAATAAATAATAAAGTGTATAAAAATATATCAATATGCATTACTTCAGATTAGATTCATTTTAGATATTAATTTAAACTAAAACAAATAAATCAATGGCTGTGACTAGCAATTTTGATGATTTCTGAAGTCTATGGATGATGCATTAATGTAAACCTAAGTACTAACATGAAGCTTACCTCGATAAAGTTGAACATCACACTATTTTAAAAATGTGCGTGTGTTTTGGCCCAACTTGATGGCCATTTGTGCTTCTAGTGGCATTCTTTCAATTTGTGTAGACTCTGTGCACAGTTGTGATAGGTTCTATTTTTTTTTCACCTTATTTTCGGATCAAACTCATTCTTCATATCATCACCAATTATATTAATTATTATTCTCTTTATTATAATTATAATTATAATTATAATTATTATATTCGTAATTTGTAATATGCAATAATAGTATTATGAATATTATTCTAATTATCATAATTAAAATAATTATTATTATATTTTAATTGCTATTATCTTTATTTATACTATTAATGTAATTTTAGTAGTTATTATGATAATAATAAAAATAATGAAAATATTTATAATACTCATAAAATTATATTACTAATTTTTATATTGCTATTTTTATAATTATTAGTATCTTTATTATTATATTATTTAAAATAATCTATAATAATATTACTGGTTATATTTGTTATATGAAAAGGTACATCAATAAAATTAATTGGTATAATTAGGGGTGAAAATAATAAGGTTCAAACCATGAAACAAATTGTAATTTTATGGTTTGGTTTAGTTTATAGTTTAGTTTATAATTTTTCAAAATAATTTGACTATGGCATGAAAAATTAAATTATGGTTTATAAACCGCAAACCATCCATATTATTCTTAATATAACCATCATGTAAATACTATTTACTGTAATTCTAACTAATAGTTATGTTGTAAGTATATGTATTCATCATAATTTTTTTTAGTTATAATGAGATTTTTTTCTTCATTATATCTCTAAAAGTATTCATTTTTTTTTCATTTACATTCTTAAAGTAATTAGAGAGTTGCTTAAAAAATATTGTATAATTTTTATATTACTTGAATTGTGTTTCTATTCCCTTTTCTTTTTTTTTTTGGCAATTCCAAAAGTAATGAGGCATACGTATATAAGTAATTTCAAAAGTTTATACTATATTAGATATTACAAAAAAAATAACACTTTCAAATTATAATTTAGTATTGATTATTCATTAGTTCTAATTTTTGTAAGAATTAAAAAGTGAATTTAAGTTGAATAATTGATTTTTGTTATTTAAAATGCAAAAACCATAAACAAAACTAAAATAAATCTTACACCATTGATATAGTTTTGTTTAGATCACTCAAAAAATGGTTTAATTTGGTTTGAGATTTAAAAAAAATTGCACTAATATAGTTTTATTTGGTTTGAGGCCTGCACCACATCAAATTAAATAATATTCACCTCTAGTTATATTAATTTGATTATTTATGGTAATAATATTATACTATTATTAATAATAAACTTTACTATAATAATAATATTATTCAGGAAAATAAAATTATAAGAAAAAATATTTTACTACTACTACTATTATTATTATTATTACATTTATATATATATTTAATAAATTATCACACTAAATATTATAATAGTATTTATATAAATGTTATAATTAATATAATAAGTGTTTTTATAAATATAATCATAATATAAATATGACCATAAATTAAAATAATAATTATAATAATATTAATTAGCACCATTATTATCGTTATTGATACATATTATTATTGTTAATTATAATAATAATATTTATCAGTAATATTATTATTATTATTATTATTATTATTATTATTATAATTATAACATAACAATAAATTGTTTTAATTTTGTTAGAACTAAGCATATCAGATAATATCATATCGATACTAATTAAGTAAGATAATATAATATTGTATTTTATCCCAAAAATCAGACGAGTAAAATAAGGTCTTACTTGACATCATTGATCCATGTTCAAAGTTACCAATGCCCCTCAAACATGTTCTCTTGTATGTGAGTTAACCAACTCTTATGGATGATAACACTCTTCTACGTGCAAATAGATAAAATAATAGGTTACCTAACCATACAATCAACCACTTGTCCACACATTAAACTCAAACTCTAAGTAGGGAATAATAATCGAAACTCCTAATCTCTAACATGGAAGACCAATTAAGCCATGAATGTACACAATTTTGCGGTGCCAATACACTTGTGTCATGCTTTCTTCACTCTATTTTTTATTTCAGATTAGGTCAACACTAATTCTATTAATTAAGATATAATAATAATAATAATAATAATAATAATCATAATCATAACTATTACTTTCATTACTAATACCATTATTTTTTTGATATAATAATAATGATGAAATTTATATTCATAAACAAATATATTTATATTATTCAAATAATATTATGATAATAAGTATATTAGTATTAACATTTTGATTATTTTCATAATCATTATCATGATTATTATACATAAACTTATAATAATTAATAAAATAATAATAATTTTCATAAATATAAAAACAACAACAATAATTATATCACAAGTTAAAATAATAATTAAAAGAATATTATTTGTTATTCTTTATTATCATATTTATAAATACGTACCCTTATCATCTCAACAAAAGTCTCCCATTGATCTCTAAAGGCTCTTCTCAATTGTTGACATCTCCACCACTCGTTAGCATGATCTCACAATCAATACACTCTAATGTCCACCAGCTTACCCTATAACTTGTAAAAACATTCTCAAAATCCCTTAGCTAGTGCTCTAAAATATCTGTGTTCTCTTGACCCTTATTGACTAATGGTAATGAAGATCCACCCTATGGAGCCAACCCACATATGGATGCACCGAGAAAAGAGGTGGTAGTGGAATTTGTGGAGCCTCCTCATGCTAAATATGCCTCTCCAAATAGGATACAACTATCTCCATGAAATGCTCAAGCTATTGGTTTGCAACCATTGAATTCGTAAAATGCTAAATCACATTAGAAAAATCCAACTAATATCCATGCAATTAGTACACATAGAGGTAGCACATTGTACATAAGGCTAGAAATTAGTCCTATGTAATAAATTGAACACCAACTCCGAACCCAAATTAACATTCTCTCATAAACTAAACTAAATTCTAAAAGCACAGATGAAGAAAAGGTAATTCATTTTTACAATGTAACATCATGATTTAAAACCATAGACTCTAATACCAACTTATAGCCCCCCAAATTTTAAATCAAATTTTTTTAAAAAGATAATCCAGATGGGCTCATAAAAGAAAAAAATAGAAACTTTTACAACCACATCAACCATGAGAGAGGTGTGATAATCACCTAGCCAATGCTTAATGCAACACAAAACATAACAACCGTGAAAGAATGTATGCTCTACTAATAATACAATGATTTTATGATAACAATGGTGGGAATAGTAATATCTATAAAAGATAGTTTACAAGATCCAAATACAAGGATTAAAGCCAAGAGAATAAATGATAAAAAAAACACCATAACAAAGTGGGAAAACGAATGTCCAATAGGTTAGACTAAGTCTTAACTAAATAGGAAAGTAACTCTCAAATCCCCAAGTAATGGCCAGCTACTACCCCACAATATCATCCTCAACATACTACAGCTAAGAATCATAGTCCTACAAATCGTCCTCTACTCATTGGACTAGAAGATGGATCATCACAGTGACCACAAAAATATATTATCAATACAGTAAAGTCATGGCAAAGCAGACTACCTAAAACATGGTAATGGCTCATGTTTTATATTGAAGTCACATAGAATCATGGCGATAAGCATACTAACATAAAACAACACTGAGGTTCATGATAATAATATAACAAAGCATACATGCATGAAAATCATGGAAGAAGAATAATATAATTGATGCATTAAAACCACATAATGTAACCATTTTATAAGTCATCCTTTAGTAACCACATAATTTCTAATTATTAAGATAATCCATTTAACGACACCTAGTTCTCACCTACGAACAAACGTTATGGTATCATACATAAATAATGTGATACCACACCCACAAGATGGGGTCAGGATACATCAAAAGGAATGTTTTTTAGGATACCACACCTACCACATATTGAGTGCCCCTATCACAAGGGCTAATATAGAAGAGAATACCATACCCACCACACATGGTTGAAATACATCAACGGGGTTTATATTGGGATACCTAACCCACTAAACCTTAAATGATTCCTCTATGAGGGCTAAGAAGTTGGGATAACATACCCTTCTAAGTAAAGGATAATACAAAGTATAAGGAGGCTTGTATTGGGATACTTCACTCACTTTTATTAGACACTGATGCCACACCAACCTCCTATAGTATATTTCTATACCTGAAAGATATGTGCATACCCCCTATAGACCACAACTCGATAGAGATTGAAATAGGTACTAATTAAAAATATAACCACAAGACGACTCGCTTACTAACTATTGGCTAGCTACATTAAGAGTTGGAGAAGAAGGCTTGAACTAAATCTTAATCCATTATTTATAAATTATGAAGTGATATCACAAATCACAATTAATTCCATCAATATCTAAATTAGGTATTTTCAAGTGATAAAACCAAACACATCACAAAAGAATATAAGCTAAAAATTAGGAGTTTAGAGATGACATTAAACTTAATCAAACCAAGGTCTTAATATCCTCATTTTGATCCATAAAAAATTCTAGCTAAAAATAGTTGTAATAATGGTTAAAATGTGTAAGTATAGGGAAACATTAATATAGAAGGCCCAAAGGAAGAATTATAAATAACAAATAAACATGGAAAAATAGATATATGGATTAGTTTATCGATCCCTAGGACTAGTTAATTGGTCCATCATATGAGATCTCACAGAAAATAAAACTAGTGAACCAGTTAATTTGTTGGTCCCACCGATCCACTATTCATAGAAAACTGATTGATGGGTTTGACCAAATCGGTCGATGGGTTAGAGTAGAGACCAAACAACTCTAGTCATAAGTAAACTAGTTAATAGGTTTGGCAAACTAATCAACTACTCATAGGAACCAATTAATAGGTTCATCATTCCAATCAACTGATCTCACAATGATTTGATAAAAAATCACAAAACAGGAAACTGTTAGACCACCAGTCAATTGGTTAAATGAACTGATCGGCTAGTTTGGGTAAAACAACACCCAAACCTACAAACCACACATTAAAATTTCTACTAACTTTACCATAATAATCCTGGCACACTTATATGTCAAAACACATATAAAAAGACATGCTACACACATCGTATCACATGGGTGTATGGTAATGTTGTAACACCCCCAAAATTAACTACTAAAAAATTTTGTTTGTAAAATTTAAAAGCGCTAGCTAAGATAGTAAAATTTGGGGTGCTACCACTACACATAGTACCAGACCGGTTTCCTATACTATTTTGATACCAAGTGCTTAGGCTAAAATGTTACTTTATGTCAATTAAAAAAAATACAATTATAAAATAGGTAGCAGAATAGCTAGGAAGGTGAAATCACCTTCCAAAGAAAACCCACTAATTGTGGTTATAAAGAGAATGTCAGTGGAAAATAAATACAAAAGGTTTTAAGATAAGATATAGGAAAACTTCCCAGTTCAATACATCGATCAACATCCCGGATAAGCCTATGCTCTCAATCCCTTTGAATAATCTTGAAGTGAGCTTGTGAGCTAACTTGCAAAGGCCCCTTATCATTAAATAAATAAGGGACCAAGAAATGAGCCCTTCAGTTCAATGTTACCGAGTAACCCATTATACAAGACTAATATACAAGGCCGCATGCAACACATCAGATGCATAACATCAATCACATGAACATGGAATCATATATATTTATTAACTGAGATGCAATTAATATTCCTATATCCACATACTTAAAGGTCATATGCTACCATTAATCATTCACCTTGAAATAAGAGGACTTATTATTAGAACCTCCAAGTGATGCTCTTTGTAGTATAATTAGAACATCACATTATCCTCAGCAGGAAGCTTAACTAACATAACCAACCCACAAACTTCTAAACAACATCACAACAAGAATACCATCCACATTGGTAGGTCATATTAGTTTATTCATTATCATCTAGACTCAAGCCATTAGTGTCATAATTAATTATCTCTCGAATTATATCCATATGGGCTCAATGATCCTACTATTCTCACCAGTGGACCGCTAAATATAATATAATCCAGGGTAATATGCTCCTGGCCATAATTCTCACCGGTGGGCAAGTAAATATAATATAATTCAGTGCACAACACTCTTGATCACTATTATCACTATGGATCAATAAATATAATACAATCTAAGGAAGAACACTCCTTACCACTATTCTCACCAGTAGACTGGTAAACATAATACATAAGGTTCTAACCCACATGATTTTTCATTGTAAGTAATTAGTGTCTTTTTATAGATTATTATTATCCAAGGGTTTCATTACTTGAGCTCAGAATTTCCACTATTCTCACCGATGGACTGGTAATTATACAATCTAGGACTACTCACTCTTGACCACTATCTCATCGGTGGACTTAAAAATATAATACAATTAAGGGAATAATGTTCCTGACTACTATTCTCACTGATGAACTTGTAAATATAATATTATCAAAGGAAGATTACTTTCGACCACTATTCTCACTAGTGGACTGATAAACATAATATAACCCAACGCAGAAGGCTCTTAACCACTATTCTCACCGGTGGACTAGTAAACAAAATACAACTAAGCCCAACTAAAGTAATTTTCCACTTTAAGTGATTAGTGTCTTATTCGTGCCTTATTTGTTTAGATATCACACATAACCATATGCAACCCATGTATGACTTGTAGCCTACTACTATCCTAGGTAAACCCTAACCCCATGGAAACCTTAATTTCCTAAGTTCGAAGTATCCTCACCACCTAATGATCCTTCAAGTACCTAAATTATCAAAAAACCTAAACATGCCATTATCCTTTTTCCCATAAGTCATAGCATACTTCTCCCATTCCTCATACATGATAATAATTGGACCCTAAGGTTACTTTTTAAAACCCCAATTTGGCCCAAATGGGCCTAACCCCTTTTCTACTACTTATTTAGCCCTAAACTCCCACAACCAAGCATATGTTATCATGATTATACATCCCCTAAAGTTTTTTAGCCTAAATCCCCCATTTTGCTCATGTGATACTAACCTTCCAAATTATGCCTCTAATAAACCCTAATTCCACCCTTTTGGTAACCTCTCATCCTTTAGCACTCCATGGACTCCCTAGTGTGTAAAGCTGCTCAACCATGTCATCATTTACTCCTATATCCACTCATAGCAACCAAACCCCTAATCTTCTAACCTATGATGATAGCTCCCTTGGTTTAACTTACCCCATGTATATTTATCAAAATAATCACCCTAATAAATACCAAATTACTAAAATATACTTATTCCATGTAATACTGATAACCATGCTGAAATAGATGATACTAAGACCATAAAACCCCTTCTCGTGTCCAACACCAATTCTCATTTATCATGCATGTTCATTACATTGCTCACCATTGCACATGCAAATTTAATGAAATACCCCCAGACCATAATAATTTGATATCCATACTCTCACATAAGTTTCTAATGCTGCAAAGCCCTATTTTCATACTTGGCACTAAATATTACATAGTATGAACATTTATTAAGATAACTACCCTTGCACCTTCAAAATTTTTGAAATAACCCTAGGCCATATAATGTCAACTCTCACACCGACACGTGTTACTAATACCATAAAACCCTATTTTCATACTTAGTACCAATTATTAATTAGTATGCTCATTTGTTAGGATAATCACCTTTAAACCTTTAAAATTACCAAAATGCCCCTAAGCCATGTAATACCACTATTCATACCCAAACATGTGTTGCTAATGCCACAAAATTCTATTCTCACTCTCATCCCCACATAACATTTAACCATCATATTTATTGGAATGATAACCATCATATATTAGAAATTACAAAAATATCCCTAGACCCTAAAATATTGATATTGATGCTGAATCATGTGTTTATGATACACCAAACTCCTACCTCCATTCCTAACATTACTTATGACACAATTTGAACCCTATTTAGTGTTACATATCATGATGTGTATAAATGAACAAATTACCCTATTCGATTAAAAATGTTTAGGCTCCATTTAATAAAATTTCATTCCTAAAATAACATTGCAAATACCATATTATCATTAGATGAATGAAATAATGACTTTTTTGTTAAAAATATTTATTAAATATAAAATTACCAAACTACCCTTATACCTTAATATTATATAAAATATATCAAATTAATATGGCATAACTCACGCTACATGTGTAGCGTGAGCCATACAACTCAAAGGAAGATGCATAGGAGGGGGTTATGGCTCGAAAGAATGGTGTGGGTGATGGTTGGAGGTTATGGTTTTAGTTGTTGGGTGCAGGAGGTGAGGGACGGGTGGCCGGTGGTTGGAGTGTGTAGTATAGGTGGCTCGAAGGCGGCGGAGGTGGCAACGTGGGTTGTAGGAAGGGAGGTGTAGAAAAAGGAAGAGGGGGAAGATAAGGAGAAGAAGAGAAGGAGAATAGGGAGCTAGGGGAGGTTGTAGTGGTGGAGGGAAAGGAGGGGGAAAGGTGGTTGAAGGGTGGTGCTTGTAGGGTGGAGGTGTCAAAGGAAAGAAGAGGGGAAATAGGTAGGGCTATAGGAGAGGCTGGGTTGGCTACTGGTCATGCAGGGAGGATGTGGCAGAGGAGGCATCGAATATGGTGAAGGAGGGGGTGTTGTAGGGAGAATGGGTAGAGGTAGGGGAAATCGATAGATGCTACTGTAGGGAGAAAGAAGGAGGGATAGGAAGATAGAAAGGAGGAGAAAGGAAGGAAGGAGAAAGGGGGTGGTTGACCGCGGAGGATGGGTTGGTGGTGGAAGGGCCAATGGTGGCTACAGACAAAAGAATTAGGAAAACAGGGGGCAATGAGAAGAGGGGAGAAAAGAAGAGAGGATCAGGGTTAAGAGGGAAAGGCATGAGGGAGATGAGTGGAAGGAAAGAAGAAAAAAAGATGAAGAGGAGGAGGATGAGATGACAGAGGGGGTTCTAATTGTTGTGCAAGGTAGGTGGTGTAAGCTAGTAGGCTAGAAGGTGGGGCGCAGAGCATAGGGAGTTGGCAGGGACAAAATGGAATGAAAGGTATGTGGGGGAGAGGTGACCAAGGGTTTTAAGGTAGAAAATGGAAAAGAAAGGATGGTAAGGGGAGGTGGAGTGAAGGTTGTCCAGTTGATAGACGGGGCGATGCAAGTTAGCAAGGGTATAAGGGGAAGAAAGGGCATGAGAGGGGGAGGGATGATACGAGTTGTTGGGCATAGGTGATGTAGAGGGGAAGAAGGATGGGGAGAGACGGTTTGTGTGGATGAAGAAAGGAAAAGAAAAGGAGGAAGGATTGCCTATGTAGGAGAAAAGAAGAAGAGGCAAGGAGGGGTTAGGCAATTCCAAAGGGAAAAGAAAAGAAAAGAAAAAGAGGGAAGGCCTAGGCTAGCCCGTGTGAGGGAGGAAAGAAAGAAATGAAAGGGGTGGTTCAGGTTGGCTAAAGGAAGAAGGAGAATCAAGAAATGAAAGAAAAGGAAAAAGAAGGAAAAGAAGAAAAGGAAGAAAAAAGGAAAAAGGAAAAAGGAAAAGGAAAATATTTGTAGAGTTGGGATTAGAAATTAGGCTAAATTTGGCTATTGGAAAAAATATTAAATTCGGTTATCCAAAATTTAAGGTATTAATTTAATAAAATAATTTTGGTAAAATTATGGGGTTGGGAGTTTTTTTATAAATAAAAAGAGTAAGATAAAATGATAAAAATAATCATGTTAATTTCTTAAATTATTGTATTTGTTTTTTAATTCAAAGGTCCAAAAAATATTTAAATCAATAATTTAAAGATTAAATTATTTATGATAAAATTTCAAATATTTAAATTTTAGATTTTAAAATTTTGAGTGTTACAAATATTGCCATTTAACGATATCATGCTCAAAATTGCCAAAATCATGCATAATGTGAAGGAACCTAAAACTTGTTTAAATTCCAAAGAAGAAAACTGTACCATACACTAGAATCCTATAATACAATTAAATCTTGTTCAACACAGAAACACACCAAGATCATGAGACCACAACAACAACTAAAGGCCTCATTCATATTAAAGATAAAAACATCTTACCTCATAGCAAATCTTTTAATGCAAAAAATACTTCTAACTTTATTCCTTTCTACCAAGATGATGATTCCTAAGAGAATCAATAATCAAACACACTGAAAATCCTTTTCAAAATTTAATAAAAAAAATAAAAAAAGGATAAAAAAAATGTCAAAACACAAGCTTTTATTAGAATTGAAATCTAAAAAATAAAAAAAAAAACGAATTCAACCATTCTCAAAACCTTAACCGTTCGTTTCTTAAAAATAATAAGATAGAGCTAAAGCTAATATTAGGAGAAGAAAGAAGACAACAATTTCAACAAAAGGATAGAGAACAAGAGGCAAGCTTATACTTTCCTAATAGAGTAAAAGTGGTGAATACACAATACTGGGATTTTTTTACAAGGGGAAAGGGAAAGGAGTACCAAATGCCCATGATAAGGAATGAATTGAATCAAGAATTGGGTTTATATAGGGGATGTGTTGATAAACATACCCAAGCGGGAGAGAGGGAAGTCTAACTTAGTTTGAGTGTAGGCAACACAAAGTGTAAGGAGATCACAATTTGATGTAAAGGAAGTAATGTGGGACTAAGAAGAGACATGGCATAGCTTCGATAAGTTAGGAGAGTGGTGTAGAAAGTAAAAACTGTATCCATGGCTACCGAAAAAAGAGTGGAAAGTAAGGGGGAAGAGAGAAGGTGAAATATGCCTCAAAAAGTGCTTTGGGAAAATTTTAGCTAATTAAATTTATAGATTTATATGGATAATGTAAATTAATCACAAATTACTAAAATAAGCTTATTAGCACAAATAGATTCTAATTATAAGTTTTCATAAATATTGGAAAAAGATTTGAATCATAATATGAAAATGATATGAAATCCTAGGATAATTAGTCGATTAAATTGAGCAAAGTAGTCAACTTGTTTATCAGGAAATAAAATTGCAAGTTCTTGAGCATATAGATTGATCTATTCCGCAAGCCAATCGATTGGTGAGATTGAAATTCATAACTTTATTTAAATTTTAATCCCTTTTCAAAATCTAAACTCATTCATTATTATATGAACAAATTTTTAAAAATAATATAAATAATTTTAGGATGGGGTATAACAAAAATATTAGCATCTAGTACCACAAAAAAATAATGAAAATTAGCTAAAATCGACATAGGAAAAGGGTTAGAAAATAACCGACATAAAGAAAGCAACATGAGGCTAGAACATAGCAATAGTGGAACAAAGTCCTGTAACAAGAGGGTTAGGTGAAGAACTATGCATCGGATAAGCATGATTGTGTGAAGAAAAAGGTGAATTATCATGCATGTACCACATGCACAAGAAGAGGAGGAAGAGCATGCATAGGTTCTATGTGAGGCACATGGGCACACGAGGAGAAAGCAAGGAGATAAGTGCATGTGTTTTGTATATGTAGAGTACGTGTCATGCGAGAGAGGGTACGATCTTACAAGAGTACACACAACATTTCTCTAGCACGCACAGGTTGTGTGCCTAAAAAAACAAAATAGACCATGATGGGGGAAGAAAAGAAATGTCTTGGGATGGTGATGGTTGTGTAATGATGAGGAGGATTGATGGGGAGGTAGTGCTCATGGGTTGTAAGGGAAAATGGTGGTGCTTGGTGGTTGGTGGTTTTGAGGGGTTGTGGTGATGGTTATGCTGGTTTGAACAAAACTAGAGGTAGGGAGAAGGGATAAGAGGAATAGAATGTTTGAGAGAATATGTAAGAAGAACATAGATCAATGATCTTATTTTTGGGTCAATCAAAACACAAAAAATAATAATAATGAAGGATGAGGGGAACTTAAATGAATGATGGCTTGCGATGGGTGAGACGACAAAGGTGAGGAGAACACGTGTGACAACCCCATTTGTAAATACTATTTTTTTCTTATAGCAATGCAAAAATTGATATACAAGTGCAACCTATGAAAAAATGGGGTGTTACCACTGTATCTATCATAAGATAAGTGCCTCACCACGTACCTAACATTACATACAAGGATAAGTATCCAACCAATCAAACACAAAGAAGAACAAGAGTGTCAAAAAAAAATATTGGAGATAGAAAAATTCAAGGTTTACAACCTGGGCTACATAGGCCCAAAATCCGTATGAGATATTTGAGAAGAAGTCACTAATTAGAATAAATCAATTTCAAATGAGATAAACCTTGGTCACTCAAGGGCCACAGAGAAAAGTCTTCGAGAACGCCTATGCTCAACAACCAAATTATGGTGAGAGGAGGATGGATGACTTACTAGTTGTCCTTATGAAACTTATAAGAAACCTCCTCCTCTTGGGATTGAGTAGGGGATTACAATAACAACCATATAAATATGCATATATACAAAGAAAACAAATCAACCACTATCATGAAAATCATAGTAGAAGTAAGACCTACACCATATGCTCACAGTACGACATACCACATGCATATATATCAAAATGTACATTCTAATGGTACAATCACAAAGGTCATACAAGACATATTTTCATCAATAGAAACATTCTCAATCATAATCATACCAATATACAAGGGTACATAGATTATAAATTACATACTACCTTCTTAAGGAACATGGATTACTTATACTATCCATAAAGCAGTTTTTAGAGTATAACTTGTAGTGTAATGTAAAATCAAAATTACATACATGACTTTCTAGTCATGGATTTTAAAATAGGTGGATCATGATTACGATAGTAATTATTCATGGAATCATTTTATTAAAATAGAAATGTAGAAACATAACACAATATGAATTAAAGGGAACCATATTATTAAAATATAATTTAAGGAGAGCTAAAGATGAGTTACACAACATATTAATAATGTAAGTGAGGTGTGAGCTCCTTAAGTAATTATAGGGCAAAATATTCACAAATTAGCAAAATAACCATATAAAGATCAAGCATAAATAATATAAGGCCAATTAATACTTCTTGGATTTTATTTCGGTTATTATTTTGTGTTAGATGGATATAGTACTCCTTTATGAAATTACTGAGTAATAGGTGATCATAGAATTATTTGCCCCAAGTTATTGAACAATAGGTGGGGTTATTCCCAATGGTCTCTCTATACCATGTAAGTCAAACCAAATAAATGTACCTAAAGTCCTAACTCATGTCGAAGTAAACTTGTGGACATAAGTCTTTGCTCATGCCAAAGTAACCTGGTGGAGATAAGTCTTGGCTTATACCAAATAACAATCTTGTGGTGACTAGACCCTTTAGTATCGGTGCCTCCTAATAAATCATAAATGTATAGAGTAGGAAAGGAATAAAGATTAATGAGGATATTGAGATCAACTAGTATCCCACCCGAAAGCAAAACATTAGATGGCAGACTAACCCCTAGTAGCTAATCGAGATTCAAATAATCTAAGCCTATCATGGTGCTCATTACACTTTAAGTGATTAAAATCTTATTAGATTGGGATGTCATATCACATAAAGTCACTAAAAAAATTTAACACAAAGTAACAAGGCATTTCAATTCAATGCACCCGCATAAGGTTCTCACATCATCGAGTGTTCCCATTTGGTTATCTTCTATTGATTACTCCATTTCGTGATCAATTATGACAAGTGCAAGAATTATATAATGTTATTATCATCCATAAATGCCCAAGCCTACATTTGATTTCCATTTATTCCCTTTTTTTCACAATTCAAATCTTGATCAAAGCCTAGGGCTAAAGTCGAAGTTAAAGTTCATTTCTTCCAATTTAATCCCTGTGGCCAAAGATGAAGGTCTAATTAGAGGTAAAATAGAGTCCAACCCTAAATCATGATTATTTATTTATTAATTTCAATATCTATGTGAATATCACTAGTTATATATAAGTTCAACTTAAAGCCACCATATATGTCCATGTAATTTTCTTTTACTCTTGCTAAGTTATTTAACTTAAGTGGTTTCACATGTTAAGGACATGATATAATTCATGAGTGGCCTATTATCCATCATATTAATTTATTACATAAATACTATCATAATAAGATTCCATATTTATCCATCTAATCATCTACTCAGGTTATGGTTAAGAGAAATGCCCAATTAGTAAATTAATGTGTGCATTGGCCAACTAGGCTAAAATTTCTCTTTTCTAACTTTAATTCCTTATTTGAACTTTATTAATCTAGGTAAATTTATAGCTACTATCATCTTAGGTCATTATTCAACCATGAAAAAACATAAACATCACATTCAAAGATAAATAGGTAAGAAAGCAAAACTAGTTGAGACCAATCGATGGGTCACACTGACCAATCAATTGATTTCATAAACCAGCCGATTAGCCAAGGAGATGTCAAACTTTTTATTAGTGGTGAAGCGGTTGATCATCCACCTCACTGGTTAACTGTTCTAAGAACCAATCAATCGGTCTGGTTAAAGTAGTTGATGTGTCTATCCCAAGGCTAAGACTACTTAGGTCATAGATCAACGAATCAATTGTTTGACCCAATTAATCAACTATTATGGGGGCCATTTCATGGGCTTTTTAAAACAAATCGATGGGTTTCAATGGAGACTAAGACAACTAAAGTAATGGGACAATCATAGAGACTAGTTAATTAGTTGGGGTGAGAATGACCTAAAAAAACTCACATAAACACAATTAAATTCCATAATATTTGTGAAATTAATCGTAGGTCATTCAAGGTTTGTAAAAATTAGTATTCAAGAATAAATATGCAAAATACAAAAATCATGTTGGGTATCCCAATAGAATCATGCATTCACATTAGAGACTTAATAAGAATTTGAAAAAAAAAATAGATGCATTACATTCTCTTCTAGCTAGACCTTCATGAAAACAATCTATGCATTGTGTTACAGATGATACGTAACTAAGATGTTCAGAATACCACCGATAATATTAAGTTCAAACCATATTTATGAGGCTTATGCACATAAGATTAAAATTTAATCTTGCTACCAAATCCTTCATTATTTTAAGATCTACCTACTCTACACATTCTTATGATAAGAACTTATATTTCCTCTTGAAACATGGAATATAACTTTACTTACATGTAATATTTTCCAGATAATAGGGAAGACAACGGTTTACCTTAAAAGAACTAAGATACACAACAAAAAGAGAAAAAAGTCTCTAAAAATCTGAGCCCTTTTTGTAAACTTAAACACATTTTAAGAAAGATAGATTAATACTGAGTAAAAATTTTAAAGATGGATTAATGATCAAATAGGTTAAAGACTACTCAAGAATAACACAGAGTTGGGTTAGCAAAATTCCATTTAGATGCAAGAATTTTCCAAACAACTCTAGCCCAACAAACCAGTCAATTGGTCTATTTAGAATAACCGACTAATCTACAGACATGTTGATTGGTTTTGTTGAACCAAAACCCTTGTTAAGATGGTCAACTAGTCAATTGACTCATAGAACCAATCCATTGGCTACAAATCTAACCATATCAAAATCATAACATCACCATCACAAAAACTATTGATTAAACATGCCCATATAGCAAGTCATGTCGAATTTACATAGAAAAAATCATATATCTCATGAAATCATGCTTTTTCTCAAATTTCTTAAATATTCTAACATACATCACCAAAATACCAACAATTTCATATACGCATTTGAAGATCATAAATTTGCCAACTATACTAGCTCACATGCTCATTCATACTTCAAAGAAAACCTTTTGCTGGAAGATTTTAACTTCTAAAATCCTTTAAAGAAAAGTTATAAACTCTCAAATTTTCATATAATTCTTATAAATCTAGAAACATGAACTAGGGAAAGATAATAGAATTAACGCATCGAAGAGAATCCAAGGAAAAAAATTAGAAGAAAGAAAAACTCAACTTTTCCCAAATTTAACTATTTCTTACTTAAGGATAAAACAAGATAGAGCTAAAGGAAGGATCAAAAGAGGTACACAACTTATGTTGTACGTTCAAAGTGAAAAAGAATGGAGTGTAAGTATTGAGAGAAACTCAAAACATTTTGATAGCTAAAAAGAGGTAATGGAGATGATGAAGGGCATCTCAAACATCCTAAATTAAAGATAATCTACATATTAATTTTTTAAATTTGAAGACTTAAAAACTCTTCTCATTTATGTCAAAAAGTAACTAGATTAACTAGCAGCCATGTAAGCCATGCAAACTCAAATCACTAGCCATCAACCCACATATATATATGGATACTTTTGGCTACAATAGGGCCCTATAAAATATTTCCTACAACTGGCTGCAAATATGGCTCCATTTTCACACAATCAAGCCATTACCTTATCCACCTCTATACTCCACCTACTTTCAACCGAAAATGACCTACATTATTAACCATTTTTTTGTACAAGAATTAGGTACATTAGGAAGGTAATTATGGGAAGATGAAGACCCTCAAGAGCTAGATTAAATTAATGAGAAGTAACCTCCATAGCCTCAGCATTCAAGCAGCAACAACTAAAAAGGCTCTCTCTTTTCTTATTTCTTTTATTATCGAAACTTAGTTAAAGCATATAGTTTGACTTTCTTAGTATGAAATTTATGGTTCCTAAGCCTTTTTATAAATTATAATAATAGATATAAAGTGAAGGGTGGATATTTATTATTAAAACCAATTAACACTAGCTAATTATAGTCTTGCAACCTTAGTTAATCTATGTTGGTGCCAACAATGAGTGAGGGTATAACCATTCTACCTATTATAGGTTAGATTCCATCTGTAACCCTTAAAAGTTTACTAATACTCATAAATAGAGTGGGAGAGGCTAAAAGGGATGGCATATTTGAATGTTAAAAACTTCTTGGTAGTTGAACCAAATTCCCTCCTCAAGATTGAAGTATAGCCTTGAGAATTATCTAAAATCTTACACCACTTAGGCTAAGAGTTGAAACCTTATTTAGTTTATGTAAGTACTTGGTTTTGAAGGCCTCAAGATCAAGCTATCCTTTTAGATTTACTTACTTATTCATTCTTCTTTTATTTTAATTTTGACTTTTGTTGAAAGCCCCCCCCCATTTTCAACACCAATAAGTATCATGGTTCCATTTGTTTAGCAATATGCATCAAAATAGTATCAAAGCTAAATGTTGGTATCTTTGGGGTAATAATTTTGCCATCACCTTAATCCTTAAACCATTATCCATTTCATTCATCAACAAAAGTTTTCTTTTCTATATCTTTTTTTCCAAAAAAAATTAATAACCTATTTTTGTTCTTCTTTGTATCATCTCAAGTTATAGCAATTTTTTTATGCATGCCAAGCATAAACATGGAAACTCAACCTATTTCAAAGGGTTTTGAGTCTTGATGATGTGGAAGGTCATCAACACACAATATTCTACAAAACCAAGATCTTTTAATGGCCACAATTATTGCAAAAAATCTTCAAAAGTTTTGTGTAAACTCAACTCGATGAAGTTGATTTCGTTATCGCTCTTAGATTTTAATTAAGATCTAACCTAAGATCTTTAACCTTATAAAGAGAAATATTATATTTCTCAATAGAATACACTCTACTACTCTCCAAAGATTTCAGTCAAAGAAGAAGAAGAGGTGAATATGAAACACATGGCCTTGGTGTAATTTTCTCTATTTGAATGTCAAGATATGCATACTGATCTACTGAGATCGAACATATACATGGCTATATATATACATGCACACCTATAGGACCTTTCATTAATAAGCTCATACATTTGGCCTTATTAATAAAAAAAACACCTTTGAGGAATGAAAAAAACATATATATATATATATATATATATATATATATATATATATATATATATGAGTTATAATGACATTTTATAAGCACTATAAAGTATACAACAAAATAACAATGATACACAAATTCTAAATATGTAATATATAGATTTAACATATGTAATCTAACTTTGTATCTTGTAGCCTTGTTCTTCCATGCACTTTGCAATTATTATAATGCCATTGTCTTGTACATCAAAGATCTTCAATAGCTTGAACTTCTTGCAAACATATACAATCCTTTCAAGAATTACTCAGCAAAATATTAGAAGCATAAGAATTTTTAAGCACAATGGGTTTCATCTCCAAGTATGCTAATTATTCTTATTCTTCATCCCTTAAAAAATAAGATTGAGAGTGAGCTAGAGATGCTTCTACATCATTATTCCATTGTAAAGAAGAATATGCCATCAAATTAGCATTACTATAGTAAGGAGATAAGTCACTAATGTTGAAAATCTTAGATGCTCCTCCATAATGTTCAGGCACGTCAAGTTCATCTGCATTATTTTCAAATGTTCTTAAGATTTTGAATGGTCCATCCACTTTTGGCTTTAGCTTGGTTTTTCTTAATTTTGGAAATATTTCTTTTCTTAAATGCAACCATACCAAATCTCATATTTTAAACACTTGTTGAATTATATTTTTATATGCTTGAGTTTGATATTTGGCATTATATTTTTCTATGTTAGCTTTGATATATTGATGAGGTTTTTTAAATAATTTGATTATTCCCTTGGCATCATAATTTTTAATATCTCATCTTTTAAAAGACAACATATATATGGGTAGATAAGGATTAACCCCATAGAACCTCGAAAGGACTCGAATGAGTTGAGCTAAAAGGACTCTTATTATACGTAAATTCAGCATGTGAGAACTTTATATCCCAATCCTTAGTACTCTTATTTACTAAGTCTCATAGCAAAGTTCCTAGAATTATATTAGTCACCTCGATTTGACCATCCTTTTGGCAATGATGAGAGGTACTAAACAATAACTTAATACCTAACATATGACAAAGTGTCTTTTAAAAGTAGCTCAAGAATTTAACATCTCTATCCAACACAATCATTTTGGGAATATAACCTTGGAAATATAAATTTGCTATATATGTTGCATTATCAGTCTTCTTACAAGAAATAAAATGTTTCATTTAAGAAAATTGATCTATTACCACAAGAACATAATCCTTACCCCTTTGTATCCTTGGTAAACCTAAGATAAAATCCATGCTAATAATTTTCCAAGGTTTATTAGGAAATAGTATAGGAGTATATAAACCCTTATGGAAGAAACTTTTACTTTTTTGACAAGTCAAACATCTTCGGATGAGTTTTTGTGCAAATTTTATCATTTGTGGCTAGTAGAAGTTTTCTTATAGTATTTCCATAGTTTTATGAACTCCAAAATGTCTAGATATACCCCCTCATGTACTTATTTAACAAGTAAATCATGTACACTAGAAGAAGGTATACACAACTTATTAAGTTTGAAAAGAAATTCATCTTGTGGTAAATAATTACTACAACTATTATTCTTTTTGCACGCATTATAGATGTCAACAAAATCTTCATCTTTATCATATAATTTCTTTAACATCTTAAAACCCAATAATTTAATAATCAACATAACTAATATCATGGATCTTCTAGACAATGAATCTGCCATAATATTTTATTTACCATCAAAATATTTGATGGAAAACAAGAAGGATTGTAAGAAACTAATCCATTTGGCATACCTAGGACTAATCTTCTTTTGCTTGAGCAATTATTTTAAAATCTCATGGTCCAATGCAAAACAAATCTATTAGGTCTTTAGTAATAATTCCATGATTCTAAACTTCATATGATGGCATAGAACTCTTTATCATATGATAAATAGTTCAGTTTCACTCCATTTAATTTCTCACTAAAAAAATATAATGACTCCTTTTTATTGTGAGAGTACACCCCCTATCCGTACCCACTTACATCACACATAACCTCAAATAATTTATCAAAGTCGGGTAAAGCTATTACTGGTGCATTGCATAGATTACTTTTTAAAGTTTGGAAGGCTTTAATTGTATCCTCACTCTAATTAATTTCACCCTTCTTCATGAGTTGTGTTATTGGTGTTGCAATAGTAGAAAAATCCTTAATGAATCTCCTATAAAAAATTATCAAACCATGAAAATTCCTCACCTCATGAATATCCTTAGGTATCGACCAATATTTAATAGCCTAAATCTTTATCATATCAAATTTAATACCTTTACTACTCACAATATATCCAAGGAAAGCTATACTCAAAATTATAAAATCACATTTCTACATTTTCCATGGAGTTTAGTTTCCCTCTACTTATCAAATAATTACCTTAAATAAATAAGATGATCATACTCATTTCTACTATACACAAACAAGTATATTATTTAAGTATACCACAATGAAAATTCCCAAAAAAAGGTCAAAGAACTTCATTTATTAATCTCCTAAATGAACTAGGTGTATTACATAAACCAAAAGGCATCACTATCCACTCATAAAGACCATAAGTTGTTTTGAATGTAATTTTCCATTCATCCCCTTCTCTTATTATCATTTGATGATATTCACTTCTTAGTTCAATCTTAGAGAACACTTTCATTCCACATAACTCATCTAACATGTCATCCAATCTTAGCATAGGAAATCAATATGTAATAGTTATATTGTTCACAGCTCTTGAGTTAATACACATGCGTTAGGTACCATCCTTTTTAATTACAAGTAATGCAGGCACACAACATAGACTCATGTTTTTCCTCACACACCCTTTTCCTATGAGCTCTTATTTTTGTTTTACTAATTCCTTAGCCTTCTCTAGATTACATCGAAACATAGGAATATTAGGTAAATACACACCAAGAATTAAATCGATGGCATGTTCTATTCCCCTCTTAGGTGAAAATCCAGGTGGCAAGTCATCAGGATAAACATGATGATACTAATCAAGGAGTTTATATAATTGACAATTTTCATTATTTCTCTCTCCTTATAGGTATTTCTTTATAATCATAGTACGACAACTTCCTTCTTCTTGAATACATTTAACCATAGTCTTTTCATGTAAGAATAAACTTTTTTATGCTTGACTATGTTATCATTATCACATTTAGAAGGTTTAAGTTTATGCTTCTTCTTATCGTTCTTAACTAAATATTTATTAGTAATACTATTATGAATAGAATTTCTAGCATACTACCATGGTATACCCAATAATATTGCACATGCATCCATAAATTAAATATCAGATAGCACGGTATTATGATAATTACCAATTTTAAATAATATTGGGGTTTATTTAATTACCTTGACTCCATTATCCTTATTTAATCATTGAAGAGAATAATGCTTTGGATGTGGTATAGTTTTCAACCCCAAATCCTTCACCATCCTCTCATTGGCTACATTTGTATAAGATCTACTATGAATGATAATAAGACAAACCATATCTTCCACTTTTACTTTTGTTTTAAATATTTTTTTCCCATTAAGTATGTTGCTCACTAGCTTGGACTTGAAGAACTCATTAAAAGACATAACAAGAACATTATTCCCCCTTTGATTCACTAGAAACTTCCTCAAAAGGTTCAAATTCAGGATCTTCTTCACATGTCCATAGCTTTAATTTCTTACTTAGATGATACCCTTTGATTGGGACATTTGTGAGTGTGAAGTGTCCAAACCCTCATCAATTAAAACATTTACTAGTAGAGACTTTCAATTTACTCTTGCCTTTATCCTCTATTATAATCCCTTATTTTTATCAAGATTTGTAGAAGTTGAAGTACTATCTCCAAACATTGCATCTTGAGTGCTTGCATAGTATTTTGTAGATGGAGTACTTTGTTTAGCATGATGCTTAGTGGATTAAATTTAGTTTTTATATTTTAAATATAGTTTAATAATTTCATCTAAATAGTTATATAGATAAGTCTCAAACTTATCTGGAATCATCATGTTAAGGTAGCCTAAAAATCTAGCACATGTTTGTTCCTTCCTTTTATGGATATCACATACAAGTGTCAACCTTTTAAACTCCCTAACATATTCTTCAACAATTAGAAGTCCTTGTATAAGAGTAGTCAATTTAATAAATTTATATTTCTCATACTCTTTAAGGATAAACTTCTTCCTTAATTGCTTTTTAAGTTTCTCCTAAGATTTTATTTTTGATTTACCTTCTCATTCCCTCATCCTCTTTAGATTATCATATCATATCCTAGCACACTTCATATATTTAAAAGGAGATAGTTTAAATTTTTGCTTATCTTAATAATCATTAATATCAAAGATCTACCCCACTTCATGTAACCACTTAAGAAATAATTCTATATTATGTTTACCATTAAAATTGGTAAGCTCAATTTTAATGCCTTAAACTTCTTTGTGAAGATAATTTGGTTGATGGTCATGGAACTTTCGATTAATTCCACTCCTTATAAACTATTTTATCATGGTCTATTCTTGAATTTAGATAACTTAACATAAGTGGATTATTTGATTTTATATCACTTTCTAATTGGTCTCCATAGAACTCATGTTGTTCTTGGATGTTTGGGACCGATTCTTGTTTGGTAAACCTAGGTTCTAACTTTTGTAGTTGAATTTACATTGTAGAAATTTTTCTAAGTTGAGCATTAGTGGAATCTAAATTGTTTGAAAGTTTTTTATTAGATTCAACAATGGCTTGGAATTTTTTTTCCTTCTCCATGATTCGACTACTACAATCCTAAACACTTATAGATTCCACTAGTTTTTTTTTGGTTTAGTCGATTATACTTGATACAACCCTATGCTATAATGTAATTCTTGTTCAATTATTGCATAAAGTTTTGAGTCCAATGAATCCAATATATAATAATAAAGTTATTCTATTAATCACACAACAAAAACAAGTAAACTTAAAACACTTGTCTTGCTAAAATCTTGATATACAATTCAACAAGTTTCAAAAACTCAATTCGAAAACCCTTAAATTTTGTGTAAGTAATCGAACCCTAAAAGTATAAGTTTATGTAGGATAAAATATCCTATAAATATTCAAAAACTCTAATAGATAAGGACACTCAATAATTAAACACTAAAATATAAAAAACATATGATCAAAAACCAAAACAAACACACTCACACTACTCGGCCAAATGCTTCAATGAAGCAAGTTTCACAATCGTGCATGGTTAATTGATTCCAATGATAAATTATGATCACCACACGTGATCACAAAAAATTAAAGGCAAATTAAGCATGCACTTTTTCATGCAAAAACTCAAAATTCAAAAAGTTCAAAAACTACACATAGCATACACAATTCTGCACACTACACCCATGAACTTTTCAAAATTATGTCAAACTTGCCATGCAATAACAATCAATATTCTTCCAAGAACCATGAATGGTTGTGTTATTATATGCAAGGACACATAAAACATGAAAAGTTTTCAAATGATTCAGAAAGAATTCATCAAGATTCAAATGATTCAAGCAAGAGAATCAAGAATCTTACAAGGACTTCTGAGGTTGCTTAGGTTGATGTCGAAACTTTAGTAAAATTATACACTTGAGTTGGTGACACCACGAACCATTCTTTGATACTAGATTTTATTTGGAAGATCATTAACACATAATATTCAACAAAACCAAGATCATTCTATGACCTCAAGTATTGTAAAAATATTCAAAAGTTTCATGTAAACTCGACTTGATGATGTTGATTTTGATATTGCTCTTGGATGTTCACTAAGATCTAACCTAAGATCTTTAACATTATAAAGAGAAATTTTTTGTTTATCAATAGAATAAACTCTATTACTCTCTAAATTTCTCAATCAAAGAAGGATTAGAGAAGAAGAAGAAACACATAACCTTGGTGTAATTCTCTCTATTCAAATTTCATAACATCAAACATGTAGAAGGCTATATATATACATGCACACATGTAACCCCTTTCATTAATAAGTATATATATTTTTCCTTTATATTTCATCTTAGTGCTTGGTGTGGCCGTAGCCGGCAAGCAATTTAAACCCTCTTGTTGTCAATTGTAGCACTGGTAAATAAGGGTATCGTTCTAGGCCGGGGATTGAGAGGGCTCACCTCTATTTAACTAGCTTGGAAATAAAACTAAAACTAAAAATAAAAATCCTAAATAACACAGAATAAATAAATAAGAAAAATACTAATGGGGGTTATAAAAATAATAATAAAGGAATAAATAAAATAAAGTAAACTAATAACAATAAAAATAATAGGAAACCCGCGGATATGATAAAGATGCTAGGGAAATCAAAATCCACCACTAGATTAGGTTGAAATATAATATTAATTTCTAAGTCAATATTTAATCGGGAGAAAGAGATCGACCAAGTTGTATACCAAACGCAGGTCCATACACCTTATATTACTTCCCTTAATTAATTAATACGACCACGTGCCTATATTAACCCTATTAAATACTAGCAGTATAGTAGCAACAAGCGGCTCCTATATTTAACTAGATTTAATGCATTAAGTGTAAGTGGAAGGCTGTCAATCTAAGTAACCAGACTAGTACACAACACATGTCTAGCTGTATTTCCTTTCCTTGACCCACACGTATCGAAACGTTTTACTACTTCGGTTAGAATCACAAAACTATTAGGTGAATTGTTATCTAACCTAGCTGCAATTTATACATATAGATGCTAGTATACTTAGATGGCCACCTCGCAAACAAATAATCCTACATACTGTCACTTATGAGGAAACCAGAACAAGGTATGCACCAAATAAACTATACTTGACAGAATTATACATATAAACGATAGCAATTAATATAGAGTCAAGAAACAATCTCACAAAACAAAGAAAATAAAATTATAATTCAAACCCTAATCAAGGGTTTCAATTTATTCCCTATCAATAAATAATCAGCCAGTCATAATTATAGAATTAATTACACAAAAATATGTATCCAAAATATATATTAAAACAAGAGAAAGAAATAACCGAAATTAATTTTAAATAAAAGATCAAGAATTTATTCAGATAAAAATTAATTCTATCTAAAATAAATTCTACTTGTATAAATTCTTCCCTCTTATTTTCTCTTCTCTCGGTTGTCTTGATTTCTGTGCAAAATTCTTTTTCTTTTTCTTTTTCTGGCTGACGGAGGCTGCTGCGCATGTGCTGTTGAGCCTCGATTTCCGTGCGGCGGCTTTCTTTTTTGTGTCCGAGCCTCTTTCTCTCCTCCGACGTGCGCTTTGTTTGTTTCTTTCCGTGCGGCATCCTCGAAGTCCGTGCGTCAGGCCCTGCTACCTACTTCGTTCCGTGCGGCTCTCTGTGCCTCGCTGCACAACTTTTTCTCTCTCTCTCCGTCCGTCTGTGCTCTCCCTCTCCACTACCGCACACACCGTCTTCAATTAATGTCGTCCTCTATTTATTTCTTGTGACCGATCCCTTTTTTCTGCGTCTTTTTTTCCACGTCAGCCCTACGACTGACTCTTCTTTTATTTTTCTCTGCATTCCTTGCAGCCGATGGAGATAGCCTCCTTTCCACATTAGCCCTGGTGTTGCCTGGCTTCTTTGGCTTCGTTTGGTCTCTTGCTTTTCCCGGGCCTTTGGGCCGTTGGTCCAAAGGTCCGATTTTTATTTTTTTTCTTTTCTTTTATTTAAAAATAAAACCTGCAAAATAAAATTCAATAAATATTAATAAGTAATATTTTATTCCAAATTTACTTAATTTATATCATTTTAGCTCAAATAATGATATTTATGCAATTTTTACCACTTAAGCATAAAACAATAATTATTCCCTATATTAGTTAAATAAACTACCAAAAACTAAGATTATAAGGGTATAAAATGTGTCAAAATATGAACTCATCACACCCCCACACTTAGCTTCTTTCTTGTCCTCAAGCAAGTTATTACTCTAAACAGATAAAATTAAATTAACTAGTCACTTTCATAGGTCTCACGATTACACTTAGCATGTGCAACAAGCCCTTTAAACCCCTAGGTCACCCATCGAGGACGAGTAAGGTCTCGTGAGGGTTTCACAGATGATATGCCCACAAAATCACACACAAATAAAATAAAATCAAACCTAACACCCTTAACCATATTTGTCTCAGAATCTTTTACTTTCAAACGTCAAGATTAGCAATCGACCAAGATTCAGCATTGGGAGATTTAAAAGATCAATTTCAACATATGGTTCACACATAAACATGACAGGAATGAACATATCAATATTATGGATGAAAATATACCACGCCTTAGTCACATCAAGATTCATCCTCATTATGGATACCCTCTATTCTTTTTTTTTTCTCTCTTAGATTCATGGTTACAATTGTATAGAAGCACTCATGTATGTGAGATAAGATGATAAAGATAACAAACAACTCACATATATAAACACAGAAGGCTCATGTTCTAGTGGATAAAACCTCATGAAATATATCAAATACTTGCCAAATGGACCGAACCATATGCTTAACTCCTGTGACTAATCTCCATCAGATCAAAGGCTGCTCATCTTGAGAATAAAATAGGACTTACTTATTGGTTGTAGTGGGGTTTTAAGTTAAAGAAGGGTATGGAGTATTTTAGGAGAGTGGTGCTAAAAAGATCAAGAGCTAGTGGAATCTAATAATTAGATGAAATATAAGCTTAACTCCACATCAATGGTTAATGATACACCTCTCCATCTTCACAATAAAATGTAACATGAATATAACTTTCTCAACATTGTCTCCATAACTCCCTCTCTTCCATATATCTTAACATTTTTTTTCTTTTTTTTTCTTATTATTATTTTTTTTCATTTTTTTTCATTCAAAATATTTTTTTTATCTCCACTAAACATAACCAATCCCCTTTCTTAGCATAAATACATATATTTCTTTCACACACACACATACACAATAACTCTTTATATCCACAACAATTTGATTTCGTTCCACTAGCTTTAAGCAAAGGTAAGGAGATTAAAGCCCAACGGTTATTCAATGTGGGTAATAAAGAAAAGTATATGTTTCTTGTATAGGCTCAAAAGGGTTTCTATAGGATGTATATCATGTATACACAAATCAGGTTAAGATATTTGGTCATGTGATAGAAAATCCTAAGATGCCTTTATCATTTTCTCAATCGGATCATGTTTTGACTATAAGCTTTGACTAGTACAAGAGTAAGTTCTAGTAATTTCTATAGTCCATTACATGATCTATGGAAAATAATTTGATCAAAGCAATTAAACATATATGAGGTTTACAAAGAAATTTTGAATGCCAAGAAAAGTAGATGATTTTATGTAAACTTGCTCAGAAAAAAGAAGGTATATATGGTTTAAAAGCTCACTGAGGAATGTGATGAATCTCAACATGCCATGTCGGTGATTAGACAATCATACATATTCTTTCTCCATTCACATTTAGACACGTAGATATGTGTTCCCTATATCAAAATTAACACAAAAAATCTCTACTTACTTTATCTCGATTTCATGATCCTCTTTTTGTTAGATTTCAAAGATATATTCCTCATTGACTGATTAAGGGTTCCTACAACTCTAAAAACACTAAACACTCTAAAACTCTTAAAAAAAACTTAACACTCTAAAAAAATTGAAACAATATTTTTTTTGACACGTACATAAAACACATGCACCCCCACACTTAAATCACACATTGTCCTCAACGTGTAAACAACTAAGGAAACATGAAATTTAAAGTATGGAGATAAAAACTAAATAAATAACTAGAGGATAGAAAACTCCCTCATGACATTGGGTTGCCTCCCAAGCAGCGCTTGTTTTTATGTCTTCAGCCTGATGTTGTAGTGGTCTACTCATTCGGTGTGGGTCCATCTTGTAGGTGCACCTCTTCAACGTTATGCTCCACAAATGACTCATAATAGGGCTTAAGCCTGTGACCGTTGACCTTGAACTCATTCCCCATCTTCTCACTTTTGATTTGTATTGCACCATAAAGGAAAACATGAGTAACAATAAAAGGACCAACCCATCTAGAACGCAACTTACCTGGAAATAAGTAAAGACGCGAGTGGTAGAGTAGCACTTTTTGTCCCACGACAAACGACTTTCCACAAATCATGTAATTATGAAAAGCTTTTGTCTTCTCCTTATATACCATAGCACTTTCAAAAGCGTCATCCCTTATTTCTTCTAATTCATGAAGTTGTAGCTTCCTATGCGTTCCAGCAGAGTCGATACTCATGTTCAAGTTCTTAACAACCCACCATGCCTTGTATTCAAGCTCCACTGGTAGATGGCATGCCTTTCCATAAATGAGTCGAAAGGGAGACATACCTATAGGCGTTTTATAGGCTGTCCTATAAGCCCATAAAGGATCATTTAGCCTTTGGCTCCAGTCCTTTCGATTTGGGCTCACAATTCTCTCTAGTATCTTCTTTATTTCTCGGTTGGAAACTTCGGCTTGCCCGCTAGTTTGAGGATGGTAGGGTGTAGAGACTTTATGTGTCACCCCATACTTGCATAGCAAGGCTTCAATCGTCCTATTGCAAAAATGTGATCCTCCATTACTAATGATCACTCTAGGCATACCCAACCTAGAGAAAATGTCAGATTGAAGAAACCCTGCAACTACACGAGAATCATTAGTCTGGGTGGTAATTGCTTCCACCCATTTTGATACATATTCTACTGCAAGAAGAATATAGAGGAAACCTTTAGAAGATGGAAAAGGTCCCATAAAGTCAATGCCCCATACGTCAAAAATTTCTACGACTATAATAGAAGTTAAGGGCATCTGGTCTCTAGGACCAATATCATCTGGTCTCTAACATCTATCACATCTCATACAGTAATCATTGGCATCACTGAATAGTGTTGGCCAATAAAAACCTGCTTCAAGGACCTTGAATGCAGTATTTTTAGCACCAAAGTGTCCCCCACAATGCATTGTATGACAATGTGCTAGAATATGCTTGAATTCTGAATCAGGGACACATCTCCTAATTATACCATCAATACCGAATTTCCACAAATAGGGATCATCCCAAACATATTGGGATGCCTCTTTTCTAATCTTAGTTCTTATAGATTGTGGCATGTTAGTGGGCAACTTATGTGTTACCAAATAATTTACTATATCGGCAAACCATAGTGTACTTACGTGTATCCCAAGGAGCTGCTCATCCGGGAAGTTCTCGATTAATGGTATCAGTTCACCATCTTGAATCATTCGGCTCAGATGATTAGCCACTACGTTCTCACTACCTCTCTTGTCCTTAATTTCCACATCAAATTCTTGTAACAAGAGTACCCATCGTATCAATCATGGCTTTGCGTCTTTCTTAGACAACAGATACTTCAAAGCTGCATGGTCAGTAAATATGGTAATTTTAGTTTGAAGCAAATATGACCTAAATTTCTCAAGAGCAAATACCACGGCTAATAGTTCTTTCTCGGTAGTTGAGTAAATCAACTGAGCATCATTTAGAGTCCTTGAAGCGTAGTAGATGGCGTATGGTTTTTTATCCTTTCGTTGTCCCAAAACTTCCCCAATCGCATAGTCAGAGGCATCACACATGATCTCAAATGGTAGGGACCAATCTGGCGGTAATATCATTGGAGCAGTAGTCAAGAGCCTTTTCAGCTCGTCCAATGCTTGTTGATACTCTTTACTCCACTCAAATATCACTTCCTTCTGTAAGAGGTGTGTCAATGGTCATGCAATGCTGGAGAAGTCTTTTATAAACCTGCAATAGAAACCTACATGTCCAAGAAAAGAACGCACCTCTCTCACGCAAGTGGGAGAGGGTAAGTAACGCACAGTATCTATTTTAGCCTTATCAACCTCTAACCCCCTAGATAATACAACATGACCAAGTAAAATTCCTTGTGTCACCATGAAATGACACTTTTCCCAATTAAGCACAGGGTTAGTTTCTTCACATCGTTTCAAAATTAAAGTCAGATTTTCGAGACAAGATTCAAAAGTATCACTAAAGACACTAAAATCATCCATGAAAACCTCAATAATTTTCTCAATGTAGTCAGAGAAAATACTAACCATACATCTTTGGAATGTACCAGGGGAATTGCATAGCCCGAAGGGCATGCATCGATAGGTAAATGTGCCAAATGGACATGTGAAAGTCATCTTCTCTTGATCCTCCTCTGCTATGTGAATTTGGTTTTAATCGGAGTACCCATCAAGAAAGAAATAGTAGGAATGACCAGCCAATCTCTCGAGCATTTGATCAATGAATAGTAGTGGGAAGTGGTCTTTCCTTGTTGTGGCATTCAGCTTCCTGTAGTCAATGCATACTCAGTATCCTGTCACTGTCCTTTGAGGGACAAATTCATTCTCCTCATTCTTCACCACTGTAACCCTTGAATTCTTAGGCACCACATGTATAGGTGCCACCCATTTAGAATCTGAGATAGGGTAGATAACTCCACAATCCAATAACTTGATGATCTCTTTCTTCACTACTTCCATCATAGGAGGATTAAGCCTACGTTGAGCTTCCCTAGTTGGCTTTGCTCCATCCTCAAGAAGTATGTGATGAACACACATAGTAGGGCTTATTCCCTTGATGTCTACTAGCATCCATCCAATAGCAGTCTTATGAGTCTTGAGAACTCCTAAGAGCTTCCTCTCTTCTTCATCTGTTAACTTTGAAGATATGATCACCCGAAGGGTTTCATCATCTCCTAAGTAAGTATACTTCAAGTGATCCGGTAATGGTTTGAGTTCTAATGTGGGGGCATGAATCACAGAAGGTATGGGCTTGTTAGTAGATAAGGGAATTGAAAAAGGAGGGAATCCATACCGATATGGAGGGTTTGCCTCCATGTGAGCTACAACATGCACAAGATGTGGTGAAAGTATTGCTTCTATTTCCTCCAATGGAATCCTTTCCCCCTTTTCATCCAATCCTAAACTTTTCACAAGAGTGGTATCTAATGGGTCCTCCTTTTCCTCCTCAAAATAATCCTGTACCAAAAAATCAATAGTGTCAATAGTAAAACAAGAATGATCATCTACGGGGTATCTCATAGTGTTGAAAATGTTGAAGCTTATGACTTCCCCATCAAATTCCATGGTAAGAGAACCATTATGAACATCTATTTTTGTCCGAGCTGTTCTCATGAAAGGTCTTCCCAAGAGAATTGGAATTGGACTTGAGATGCTATCATCCATATCCAGCACATAAAAGTCTATTGGAAAAATAAGTGTATCAACCTGCACAAGAACGTCTTCTACAAGCCCCTTAGGGAATGTGTTAGAACGATCAGCAAGTTGAATGATCACATTATCTTTCTTAAGCTCTCCTAAACCTAAAGATGCATAAATAGAATATGGCATAACATTAATAGATGCACCTAGGTCTAGCATGGCATTTTCAAACTTATTGTTACTAATTACGCATGGAACTGTGAAACTTCCAGGATCCTTGTATTTTGGAGGTAGCTTCCTTTGTATCACCGCAGATAATTGCTCACTCATCTTCAATACTTCCTTCTCCCGTAGTCTTTTCCTCATGGTGCACAACTCCTTTAAGAATTTTGCGTATTTAGGCACTTGTTTGATAGCATCTAGGAGTGGAATGTTAACTTACACCTTCTTAAATGTATCTAAAATTGCTTGATCACTCTCATCTTTCTTTGATTTGGATAACCTGCTAGGAAAAGGAGCTGCAGAAATAGGATTAGTTATAAAATTTTTAGGAATGGTAGAGGATTTACCATTCAAAGAACTTTCAGATTTCGGTTCATTATCTGTTTGATCACTCGTTTGTCGATTTCCGCTTTTATTCTCATGTTTCTCCATGCTCTCCCCCTCTTTTGTAGCAAGATCTTCTTCCACTTGCTCAATATTCTCCTTGACTTTATTTGAATTATTCTCACATGATTTACCACTTCTGGTTACCACTACATTAGCTGATTCAAAATTGCCCTTTGGATTGGGTATAGTGCTACTTGGCAATTTTCCCGGATCATGCGATTAATGGAACTTAGTAACCATTTCTCCAATTTGCCTCTCAATATTCGTCACTCTCTTATCCATGTTGAGTTGACTTTGTAGCAGCTGATTCTGTCCATTAGATAGCAACTCGAACATCTTATCATATTTATCAGTAGCTGGAGCTAGAGCTGGCAATCGGGCGGGTCGGATCACTATCGGATCGGGTTACATGATAATCGGGTCATATCGGTTTCGGATAATTTCAGATCATTTTGTCGGGTCGGGCTGGGTCGGGTTTGATTCGGATCAACTCAGTATCGGATAATCTCGGGTCATTCTAAGGTCTCGGATCGGGTCTGGTTGAGATCGGATGGACTCGGATTCGGGTAAATTTCGGTTGTTCTAATTTCGGTCCGGGTTCGGATCGGGCTCAGGTGAATTTGAATTATTATATTTTCGGGTCGAATTTAGATTGGATTTAGGTTATTTCATATTTAAGTCATACTTGTGTCATTTTTTTATTCCAAGATATTATTAAAAGCTAATTATTTTGAGATCATTTATTTTAATTTATCTTATTCAATTAAAAGTGAATTATTATATTAATTGTTTTGGGGCCTTAGAATTTTTTTTATCATTATTTCATCTTTGGAGATGTATTTGACATTTTAAATCTAAAAGTTTTCAAATCTTGTCACTTTTCTTTTTATTTTAAGGTGTAGCTTATAATTCAACTCCATTATTAGCTTGGTCATATTGAGTTCGAGTATTATTTTAAGTTTATATTATATTTATATCTTATACGCTCCTTACATAATATTAACTTATAATAATCATTGATAATTGATAACAAATGAAGGCTTTTAAGGTTGTGTTTCTCATATTATTTTTATAAGAAATTGATCACATCATATCAACATAATTTTAATAATTTTAATAATAATAATAATAATAATAATACAAAAATAATGATAACAATAATAATTGTAATTAATGAATATCAATTATGGCAAAAATAATAGTAACAACACATTAGTTTTTTTATTATATATTTTGATTATATTATATCAAGCAAAATAAGATAAAAATTAGATAAAGTAAGTAATATGACTATTATTGACAAAAGACCAACTAATATTGACTTATTACTATTTAACACTGTAGATGTAATAAAAAATATTAATATTCAATTTTCATAATGAATGACTAATATTTTCACTCTAGATTTTTCCTACTTTCCTATGATATTATAGGTGATATATTGCAAGGTATGGCCATATAGATACTAACATATAGTGTTCAAGGCTGCACTGTTATTATCTTATGGTATTAGATGGAATCATAGAAGTGAACTAATATTTAGATGGCATAGTAGAGTTTTTCTTTTTTTTCTCTACTTTTATTTCTATACTTTTATATTGGTATCAATGGATATTTTATTTGTATATACATAAGTGATATAAATTTTATGATTTCTAGATTTTGATGTAAGTGCTAGTATGGATTAGTTGCACATCTATATTATTTCATGCTTTATGAAGTTTTGAAAAATTTGAGTTATGGGTTAATATTAATTTTTGGGTAGTACCAAGTTGAATCTTTATAGATTTATAATTTTTCAGATAATATCGGATTTTGGATAAATAATGGATCGGGTCGGGTCATTTCGGATTTATAGTTTTTCGGGTTATATCGGATTTCGGGTGAGTAGCGGGTCGAGTCGGGTTCATTTCGGGCTTATAATTTCTCGGGTTATATCGGATATCGGATATGTATCGGATCGGGTCGGATAGATTTCGGGCTTTTAATTACTCGGATAAAATCGGATCGGATTTCGGACGGATCGAGTCGGTATTCGTCAGATTTTTCGGGTCGGGTCAACTTTTGCCAGCTCTAGCTGGAGCTTGAGGCTGAAAGGATCCTCCTTGTGATTTTTGATAAAAACCAAGTCCCACTTGGTTGAAACCTAGAGGATTAAGAACATTATTATTGTCTTTCCAATGAAAATTGGGGTGGTTACGCATACCTGGATGGTAAGTATTTGAAAATTCGATGGCATTAGCTTGTGCATGGTCGTCTCCTCCTATTACCTGCGGACATTTCTCACTTGAATGTCCTATTACTGAACATACTCCGCATGTGGTAACAACTCCAGAAGCTGTTGCGATCTGCGAAACAAGAGTTGTGATTTGGTTAAGTCTATCATCAAGTTGATTTACACTCACCTCATTTACTCTTGCATGAATAGAAAGACCATCATATTATTGTGCAGTAGAGGCTCGATTCTTTAATAGCTCTTGTGCTGAAATGGGATCTTTGTCCATAAAAGCACCACCACTTGCTGCGTCCAACATATTCCTTTCAAGCTGAGTGAGACCCTCATAGAAATATTGCAACAAATTCTCTTCCCTCATCCCATGTTGTGGGCATTGTGAGAGTAAAGCCTTATACCTATTGTAGTATGCATGGAATGATTCGTCAGGCTCTTGCTGGATCCCGGTGATCCTCTTTCTAAGTACCGTGACACGTGATGCCAGAAAATATTTGTCTAAGAAAGCACTTGCTAAGTTATCCCATGAGTATATCTGTCCTATTGACAATTCATAAAGCCAGTCTTTCGCGCCATCTATCAAGGCAAATGGAAATGCCTTGAGTTTCAGGATTTGAAGATCTGCCTCTTTGGGGCACATGGAGACACACACAAATTGAAATTCCTTTAGGAATTTATTTGGATCTTCACTTGGGAGACCATGGAATGTTGGAAGACGATGTAGTAGGCTGGACTTTAACTCAAAATCCCTTTCTTTCCCCTCAGCTGGATCAGGATAGCCTATGCATGTAGGTATAGCTTCAGCTATATTATGGGCTGCTTGCTCCCGTAAACTTCTATTAGCTTCTATTTCAGTGAAATAGACAGAATCAGTTGATGATGATGGAGAACCAGAAACTCTTGACTTTCTAATCGCTCGAATGAACATTTCTATCTCAAGATTCACTGGTATCAACTCTCCTTGTGCTTTTCTTCTCATGTGCATTCACCAGTGGATACCTGAAATAAGAGAAACACTTTAATGAAGTAAACCGTACTAAAAAGAAATAAAATAAAAAAACTAAGAAAACTTTGCTAGTATAATATAGGCAAAGTTAGCAATCCTCAGCAACGATGCCAAAAATCGGTGTGGCCGTAGCCGGCACGCAATTTAAACCCTCTTGTTGTCAATTGTAGCATTGGTAAATAAGGGTATCGTTCTAGGCCGAGGATTGAGATGGCTCACCTCTATTTAACTAGCTTGGAAATAAAACTAAAACTAAAAATAAAAATCCTAAATAACACAGAATAAATAAATAAGAAAAATACTAATGGGGGTTATAAAAATAATAATAAAGGAATAAATAAAATAAAGTAAACTAATAACAATAAAAATTATAGGAAACCCACAGATATGATAAAGATGCTAGGGAAATCAAAATCCACCACTAGATTAGGTTGAAATATAATATTAATTTCTAAGTCAATATTTAATTGGGAGAAAGAGATCGACCAAGTTGTACACCAAACGCAGGTCCATACACCTTATATTAATTTCTTTAATTAATTAATACGACAACGTGCCTATATTAACCCTATTAAATACTAGCAGTATAGTAGCAACAAGCGGCTCCTATATTTAACTAGATTTAATGCATTAAGTGTAAGTGGAAGGCTGTCAATCTAAGTAACCAGACTAGTACACAACGCATGTCTAGCTGTATTTCCTTTCCTTGACCCACACGTATCGAAACGTTTTACTACTTCGGTTAGAATCACAAAACTATTAGATGAATTGTTATCTATCCTAGCTGCAATTTATACATATAGATTCTAGTATACTTAGATGACCACCTCGCAGGTAAATAATTCTACATACTGTCACTTATGAGGAAACCAAAACAAGGTATGCACCAAATAAACTATACTTGACAGAATTATACATATAAACGATAGCAATTAATATAGAGTCAAGAAACAATCTCACGAAACAAAGAAAATAAAATTATAATTCAAACCCTAAGCCAGGGTTTCAATTTATTCCCTAACATTAAATAATCAGCCAGTCATAATTATAGAATTAATTACACAGAAATATGTATCCAAAATATATATTAAAATAAGAGAAAGAAATAACCGGAATTAATTTTAAATAAAAGATCAAGAATTTATTCAGATAAAAATTAATTCTGTTTGAAATAAATTCTACGGTATAAATTCTTCCCTCTTATTTTCTCTTCTCTCGGTTGTCTTGATTTCTGTGCAAAATTCTTTTTATTTTTCTTTTTTTGGCTGACGGAGGCTGCTGCGCATGTGCTGCCGAGCCTCAGTTTTTGTGCGGCAGCTTTCTTTTCTATGTCCGAACCTCTTTCTCTCCTCTGACGTGCGCTTTGTTTGTTTCTTTCCATGCGGCATCCTCGAAGTCTGTGCGTCAGACCCTGCTACCTTCTTCGTTCCGTGCGGCTCCCTATGCCTCGCCGCACAAATTTTTCTTTCTCTCCATCTGTCTGTGCTCTCCCTCTCCACTACTGCACACACCGTCTTCAATTAATGCCGTCCTCTATTTATTTCGTGCGACTGATCCCTTTTTTTTGCGTCTTTTTTTCCACGTCAGCCTTGCGACTGACTCTTTTTTTATTTTTCTCTGTGTTCCTTGCAGCCGATGGAGGTAGCCTCCTTTCCACATCAGCCCAGGTGTCGCCCGGCTTCTTTGGCTTCGTTTGGTCTCTTGCTTTTCCCGGGCCTTTGGGCCTTCAGATTTTGGCCGTTGGTCCAAAGGTCCAGTTTTTTTATTATTTTTTTTCTTTCCTTTTATTTAAAAATAATACCTGAAAAATAAAATTCGATAAATATTAATAAATAATATTTTATTCCAAATTTACTTAATTTATATCATTTTAGCTCAAATAATAATATTTATGCAATTTTTACCACTTAAGTATAAAACAATAATTATTCCCCTATATTAGTTAAATAAACTACCAAAAACTAAGATTATAAAGGTATAAAATGTGTCAAAATATGAACTCATCAGTGCTCTTCAATGATTCAACACTAGTTCTAAGAAGACACCACCTAGATTTCTTTCTAGAATATACTTAATTCTCAAGCATTCACTCACTTGGAGAAGAATAATGAGAATTTTGAGAAAAAAAATCATTTATATGTTTTACTTGATTATTGCATGTACAAGGATGGGGGTTTGTCAAGGTGTTTCAAATCTTATTAAATAATTAACAACTTCCTAACTAACAAATTTTTTAACCTCTAACTAATCTAGTTATGGACAACAATCTTAGTCGGCATTAAAAACTAATACTAACATTGTATTATTAATTCAACATTTATCTAGGATTGTAACTAATTAGTAACTAAGAATAATAACCTCTATAATCCCCTATGACACACCTACATTACATATTTTACACACGTCCAACATTTATAACAACAATTATAAAGTGTACATAAAATAAAAAATCTGAACAACATTTATCTTATAGCTTTGTCTTCTATGTCACTTATACATATCCTTTCCTTACCTTTTTAAAAAAAAATAGTTTAGATGAATTCTCCTTCTTGAAAACATGTAAAATATATGCAAGAATTACATAAGAAACTACAAGAATTAGAAGAGTTATTAGATGCTCTAACATCATTTGTACCTTATGTTCTTAGATGCCTGTTAAGTATGAATTTGGTCATATATCCTAAATGTATAATATGGTGGCTTGGATGTCTTGGTTTATATTTTGTGTTAAAATTTTAAACATCATTTTTGGATTAATAAATGGAATTAGTTTTCAATATATAATATCACTTATAAGATGATAATAACAATAATTAAGATTTTATTCAATCATTTTTCTCTAGCACTCAATGTCATTATCTTGGATTTAGTAGGCATGATACCCTTGTGTATTTATTTTTCACTAAGTATATTTTTTCTCTACCATGTTGTGGTTGGTAGAGGGTTCCATATTGTAAGGGTTATGTAACATTATTATTTTTTTACTATAAAAAATATTAACTTTAATACATTATGGAAGAGGAAAAATACCAAACACCTATAAAAAAAAATGGGGTTTTAGAATTGCACGTAATATAATATAGACATTTTCCACCCATCCCATATTAGAAACAAGTTTAAGAAAACTAATCAATTCCAAATACCATAATAGAGTGTCGAAAGGTAAGATATATAAATGATACAAGAAAATGTTTACAAAACATGACCACAATGTGTCCCCTAAATCTTTGAATACATAGGATAGGGTAAACAAAAAGTAAAGAAATATATTAAAATAAAAATAAAATTTTCATTTCCTAGTTTATATGATTCATTAGATTAGTTATTTACACACCATTATTCCTTTTTCTTTTATTTTTCTATATCAAGTGATAGACTGATTACCACTCCATAGTCTCATATATAATAGAAGTCTATCCAAACTAGAGGACATAAAGTCCAGTGAAAGCCAAGTAACCACCAATGGATATAAAGTATAGCCAAAGCTAATAAACCACCTAGGGAACTAGACCATTAAATATCAATACTCCCTAGTACATCATCCGTTTCTTGAGTAAGTAAGGCATAGAGATCTATAAGGATCTTGCCCAAAGGCACCAATAAATGCCCAAAAGTAGACGAATCCTTGGTAGCTAATTGAGGATTAAGTAATCCAGAATCATACACATCTTGATCATCTTTTACTTTAAAAGATTAGTGTATTATTATTCAATACTATATTATCGCATAAGGCCCATGGAACATCAAAGAAACACATCTACATAATCATTCCATCTTAACCATTATTGCCCTCTAAACCATATGGTGGGATTTCCATTAGTGCTTAGCCATGATTAAATAAACCCATTAAGATACATTTATGGAGATAATCTGGATTACATCATCCTCTTTTAGCACCATAATATACACAATTTGGTTATTCCATGAAAACTTTCCAAAGGTACTTATTGCTAATACCATTATTTATAAACCATTTAATCCACAAAATAGGTTATTTAATATATGTCAAGATTTGTATTCTAAAAATTAAAGAATAGTATTATAAAATAATATAAAGTTTTAAATCCTGTTGAGTTGAAAGGAAAAAAATAAACACGCTCTTGCTGAATTGGTCGATCCTTTTAAGCTAACCGGTTAATTAGTATGGTCAGAACAATCCATTATTCTAGAACTAATCGAGAAATTATGATAAATAGGTCAATTGCTTTAAGTAGAGAGAAACCAAGGTGACCATAGACAACCCAATTGATTGGTTTACACTAACCAATCGATTATCCTAAGGATAAATTGATCGGTTTGGCTTAGTTAGTTGAAACGTTTGCTCCCAAACAACACATGATAGACGTTTTAACTTCAATTAAAGCTCTAAAATCTTACCATATCTGAACCATATCACTTTTGTATCAGAATACCAAGGTTTAAGATACTCATATACTGAAACATGCTTCACTCACAAGAATCAACCCTATTTGTCATAAATCAACCCTTTTGTAAGAAAAATCTTTAGCACTTAATCATGCATCATTAAAAATGCCAAAATATTATGAATTCATAAAAAGATTAGAATTTTACATAATACACTATGTCACATGCTTATTCATGCCATATTTTAAAGGTAAGAATGACTGACTTCAAGCTTAACAAATTTTTCCACCAAAAGGTAAACCTTAAGTTGAAATATTTTAACATCCAAAACCTTAAGAAGAAAAAAAGGAGGTTAAAACCCTGAAATCTTTAAAAATGTTTACTAATCAAGGAACTCAAATTACGGCATAAAACAAACTTAGTACCTCTAAGAGAAAATAAAAGAAAGAATCAACTAAATGTAATGCTCATACCTTCCTAAATCTAACTATTTATTGCTTACGAATAAAACAACAAGAAGCTAGAGGAAGGATCAAATGAGAAAACTGAATTAGAGGGAAATCTTGAAGTGGATAAGAATTATCACAAGAGCTGAGAAGCTTAGGGTATTTTAGTGGCTAAAAAGAAAATATAAGGAAAAGAGATTATTAGGGTTATTTATAAACAATGAATTAGTCAAGGAACGAGTGAGGATATTTAAAAAAATAATCAAAAACCCTAATTTTTCTATATGAATCTTGACTAAAAAGGAAATTTTATCAAGAATAGGTTGGCTTCCATTTGATAGCTCAAATGGTGATTTTCTATAGAATATAGGTCATGTTTAACTAGAAAAGATCAAACATAAGAAAGTAAATGTAAGATCGACATGGGAAGAGAAGCTCCCATCTATGTAGATATAGTCTGGAATCTAATCATATATTTTAGAGTCATATAAAGGAGAGAGGAAGAAGAAGACAATGGTGAGGCCATCTTCCCCTTTTTTTTATTGACATTAGGATTTCAGATTCTCTCAAGAAAAAATTAAAGTTAAATAAATGATCAATGGAGTTAAGGATTGATTAAGAATGACTCAAAGTTAGATTATCAAGGTTTTAAATTGATTTAAGAAATTTTTTAGAAAAAAAATCAAGCTTCAAAAATCACTCATCCCGACAAAATAATTGATTCATTTGGTCAGACGAGCAAACTAATTTTTCTAAACTAGTTGATCGGTTGTGCCAAACCAAACTTTAGCTAAACTAGTCAACTGCTATGCCAAGAAAACTCATTTTATTCCATTTTTTTTTTCAAAATTTTCCAATTCCTTATTAACTCAAACCCAAATTATAACTCTAAATCAAGTTAGAAATCATCACAATTTCTTTAAACAATAATAGTTTCCATTTTATAAATCTTATAAATACAAGGTATTACAGTTTAGGATTAATACTATGATATATTAACATGGTGTTAATATTCATATTAAGTGGGTGAAGTATCCTTATAAAATTCATGTGATGATTTGTATATCTAGTTTTTAATCTAGTTTGGTGTCCTAATATATTCATCCCTAATGACAGTTATGTACTCAAGGGGTAGTGGGTGTGGTACCTCTTATAAAGCCTTTTGATATACGATGACTATATATGGTGGACATAGTATCACAATTTGTGTGTTATCTTGGCATGACTTTCATTCATGGTGGATAAATAGGTGTGGTCACTTGAATATCTTAATAATTGGAATTTAAGTGGTCACCCAGTTGGAATAAATAATATATTTTACCTTATATGAGATACATGAGTTATTCCATGTTGTTATCATTGTGTTATTATACATATGCTTGTGTGATAATATGTTATATGTTATTGAATGACCTCAATGTGTGGCATGATCCTTATCATGTTATAGGATAAGTTATTTAAACTAGTACATTATGGTATTGATAATACCTTGTGTCGTTACTGTATCACTCTTACTTTTATCTAATGAGCAAAGAATAAATTATAGGGCTATAATTCTTAGTTAGAGTATATTGAGAATGATGGTGTGGGCCAATAGCTATCTATTTCTTAAGGATCATGATATTGTTTTTTGTATAATTAAGAGTTAAGCTAACCACTATAGATGGGTTTTTGAAATACCCTATAATTAATTATTTTGGAAATAAGTCATTAAATAAGGATTATTGGGGAATTTATTTAATATATTACTCTTTGTAAATTAAAAAGGGATTTTGTAGGGAAAGCTAATAGGAATTTTGAGATAATTTATAAAGGGTATCTTTATATATATATATATATATATTTTGGGCCCTAAATTAGCCTAAAAAGGAGGATAAATATTTTATTTAATTATTTAAATATTCTTACTCTAAGTACCCTAGGGTAAATACTCTAAACATTTATATAAAATAAAATACTAAAATAAAATAACATAAATAAACCTTTACTCCTTTTTCTCCCTTTTTCCTTTTTCTTCTTCCCCCCCCCTCTCGCCGTTGGGCCAGCCGTGACCCAACTCTCCTTTCCTTTCCTCCTCCCCGCGGTCCAGCGCCATTCGGCCCTCCCCCGCCACAGTAAAACGCAGCGTTTCGCCCCTCCTTTCGCTGAAACGCTGCGCGCCGATTAATGAAGTAGCCGTTGCCTGCCAGCTACTCGACGCCGTGCTTTATCCAGAACTCACTCAAAACGTCGGGTTTTAATAAGGATTTTCGACCGTTGCCGAACCGGCCGGTCTCCCCCTTCTTTTTCTTTTCTCCTCAGACCGCCGATCCGGCCACCTTCCCTTTCCTTCCTCCCTCGCACGATCTGCAACACGCCGCCCTTCCCCCTCTGCGCCGACCGCTTGCCCACGCCGCCTGCACGCTGCCTCCCCCCTTCTTGCCCTTCTAGCCGCCCTCCCTCAACAGGCCGACACCCCGCCATCACTCCCAAGCCTGCCCCGCACCCTTTTTCCCTTTTCCCGACCAACCCACAGGTCTGCCATGGCAGACCTGCGTCGGCCTGCCACCGTCGGCCGGCGTGTCCGATTGCCACCTGACCTGCCTTCCTCTGCCCCCCTCTCTCGATTCTCCCCCATTTCGAGCCTATAAATACCCCCCAAGGATCCAGCTTCGGGGGTTTTCAAAACCAAAATCCCAGAAATCACCTTGCGCTGCCCCTACTTCAGACAGCCACCCCGTCGCCGCTGCCCGATCCACCCCCGAAACTCTTCCTTGCATCACCCTCCACCGACCTAGGCCTCCCTCACCCCTTGTTTTGCTCTGCACGCGCCACCCCGGCCGTGCAAAGTGCCCTTCCCGACCAAGCCAACCTCGAACTCCGCCGCCCACCGCCGTGCCGCCACTTCCAACACCCCCTCTACCTCCCAAAACCACCAAAGGAGCTTCCCCAACCTCCCTAGACCCTCTGTTTCCCCTTCCAACCCCTAATTTTCCTTCCTTCCCCCTCCACCACTTCTCCACCTTCCTTCTCCCCCCATCGCCGCCGCCACCGCCGCCGTGCGCCGTGCACCGCCACCTGTGCCACCAGCACCCCTAGGTAGTTCTCAAAACTCCCCAACCCCTAAACCTTTATTATACAAATGCTAATTATTTTTAGAAGCATTATTAGTATTATTCTTACCATTATTATTATTATTATTATTATTATTATTATTATTTAACCTAACCTTGAAATATTTATAACTGCTAGTATTACTAATATTAGTGACCTATAACTTTAGTATTATTATTTTAGCATCATGATTGTTATTATTAATGGTATTACTATTATCATTACTATCATGGTTATTATTATTATTATTATTATTATTATTATTATTATTATTATTATTATTATTATTATTATTATTTTAGTTCCTTGTCACTATTAGTAATATTTCATATACCACTAACCTTACTATCGCTACTACTGTCATCATTATTAGTAACATTGAACTACCACCTTTAATAATAAATATTAGTAAAATTACTTTAAATTATTGTAGCTATTAAGACCTACTTTTATTAGTAGTAGCATGATTAGCTACCTTAAGAATAATGACCATACTTTTACTTATGAAAGTATTATTATTATTTTTATCCCTAATGGTAAGTTAAAGATAAGGGTAAGGTAGAAAGAATAGTGTTTTGGTTAGAGGAAAATTAACCTCTAGTTTTCCCTCTTATAGGCGATTCAAGTCGACATCCGGAGGAGGCGTAGGAACGTGCTCCAAGACCGGTGCCGTGTTAGGTAAGGACGAAGGTATGGCCTTGTGCTATGTGTGATGTGATGTGTTGATGAATGATGAGTATGCCATGTTAATGTGTATTATGCACGTGTTATGAATAACCTATTTTGTGTAGCGCAACGTGGATAATGAGGTATGATGTGTGTGCCTTATATCACATGAGCATGACATGTTTATGTATTGTGTTTATGATGTGTTGATTCGGCCCTCTAGGACATGCATGCTAGAGTTTTGGTATTATGGAATGGGACTAAAAGAATAACAAGAGAGGAATGGGAAGTGAGATTATTAAGGGGGGAATATGGGGTAGACCCAAGTACCTCATCATCCATGAGAGAAACTGTACGTGGAAAGCATGTCTAGAATAAATGAAAGTTGGGAACCATGCATGGGGGCTTGAAAATCTGCATGGTGACTTGGGGTGTCTGCATGAGGTGACTAACTCTTGCATGGGGGTGTGTCTTATGTGAGAAAAGTTGAATTTGGGAGTAAATGAGGGATGGGGAGAGTTGTAGGGTGGTTGGAGACTTGGGGTGAAAAATAGTATGTAGGTTGGTATAAGGGTGCATAAGGGGCCTAACTAGGGTTTCGGTAAGAAAGTGGATACTTGGGGAGTACGATGGTGAGGATGATTAAGGAGGTGTGGATTGTGGGTTGAGAGTGTCAGTTTACTATGAAAAAGGTGAGTATGGGTGTTCCATGTGAAAGAAGAGACTTGGGGTTGAAAAGAGAGAGGTTACTTGTGAAAGAAGTAAGGTGCTAGGGTCTGATGTGGCCAACTAGGGTTTTACTGAGTACATGCGAGGTCGAGGAATAAAAGGGTATGCCTTGGGCTTGACTTAATAAGGGTGAGATGTGGGGGTGAAGAATGGGTAACGGTAAGTGAGAAGAGGTTGGGCCACATAGGTCCAACTAGGGTTTCCAAGGGGAAAACCCTAGAGGTTGAGAATAGGCGAGAGCGATACCGTAGGGTGTTGGGTTTAACCTACACTTCCAGGAGTTGGTCCTTCACCATGTGTGAGCTTAAGGGGAGAATAATGTCGGGGTGTGATTAGGGGTGCACGAGTCTCAACATATGGGACGGGCCCTCTTGAAAGGAAAGCAGTAGAATGTAGTGGGCATGCATGTTAAGGGTGAAGTGTGATTCAATAAGACACGGATAAGACACTAATAACATAAAGCGAAAGACTGTTGAGCCGAGCCTAGTCCGGTCCACCGGTTAGAATAGTGGTCAGAGGCGTTCTGCCCTGTGCGTTTCGTTCCGGTCCACCGGCTATAATAGTGGTCAGAGGCGTTCTGCCCTGTGCGTATCGTTCCGGTCCACCGGCTATAATAGTGGTCAGAGGCGTTCTGCCCTGTGTATTTATTTTCGGTCCACCGGCTATTATAGTGGGGGCATCGGCTCGATAGACCCAAAGTAAATAAGTTAAACCACGGGAAAAAATACTAAGTACTTACAGTGGAACACCATGTTGAGGCGGGGCCAGTCCGGTCTACCGATAAGAATAGTGGTCAGAGGCGTCCTACCCTGTATTTTTATTTCCGGTCCACCGGCTATAATAGTGGGGTTCCCGTACTCACATGGATTATTGAAGAATGTGCGAAATGGACTTATTATCATTAATGAGAACAAAGGATAAGACATCAGAAAGTGATCAGACCTATTCATGCATGTCATCGTATGCTATTTATGAGTTGAATGTGGGCCTTGTGTGCTATGTGTTGGCCTTAGCTCGTCTGTTACCTTACTCAGTACATAGCGTACTGATCACCCGTTTCATGGGTGCTGCTCATTCCCACGAGCAGAGAGCCCTTCTGACCTTGTGCAGGTAGGAGATCTTATTTTCGATGCCTACGACACCTACAAGGCATCGGGTGGGGCCGAGAATTAAGTCTACCTTGGTTGGGGCCGAGAGCAAGTTGGTCGGACTCTTTTACGATCCTCGCTTTCATCTATCTTAGTTTTCGTATTTATATTATGTTCGTATTTTGGAAGAGGAACTTTTAAGTTGTAATCGTAACGACATTCTGACAATGTTGATATCTTGTTTTCATGGATGCTTTATGATAACGATGCTCTTATGTTTTGATGATTCTTATTTACGATTTCCTGGTTTAGCCTTAGCACTTAGTATCGGAACGGTAGGAGTGAATCGGCCCGGTGCCAAGTGTGGCGGTAATACCCCCAAACTCATGGTTTTTAATTTGTATGCTTCCGCTAAACCTTTCAATTTAAACAAAATTTTTCAGTAGTGAATTTGGGGGTGTTACAGTTTTGTTTACTACATTGGAATGCTTTTTTTCCTAATTATTTAAATTCTAGACTTTGATTCCTCCATTTTGAATATTTTGATTATTCCTCTCTTCTATCATATTTTTACCATTTCTATAGTATTATTATTATCTAATGTTAGTTCATTCATGTTGTGTGGTTTTTCATTTGTGTTATCCTATATCAAGTATGAGCTAGGTGGTGATCATGCCTCTTTTATATTTTATTTGGAGGTAAAATCTCCTAATTTTATTTATGGTACCTTCTCATTTTCTTAAAAAGAAAATTTTGAGTTGAGAAATTTCTAAGTCTTACAAGAACAACCTTGTAAGACAAGCTCTTGATTTATACACTTCTACTAGAGAGTAAGTCTTATATCTCATGTTATTTTTATTAGTGTAACAACCCAAACCTACATCCTAGGAGGAAAGTGTTACATCCCACCAACTATATGAAGAACTTATATAGCTAACAATGCTACACAAAACAAATAAAGAAAAAGAAAAATAACTTCTAATTATATTATTGCATAGAAAAGTGAATCCAACAAGATTAAAAATAAGGTTATGTTTAAAACAAAACTAACTTGATATATGTCACATTATTATTATAAAATCTTTCTTAATCCATTTCACTAGCCGGATACCAATGTATTTGATTCTAGACCTTTAAATCATGTCTCGTACAACTTACTTGAAATATTAAAAGGGTGAGCAAACCACAACTTAACAAGTAACTACCCCCACCGCCAAAACATAAATCAAATTAAATTTATAAAGTACTAGAAAATAATGAAAGGAATGACAATAAAAAACACAAATACAAATGGTCATAAAATGATCATCAAAAGCATTAAAGAGTAAACAATGCAAACTATACATGAACTAATTAATCTCAAACAATGAAGGCTTAGTAGGACCAATAATCAATTAACTAACCAATTAGAAAAATAAAACAATCAATAACAACCAATAACAACCAATAAACGAAGTAATTGTGGATGCTGGGGGCCCTATAAGTAGGGAACAATAATAACAATTAATCGATTGTCCCTCTATCGTTTTGTGAGATCTAGTAGGGTATCATACGTAGTGCACTAATAGCAATATCTAGAGTTGTTCATATTATCCGATATCTACTTATTTGATTTGATATCCGAAGCGATCGGATCTGAAAAAGCAAATAACCTATCCATTTGTTTTTTTCAAATCAAATATTCGATCTGGTCACTGAAAAGTCAAATAAACCAAATATTTGATCCGACAAATGTAAATAATATTTGATCTGAAGAAAAATATTTATACTTTTTTTATAATTTTTTATTTTATATATAATTGTATATAAATAAATTTAGATGTGTGTGTGTATAATTTTTACTTACTTCATTTATTGTTTGAGGCAAAATTTAATTTAGTTGAAATTATATTTTTAATATAATCTCTTTTTAGATATTTATAAAAAAAAAATACTTTGCGTGTCAATAAACTCCACATACCCCTTCCTTATTTTAGTTTTAACATCAAATATTTGTTGAGCAAGTCGGATATTTGTTGAGAAAATCAGATATATGCTTGGCAAATCAGATAATATCAAATATATTTGTAATTTGGTGTTTTTTTTATATTTAAAATTTTATTCAGATAATATCGGTTATATTTGATATCCAATCTGAAAATTCCGATATCCAAGTTTCAAATCAAATATCATTTTCAAATATCCAAAAATTTAGATATCTGACAATCAAATATCTGATATATTAGATATTTGAACCGTGAACAACCCTAACAGTATCCATTAGAAATCTCACACTACTAAATGAGCCAAGACTTACCCTGTCCTTTGGGGGCACAATTGCAAAACAAACAAATGATCCTAATAACAAAGATACAATATATATAATTATATATCAAAGATGATTAAAATAATCAAATACAATCAATAAAATACTTGTTCCCAATTTAATTAAAAATACCAAGTAATAAATCATATTTTAGCCATAAATCATTTTATCAAATATTATTTGATAAAAAATGAGTAAAAGCCGATGACCAAATAGTAGGCTTATAGATGAAATGGCTAGGGGGTAAGTTACTCATAAACTAATATTTTATGAATCAATAAAAATAATAAGGAAATTATTATGAAAAATAGATAATACACATGCGCGCGCGCACACACACACAAACAATAAAGACTATAGGCTAGTTACTTACCTCAATATGCCAATCCCAAAGACAACACTAATCCTAATCCGATAATCCTATAGTATTAATAATATACTCTTAATAAATTAATATAGAATAAATGCATACATAGTTATATATGTGTATAAGATAGAAATTAAACTTTTACCTTTAGAAAAGAGAAGTTCATTGTCAAAGAAAAAATAGGAAGCAAAAAGGGAACCTATAACAGGAGTAGAAGAAAATCCAAAGTGATTAAATATAAAGAATCGTATGTGGTGGTAATGTTCAATAGTCATCTTAATAAATTTAATCAAGTAACTCTTCACTTACTAAAATAATTAAAGAAGATGAACTTAATTAAGAAAAAGTAAAGAGATAGCTACCTCATAAATCTATCTACTAAATCACTCATTTACTGTACCATTTTATTTATTGTTATTTTAAATTTCTATTTATTTATTTACCCATTATAATTATTATTATTCATCACTTTTTTTTTTCTTTTTCCCCTTGTTTTTTGGGTTATCACAAGAGTTGTCAACCATTTTATATTCACCCATAACTTATATAAATGAGACTTGCTTCCAACATATTGTAATACGACATAGAAATTGCCAGATTGACTATTACATGGCATCATACGCAAATATAGGATATGTCAAAGGGGTAACAACTATTATCAAGCATATGCCAAAGTAACTTCGGTACATAGTTTAAGCTAGAATCCGGATCATGAATCGAAGAAAGACAATAATGGTCGGCAGTCAGAAATATGCATGGAGAACTCCAGGCATGTGCCTTGCTGTTCCTCCCGGCCCCCATTTTTTTTTTTTTGATTTACATGGAGTGTGCACACTGATAATAATTATCATCATTCAGTTTCCAATTTTGCATATCCTAGTAGTCTCAAAAAAGTAAATAACTTTGAATTCAAATCACTTTTAGTTTACGTCGCCTAATAATTAATAGGCTTTGTTAAACATGAATATATTATGTTAAGTATAAAGGTTTAGCAAAAAGGTGATGATTGATGATTTTACGGGATGGATTCATAAATATCATCATATACTACTGTTTATTGGCACACAGAATGTTCTGTTCCCCCAAAGTGCCACAAAAAAAACAGTGCTAATTAAATTACGTTAGTGATTAGACATGTTATTAATTATTAGTTAAATACTCAACCAAGCATTCACCTTATAGCTGCACACCAGATCAGATAATTATCCGTATATCAACCTATGTATCTAGTTACACGTGTTAAATTGCACCAACGTAAAATGCTACACGCGGATTAATTATATTTGTCTTGCAAGAGAAATAAAAGGACAAACAAAGAAGCATGAAAATTCCAAAGAAGGCTAAAAATAAATAAATAAAATAAATGAAATTTTAAATAATGAAAAAAGGTGATCATAAATTCAGAGGTTTATTGTCAGAGATCCCTTCAACAAGAAATTAACTATGAAATATGTCAGCTGTGTGAAACAAATATATCGCTAGCTAGCTAGGCAGTAGGAGGAGGAGACGTAATGGACGAGGAAATCTTCCTAGAAAGATTGTGTTTGTTATTATGCATCCAAATTTTTAAGACTCTTCTCTTTATCCCAATTTCCTGACAAAGCTGTTGAACTACTGAATCCTCTTGTTTCTGAATCTTCCATCCAACTTTTTCTGCGAAGTTGAACATTTTCTCTTTCTGTTCCTGAGTAAACTTTGTTCTAAACCTTCTCTTCTTATTATTACCATTCATCTCCGCCACTAGCTGCTGATGTGATAATGGTGGCAGCGGGGTCGGCGGTTCTCCTCCCCTATATTTGCCCATCATCAAAACACCACCACCACCAACATGATGCAGATCATCTGGACGTCCTGCCATGTTGTATGTTGATATAAGTGGAGGCACGGGCATGCATGGTATTGCGGTAGTAGCACCAGAATATGCAGGGTAGACCATATTGGCAACTTTCCGACTGGCGCTTCCGTTGTCCTTGTTGTTCACCATCATCCGCATGTGGTGTGGGCGTTGGAGGCCGTGATAATTATAGCATGAAGATGAGGCAACAACAGAGGTGGGCATGAGTCCTTGAGATTGATGATGATGACCTTGTAATTCTTTTCTATGGAAATTCCTGTGACAATTACAAGCAGAACAAATGAGAGCTTCAAGGGTACCTCGTTGTCCAGAAGGTATAAACTCTCCACATCCATCTGTTGCGCAACCTCCCATGGAAGCAGCATGGTTCTTCAAGCATTCTCTGTAGTTGATTATGACCATCTCTTCATCATCATGGTGATCATGCTGCTCTTTGTCGTTGCAGATATCATTCTGAGGCACATCATCATCATTGATAGTAGGATTACATGGGATGTGCTGCACCCGTAGCTGTAGTGCTCCTGTTGATTGGATGGTGTTGTTATGGAGTGACAGGTAGTCATTCTCGTATTGATGCTGATCATTATCTTGATGACGATGATGATGGATGATGTGCCCATGTCCCTCCGAAGCAAATGTGATATTAATTGGTATAGGTATGTCCTGTTGACTTGTAGGATCCATTTTTGAATTTTTTTTCCCTTTCCCTTATATAATAGAGGAAAACAGTGTAAACTAAAATAAGGAGTTTGGGTTGGTTGTTATTTTTGGTTGGAGACAAAGGAACTAGATCTCTAGCTAAATTAGACGAATATATAGATATATTCCTCAATGATTAATTATTCTTTACGTATATCTTCTTGGTATTTGTGGTTTGCTTAAAATTTAATAATGATAAAATCTTCTTAGTGATTAATATTTATGAAATCTTAGGATTATAACTAACTTTTGCCCCAGAAGAATCGACTCCCGTTTGCTGACAACACTAGCTGATCACTCAAAGGACAACTTAGAATAATAGGCCCAGACAATCTAAGGTCTTGTTTTCTTTTAAATATAAACCTACAAATCAGAAAGGACTAATAGGGTTAACCCCACAATCGCCCCTTCCTACCCATAAAAGCAGAAAGAAAGAAAGAGAGAAAAAAAATATAGTTTAGGAAGACTGCAGGCTTAAGGTTGGAAATGAGTGAGTCTCTAATTCCCTTTTTTTTTTTTTTAACAATAACGTTTTTAAGTAGGAGAAATCAACGGGAAGAAAAGCTAGGATCTATCTCTCAAACAAGGTTAGCTGCAGGACTTCTTTTCACCCTTCCTAATTTGTACCTCCATAGGCAAAAAGTCCCTGCCATATGCATTAGAAAATATAAATTTTCTTCAAAAGGTGCAAATAACTTCAATGGATTCAGAAACTGAATTTGAGCAGGAAATATGTAGCAGGAGAGAGAGAGAGAGAGAGAGAAATGCAGTGGGAGTAGAGACAGGGACATGGCACGCAGCTGAGGTATCTTTAAAGAATAGATTATAAGCTGAAAAAGACAAATAATCATATCTATACATACGCACTGAGGGGGGCATGCATGAGTACTACTACTGTATAGGCTAAGGTGAGCCTAATTACCTGCTCAATGCTATAGACAGCTAGCTAGCCAAACCTCCGCCGACAAAATATCTTTGTTTAATTGTGTCGATATATCATAAGCAGCTTGCTTGCTTGCTTTGGGCTGCTAAATCAACTTATATAATATATATATTTTTTTTTTGAATGGGAGGAAGAAGGAAGAATGAAAATTTTGTTGGGTTTAATTACTACTGCTGAGAGTCACTTAAAGACTAAGAAGGGTAATTGCTGAGTTTTTTGTTTGAGCTTAGAAGAAGAGAGGGAAGACAAAATGAGAGAAGAAAGAAGAGAGGAGTGTCATTTATTTTAATTTTTCACTCTCTTCTCTTTCTTGATCACGACCTTGGTGAAATGCACTGAGCGTGAGCTTATGGCAGTAGTCAGAGACGGAAGGACTGGCCGTCCATAATAAAGGAATGGACAGAGGAGAGAGAGAAGCAGAGCGGTTCCTCTTTTCCTTACTTTTCTCTCCTTTATCTAAATATGTGTTGTAATTAGTAGAGGGAGTGAAATTGTTGTCGAGCCAAAACCCAAACGTTAAAAAAGGTGAGAAGCCAGCTTGCTTTGCTTGCACAATGAGGCATCAACCTCATCTACGCCATCTGATAATAAGTTTGATGGGCCAATATGTACAGTATTTAAAAATTCCTCGTTATTCTATACACTGTTTTCTCTCTCTCCCTGATTTGTGTGTTTGTGTCAGCCAGCGGAGGCTACATATAAGGTGATGAGAGAGAGACGCACAATCACTCACAGAGACTCTCCGACAAACGTATACATTAATCGATCGAGTTTGGGAAAACATTTCTCGCGGCCCGCCTGCAGTAGAAATTACTGTAACTAGGGCTGTTCATGTTATCCGATATCTGCTTATCCGATCCGATATTCGAAGCGATCCGATCCGATTTTTTTTTTTCAAATCAAATATCCGATCCGGTCAATAAAAAGTCAAACAAATCAAATATTCGATCCGACAAATACAAATAATATCCGATCCGAAGAAAAAATATTTATATATTTTTTATAATTTTTTATTTTATATATAATTGTATATAAATAAATTTAGATGTGTCTGTGTATAATTTTTACTTACTTTATTTATTATTTGAGACAAAATTTAATTTAATTAAAATTATATTTTTAATATAATCCCTTTTTAGATATTTATAAAAATAAAAATAAAAATACTCTGCATACCGATATACTCCATCCACTCCTTTCTTATTTTAGTTTTAACATTGGATATTTGTTGAGTAAGTCGGATATTTGCTCAACATTCGCTCAACAAATCGGATAATATAAAATATATTTGTCATTTGGTAATTTTTTTTATATTTGAAATTGTATTCGAATAATATCGGATATATTTGATATCCGATGATATCCGATCCGAAAATTCAAATATCCGATCTTCCGGATATCCGAAGTTTCAAATCAAATATCAAATATCATTTTTAGATATCCGAAATTTCAAATATCCGACAATCAAATATCCGAAATATCGGATATTTGAACCGTGAACAACCCTAACCGTAACCAACAACATGGATGCACATGCCTATTAGACCACGTCTGCCTTTCTGCGCTGAACAAAAGCAAATAAAGTACGTTAATTGGAGGAGTTCGGAAGATAATTGACATGGCACGAGTACATATATATAGATATATGGCTAATCTCAATATGATTAGTCTTTTTAAGTAAGAATCTAGTAGTTTTGATATGAATTGTTAGAAAATATATAAAAAGTTGAAGTAAAAAGTAATGCTACTGTTAAAAAAACTACTCTTAGTTAATAAAAAACTAGACGTGGAAATTAGTGTATCTATTTAATGAAATTATAATATTTAAGTATTAAGATAAAAATGTCAATATTATTATAAAGATGTGGTTTTATGTTTCTCCTCCGAAACTATGTTTAGTGTATAAAAAAACTATACCTAAATAGATAATTAAACTACTTTAAATAGCTAAAAAATTATTTTTAAAATATTTTTGAGATCATACCGTAAGAGTGAGTGGCTCTTACATGATACTTCATTGTAATGCCACATTTTTTTTTGGAATCCTAATTATTTTAAGTGACTAGGCTCATAATTCATTTTTGAAATGTTACTTATCAATTTATATCCATTCATAGCAAATTTATTTCATTCTTTTACGAAAAACACATTTTATGTTATTCTAACAATCATGTCGTTTTTACTTTTTTTAAGTCGTTTATAACTCCTAAGGCATTCCTAAAATAGTTTTGAGTTATCCATTCATTCTATTGATTTGTAATTAATCAATCCCTTAAAAATCGTATAATATCAAAAAAAAACTATTTATGTGATTAAATGATTTTAGTCATACTGTCTTTTTTATGAGACTGCATATTTTTATATACTAGGTTTTTAAAATTATTTTACATCCATTCGTATAAATTTAAACCATTAACATTCTTCGTCACATATTTGCGGAAAGTGTGGCACGTAATACATCTATTTTTCATGTTTTCGTTTGTTTTTCATCTATTAATCTTAAAACAAACTTAGATATCAAATATTTTAATATATTTGAGTTTCTAAAATTATCCCGCACATTCTCATAAAGTTTTATATTTATTTGGATTCATTTGTTATTTTTCCAATAAATTCCCATTTAATAGCTTTTCTACGCTATTTAAATTGCCTAAACTTATTAAATAGTTTTCGTAACTTCTAGTTAACATCCATCTAGCCATTCTAACTAAACTGAATCAAATTATTAATCTAGTTACTTTTATTTAATAAAAACTTGGTTAAAAGTCCAACTATCATTTTATATGACAAAAATGTCTTCCAATCAACCTTAGCTCTAAACCTACCTACTTAGCACTCAAGTGTTGCATGATTTAAATAAATATTTCATTTAATTCCTCCCAAAAGATAAATCTCTCGCCCCCAAACCCTCCATCCTCGAGACAGAACATTATAGAGAAAGTAATTTTAGTATCTCATTATCTTAAACTCTAATTATTATACAGGATTAGGATCATAATACATTTCTAAAAATTCTACTATAAAATTTCATTCCATTCATGTTAATTTAAAACTTTCTATCAATTTTGTCTTTCATTTGTAAATGAATTTTATTGCGATACTGTCGATTTCTATGTTTTTACTCTTATCGACCCATTCAAAAGTCAAAAACCAGTCCAAAAATATTTGTGAGCTCATTTATCCATTCTATTAATTCTTATTTCACCCATCCCTTCTAAATTTTTTGATCGCAATAAATAAAATAAAATAAAAAATCTTCTTACAAATTAGACAATTAAAGTTATTGTCTTCTTTGCTTGTTTTCTATCTATTAAACTTCAAACCAATTCCAATGCTCAATATTTTTATAAATTTTGTTTCCTAATATTATTATGCACTTTTCCAAAATTTTCATTATTTTTATAATTCAATTGTTATCTTTTCCTATGAGTATCTATTATTGGTTTTTTACAATTTATTATTCAAAATAAATTTTAATCATTCCTCTAACCATTATTTTAATCCTAATTAAAATTTCCACTAAAGTAAATAAAAATATAACTTAGTTGCATTTCACCTAACCAAAAAATTTACCAAAGTACCATAATCATAATTTTTTGACATTTCTCTTACACACTCAACCATAGCCTAATAATTTTGTACACTAGTAATCCAAGAATTGAAGTAGGGCATAAGTGAATCCAAAAACTCACTCCAAACTCTTTATTATCAGATTTTACTTTATTCTTGCCAAATCGTTTGTCATTACAAATCTCACATAAAGTCACAAAATTGCAACAAAGCTCAAAACTTTTTTTTTTCTAACTTCCGACACCTCTTTCTTCTTCTTTGGTCACTCTCTTCCTTTGGATTTTGCTTATTTGTAAACCTTGCAAGAAAAACTACAACTATACACACATTATACCTCTAAAATTGAGCTTCTTCTTCATTCTTTTCCCCCATATTTCATCCTTCTCCATCAATTGCAAACTACAGCAAGGCTAGTTTATTTCATGACTTTCTACAGCTATTACACCTTCACCTAGATCTCTTTCCTATTAATTCTTGTTAGGTGGTGTCCTTATCATGCTATAATTCATACAGAAGCCCATTTTACAAAGGAATTTGTGCCTTTTCTCTATTATTTTGTCTCTCATTTATCCTTCGCCAACCAACACTTGTGGTGTTTCAACAATGGTTGTGTATTTTTTTTTGTAGAGAAATCATGCTTTGAATCATTCTTTCTTCTTTTTGTCCTTCCCCATTAATCCTCTAAATCCTTGACCTCTCATTCCTCAATGGTTTTTGGTGCTTTTTATGGTATTTTTCAAGCCTCCATATTCAAGAGTAATTATTTCCATTTCACTTTTATCTTTTTATTTCCATATTTATATTTTATGCTAATACTAACTCTTTCGCTTATTTTTGTGAATGTGACCACAAGTTTTAGAAGAGGAATTTCCAGACCCTTTATTTGTACCTTTGTTAAGAAGATTTGGAATTTTGATAGCTTAACTAACCTTTTATGCAGTATAATATATATTAGGTTTTTAATATATTAATATATGCATGTTTATATTTTTTTATATGCATGACAATATTTTTAGGTTTTGAGCATGAGAGCTAAGCATGGTTATTTTATGTATAATGATATGTATGTTTGCTTGTTGGAATTATGGTTAAATGAAAATGGGTGAAATGTCTAGGATGGCTCTTGGCCATATCTTGGTTGGCCATTATCATGCTCTTTCTAATGTTAGTTAAGCATGATTTTATGTGTATTGTGGTATTCTAAAGTATTTCCTTAAATTTTATGATTTTTAGTTGAAAAATATATATGTTACTATATGTATAAAATCATGACTTCATTAACTTATATGATTATTGGTAGATTTACTTTTATTTAAGTATATCATTGTTTGCATTTTAGGGTATAGAGGTGTGAATTTTAGGTTATTTAAAGTAGTACAAAATTATTATGAATTTTGGAAGTTAAAGGTTATTTATGTTAATAATGACATTTGGGCCATTATATTTAGATTTTAAAAAAATTAAGACCCAAGTGAATATTATGTTAATAAAATAATTAAATAGTTATGTGAAATTTGGATGATAGTTTACGATTAGACCTATAAACCTTAATTAAAATGACTTAATATACAAAAAAAACTTTGAGTTTGATGAGTACTCTTAGTATTTAAGACATGTTGCCCATATTTATGTTTCATCCTATAGAAAAAAAATGATCAAGCATAAACCTTTTTAGCATAAAATATACATTTCTTAATCTTAAGGTAAGATAGCTGACCTATAAAGCATTTTAGTCATTTTATATGCATTTGCCTAGTTTATTTGATTTGACCTAGCATATGAATCCTTTGTTGACTTAAATATTGACTACTGAACTTTATATTGAATAATTAAAGATAAAGTACATTGGAATCTAGTTTTAGTGGGCCTTTCATAAAATGAAATTTAGATTTAATGACTCATATACTCAATTGGGCATTAATGGGATGTTGATAGGCCTTAGTGCTCTAAATAGTTTAATGTTTGATTCCTGTGTGTATCAAGTGTATGGATAGTACCAAAACTCAATAAAATAATTGATTTATGTTCATAGAAGTGATTAAATGATATTCTATGAGCCTTAGTTCTTGTTTGATCTAAATATTTTATAAAACATTAACCACTTAAAGTGAAATATATTGAGTTACCACTCAAGATAGTTATCTGAGTAAGGTTTGGTATTCTGTTGGTACTGTTATGATATTTTCTATTGTGTGATCATATGGTCCTTACAAGTTTCATAGAGCTATCTTATGCTATATAAGTGTCTATATACTTCATCCGTATTAAAGATATGCATAGTTAAGTGATTAGATGTCTAATTATTTAGTATTTTAGTTATGTTTTAGGGATGCTAGCAAGGGATAGTATTAGTTGTGGACTACACTCGTGGTAATGATCATCAAAGTCTCTATCCTCATGTTAATTTAATATAATGGTTGTGATCATGGTAATGAAATATAATAACTAGTGAAATTCCATCCACTCATATGTTCATATTACACTATACTTTACTTGATGGTTGAGTTCTTTCCTATTCAATTGACATCCATATGTAAGTATGCTATTATCTTGTTATCACACATTCTATTGATTTCTTCACATGAGCCTTGTGAATGATACTATTTATTTAGAGTAGTTGTGTTACTCAATACAAAATGTGTTATAGCCCGTAAATTGAAATTTAATAAGTGCAAAATTCTTATGTGTAATAGAGTTTGGATGGTGTTTGATTTTGATTTAGAAATATATTTTAGGTTTAATGTAAAATGGAATTTGAAAAATCTTAGAAATACGAGTAAAAAGAGTTTTCTTAGTGCACTAGTCAATTGGTTCTATAAACCGATATACTAGCCTCTCATTTTCAGCTTGAGTGGTTTAACATAACTAATCAAATGTTTTGGGGGAACTGGTCGATTGGTTTATAGAGTTGAGTATTTTTCAAAGTTTGATTTTTTCTGGAATGAAATGCTTTCATCAAAATGGAAACTTGTTAATCCAACTCCGAGCCATTTCCTAACTAATCTTTAACCCTTTTTTATCCAACTTTAATTATATCTCTACCGATTTTGAGGGTTTAATTTTGGCAAGTTATTATTCCCTATTTTTTTCCAATTTTTTTTATCAATATCCTTATTATTATTCTCATCAAGCGATGGATTGTTTACCACCCCTCGGTCTCACATAACATGGAAGCCTATCCAAACTAGAGGGCATAAAGTCCAACTAAAGCCAACTAATCATTAATGGATATAAATTTAGTTAAAGCCAAGTAACCACCAATGGACATAAATTTTGGTTGAAGCCAAAAACCACCTAAGTGACCATACTCTTATGTATCGATACTCCCTAGCACATCATCAGTGTCTAGAGTAGGTAAGGAACCAAAATATACTAGAATCCCATCTAAAGGAATAGTACGAAGGCGCCACTAAATGCCTAAAGGCAGACTAACCCTTAGTAGCTAATTGAGGATCAGGTAACCTAGACCCATGCATAGCTCAATCATCTTTCACTTTAAGTGATTATTGTGTTCTTTTTCAAGGTTATGTTATTGCATAAGGCTTATGTAACATCCAAGTAACACATCTACATAATCGTTCCATCTTAACATTATTACCCTCCAACCATATGGTGGGATTTACATTAGTGCTTAACTAAGATTTAATCAACATATCAAGATAATCCATTTAGGACAAGAATCTAGATTAAATTATCATTTTTACATCATAGCATACTCCTTTTGGCTTTTCCATTAAGAGCTTTCAAAGCACTTAGTGAGAATACCATGAATTATTAACCATTTAATCCATCTAATAGGTTGGTTAATTCATGCCAATATCTATGTTTTCATCATTAAAGAATAATCTTATAACATTATGTATAGTCTCAAAACATATCAAGCTCAAAAGAACAAAAATAACATGCTCTAGTTGAATTGGTAGGATGATTTGGGCTAACCAATCAATTGGTTTGCCCCATCCAAAACCTAGAGTTCCTTTGAACCGACAGATCGGTATGGTCAAACCAGTCGGCTACTCTATGACTAATAGATTAGTTCTAACAAACCGATTGATGGGTTTAAGAATAGAGCAACCAAAGTCACTATAGATGATCTAGTCAATCGGTTTAGTTTAACTAGTAAATAAATTTTCTCGAAGATAACACATAAAATGTTTTTTAACACAAATCAAAATCTAAAACCATACCACATGCAAACCATAACAATGTAATAGCATAAGACAAAGATTTAAAATGCTCATAAAATTGAGTTATGCTGCAGTTGTGAGCTTTCGACCATATTTCTCATAAATGAAGCCCATTTCTCAAAAATCTTAAACAATCCAACATGCATCGTTTAAAATCCCAAACTTTGATACAAGCATGTAAACATTAATATTTTATAGAGTGCACTAACTCACATGCTTATTCATGTCATATTTTAAAGGTAAGAATGACTTACTTGAAACTTCGCAAAAATTTTCAACAAACAAGAAAAACCTTAAGTTGAAATATTTCAACTTCCAAAACATTAAAAAAAAATTAAAATTTAGAAATCTTCAAATAAACTTTACCAATCAAGAAACTTGAATTAGGGAAGAAAACATACTTACTACCTCCAAGAGAAATATAGGAGAGTAGTTAGCTAAAAGCAAACTCGACTTCTTTCTAAATATAACTCTTTCTTTCTTAAGAATAAAATAAGAGGGTGTTAGAGAAAGGATTAGAAGAGTGAATCAAATTAGAATGAAATATCAAAGTGATAAAGAATTAGAAAAATGAATAAAAAGTATGGAAACGAGATGATTAGGGCTATTTATAGCCAACAAATCAATTAAAGAATGAGTGACGATATGAAAAAGATCAAAAACCCTAATTTTACTATTTTAATATAAGTTAAATGGGTGAATTTATCATGAATAGGTTGACTTCGATATAAAAGCTCAAATGGTGATTTTCTTTAGAACTTAGGTCAAACTCATCCATAAAAGATCAAACGCATAAAGGGAAATGAAAGATCGGTGTGGGATGAAAATCTCCCATCCATGTAGTAATAGTTTGAAATTGTATCATACATTCAAAAGTTGTGCATAGGAGAGAGGAAGAATAAGTCAAGAGTGAGGTCATCCACCCCCTCATTCATTGAAATCAGGCCCTTAAATATATGTGAGGCAGAAATTAATGCTACATAAATGACCAAAAAGGATAAAGGTTACTCAAGAACAACTTGGAGTTGGATTATCAAAGTCTCATCTTAATACAAGAAATATTTCAAAGAATAGAGCTTTGAAAAGTACTCAGGCTGACAAACTTGTAATACCCCAAAAATTTCAAAAACCTATATTTTAATAAATAACTTTATTTGAAATAAAATTAGCTTGTAAAATTATTTATTTTAATTATTTTATGGATTTTAGAGTATGTAAATTTGGATAAAAGTATTTAATAAATTAAAAATAAATATTTTTCTATTTATCATATTATTTTATTTGAATAATTTTCCAAACTAATATTTTACCAACTTTATCCTTTTTAAACTAAAATATTATATTAAAATAAATTAAATTATTAAATTAAATAATTTACCCAGAATATTATATTTTATGATTTTATAAATTAAATTAAATTACTTTATCTATTTTCCCATTTCCCCTTTTTCCTTTTTTCCTCTTTCTCCTTTTCTTTCTCTTTTTCCTTTTCCCTTGGGCTGCCTCGCCAGGCCAGCCCTCCCCCGCGCATTTGGGCCAGGCCCGTCTCTCCCGTCCCCCTTCTTCTCCTCGCGCCCGCCCAGCACAGCCAGCCGCCTCCTTTCCTTTTTTTCTTGACCGGCCGGTTCGGCCTTATTTCCTTCTCCTTCGACCGGCCGGCTTCTCCCTTCATCTCCTTCCTTCCTCACCGCCCCCATGCCCGATCCCTACGCACGCCCGACCACCGCCTGTAACCCGGCCACCACCTACCTCCCTGCCCTCTCTCTTCCTCTCTCCCCCGTCGTTTTCTTTCCTCATTCGAACCCAACTAGCCCTGCATCCCCAGCCTGCACGCCCTGTTTCTTTCCCTCTTCCCCCCTCCTTCCCCCTGCCAACCGACAGCCCTGCCACCACTGCAGCACCGATCGGCCAGCCTTGCCCCCTCTCTTCTCCCTCTTCTTTTTCTCCATCTCCCCAGCCTTTCATTCCCCTCATTTTCGAACCATCATCCCCATCCCGAGCTCCCTCCTCTCTCCTTCCTTCTCCCTCCATTTTTTCCCGTTTTTCTTCTCACCGCCGCCCGCCGCCGCTTGAACCACCAAGCCTAGCCCTGCGCCGCCTTCTGCCACCGTCTACTACCACCCTGCACCCCCACGCCGCCCCTCGAGCCCTACACTTCCTCCCTTCTCCTCCTTTTCCTTTTTCTTCCCAGCTTTTCCCCCTTACCGCCGAGCCACCTGCAACCGCCGCTTCCGCCGCCGTCCGGCCACCTCTACCGCCACCCAACCCACCGTTCGACACCCTGCAACCCCCTCTACAACCGCCATCCATTAGTTGGCCGAAAACAACCCTTGAACCCCTCCATTTTTCCCTCTCCTTTTCCTTCCTTCACAACCCCTTTCCCTCGACCCTCCTCGGCAGCCAACTTCGCCGCCTTGCCGCCGCCGTCTCCGCCGCCCTATGCCGCCATGAAACCACCATTTGCCTTCACCTACACCCCCTCTTCACTTCTGTACCATTCCCTTGCCTTAGAACCTCCCCCAACCACCTTCTTTTCTAACCTAAATACCCTAACCCGAAAATAATAGATTTTGCTTCCTTCACCCCCCTTTGAACCCTTCCACTCCTTATTTTTGCATGAGACTCACGCTGCTCATGTAGCGTGAGCTCCCCCTTGATTTTGGAAATCATTTAGCTAATTTTTAAGGTATAATAGTATTTTATGTTAAGTGTTTTACTAATTAAATTTTATAAAGTTTTATCCTTTTTAACTTCTTATTTCTAACAATAATGATGGATATTATTTTTAGGTGTTGAGTTGCTAATTATGCTTGGTAAGATTTGATATTTTGCGGGATTAAGGTAACCGTTAATCCTCCCTTAAATATATGGAAAAACGCATGCTAGCACATTTAGGGTTTAGTATGATTTTATGCATGTTTTGTATGCTTAGCATGATATGTTTATGGCTTCTTATATTGTTTGTTAAAAAGAAAAAAAAGCATGATAAATTTTGTGCTATATGTAGGTATGTTAAATAAAGAAGGAGTTGGAATATGGATAGAAATGTTAAATACTTGTTTATGATGTACCATGTTGTTAATGCATGAATGATGTTATAGTTTAAGGGTATTTTAGTAATTATGCTTATGAGGTATATAAATCAATGTGTGTAGTTGCTAATGAGTATTATGTTGAAAAATGACAAGTTGGTGGACTTAGATGATAAAAATGAAGTATTAATATCATTATTTTATGTAGTGTTAGTAAATTCATAAAAATGGTGAATAAAGGGGTTGAGTGGAAATTTTATAAGTGAAAAGGGTATTTCGGTAATTTTTGAGATAAAAGAATAATATGGAAATTTTATGATTAAATGGTTAAGTGATAATTTACAAGTAAAGGATAAAATTGTAAGTTGTGAGAAAGAAGGGTAAAATGGTAATTTTGGAAGTAGGGGTAAAATAGTAATTTTGGATGAAGGAGGGCACTATGGTAATTTTGGAGGTAAAGGGGCAAAATCGTAATTTCACAAGTAAAGGGTAATATGGTAAATTTTATAAGTAAATGGTGAAGTGGTAATTTATAAGTAAAGGGGTAATATGGTAATTTGGGAACGAAGGGCAAAATGGTAATTATGTATGAAAAGATAAAGATGGTAATATTGGATGTGAAAGGGTAAAATAGTAATTTGTAAAGTAAAAGATGTATGGTGGTAGTTTTCATAAATAAAAGGATATTATGGTAAAATTGGATGTAAGGGGATAAAATGGTAATTTTGTAAATAAAAGGATATTATGGTAAACTTGGGAGTAAGGGGTAACGTGGTAGTTATGATAACGACAAAAGATAATTTAGAAATTAAATTATGGTTGTAGAAGAGCAATTGGATAAGTACGATACTATAAAAGGGTAATTTGGTAAATTAACCAATTAAAGGGAATTATGGTAATTTTAAATATGGAGAAGGGTAAAATTGGTAATTGTAATTATGAAGAGGGGTAAATTAATTATGAGGAAGGGTAATTTGGGATTTATAATGATTAAAAAGGGTAAATGGCAATTAAAATAATCGAGAGGGATAAAATGGTAATTATGATAAAGGAGAAGGGAAATTTGATAATTTATCCAACTGAAGGGGCAATTTGGTAATTTAGCCGATTAAAGGGTAAAGTGATAATTATTTAACCAACTAAAGGGGAAAAATAGTAATCATGATAATGGAGTAATTTAGTAATTTATCCAACTCAAGGGCAATTTAGTAATTATAACAAGGAGAAGGGCGATTTGGTAATATAACCAACCAAAAGGAAAATATGATAAGTGTAGTAATTATGAGGGGTGAATGGTGGTCTAAAAAGTGTAGGAGACAATTTGGTAATCTAAAGTGGACAAGGGGTAATTTGGTAATTATGCAACCTTAAGGGTAATGTGGTAATTTATCAAGTAAGGAATTGATACTTAACAATTATATAAGTAAAGGGCAAATGAGTAGTTTGTACCTAAAATGTCTTTGGAATTGTGGACCTTTATTATATGATTAAATAATGTTGATTAGCCAAGTAAGAGTATTTGATAATTAGGATGGCCTTAATGGTTTCTCTGTGATATTCTGGATAATCATCTGAATAAGAAACGATTAATGATATCAGAACAATTGAAAGTGAATAAGTATCGGATTATCGTGCTTTTCGTGATCACCTTAATTAAGACACTATTACTTAAAGTGAAAGACCTCGAGATCGGGAATGGTGACTCCTTAGGGGTCTCTACCCTAAGGACGTGGTTTAGTCCACGATTATTCTGGTATTTGCTGGTGTGCCTTTGTGCCCCAGCCAGGCCCTATATCTTACTCTTCCTAGCTCTACGGACCTAGTTAAGGGGTATGCATACTTATGGATTAGGTGTCCTTGTCGGTAGGGTACTGAGTTAGCTTTATGCACCAGTACGACCAGGGTACCTTTGCGTCCTTGGGTTCATGGTTGAAGGGTACTGAGTCGCTGATATGCACCGGTACGACCGGTATACCTTTGTGTCCCGGGTTATCGATCTCCCATTCGAGGCAAATAAATATGATTGATGTGCTGATTAAAGAAAGGAAAGATACTATTATTGAAAGTGAAATATTAATGAGCCGGGCCCAGATGATTATGATATTGAGTACCGGTCCACTGGTTATAATAGTGGCCAGGAGCGTTGTGCCCTGGATGATGAGTTATATATATCCCGGTCCACCGGTTATAATAGTGGCCAGGAGCGTTGTGCCCTGGATGATGATTCTTTATATATCCCGGTCCACCGGTTATAATAGTGGCCAGGAGCGTCGTGCCCTGGATGATGAGTTATCTGTATTTCGGTCCACCGGCAATAATAGTGGGGGTCCCGAGCTCAATAAAATCGGTTATGTATGTGAATAAGATTATGGAAAAATACTAATCACTTATAGTGGAACACCATGTGAGTCGGGGCCAGACCGGTCCATCGGCAAATAATAGTGGTCAGGTGCGTTCTGCCCTGTGTGTTTATCTTCCGGTCCACCGGCAATAATAGTGGTCAGAGGCGTTCTGCCCTAAGTGTATACTTTCCGGTCCACCGGCTATAATAGTGGGGTTCTCGCACTCACATGGATATAAAATATGATATTGATTGAATGATGATGGAATAATGGCTTAAGGCCCGAATGTATTGATCTCACACTATGACATGGCTTAAGGCCCAAAGTATCGATCGTGACCTATAAATTATTATGTATGTTATTGTTGTGCATGCACCTCATATTATTCATGTGTGTAGTTTGCATTTTGTGTCGTATGCGGGCCTATCTTTAAGTGTGGTATTAAAGGGTTACTCAGTACCGTAGTACTGAAGGGATTCCCTTATGGGGCCCCTGCCTATTCAATGGGCAGTGCCCTTGCAGGATTTTCAAGTGCTACTCAAGTGGGTTAAGGGAAGTAGAGTAAGGAATTTTCCGGTATCATGGCTTTTTCTCTTTCTCATTTAAATTATTGGTTTTAAATGTTAACATTGTTAAAGTAACCACCGTTGGTGGATTTTATTCCTAAAAACAATTTGATGCGCTACTCTGATTTAAATATGTTGAAGTTCTTGCAATTTACTCTGATTTATGCATGTTGAATGTCTTTCGAATTGTATTTCATTTTCTTAGCCTTAGCACTTGGTACTGGAACGGTATGAGTGAACCGGTCTGGTACTAAGTGTGGCGGTAATACTCCCAAAGTTCACATTTTATTTATCTGCTTCCGCTATTATCTTTTAATAAAACGAAATTTTTCAGTAGTGAATTTTGGGGGTCTTACAAAACTAGTCGATCGATTTGGTCAGACAAGTTGATTGTTCTACAAAAGAGTCATCGATTTTCCAAAACCAGTAGATCAATTCTATATAATAAAAACCCACTAGTCGATCGGTTATAGAATAAATCGACTCAGGCTGACAAACTAGTTGATCGATTTGGTCAGACAAGTTGATTGTACTACAAAAGAGTCCATCGATTTTCTAAAACCGGTAGATCAATTCTATCAAACAAAAACCCACTAGTCGATCGGTTATAGAATAAATCGATCATTTTTCTCAGAAAACTCACTTTATTAAGTTTTTCCAAATTCTTTATTACATCAAACCTAAAATATAGTTCCAAATTAAGATAGAAATCATCTAACTTTCAATAACAACAATAATTTTCACATTTATAAATCTTACAAATTATGGGGTTTTACATTACTGCCCCCTTAAAAGAGTTTGTTTACTTGAAGCCTACTAACCAAAAATGTAGGCACACCATATAATGAATAACAAATCACACATCTTATTTAACAAGCAAAAGGGGTTACTACCCCCTTAATGTAATACTCCATCTTTTGTAAAGTGTTGAATGAGAAATTATGCCAATTTTGGTGTTTGATTTTGATCTAATATTATGATTTAGTTTGAGGTAAAGATGGATTTGAAATAATGTTGGAAAACTAAATTAAATAAGTTCTTTAGGCAAACCAATAGACTGGTTTGTCATTTCAGAAGATTATTTTTAACTTGGCCAAACAAATCAACTAGTTAGGGAATCTATCGACTAGTTTGTAGAATAGTTGATTGATTAGCCAAACCAATCACCTAGTTTATCGAGCTGGGCATATTTTGAAACTCAACTGTTTAAGGAAAATTTCTTATACTAAAATGGAAATGTGTTAACCCATGGTGAATGGTTCCTAAAAGATTCTTACCCATTTTCATGATGCTTTTGGCATGAAAATACTATCTTAGATCAATCTAAGGATTCGATTTGGATAATCAAGGGGGGAGATGACCTTAGCTTTATATTCTTCCACCTTTCTCCTTTGCATAGTTCTGTGATCATTGCTTCGATCTCAAGATTTATTCTACTCAAATAGGCGATTCCTTCCATACTGACCATCCATTTATCCTCTTGTGAATTGCATTCTTAGCCCAATTGACCTACACTCCTCTAGAATCACCATTAGAGCTCTAGAAGATAGGTTAGCATATATTGTATGAAATCTACCCATTTACCTCAAATTCAGATGGTAAGAATTTGAGTTTTCGATTAACTTCTAACTAAACTTGTGATTTGTATTTGTTAGTTATAACTAGCCCTAATTGCCCATTTTATTCACCTTTGTTTCAGTCGCCGAAATACCTAACTCTCTAGCATCCACATTCTCCCTTTGTATTTTAAACCTTATAGTTAAATTCCTTTTTCTCTTCTGATCCTTTGGTGCATATCATATGCATAACAAGTTTAATAAATAAATCTTAATTTCCAAATATGTATTAGATAGCAAGAAGGAGCCGAACCCACAATGAATGGTATATAATCAATAATTCTGTAATGAATGTTAAAACCCCGGCTATGTAATAACATTTATTTCTATCACTGAGTTCTATACTATGGATAAATAATAATAAAAATTACTCACTAACTAATGAATAAGGATTGGAAGATATTGATTATGGAATTATAATATCAAATAAGCATGGAGAAAAGAATGATTGTAAATGATTTAACGTTGACCTTTTGAAACTCATGATAATTCGTCTCTTTGATTTCTCTTAATTCTAATAAATTAAATAATATCACCTAACCAATTAATAACCTAGGTTAAGAAAGCTAGATTTAATTAATGGCAGCATTACGAACGGAAAGCAGTCAACTACAACCATAATCACATAAGCTCGGATCATGCCATCTTACGAATTAATAGATAAGATTAATAATTAATCTTTTGTTATTTTGGAAACTGTAATTAAATATTACATATTAATTCCATTATCCTATCATAGATTAAGATCTAAACTAGATAGGTGATCAGTCTAATTAGTTTAATTTATTAATCTATAATGCGAGACCATTCAATTCCGTCCATCAATTCAATTAAAATTCATCTAGAATCATGAATTCAAATTATAATATCATATTTGAAACCTAATTCGGTCATCAAATACTCCTACCCTATATTATCTACTATACTATCTTCATAATTACAACAACACAGAATTAAATGCAGTAATCTATAATTTACATCAATGATTACTAATAAATAAACAATGAAACACTGAAAAATAAGAGAAATAATAATGCAATGAAGATAATTTACTTATATTCAATCAAAATTTAGAACTTGCTATTAAGAGAGGAATGGAGAAGAACTTATTAACTTGAATTGTAGAGTGTTAATTGTTTAGTTGAATACAACGGAGACAAAGCGAATTGGAATTGTGAAGTACATGTGTTTTCTAGAGAGTATAGACAAAAAAGAGAGAATTTAAATTTCAAACTCGAAAAACCAACCTCTAAACTCCAAAAATTATTAGAGAATATATTAAGGAAAAGTTCGTATAAACGTTTATAAAAATTAAGAAAAACACGGGAAAACACGGAACCTCCATGTTTTTCTTTGAATTCTCTCCCAATTTCTAGATTTTGAAAACTGAGATTTTGTATCTTCTAGCGGAAAACATGGCTCGTGTTTAGGAAACACAGGGGTACTTTGCTCTTTGTTCCTTCGGCATTTCTCTATGAAATTTCAACACAAGCTTCCCTCTGATTTCTATTCTTTATTTCTGGTCTTTTCTTCCATTGATTCAATATCTCTTGATGTGTTCTTTCCTTCATTTCCTCTTTCCTTCGATTTTCCTTTAAATTTCTTCATTTTTATCTTTTCCTACAAAATCTATTCAAAAGAGAAAAACTCAAGAAAATATTAAATCTTATAAAAATAATGAGGAATAAATAACATTTTTACTCAGGAAAATAGCACATATATCCCATATGTCAAATACCCCCATGCTTAAAATGTTGCCTGTCCTCAAGCAACATCATGTCATGCACAAGAGAAACATTAAGAATTACAAATGAGATAAGTTCTGAACTACAAGAATTGTAAGATTATATTTTGTCATTCATAAATTTTAACAATGCATTGGGACTTAAAACATTTATAAATCACATGATAGAAATGTTGAAAATGTTTTGGATCACACATCTAACATACCCAATGAATAGTTTTATCAAATGCTCAACTGGTTAGGGAACGATAATTAATATAGTTGGTATCTCACCATGCAAATTTAGATTAAGAGTAATGAAATTTAAATTGGTAGATCCTTACTTTTGGTATGCGTAAATGCTCACTCTTATGTGTTTAGGGTAAAATGTGTTTACTCTCAACTTTTCTCCAAATGAATACGATCGCCCATATGTTTTCCATTACTCTCAATTCGCCAATTCTTAAGAGAACTCATGTAAATAAGAATCAAAAGGTCTTAAATTTGGTTGTAATGGGGCTAGGGTTTTAAGGTGGGATATAATTTTTGGAATTGTATCTAAGCTCTATTAACTAGAGAAGCAATTTATTTCTTTCCATTGAGTCACAATTCTTCCTTTTCTCCCTTACTTTACTTTCCCCCTTTCTTTAAAAAAAACAATTCTAATTTCAAACCCTTCCCTTCAACAAAATAAACAAAAAAAGTTTTTTTTTTCATTTTTTATATTATATATATATATATATATATATATATTTAAGAATATTATCTACTTCACCCATTATTTTTATGATATCCACACCCACATGCTTAGATTTCACCTTATTAACAAAACAAATGTTCTCCTAAAAAATATATTATTCCACTAGTCATAGAGTAAGGAAGGAAAATGTATATGGAGATGAGTTATTAACAAAGGTTAGATCAATAGAATAAGGCTTTAGGCTCAAAGGGGTTATGCAATGGATAACAATTTTCAAGGTGAGTTATTTGGTCATGTAGCTAACAAAGAAAGAAGAGTGCCTTTATCATTTTCAAATATTCTAAAGTTCTATGTGGTCTTGAAGATAATTAATGGCAAATTCTAGTTTCACATATCATTAGAGAAAACACACAAAAGAAAAAAAAGTATACTTTAGATAAACAATGTATCCAAAGTTTAGGCTCAAGTGCTCACAATGATATATCTACCAATTTTGAATTTCATTTAATCTCATTCATAATCAATGCATGGATTGATTTCTAACCATTCTAACTCTCTTTCCTTTACCACTATCACAATCTCAATTTCTATTTTTAATGTTTTGGACGATGGTGATCAAATAAGTTATTATGATTTAAAAATAGCTTTTGTGAAAAGAATTAGTCCCATTAATTTGCTTATACAATGAATGGATAAGTCAAATCTAACACTTATTGTTTAGACACGAACCAAACAAACAAACACAATATCACATAATTAGAAAATGAGTCACATTAATGCAAACAAACAAATAAAAAAATAAAAATAAAAATATATATGTAAACAACACCAACAAAGACTACATTAACTATATATATATCATCATAAGTGCATCCCCTATTTATCTTGTTCATTTCCCCAATGACTGACCCACATAAAAGAAGATATGAATAGGATTTATAAAGGAGGTGGTGGTGGATCCCTATTCCCGAGATGAAACTCGTAAAGAGTTTTCATGATCTCCATCATTTGATCTTGAGTTATGAGCAAGGAATCTAATTGGGAGTAAACTTGAGTTTGAAATTGGAGGTGCCATTTGGGTACATAAGTAGAAGAGGATAAGGATCCAGCGTGTGAATAAGGGGGAGGAGGAGGTGGTGCTTGTTCACTACAATGGGGAAAAGGATGTTCAACGGCAAGAAGAGCAAGAGCATATTCGTCATCGGTTGGCTGCCAATTTTTTTGGTTCAAAGGGTTAGTTCTAGTAGGGTTAGGTAAGGGAAAATGAGCATGTTCGTGGTAGAAAAGATACCATACATTGTCCCTAAGCTCAATAAGATATGATCAACGGTAATGTTCAATGTCTATTCGCATGCTCATGGCATCTATTGGCATGTCATCTAGAATGAGAAGGTCCATACTTAGATAAATTGTGGTAATTAAACTGCCAAAGAGAATGTCTCCCTATTTAGAGTTGCTAACTCTTTTAAATTACTTAGCTAGAAAATAGTAGTGTCAATTTGGTCATTATCTAGCATGGAATTGATGAAGAAGAGCTCTATCGAACAAACTACCCTTGTACTATCCCCCCACTCAAAAATGGTGCTAACTAATAGTCTTTGTAAATATCAAAAAAAAAGATTGAATATCCTTAAAGTGTTGACTTGTGAGATTCTAAAGGCATCTGGGGTTGGCATATTGGAAAAATCACCAATTTTAGCAAAAAAATTATGCAATCATTAAAAATGCAAAAGAAAATATACACATTTTCCTCTATAGATGAGCTAGCATGTAATTCAAAGGTACTAAAAAATTCTAACGTTAAACGTTTATATATATGATTAGTACAATAGATAAAGTTATGCAATCTAACATTTCCTAGCAATTTTGTGACTTGTGCATGTATACCTAGTGTATTAAGACAATCATCATCTAAATAACGTGTTCTAGTAATGCGCCTTTGAGATAAATAATCATACCTTTGTTATTTTTCAGGTGTGGTAAATGTAATACCTAGCTCATTTAGTTTGTTTCGTCTATTTCGATTGTGAGTCGGTGATGCCCATTGTCTTGAAGATTCTCCCTTAGTTCTTTGTTTCTTTTTGGGTGCCATCTTCAAGGATAAACAAATACATTTATTATGTTTAGTGACATTCTACAAAATACAAATGCATTAGCAAGAATTGGATGGTACACGACATATTCCATTTTATTTACATTAAATCTTTACAACATACAATCCAGCATATAAACATAAATTCTAGATATCAATTGTAGTACATAAACATGGTGATATGTAGCATTCAATCTTAGCAACATAGGCATATATTCTTGCACCCAATGGCAAGAGCACAAAAAAGGAAATTATATGTTGCAGTAACAATTTCAGCACACAAACAACATCAAACAAGAAAATGGCATCTTGTAGTAACAATTTTAGCCCACAAACACATATTCTTGCATTTCTTCCTGCAATATCAATTTTAGCACACAAACAAGGCAACACACACATTCAAAAGAAAACCTATACAGGTTTGGTTAAGGTAATTGATGAAAATGCACAAACCTTTGAGTTACGATTTTGGGAATTATTTTTACAGAATACAGCTCAGATAATTCTCAAAAAATCGAACTAAACAAAATCCCTAATCTAATTGGTTGAGATCAAACAGTATTTGAGAAAAAATAAAAGTTAGGGTTTGGAGTGTAGATTTGTGACGAGTAGCTAATTGTGAGTGTTAGAAGTGATTTCAAAGCAAAAGAAATTGGTTATAAAAGTAGCAGAGATGAGGAATTGAAGTTAAGATGAATGGTTATGGGGAATTTATGCAAGATAATGGAAGATTTGAAGAGGAAGGAAATTCGATATCATTTTCAACAAAGATGCTAGAAGTGAAAATGGGGGCCATGTTCTGTAATGTGAAAGCATGGCAGTTGTAGGTTGTTTTTTTAGAAAACATGGTATGTATTTAAAAAACATGGAACCCTTGTGTTAATTTTAAAACATTCTACTAAATGGTAAAAATTCCTAACAAAAATATACGGTCCATGTTTAATAAACACGGACCCCCCGTGTTTATTTTGAATGTTACTGGAACAGGCAGAATTTCCTAGCAGGAAAATACGGTCTGTGTTATGTTTTTGAATCTTTTTCCTTTTGCTATTTTTGCATGGAAAAGTCTGATGGTAAAACATAGGTCGTGTTTTTGGGATACCGTACCCCCATATTCTTTTATTCTTCTTCTGTTTTCCTTTAAAGTTTTCCTACAAAAAGAACATGAAGAATATTCCAAATATGATAAGGTCGTGAGGATTTTTTTTTTCAAAACCTTTCATTATTTACACTACAAAACAAGAAAAACATACTCAAATGATACACACAATAAGTGAGAGTTATGAACATATATGAAATAGAAAATATACACAAACACAACATACATGAATTATAGGAAAAAAACATAGTATGAGATAAGAAAAACTCATGCACAACACTTCGGTGTTTCCCAACTAGTAATGTCCCAATATTTCAACCTTCATAACTTGGAGTGGTAATATCTACCACCTCCAAGTTTCTCACATAGTGCTCCTTGTAAAAAGGTTTGAGGTAGTGTCCATTCACTTTCCACATTTTTCGTGTCTTCTCACCTTTTATCTCTAGTACACCATGAGGAAATACATTAGTCACAATAAACGAGCCGATCCATCTTGACCTTAATTTTCCTAGAAAAAACTTTAAAAGAGAATGATACAATAAAATTTTTTGACTGATCTCAAAATTCTTCCTAAGAATGAGCTTATCATGAATTGCCTTAGTTTGATCTATTTATCACAATGCAATTTCAAAAGCGTCAATTCTTATTTCATCAAGTTCTTGTAGCTGAAGTTTCCTATGTATTCCAATTTCATTTGACTCCATGTTACATTTCTTTACAACCCAAAAAACTCTATGTTATAATTCAAAGGGAAGGTGACAAGGCTTACCGTAAACCAGACGATATGGTGACATACCGATTCAAGTTTTTAATGCTGTGCGATATGCCCAGAGAGCATCATTGAGGTGTAAGCTCCAATCCTTCCTTGTTGGTTTCAACATCTTTTCCAAAATTTATTTGATTCTCTATTGGATATTTCAGCTTGACCGTTTGTTTGTGGATGATATGATATGGAGATTCAATGTGTCACATGATATTTCTTTAACAATGCTTCTACCGTTTTGTTGCAGAAGTGTGAACCTTTGTCATTTATTTTAGCTTTTAGCAAGCCAAATATTGCAAAAATGTTAGTTCAAAGAGCATTTGTAACAACTTTAGCCTCATCAGTATGGGTGGCCTTTACCTCCACCCATTTTGACACATAATCTATAGCAACAAGAATATATTTGAAGCTAAAAGATGATGGAAAAAGACTCATGAAATCCATAATCCAAACATAAAAAATTTCACATGCAATAATAGGGTTTTGTGGCATTTCATTTCTAGGACATAATCCTCCAGTCTTTTAATAATTTTCACATGTTTTTCAAAATTCATAAGCATCCCTAAATAGGGTAGGCTAGTAAAATCCACTTTCTAAAATTTTATGAGCTATTCTTTTAGGATCGAAATGACCCCCACACGCATAGTTATGAAAAAATGTTAATATAGAAAGAATTTTACTATTATGAGTACACCTTATAATGATTTGGTCATCACATTGTTTCCACAAATATGGATCATCCCATATAAAATAATTTGCTTCACTCTTTATTCTATCCTTTTGTGCTTTTGTAAAATGTGAAATAAATACCTTTGTGACCAAAAAATTTACCATGTTAGCATACCATGGTATTTCATTTCCAATTACGTGAAGTTTTTCATCCAAAAATGCTTCATTGGTGGGTGCCTCAACTTCAACCTCCTTGATTAATCTACTTAGATGATCTGCTACTCCATTTTTTGATCTTTTTTTTTTATCTTTGATGCATAGATTGAATTCTTGGAGTATAAGTATCCATCTAATCAATCTTGGTTTTGCTTCCTTCTTTTCCAAGAGATATTTCAAAGATGCATGGTCAGAATAAATAATAATAATAATATCAGTGCCTAAAAGAACAAAATTTATCTAAAGTAAAGACAATGGTGAGAAGCTCCTTCTCTATGGTTGTGTAATTAAGTTGGGCTTCATTCAAAGTTTGTGAGGCATAGTACATCACATGGGGATCTTTCCCAGTCCTTTGAACTTAAGCTACACCAACAATATATTTAGATGCATCACACATTAATTAAAAGGGAAAATTCCAATCGGGTGGTTGAAGTATGGGTGCACTAATAAATTTTTCTTTTAGATGTTCAAATGCTTTCTTACACACATAATCAAAATTGAACCCTATTTATTTCTAAAGAAACTTACACAAAGGGTGGGCTATCTTTAAAAAATCCTTAATGACTTGGCGATAAAATCTAGCATGGCCTAGGAATGAACACACATATTTAACAGTGGATGGATAAGGTAATGAAGCTATAAGATCGATTTTTGCTGTATCTACTTTGATTCCTTTAGCATAAATGACATATCCCAAAACTATCCCTTGTTGAACCATAAAATGGAATTTTTCAGAGTTTAGCACAAGATTTATTTTAAGACACCATTTCAAGATGAGAGTTAAATTATATAGGCATTGATCAAAATTATCACCATGAATACTAAAATCATCCATGAATACCTCAATACTTTTCTCCAAATATTCTAAAAAATATGCTTACCATACATCTTTGCAATGTGGCAAGAGCGTTGCATAGCCCAAATGGCATGCGATGATATGCAAATGTACCATAAGGACATGTAAATATGGTCTTCTCTTGATCTTCTGGAGCTATGGGAAACTACACATATCCAGCATATCTATCAAGGAAACAATAATAAGCATGACATGCTAACCTCTATAACATATGGTCCATAAATGGTAGAGTAAAATTATCTTTCCTTGTCATGGAATTCAACTTCCTATAATCTACACACACCCTCCAACAATTTTGAACTCTAGTAGGAACCATTTCTACCCTGTCATTCTCCACTATAATTATTCTTATTTTCTTGGGTACTACTTGAAGAGGACTAACCCAACTACTATTAGAATTTGGATAAATAACTCCTATAGATAATAATTTTACACCTGTTTCTTTAGTACCTCCATCATAATTGAATTTAGCCTACGTTGTACATGTCTACTTAGCTTAACATCATTCTCCATTAAACTCTAATGCATACATACTGAAGAACTAATACCCTTAATATCAACAACCACCCATCCCAAAGTAGATTTATACTTCTTCAAGACATTAATAAGTTTTTCTTCTTGTTTGGGTGTTAGGTCACTAGAGATGATAATAGGAAGGATATATTTTTATCCCAAGAATGCATACATAAGATGGTTAGGTAAATGTTTCAACTCCATTTCTAGTGCTTGCTCTATGGAAGGTAAAGGTCTATCCAATATCAATGGTAAATCCAAAAATCTTCCAATTATACAAGAATATGCTCCTAAAGCAACCATTATCTCTTTGATCTCTTCATCAACATCAAACTTCTCATTTAAATCTTCCAAAAATTCAGTTTCTATGCATTGAGTTAAGGTTACTTCTAAGGGATCTTCAGATGATAATTCATAAACCTTTTTAGTCAAATCATCAATAATATTGATTATAGAGACCGATTCACAATCCATAGGATATCTCATGAAGTCATATATGTTAAAACTAATGACTTCACCACCAAACTCCATAGTCAAAACTCCATCATGTACATCAATGTTTGTTTTTGAAGCTTTCAAGAATGGTTTACCTAAAAATATAGGAGAAGGGTTAGATGAACCATTATTGTGTATATATAACACATAAAAATCAGTATGGAATACTAACTCATTCACCCGAACTAAGACATCTTCAATTACTCCTTATGGATATGTGTTAGACCTATCAGCTAACTGAATACTAACACAAGTTTCCTTTAAAGGACCTAAACTTAGTGCATTAAAGATAGATAAAGGCATCACATTGATTGAAGCACCTAAATTAAGCATACATCTTTCGTACCTCGAGTTTCCAATCTTGCACGGGATGGTAAAAATACCTGGATCCTTGCATTTTAGTGGAAGTTTCCTTTGCAAAATTAATGATATATTTTCTCCCACACTCACCTTTTATTCCCCCTTTAGTTTCCTTTTGTTAGTACAAAAATCCTTAAGGAATTTTGCGTACCTTGGCATTTGTTTAATTGCATCAATGAGAGGGATATTAACCTCCACCTTTCCAAATATGTCAAACATCTCGTCATAATTTAGCTTCATGTTTCTTGCCAACATAATAGTAAAAGGAGCAGGAATTTCAACAGGAGTGGAAGACTCACCTTCAGTTACCTATGAAGAATTTTTTAATTTTTTCTTTTGCAACAAATGTCTCATCTTCTTCTTTGCTTATTTCTTCCTCTTCACTCAATTACCTTGGATCTGCCAATTGTTTCCCACTCTGAGTTATGATAGCACTAGCATTTTTCCTAGGATTCCTTTATGTTTGACTTGAGAATTTTGAGGAACCTCGTGCTTGTAAATTCCCAAGGTAATTTGCTAATCAACTCACTTGATTCTCCAAGTTCTTAATACCATTTCTAGTTTCTTATTGAAACTACAATGTATTGGTAGCAAAATATTTCACTAAATCTTCTAAAGGAATTCTCCTGATGGTTGTTGAACTTGTGATGGAGTAATGGTTGAAATGGTAGTCTGTGGTGATTTGGTGGAACTTGAAAGAATCTGGGAGGTAGATTTGATCCTTATTGATTCTAATAAGCCGGTGGTTGGAAATATAAATTACCACCTTGTTGATTGTTTCCATACTTTAGGTTAGGATGATCTTCCCATCCTGGATTGTACGTTAGAGCATAAGGATCATTCCTCTTTGGTATTTTTTGTCTTCTAATAGAATTCACTTGTTGTTCTTCCTACAAAGTAGAATACATATCATTAGAATGACCAATAAAAGAATAAATTCCACATACCTTTGCAAGAATTTTGTCACCCACAACTTTCTCTACTAGAGATATCAGATTTGATACTTGTGTTTTCAATTCACCAATACTAGCCTCTTTTACATGTTGATACACATAAGTACTACCCCTACTACAATATTGAGAGTTAGATGGAATATTAGCAATTAATATTTTAGCTTTAGTAGGGGTTTTATCAACCAATGCACCGCCACTAGTATCATCTATCATGTTTCAATCCATAAGAGATAATCCTTCATAAAAGTATTATATTAATAATTGCTCACTAATTTGGTGATGGGGGAAACTACCTCATAACTTTTTGAAATGTTCCCAATATTCATGCAATGATTCTCCTCCATCTTGCCTAACACCACAAATTTATTTTCTTATGTTAGTTGCTCTAGATGAAGGAAAATACTTTTCAAGGAAAACCTTTTGCATATTAGCCCAAGTATTCACAAAACCCGTTGGTAATTCATACAACCATTCTTTTGTAGCATTAGCCAAAGCAAAAGGGAAAGCTTTAATTTTAAGTTGTTCTACACTTACTCCATTCGGTTTCACACCAGAACATACGATATGGAATTACTTAAGAAACTTGTTGAGATTGGTGAAACAACCTGAACCGATTGAGTTGTTGTTCTTGAATCCTGTAAAAATAGGTAAAGCACATATCAAACTAGGTTTAATCTTACGAGAATCATTTTATGTAGGATACTTAATGCATAAAAGGTTAGGGTTGAAAATAAGAGCAGCTAGCTCCTTGAGACTTCAATCTGCCACAGGTGGATCTATGTGATAAGGTGAATTAAACAAATCCTCTATGTGATCTTCTTCCAAATCTATAAAATTTCCTTCCAAAAGTAATGGAATATAATGAGAAGAAGAATTAGGGTCTATTAGTAGGATCATTTTTCCTTAATGCTCAATTGCAAACAACCTCAAATGTGAGTGCCTCAGGATTAAACACAATTAAAGAATAGATAAGGACAATTGGAGAATTATTAAAAGGAAAAATAAGAAACAATATCAAAAATAGAAATAAAGAATATAATTGCCTTTCCCTAACAACGCCACCAAAAATTTGATGCTTTGTCGTATGCACAACAAATTTAATAAATAAATCCTAATTTCCAAATACGTAGTAGAGGGCAAGAAGGAGTTGAACTCACAAATAATGGTATATAATCAATAATTCTATAATCAATATTAAAACCCCGGCTATGTAATAACATTTATTTCTATCACTAAGTTCTATATAATGGATAAATAATAAAACACTTTACTCACTAATTAATGAATAAAGATAGGAAGATATTGATTGTGGAATTAAAATATTAAATAATCATGGATAAAAGAATGATTCTAAATGATTTAACGTTGACCTTTTGAAACTCATGATAATTCATCTCTTTACTTTCTCTTAATTCTAATAAATTGTATAAGCTCTCAATTTATCACCTAATAAATTAATAACCTAGGTTAAGAATGCTAGATTAAATTAACGGTAACATTATGAATGAAAAGAAGTCAACTACAACCATAATCACATAAACTCAGATCATGCAATCATATGAATTAATAGACAAGATTAATAATTAATATTTTGCTACTCTGGAAATGTTAATTAACAATTATGTATTAATTCCATTATCCTAGTGTAGATTAAGATCTAAACTAGATAGGTAATCAATCTAATTAGTTTAAATTCTTAATTTATGATTTGATATCATTCAATTTCGTCCATTAATTCAATTAAATTTCATCTCGAATCATGAATTCAAATTACATTATCATATTTGAAACCTAATCCCGTCAGCAAATCCTCCTACCCTATATTATCTACTCTATTATCTTCGTAATTGCAACAACACACAATTAAATGCAGTAATTTGTAATTAACATCAATGATTACTAATAAATAAATACTGAAACACTACAACTAAGAGAAATCATAATGCAATGAAGAGAATTTACTTGCATTCAATCAAAATTTAGAACTTGGAATTAATAGAGGAATGGAGAAGAAATTATCAACTTGAATTGTAGAGTGTTAATTGTTCAATTGAATATAATGGAGAAAAAGAGGATGGGAATTGTGAAGTACATGTGTTTTCTAGAGAGTATAGAGAAAAAGAGAGAATTTAACTTTTGAACTGGAAAAACCAACCTCTAAACTCCAGAATTGTCAGAGAATATGTCTGGAAAAAGTTCATATGAACGATTATGAAAATTAAGAAAAACACGGTCTATGTTTTGGAAAACACGAGATCTCGATGTTTTTCTTTGAATTCTCTACCAATTTCTGGATATTGAAAAATGAGATTTTTATCTTAAAGTGGAAAACATGGCCCATTTTTAGGAAACATAGGGGTACCATATTCTTTGTTTCTTCGTCATTTCTCTATTAAATTTCAACACATGCTTCCCTTTGATGTCTATTCTTCATTTCTGGTCTTTTCTTCCGTTGATTTAATAACTCTTGATGTGTTCTTTGCTTTATTTACTCTTTCCTTCTATTTTTCCTTTGAAATTCTTTATTTTTATCTTTTCTTACAAAATCTATTCAAAAGAGAAAAATTATAGAAAATATTAAATCTTATAAAAATGATGAAGAATAAATGAAATTTTTACTCATGAAAATAGCATATAAATCCCATATGTCATGCTTTCTCTACAAAGAAAGAGTTAAATAAAGGAAAAAGGTTAAGTGGTTCAGTTGAGTTATCCTCTATTTTTCCTTTGGGGTGTGGTATGTTCATTCTTTTCCATCAATTTAAAGTTTGGATTTATAAAATTCATTCACAATTTTTTGAGTTAAAAATGTTATTTTTATGGTTTTGAAAGTTAAGGAGTTCACAGGTTCAGTGTTCTTATTTAAGGAAAGTTTTGTCTACATCAAGTAAGTTATTTCTGCTTCTAAAATGGGTTATGAGTAATCTTGCATGTTACAGGACTCTTTAAGTTTGGTATTACATGTTGGCATGAATATATAGCTTATAAAATTAGATTTATATGCTTAGATTGTGCATTGTAAGTGAAAATCATAGATCTTGATGAAAGATTGGGCTATGATGATATATGATGAAATGTGCAACTAAAGTAAGCTAAAAATGTATTATGTGATATGAGAACATATTCCAATATGGTATGATAAAGATTTATATTCATGATCTACATGAAATGGTTGTTTGGCCCAGTTGTAGGTAAAAATGTCTAACCAATTGATTGGTTCCTAGAAAGGTTAAATAGTCAACATAACCCTTCAACTGGTAAGCTTGTAGAGACCTTGTGTAATACCCCGTATTTTTAAAACCCAGATTTATTAATTTTAATGATTTTATTAACGTAATTTGATGTAAATTATTAATTATTTTAATTTCGATTCGTTCTATGGATTTATCGACGATTTCGAATTCATAATTGAATGTAATTAACCATTTTCAGGAAGTAATATTTTATCGACGTTTTAATTAATTGAATGTAACATTTTCGGAAAGTTTAAATTAAAAATAATTTCGGAACTTATTTAAGAATTTCTTTTTGAAATTAATTTTCTTTCGTTCTACGCTTTTTAGTTTGCGGAAAATTGGTTTTAGAAATTATTTGAATTAATCTCGATTTATTGGAATTTGACTTAAATATTTTATTATATGTTTTTAAATATTATTTCGGGGTCTTATAATGTATTTCTGTAAATAATATAAATTTTTACGTTGGTTAGTAAATTCTTCCAAAAATGTTTCTGAAATTCTTTATATAGCTTTTTATTAATTTTAAGCCTTCGGATCTGTTTGAAATAAATTTTCGTTAAATAAATTTTATATAAAATCTTCCAATAATATTTTTATATTTTTAGTATTTTATTTTATGTGTATTTGTAAAAAAAAAAACCCGCAACCCAGCCCCGACTGGCGCCCCCTCTCTTCTTTTTCTTTCTCTCTTCCCTCTCCCCGACCCTCTTGTCTCGCAACCCTAACCCTAACCCTAGCCGACCTCCCTCACCCCTCTCCATCTCCCCAGCTCCTCCTCCCTACTTCTCCTCCGTCGGCCACGACCGCCACTAGCGACATAGCTAGCCCGACAACTAAAGGCTACAGCAACCAACAACCGCAGCAGTAGTAGCAACCAGCGACAGTAGCACACAGCAGCAGCACCCATGCAGGTCGCGTCGCCGCCGTCCGGCTCCGGCGAGCCTCGCTGATCACCGGTGAGCCACCCCCAACCCCCAACGAAGCCTCCCCAGCCTTCCTTTGCCCCGATATGTTGGTTTTTAATTAGTATAAATTTCTGAAAACATTAACACCGATTTGATTTAATTGAGTATGATTTAGCCTATGATAAGATAAATTAATTGTTTGATAATGTATATATGTGCTATGAGATTGTTTTGGATAAGTTAATTGTATGGTTTAGGTTGGATTTCTGGAAAATTGATTTTTTGGCCGGGTTATGCCCGAATTTTTCAGATTCATTCGATTTAGCTATTTTTGATAAATTGATTATACAAAGTGTTTTAAAATGTATCCAATTTCATTTTGGAACCGTCAATTTGATAAATTTATGCAGGTTTTATCGAAATTTGATTCCTAGGTCAAAATTCCGGTGTAATGAAATTTGGTCGTATAATTGAGTTGTTCCGCTCAATTGATTTTATAATATCGTTCAAAATGTATTTAATTTTATATTAGAAGTGTTGATTTGGGAAAATCGTGCGTAATTGATGGGAATTGGATTTTTAGGTCAAAACTTCTGCGGGTTTAAATTGGATTTTGTAATCGGGTTATTTTATTTAATTGACTATATAAATTACATTAGAATATGTTTAATTACATTTCCGAACCGTCAATTGGTATGTTTTGGAAAGAATTGATCGGGTTTGCGTTCCGGGCTCAAAAACTTTAATTGTGCTAAATTGTGTATTTCTTTTACTAGTTTTGAGCAATTGATTATTTAATATGTTATAAAATGTGTTTAATTGCATTTATAAACATTCACTTTGATTAAATTTATAGAATTTTAACGAATTATATTTTCGGGCCTAAAACCCTAAATTTCAAGTGAAATTATGAAATCAATTAATCGTATTGTTGTTTTTCTAAAATTGAATGTATAGAAATAGTTGAACTGGTATTAATTACTTTCTAATATCTTTAATTTGAATTAATTAAATTGAATTACCTGAGCTTATGTCGTGGGCTTTAAAACCCTAATTTTGAATATTGATCATCTGGAATTGATTAATCGGAAGATTGTTTTGTTGAAATTGATTGTCTAGATTTATCTAAGATTGGTTTAATTGTGTTTTAAATCTATCAATTTAAGGTAATCCAAGTGATTTGGCCGATTCGTGGTTTAGGTATTAAAAACCCTAATCTTCGGGGATGATTTTATAAAATTGATTTTTGCTATGTGTACTTTATCTAATCAATTTCTATCTTTGGGTTTTAAATCATTTAAATTATGTTTTAACCTAATCGGTTTGGATTTGATTCTATGTAAATTGGTTGGGTTACTTATTGAGTTGTAAAACCTAATAAATAAGTTATTTTTCGATAAATTAATTTATGAGCGATTATTCTTTCTCGGTCTTTCCAAATTAATTGGAAATGTCCCAAGTGGTATTTGTATTTCGTTTTGATTTATATTTAATCTTAAGTATTGATAGAGCTGTACTTTTGAGTCCTAAGTTTTGGACACGTTTTCTAAGCAAGATCATATGTGTTGTTTGTGTTTATTTAATTGGAATATGTGAATTATTGATTGATAGGATAGTTTCTAATTTAGTTTTTCAATTTCTATCGGATCTAGGAAAGCTTTCTCGTGGATGCACGAGCTAAGGATCTCTCTCCCTCTTATCTCGCTTAGCTAGCTTCGGATCCAGGTAAGTCTCAACTTACCTCTACTTATGGGTATTTCACAAGGATGTGGCTAAGGTCCCTATGTGTTATGTGACTTGTATGCCTTGGATGCCTCATATGATTATATGTCATGTTTTACATGTTGTTACCTTACCTGTTTTATGTGTAGCACAGTTTGGATTCAAGGTTTGCCTTTGTGATCGCTCTTGTTACATGTTAATGTGGATGTGCTACAAGTTGTGACATGATATGAACCTCTAGGACATGCATGCTAGGGTTTTGGTAGCATGAAATGATAATAAAATAACACAGGAAAGTGGACGTTTGGGAAGTTTGTATGGGGGGAACTAGATCTTGCACGAGTATGATCCTTACGTGGGAAAAGTTGATTTGGATTGTATGTAAGAGTTTTGGAGAGTCTTAGAGTGATTGGAGACTTGGTATGAAAATAGTACGTGAGTTGGTGCATAAGAGACCTGATTAGGGTTTTGCGAGTAAGTGTGTGTTGGGGAGTCTGCATGGAGTATTTAAAGTCTGCATGGGGATGTATTATACATGAGGAAAGTTGATTTAGGAAGTAAATAAGATAATGTCAAAGTTATGGGTCCATTGGAGACTTGGGTGCAAAATTCTACGTGGGTCGATGTAAGGGTGTCTAAGGGACCCAATTAGGGTTTTGAGAGAAAATGAGGAATTTGAAGGGTACAAGGGTAAAAATGATCAAGGAAGGATGGAGTATGGGGTTGAGAGAGAGGACTCACTTATATAAAAGATGAGTATAGGGTTCTAAATGAGAGAAGAGATCTTGGGGTGAAAGAGGAAGGTTACTTGTTGAGGAAGTAAAGTGCTAGGGTTTGGCACGGCCAACTAGGGTCTTGTCGGTCACACGCGGACTGGGGAGATAAAGTAATACATTTGTGGAATTTCCTAATAAAAATGAGGTGCGAGATAGAGAACAAAGTAACGTTTGGGTAAGTAAGAAAGAGTTGGGCCACATAGGCCTGATTAGGGTCTCTGAGGAGGAACCCTAGAGGGATGAGGACATGTGGAGTCGATATCATATGTGTTGGGATGTCCTATATTCTTGGAAATTGTGCCTTACTATGTGCCACTATGTCTAAGTCTACGGAGGATGGATGTCGGGTGTGAGAAGAGATACGAGTCTCAAAATATGGGACGGTCCCTCTGGAGGGGAAGAAGTAGAGTATCAACCGCATGCATGTCAAGGGTGTGATGTGATTCAATAAGACACGGATAAGACATTAATTACGTAAAGCGAAAGACTGATGAGCCCGACCCAGTCCGGTCCACAGGTTAGAATAGTGGCCAGAGGCGTTCTGCCCTGGGTGTTTATTTCCGGTCCACCGGCTATAATAGTGGTTAGAGGCGTTCTGCCCTGAGTGTTTATTCCGGTCCACCGGCTATAATAGTGGGGGATTCGGGCTCGACAGACCCAAACGAATAAGTTAATCCACTGGGAAAATACTAAGTGCTTACAGTGAAACACCATGTGAGTCGGGCCAGTCCGGTCCAACGGTTAGAATAGTGACCAGAGGCGTTCCGCCCTGGGTGTTGATTCCGGTCCACCGGCTATAATAGTGGTCAGAGGCGTTCTGCCCTGTGTGTTTATTTTTGGTCCACCGGCTATAATAGTGGGGCTCCCGCACTCACATGGACTAATGAAGAATGCGTTGAATGAATACGAATGAAATAATCCATGGGAAAATACTAAGTACTTACAACGAAACACCATGTAAGTCGGGGCCAGTCCGGTCCACCGGTAAGAATAGTGGTCAGAGGCATTCTGCCTTGAGTGTTTATTTTCGGTCCACCGGCTATAATAGTGGTCAGAGGCGTTATGCCCTGAGTGTTGAATTCCGGTCCATCGGCTATAATAGTGGGGCTCCCGCACTTACATGGATTTATTAAAGAATATGTGTGAAATGGACATATTATTAACAAGGATAAATAATAAGTCATCGGAAAGTACTCAGGCCTTATCTTGTGTGTTATCGCATGTTACTTATATGATTGTGCTATGTGGGCTATGTGGTATGATTGTATGCTTGGCCTTAGCGCACCTGCGCCCTTACTCAGTACTGGACCCGTACTGATACTACCTTGATTGAATGGGTCCTGTGATGATCCACCAATGGTGGGGAGCAAACCTCCTATGCAGGTTTGATCGGTTACTAGTTGGGGTGGAAGGATTGACTTGAGTGAGTAGGCGATCCGTATATTTATTCTTCGGGATTTTTTTTGTTTAATGGTATTCGTCTTTCGAAGTTACAAGTGTTGTATTGAAATTTTCAAGGATTTTGTAATTGAATTTTAATTTCTCGTAAAGCTATTGTGCTTTTAAAATTTAGATTTAATTGTTGACAGGTTTTAGCCTTGCATCTAATATAAGATAGATGGTTGACATTTATCTTGTGTTAGATGTGGCGGTAACATTTCCCAAAATTTGCTCCTAGATTCCGCTTTAATCTTTCAAAAAAAAAATTTTTCAAGAGTGAAATTTGGGGGTGTTACACCTTGGTATTTCTTTTTAATTAATGTGTCCACCAAACATGGAGGAATGTGTAATATGTTATGTGTTCTTCTTTTTTTCCTTATTTGTTAAATCTTTAGTTATTTCTATTTTAGCTCTTTCCTATTTTCTTTTTTTGCCTCTTTTATCACTACAAAAATAACATCTACAACCACATGCATATATGAGTTTATTCACCTCATAATTGAACATGGAGTCTCTATTATACATTTGGTTAGTCAATATGTTATTTGTGATATTTTTTTTCACTTAGACTCTTAACTATAAAGATATAGCAATAGCATTCCTCTTAATCAACCTAATTTATACCTAGACTCCTCTAATGAATGAAAATACTCTTTAGTTACCTAATAAATTTTAACACCCCCACTTTTACTATTAAATTTTTTTTATTTTTTTAAAATACTAGGGAAGCAGAAAAATACTAAACAAACCTAGGAAAAATAGGATGCTACCGCCGCACATAACATAAAATAAGCATCAACTGCTTGTCCCATGTTAGATGCAAGGCTGTAATACCAAACTAATAAAAACGAATGTAGAGTATGAAAGAAAACATTTATATAATATGACCTTCATAGACCTCAAAATATTCAAATACAGGAAATTAGCTTAAACTAAAATACATAACTATAGTAGTAGAAAACAAAGATATGGCATGGCCCCAACCTTAGTCCATTAGGGACCGAATAACAATCTCTAGATGTCCACACTCTCAAACCCTAATCTTAAAACAAGGTAAGCCTCCTATTGGTCATCCCAAAAAACCTACACATGGAAGAAATGGGCACACTAGTACACTTCATATAGAGTAAGCCAAGTTACCTCCTCAATGGGAGTCACAAGCATACAAGGTCCAAGTATAATATAAAGATCTTACTAAACATATAATATGCTTATACTATATAATTAGATATACATGCTTTATCATGGTTATATAATACATAAAAACTTCATACCATACATGACTAAGACAATTTAGGACTCATCATGCTTATCAATATAAGATAAACATCATAGATAGCAACATACAAAATACTAAGCAGGGAATCAAATGACCATTAGGGTTTTGACCATTGATTCACATAGTTTTTCATTGGGTCTATTTTCCAACTTATACAATCCATTAGGTTATTTATTTATAAGCCATTATTTCTCTTTCCCATTCTTTCACTTTTATTTTCCTTTTTACCCACACTCTTATTTTTATTTTGATCAAGTGATGGATTGTGAACCACTTCATGGTCTCACATACGATGGAATCCTATCAAAATAAGAGGACATGATGTTTGATTGAAGCTCAGTAACCACCAATGAACATAAATTCTAGCTAAAGCAAAAAACTACCTAAGTGACTTGACCCTTTAGTATCGATAACACAGACTAACCGACTGATTGGTTTTGGCCAACCATTCAACTATTCTAAGGACCAGTTGATCGGTTTCGCCTAACTATCTAGTTGGTTTGCTCCCTAAAAACACATAATAGGCATTTTTCATATGAATCACACTCTAAAATTTTATCACATCCAAACGAAAACATGTCATAGAAAAATACCAATATTTAACAAGCTTATAAACTAAACCATGCTTCCCTTTCAAGTAAATAATCTCTATTTTCTCTAAAATCGTGCCTTTTATCAAGATTCACAATTAGTCTCCATGCGTCAATTAGAATTTAAACTCTCAAGCAGTATATAAATTTTAACATTTTACATAATACATCAAATCACATGCTTATCTATGCTACAATTTAGAGGTAAGAATGACTTACTTAATGTTTAAGAAATGTTCCCACTAACGAGGAAAAGATCAAGCAAAAAGATGTCAACTTAAAAAACTATTAAAAACAACAAATTAGCACTCAAAAATCATTGAATAACTTTGAGAAATAAAAATTCAAATTAAGAAGAAAATTGGACTTACCACACCCTAGGGAAAATAGAGAATGATTTAGTTGAAAACCACTCAACTTCCTCCTAAAGTTAACTCTTTCTTGCTTAAATATATATATATATATATATATATATATATATATATATAGAGAGAGAGAGAGAGAGAGAGAGAGAGAGAGCTAAAAACATAATTAGAAAGTGAAAGGAATTTAAAATAAAGTTTGAAGTGGAGAGGAAATAGCACAAGTGCTTGAGGACTAAGATATCTTGTAGGCTAAAAGAAGAGTGAGAAGAAGGGATGTCTAGGGTCTATTTCCATGGGCTATAATTATAAAACATATTAGCCTAATTTTAACATTAAAATATGAGTTGAATGGGTTGATTTATCAAAAATAGATTGACTATGATCTCAAAGTTCAAATGGTGATTTTCTAGAGAATGCATGTCAAGTTTGTTGAGAAAATATCAAACACAAAGAAGAAAATGGAAGATTAGAATGGGAAGGAATCTCTCGGCCAAAAAGGGATTATATACAATAAAATCATGATTCCAAAGGTGTGTAGAGGAGAGAGAGGAAGAATAAGACAAGAGTGAGGTAATCATATCCCTTAATCGTCAAAATCAAGCCCTCCAATCTATTCGAGGCAGCATCTAAAGTCAAATAAATAATAAAAAGGGTTAAGAATCACTAAAGAAAAGTTTAGAGTTGGATTATCAAAATTTTATTTTGATACAAAACATTTCCCAAAAAGTTGAGCTTCAAAAAACATTCAGCCTGACTAACTAGTCTATATATTTGGCCTATCAGTTGATTGTTCTATATATAAGTCAATTGGATTAGTTGAATAAAACCTTTTATATGAAATGATGAACTATTCAATCGATCAGTCCACTAAAAAGCTTATTTTATTCAATTTTCTAAATATTATTCAAATCCATCCTTAGTTTAAACTCAATTATAGTTCAAAATTAATATCAAACATTATTAAATTTTATTGAAGATCATAATTTTTCATTCAATAAATCTTATGAAAATATAGGGTATTAAGAAAATACTAAAACATTAAAAATAAAATAAAATCTAAAAACTATCACATCCTGTACCTGGTACCACACCCTCATAAGTAGGGTTATTACTTTGATGGGTGTTTATGACTATTTCATAAGATATATATATATATATATAAAGAAATTGAAAGAAAACATGAGCACTCCTTGAGTGGAAAAAGAATGAGCAAAGTTTGATTTGATATATGTCTATCACATAGGGAAGTTCTAGGGATATAGTTGAAAGAAAAATTCTACTAATCCTATTTTCTAATTTTGATGAGTTAACTCAATCACTTTCACATACAAAACACATACACATACATAATCTTCAATGTAAGACATGAAAAAGGATTTCTATTTAATTATGGATAGATTAAATCACTTATGCATGTGAGTTTAGATGAAGTTGGATGTTGTTATATTTCCTATTCTTTTCTTTATCTTAACAATTCTTACTAACTTGTATGATCCATTTATTTTTCTTGGAGACAATATAAGATTCAAGTATGGGGGAGCTGATAAACTAAAGTAATTTTAATATTTTAATCATTTATTACTCTCAATTACTTATTCTTTAGTGTGAGGTCCTTATATTTTACCCCAGTTTAGCTCCTTGGTTCATGCTACCGCTCTCTCTATGCATTATGTAGAGAATATTAGAGCCAATCAAGGAATTAAACCAAAGTGGGAATTAAGAGAAGCATTGGAAGAAGCTATATGACCTCGTAGTATCTAACAACATAGGAGAGTTGAAGAATAGAAAAAATTGTGGAGAAAATTATGTTTTTAACCCAACATAGCCTAGCTATGTTGAGCAACATTGTCGTTAGGCTTTTTGTTTGACTACTCGATCTTAGACCCCAACAAGACTTGGTTGGGTGTTACTTTTTATTTTTATTTAAACTATTTAAAGGAGATACATAATTAAAATAGGTGAAACATTTTTTAGACTTAATAGAACATGACCTAAACCATTATTCATAGGATCCTTTTGGCTCTCTCTTTCATCTTCATTCTAAGTTAGATTTAAGTTTGAAGCTTCATAATTGTTCGGATTCAATGAATGATCCTTGATATTTTCAACACAGTAGTTCTATCTCCTACATAGTTACTCTATTTTATTCAATTACTCTATTTTATTCAATAAATTTCTAATTTCTCTATTGTGTATATTGATTTAACTATGAGTCAGTAGATTCCTTTTTCTAAGATTAGATATGGTCTAAGTTATTGATTAATGATAAATAAGTTTAATATATGCTTTGAATGTTTGAATTCTTCATTTAAATTGTTAATTTCTTCATTTATGATTAAATTTCTTGATCATATACTTCACTAAATATAGGTTTCTATCTAAGAATTGAAAGGTGAAGATTAATTACTAATAATCTAACAATTTTAATAGAAAATCAAACCACGAAATTAGGCTAGAGTATATTGGAGATTTTAATGATTTGGCATAGAACATGGTGGATTTGATTCAATTTAGTACCATGAAAATAGGTTATTGATTTTGATTAGTTATAAATTTTAGACCTTGAATGGGACTATTAGTTAATTTAAGTTATTTTATTCTCTTGAATTGAAGTAATTATTTGGAAATTAAATTTATTATTCTTTAATTACTTATTTATGATGGTTATCCAATCCTATAATTTTAGTTAGTTATTTCTTAATACCATTAAAATTACTAATTGATTTTATTCTAATGGTCAGTTTCTGCTCTCTAATTTTGATTCATCTAGATAGTTAAAATAGTAAAGAATAGGTAATCAATAAGGTAGTCTCTATGGCATGTGACCTTGACATGCTAAAAAAAATTCATGTGCTTGCAGATTTAGTCGATCAAGTTTTTTATTGCCACTTATGTTCACAATTAATCCCATAATTTATATCATTCCATGCTTATCAACTACATTAGGGAACAACATTTTGGTTCTAAACATAGCTATTTTGGTGTGGTATTACCTCTTATTGTTCCCATTTTTTTTGGTAGTTTCCAAGTGATTATTTAACCACATCCTTTACTCATGCTGTAAGAAATGATCCTCCATCCCCCTACCCTATAAACCTTATGGTAGTCTCCTTATACCTGACTGTAATCAATAGTCTTGTTTTACTAACTTAGTGGCAAGGCATATGGTTTCTATACAATTTATTGATAATAATGTGCTTAATCATTTCAATGTGAGAGAAAGTGTATATAGCTTGTTTAACAGGATTGGGTGGACTGACTTTGTTAGGATATGTGGGCCTATATATCGAGAATTAAATTTATAACTTTTAAGTTCTATTACTATTATAGACAATGACTTTCAGACGAGAGGTGATATTACTTTCATCTCTTTAATTAGAACATGCACTTACTATTTCTGAATTTAATTCCTTATTCAGCCTACCTAAGTATGGGGTTCGGAAAGCACCTACCGAGTGGCACCCCATGGAGAAAAATTACCTATGAAGAAGGTATCCCTATTCTATATGATCTATCAAAGAATAAAACACACGAATCTATAATTCTGTGTTTCTCTATTTACAGAGGCTTCTGGATAACACCATCTTGGACCGAGGAGTGAGCTCTAGTGTGTGTCATGATTATGAGGTTTTCTTATTAAACAATATGGTCAATCGCATAAGGGTAGATGTTGAGTTTTCTTAACTAAACAATTTGAAAAAGTGGGTAAAGCTAATACTAGCAATATTGTAATGGGAGTATTGATCACTATTCTTGCTAATCGCATGAACCTCAACTTCATTTATTATAGGTCTATTAGTATTATCACCAAGATCAATAATAATTACTAGTTATGTAGCACCCCCATTTTTCAGTATTAAAAAATTTCATTCAGAAACCTTAAGAAAGCAAAAACTACTAAATTCTTAGGAAAAACAAAGTGTTACCACCGCGCCTAACATTGAATAAGAACAGTCACTTGTCCCCTATAAGATACAAGGTTGATAACCAAACCAAGTAAAATAAATGTAGAGTGTGCTAAAATATGTTATATAAATACCGAAGGAAAGTATATAACGTAAATAAAGGACCACGATGCCTACAATGTTCAAATACATGAGGAAATTAATTCAAAGTATATGGTCTCAAATTATTAAAACAAAGTATGGTGTTGCTTTGAATCTGGTCCATCACAGATAGTTCACCAGAAGGAAAAGCTTGAAGGCATCAATAAACATATGAAAAAAATACTAACCACCAATAGCTAATCAAGGATTGGGTAACCTAGACCCCTCCACAGCTCAATCGTCTTTTTGTTTAAGTGATTAGTACGTTATTCTCGAAGTTATGTGATCACATAAGTCCTATATAATATGCAGGTAAGACATTCACATACTTACTCCATTTCAACCATTAATATTCCCTAACCACGTGTGGGATTTCCATTAATTCTAACTCAATATTAACTAAATTACTTATATGAATCAATTATAAGAGAAATTCAAGATTATATTATGCCTTTCCATCAAATACTTATATAGGATTACCCATTAAGGCTTTTTACAATAGTCATGGAGTATGCCATAAATTATGATATATTTAATCCATACATTAGGTTGTCCATTCATGTCAAATAAGGTATTTTATTTGTTAACCAATCATATAGCATCATTAGGCATGGTCTCAAGGCATATCCCAGTCAAATGATCAAAATGACACAATCTAACCAAACCAAACATTCAGTTTGGCCTAATCAATTGATTGGCTTTACCGATGAAAGGATCGGTTTGGTCAACCAATCAATCGATTTACGTAGACCAGACTATGGGTTTGGCTCGGCTAAACCTGGGATTCCTTCAAACTAGTTAATCAGTTTAGCCAAACTAGTCAAATGTTTTAGGATAAGTCAATCGATTCTACTAAACCAAACAATAGGTTTAACCTAACTAGTATATTAATGCCATCAAACAACACAAAATAGACATTTTCATGCCAATCATCCTTAAAATTCCTACCACATCCAAACTAAAACATATATTAGTATCATATCACCACTTTTCACCTCATAAACTTAGACATGCTTCATGCTTAATCAAATCAACCTAATTTTCCTAAAATCATGCATTTTTCTCATAATTCAAAACTTAGTCATTGTGTGTTAGTATAAATATAAATTCCCATTCCAACTTATAAAATTGGGGCTTCAAAGAATTCACCACAACACATGCTTAACCAATTCACATTTTAGTAGTAAGAATAACTTGGGGCAAGCAAAACTCTTCCACAAATATTAAAACTCAACCTAGAAGATATTCAATTTCCAAACCATAAAGAAAAGTAACTAAAGCTTTAGAAATTAAATTAATTATTTCATAAATCATTCAAATTAGGAGAAAAATGATTTGATAAACTTATGAGAAAACTTAGGGAATTTATACGAAAAGAGAGACTCCACTTCCTCCTAAATCGAACCCTCTCTTTCCAAAAGATAATCAAGAAAGAGATAAAGAAAGGATTAGAAGAGTGGAAAAGAATCAAAACTAAGCTTTCTATGGGGAGAAAAAGAACATAAGGTTAGAGAGAGATGGAATATTTTGGTGGCTGAAAGAAAAGTTAATATCAGAGTCAATTCTAGCTATTTATATCCAACAAATCAGTATAAGAATGATTATGGTTAGGCATAGATCAAAATATCCTAATTTCTACCATTTGAATTTGTGTTGAATGGGTGCATTTTTTTAAAGTTAGGTTCACCTCCCTTCTAGAGCTAAAATGGTAATATCTAGAAAAGTGCAGGTTCAATATGCCCAAAAATGTTAAACACAAGAGAGGAAATGAATTTTCAATGTGGAAGCAATCTCCCTGCTAAGCAAAGATAGGTTTGGGAATCAAAGCATTGATTTCTAGAGTGTGCAGAGAAAAAGGTGGAAGAAGAAAAAGCTAAGTTCACCCTCCCTTAAATTATCAAAATTGGACCCTCTAATTAGTTAGAGGCAGAAGCTTGGGATTCATGCATGATAATAATAGTTAATAATCTTTCAAGAATAACTTGGAATGGGATTATCAAGGTACTATTTTGGTATGAGAAAGTTTTCCAATAAAATAGAATTTTAAAAATGTACTTAGCTTAAAAAACTAGTCGATTAGTTTGGCTTACTAGTCAAATGTTCTACCAACTAGTAGATCGGTTCCCCACATTAGTCTATTTGTTTAATCGGAAAAAAAATCATTTAGCTAAAACGACGAAAAATTCGATCGATTCATCGAACCCATCAATCAATCCACCTAAAAAATCATTTTATTCCGTTTCTAACTATTATTCAAATCTAAATTTTCTTCAAACTCATTTATAGATCAAAATCAAAATTAAACATTATTAAATATTAATAAATACATTAACTTCTCATTCAATAAACTGCACAAAAAGATGGAGTATTACAACACTATCCCCTTAAAGAGGTTGTGTTCCCAAAGCCTACTAATAAAGGTCTAGGATATATATACACACAACAATTCACATAGTACATTTAGGAAAGTAAAAAGGAACTACCCCTTTAAAAAAATAAATACACTAGAGACACCACACTAGGAGAACAAATTTGGTTACTTCTCTCAAATATCATCCTTGTCCTCCCAATTAGCCTCCTTGGTGACATTTCATGACTAAATGAACTTTACTAGAAAATCACTCTTCGTGTGTGTCGCTCAAGTCTTCGTGTGTATGATACTTACTGATTGTTCTTAGTAAGTTAAAGACTCATCAAGTTCTAACCATTCTAGCCTGAGGACATGGGAAGGATTAGCTGCGTACTTCCTCAACTATGATGAGTGGAAGAAATTGTGCACATGTGATAATTCCAATGATAAGGCTAAACAATACGCAACTTCACTAGCACGATCCACAATCTCGTACGATCTAATGTACCATGGACTAAGATTACCCTTTCTAAAAAACCTCATAACTCCCTTGGTGGTAAAGACCCTGAAAATGACACTATCACCCACCTCATAACCCTTAGTTCATTTTCTCATGTTGCCATAGCTCTTTTGTTTGTCTTGGGATGCTCTCATATAATTCTAAATTAGTTATATCCATCATCATCTCTTTAATCATCTCTAATCCCAACACAATTGTCTCACTAATATCATTCCAACATTAGGGACTATGACATTTTCTCCTATATAAAGCTACAAATGGAACTATCTTGATACTAACATGATAATTATTATTGTAGGAGAACTCAATCAAGTCTAGGCGGTCTTCCTAACTACCCCAAAAATCTGACACACATGCTCATACCATGTCCTCTATGGTATGAATGGTCTTCTTCATCTAACCTTATGTATCTTGGTGGAAAGTGTTACTCATCTTCAACATAGTCCAAAATGAAGGTTGAAAATTTTACCATAATTGTGGTAAGAGTCTAGAGTCTCAATTTAACACAATGTCTCTAAAGACCCATCAATCACATAACTTTCTTCCTATATGCATTGGCTAGTTGCTCAATACTCCATGTCATCTTCATGGGTATGAATACTGCTAACTTAGTCAGGCAATCTACCAAAACCTAGATGAAATCAAAACCACTTTGGGTCCTTGAAAGACCCATTACAAAGTGCATCAATATACTACCCCATTTTCCTTCTATAAATTCTAAATGATTTAAAAATACAACTGTGCTCAAGGAATGTGAAATCTTTTGGCTAAGTCCATCTACCGCCACATTAGCCTTATCCTCATGGTATAAATTCTAGGTCATAATTTTTGACCAAATTGAACCATCTATTCTATCACAAATTCAACTCTTACTGTATGAAGACGTACTTGAGGCTCTTATATTTGGTGTAGAACTTACACTACACCTCATACAAATAGTGCCTCTAAATTTTTAGAGCAAACACTACAATAGAAAGCTCTATGTCATACATTGGGTAATTATGTTCATGTTGCTTTAGTTTTTGAGAAGAATACACCACCACTTTTCCATGTTGCATCAGCACACAACCTAGTGAATGCTTGGAAGTGTCGTTGCATACTTCAAAATCATTAGATCCACTTGGGCCCGTGAGCAGTAGGACTATAGTCAAATGCTTCTTCAACTCCTCAAAAGCTTCACTACACTTCTTATCCTACTAAAATTGCGTAGCCTTCTTCAGCAAGTTAGTCATTAGGTGAGCTATCTTGGAGAAATCTGCGATAGACTTATAGTAGTAATCAGAAATTCCTGTAAGGTTGCACACCTCCTTCATAGAATTTGGTATTTATCATTCATAAACAGCTCGAATCTTGGATAGATCTATTGCTACCCCAATACTAGATATTATATGTCCATGAAAAGTCCCTTGATCGAGCCAAAACTCATACTTTAAAAGTTTGACATACATCCGGTGTGACCTTAGTAGTGACAAGGTTTTCCTTAGATGTTGTTTGTAATTTTCTCAATCGTTGGAGTAAATATGGAACTCTTTGATTAACACCACAATGAACTAATTTAATAACGATCGAAAAAACTACTTCATGAGGGACATGAATGTTGTTGGAGCATTAATGATTCAAAAAGGCATCATTGTAAACTCATAATGGCCACATCTTGTCTGAAATGTAGAATTAGGGATGTCCTTCTCCTTTATCCTCAATTGATGGTAGTCTCACCGAAGATCAATTTTGGGGAACACCATAGCTCCCTTGAGTTGGTAGAACAAGTCATCGATCCTTGGTAAAGAATAATAGTTATTTACTATAAGCTAATTCAACCCTCTGTAATCTATGCACAATCTTAGGTTCCCATCCTTTTTCTTGAGATATATGACTAGCGCTCCCCACGGTAATAAACTTGGTCAAATGTAGCCCTCCCCTAGAAACTCCTCTAACTAGGCCTTAATCTCTTTTATCTTTGTAGGTGTCACACATTAAAAAGCTTTATATATCATTTCCATTCCCAACAATACATCCTAGGAAATACATTAAGAGTACTTGCGAATCACTACAATTTTCTCTAATGACATCTCAACTATCTTGGTATCTTAAACACTATATAAAAATAATGGATATCCCTTAAAAATAAGGTTTCTCATCATTATTGATGACACAAAATTTAGAGAGGTGCTAGGTTCACACTCCTAATACAAAACTCTAATATCCTTTTGTCCTTATAGAACCACTAGTTCTTATGAGTAGTCTATCATCGCTTAGCAATTCTCCAACATCTCCATTCCAACAATTACATCGAAGTCATGCAATTAAAGCTCCATGAGGTCTAAGGGAAACTCTACTCCCCCAAGTATCAATGTTACCCATTATAGAACATAGAGCATGCAATTCAATCTCTCGAAGGAAACACAATAGAAGTGAAAATGCTACTAGAAGGAGATAAGGCAGCTTTAGTTTTGATTGTGGATGACAAAAAATAATGTAATGTAATAAACTCAAATAAAACACCTGCCAGATATAATAAGCATATCAGTCACCACACTAACCTGACGCTTTACCTCCAACTAGCTAATCACTTTCAAGATTCTTCTTGAAGAAACTCCTATGATACTAGCTGATGTAACACCCTAAAATTTTCAAACCTAAAATTTAAATATTTAACATTTTATTTGGAATAATTTAATCTTGAAATTATTGATTTAATTATTTTATGGATGTTTAACTTACAAAATAGATAAAATTATTTAATAAGTTAATATAATTATTTTTATCATTTTATCTTATTCTTTTTATTTAAATAAATCCCAAACCCATAATTTTAATAAAAATGAATACCTTGATTTTTGGATAAATTACATTAAGATTTTTTCCCTGTAGCCTAATTTTAATCTATATTCAAATCTTAGCTCTAAAAATATTTTCTTTTTCCTTTTTTTTCTCTTTTCTTCCTTTTCCTTTTTCTTTCTTTATTTTTCTTCTCATTTTTTCCCTTGCACTACCCAAACACACCCCCTTCTTCTTTTTCTTTTCCCTTGGGTTAGCCCAGCTCTCCCCCTCTTCCTTTTTTCCATCCTTTCCTAGGCCAGCCCACTTCTCCTCTTCTTCTTTATCTCTCCTGTACGATCTAACTCCTTCATCCTTATTCTTCTTTTTCTCTCGTGCAGGCTGGCCCACTTCTTTTTCTTATCTTTTCTCCCTCGCATGACCTATCTCCCTCCCTTTCCTTCTTCCCTCGTCTACAGCCTATGACAAACATACCCACAAACCCTCGCGCACGCCCTCTTCCCTCCTTCTCCTACACCATTCTGCATGCCTACTAGACCTTAGCCCCTACCCAACTAGACAACCTATCAAATCGCCTCCCCTACCTTTCTTTTCTTTCCATTTTTGATCCTATAGCCCCTGGTCCCCTTCCCCCCATGCCTTCCCTACAATTTTACCCATACCATGCCTACAACCTCCTCCCAGCAAACCACACCTAACTATGCATGTTGAGCCCACTCCTCCTCTAAATTTTCTTCTTCTTATTCTTTTCTTCTTCCCTACCTCACTCCTCCCTCATGATTATTTCTCTCCCTAACCCTCTCTTCTCTTTTTCTCCCTTTTTCTCCCCCGTTTCTCCTTCAAGCCCCCTGCAGCCACCTCCGCCATATCTGCCACCAACCTAGCCTCCACACCACTATCTCCTCCTTAGACCACCCTGAGTAGCCAACACTAGCCCACCCCCACGGCCTTCCTCCCTTTCTCCTTCTCCCCCCCCCTGACACCCCTACAACTACCACCCATGGCCACCCTTCCCCTCCCTTTCCTCCACCAATGCAGCTTCCCCATAGTTTCCTACCACCACCTTCACCCCCTACACCAACCTTACCCAAGCCACCCATCATTTCCCTCCTTTTCTTTCTCTTCTTCTCCTTTTCTTCCTCTTCTTCCCTTCTCAACACCCTCCTCCCTATAGTCATGTTGCCAACTCCACCACCATGGAGCTACCTACACCACACCCTCCAACCATAGGCCACCTTCTCCCTCGCCTCCAACACCTACCAAGACAAAGCCACACCCCCACCTATCATACCCGAGCCCCCCTTTGACCCCTTCCGTTTCTATTACTAAATTTTGCAAGCCTTATGTTGCATATGCAACGTGAGTTATGTAATATATATTTATGTGTTTTGGATGATAATTAAGGTATAAGGGAATTTTGATAATTTTATATTTAACAGATATTTTTAATAAAATTTAATATTTCATTTATCTAATGTTAATATGGTATTTGTGAAATTAATTTTAGGTATAAAAGTTTATTAAATGGAGCCTAAGATTTTGTTTGGTTTATCCAATGTTAACCCTTATACCCCATTAAAATGTTTAAATATCACATGTTAGCACATTAGGGTTTGTAACATGTGATTTGTGTGGATATAGTGTGTTATAATTGATTCCATGATTATTAATGTTATCTTGAAGAATGGAAACGAAATGCATGTATTTGGTTATGTATGTGAAAGTAGTGATTCTAATGTTGAGTAGTAATGATATATGTTATGTTATGTATGTATGGGCACTTGTAGTAAAAAAAAATACTACTATGAGTCCTAGGGGTAATTTGGTCATTTAGGCACATTATGATATTTAACCATAAATGGGATGCCAATTATGCTATAAATAATGTTGGTATGGAGGTAAGAGTTTGGTGTATTAGAAACACATGATTTAGCATAAATAACAATATTTTAGGGTCTAGGGATATTTTAGTGATTTTTAATATATGGTGATGAACATTCCAAGAAATGTTATGGCTAAGTGTTACTTGGAGTTGAGAGTCAAAATAGGTTTTGTGGTATTAATAACACATGTTTGGGTATGAGTGTTGGTATTATATGGCCAAAGGGTATTTTGGTAATTTTAAAGATGCAAGGATGATTATCCTAATAAATGTGCATGCTAAGTAATAATTGGTATTAAGTATGAAAATAAGATTTTGTAGCATTAGTAACACATGTTTGGGTATGAATAGTGATATTATATTGCCTAGGGGCATTTTAGTAATTTTAAAAGTACAAGGATGGTTATCCAAATAAATGTGCAGGACAAGTAATAATTGGTAATAAGTATGGAAATAGGGCTTTATGGTATTAGTAACACATGTTTGGGTATAAATGTTGGTATTATATGGTCTAGAGGTATTTTTGTAATTTTGAAGGTGCAAGGGTGATTATCCTAATAAATATGCATGATAAGTCATAATTAGATTTAATTGTGAAAATAGGGCTTTATGGTGTTAGTAACTTATGTTTAGGCATGAATATTGAATCATTATGGCGTAGGAGTATTTTGGTAATTTTTCATGTACTATGGTAAATAGTATAATAAATATACATGATAAGTATTAATTGGTGTTGGATGTGAGAATGGTGGTTTATGGTCATAGTATCATCTATGTCAGCATGGTTATCAATCTTACAAGGCATAAGGGCATTTTAGTAATTTAGCGTGTATTAGGGTGATTATTATAATAAACATACATGCGACGAGTCAAACTCAAGGGAGCTATGACTATAGGTGAGAAGACTAGGGGTCAGTTCCTATGAGTGGATATAAAGGCTAACGATGACATGGTTGGATAGCTTTGCACATTTTTTGTAACACCCCCAAAATTCACTACTGAAAAATTTAGTTTAATTAAAAGAAAATTAGCAGAAGCAAATTAATAAACCGTGAACTTTGGGGATATTACCGCCACACTTAGTACCAGACCAGTTCATTCCTACCGTTCCAATACCAAGTGCTAAGGCTAAAAGAGTAAAACATATTTTATGATAAATTCAAACACATTTAAATCAGAGTAGCACAAGTAAACATTTTATAAGAGTATGATCCACCAATGGTCGTTACAAATCAAAAAATACATTGAAACCATAAATCTTAAAGGGGAAGAATTACAACCCTAGAATTTACCGGATAGTACCTTACTCTCTTTCCCGAGATCCTACTTGAATAGCACCTGAAACGACCTGCAAGGCACTGCCCATTGAATAGGCAGGGGCCTCACAAATAGAACCCTTTAGTACTACGGACTGAGTAACCCTTCAAATCACACTTAATAGTAACCCGTAATGTAACACACGATACTACATACACACAAATGAAAGGTAAATACTGAATGTGTAATCCCCCAAAAATTTCGAAAACCTATATTTTAATAAATAACTTTATTTGAAATAAAATTTGCTTGTAAAATTATTTATTTTAATTATTTTATGGATTTTAGAGTATAAAAATTTGGATAAGATTATTTAATAAATTAAATATAAATATTTTGCTAATTATCATATTATTTTTATTTAAATAAAATCCTAAACTAATATTTTACCAACTTTATCCTTTTTAAACTAATATATTAGATTATAATAAATTAAATTATTAAATTAAATAAATTATCAAGAATATTACATTTTATGATTTATAAAATTAATTTAAATTATTTTTCCTATTTTACCATTTCCCTTTTTACCCTTTTCCCCTTTTTCCTTTTCTTCTCTTCTTTTTCCTTTTTCCCTCCCTTGGGCCGCCGGCCTGGCTTCCTTCCATGTGCGCCTGGGCCAAAGGCCCCATTTTTTTCTTTCCCACCTTGCTTCTCCCGTGCGGCACACCCAGGCCCCAGCCCAAACACCCCTCTTTTTTTCCCCTGGACCGGCTGGCTCCCTCCTTTCCTGCGTCGGTCCAGCCGCCCCCAGTCTCCTTCTTCCCTTCTTCTTCTCCCACGCCGACCTGCTCCCGTCCTCCATGCACGCCTGACCACTGCCGCCTTCTGCCACCACACCTGCCCCCTGCTACTCCCTCTCTCTACCCCGTCCTTTTCTTTCCTATTTCGAGCCAAACTAACCCCCATGCACCCTCCATTTCCCGCTTGAATTCTTTCCTTCTTCTTCCTTGTCTTCCCCTGCCAACCGACAGCCCTGCCACCACACCGCAGCACCGATCGGCCGCCTGCTCCCCCTGCCTCACCCTCTTATTTTTCTTACCCTCACCAGCCCTTCATTCCCACATTTTTTGAGCCTAATCTCCCTCCCCGAGCTCCCTCTTATCTCCTTCTTCTCCCTCCATTTTTTCCCCGTTTTTCTTCTCACCGCCGCCCGCGGCCGCTTGAACCACCAAGCTCAACCCCTGCACCACCTTCTGCCACCGTCTACTACCACCCTGCACCACCACGTCGCCCCTCGAGCCCTACACTTCCTCCCTTCTCCTCCTCTTCCTTTTTCTTCCCAGTTTTTCCCCTTACCGCCGAGCCACCTGCAATCGCCTCTACCGCCGCTTTCCGACCACCTCTACCGCCACCCAACCCACCGTTCAACACCCTGCAACCCCCTCTACAACCGCCATCCATTAGTTGGCCGAAAACAGCCCTTGAACCCCTCCATTTTTCCCTCTCCTTTTCCTTCCTTCACAGCCCCTTCCCCTCGACCCTTCTCGACAGCCAACTTCGCCGCCGTCTCCGCCACCCTATGCCGCCGTGAAACCACCCTTAGCCTCCACCTACACCCCCTCTTCACTTCTGTACCATTCCCCTGCCTTAGAACCTCCCCTAACCACCTTCTTTTCTAGCCTAAATACCCTAACCCGAAAATAATAGATTTTGCTTCCTTCACCCCCTCTTTGAACCCTTCCACCCCTCATTTTTGCATAAGACTCACGCTGCTCATGCAGCGTGAGCTCCCCTTCATTTTAAAAATTATTTGGATAATTTTTAAGGTATAATTGTATTTTATATTAAGTATTCTATTAATTAAACTTTTACAAAGTTTTATGCTTGGTTTCTTATTTCTAACATAAATATGATGGATATTATTTTTAGGTGTTGAGTTGCTAATTATGATTGGTAAGATTTGATATCTTGCGAGATTAAGGTAACCGTTAATCCTCCCTTAAATATATGGAAAAACGCATGTTAGCACATTTAGGGTTTAGTATGATTTTATGCATGTTTTGTATGCTTAGCATGATATGTATATGGTTCTTATATTGTTTGATAAAAAGAAAAAGCATGATAACTTTTGTGCCATATGTAGGTATGTTAAATAAAGAAGGAGTTTGAATATGGATAGAAATGTTAAATACATGTTTATGATGTATCATGTTGCTAATGCATGAATGATGTTATTGTTTAAGGGTATTTTAGTAATTATGCTTATGAGGTATATAAATCAATGTGTGTCGTTGCTAGTGAGTATTATGTTGAAAAATGACAAGTTGGTGGACTTAGATGAAAAAAAGGAAGTATTAATATCATTATTTTATGTAGTGTTAGTAAATTCATAAAAGTGGTGAATAAAGGGGTTGAGTGGAAATTTTATAAGTGAAAAGGGTGTTTCGGTAATTTTTGAGATAAAAGAATAATATGGTAATTTTATGATTAAATGGCCAAATGATAATTTACAAGTAAAGGATAAAATTGTAAGTTGTGAGAAAGAAGGGTAAAATGGTAATTTTGGAAGTAGGGGTAAAATAGTAATTTTGGATGAAGGAGGGCATTATGGTAATTTTGGAGGTAAAGGGGCAAAATTGTAATTTCATAAGTAAAGGGTAATATGGTAAATTTTATAAGTGAATGGTGAAGTGGTAATTTATAAGTAAAGGGGTAATATGGTAATTTGGGAAAGAAGGGCAAAATGGTAATTATGTATGGAAAGATAAAGATGGTAATCTTGGATGTGAAAGGGTAAAATAGTAATTTGTAAAGTAAAAGATGTATGGTGGTAGTTTTCTTAAATAAAAGGTTATTATGGTAAAATTGGAAGTAGGGGTAAAATAGTAATTTTGGATGAAGGAGGGCATTATGGTAATTTTGGAGGTAAAGGGGCAAAATCGTAATTTCATAAGTAAAGGGTAATATGGTAAATTTTATAAGTGAATGGTGAAGTGGTAATTTATAAGTAAAGGAGTAATTTGGTAATTTGGGAAAGAAGGGCAAAATAGTAATTATGTATGGAAAGATAAAGATGGTAATCTTGGATGTGAAAGGGTAAAATAGTAATTTGTAAAGTAAAAGATGTATGGTGGTAGTTTTCATAAATAAAAGGATATTATGGTAAAATTGGATGTAAGGGGGTAAAATGGTAATTTTGTAAATAAAATGATATTATGGTAAACTTGGGAGTAAGGGGTAACGTGGTAATTATGATAACGACAAATGATAATTTAGAAATTAAATTATGATTGCAGAAGGGCAATTGGATAAGTATGATGCTATAGAAGGGTAATTTGGTAAATTAACCAATTAAAGGGCATTATGGTAATTTTAAATATGGACAAGGGAATAATTGGTAATTGTAATTATGAAGAGGGGTAAATTAATTATGAGGAAGGTTAATTTGGAATTTATGATAATTGAAAAGGGTAAATGGCAACTAAAATAATTGAGAGAGGTAAAATGGTAATTATGATAAGGAGAAGGGCAATTTGGTAATTTATCCAACTCAAGGGCAATTTAGTACTTATAACAAAGGAGAAGGGTGATTTGGTAATATAACCAACCAAAAGGGAAATATGTTAAGCGTAGTAATTACAAGGGGTGAGTAGTGATCTAAAAAGTGTAGGAGATAGTTTGGTAATCTAAAGTGGACAAGGGGAAATCTGGTAATCATGTAACCCGAAGGGTAATATGGTAATTTGGCGAGTAAGGAATGGATACTTAACAATTATATAAGTAAAGGGCAAATGAGTAGTTTCTACCTAACACGTCTTTGAGATCATGGAACATTAATATGATTAAATGATGCTGATTAGCCAAGTAAGAGTATTTGATAATTAGTATGGCCTTAATGGTTTCTCTGTGATATCCTGGATAATCATCTGAATAAGAAACGATTAATGAATCGGAACGATCGAAAGTGAATAAGTATCTGATTATCGTGCTTTTCGTGATCACCTTAATTAAGATACTATTACTTAAAGTGAAAGAACTCGAGATCGGGAATGGTGACCCCTTAGGGGTCGCTACCCTAAGGACGTGGTTTAGTCCACGATTATTCTGGTATTTGCTGGTGTGCCTTTGTGCCCCAGCCAGACCCTATATCTTACTCTTCCTAGCTCTACGGACCTAGTTAGGGGGTATGCATACTTATGGATTAGGTGTCCTTGTCGGTAGGGTACTGAGTTAGCTTTATGCACCAGTACGACTAGGGTACCTTTGCGTCCTTGGCTTCATGGTTGAAGGGTACTGAGTAGCTGATATGCACCGGTACGACCGGTGTACCTTAGTGTCCCGGGTTATCAATATCCCCTTTCGAGGCAAATAAATATGATTGATGTGCTGAGTAAAGAAAGGAAAGATACTATTATTGAAAGTGGAATATTAATGAGTCGGGCCCAAATGTTTATGATATTGAGTACCGGTCCACCGGTTATACTAGTAGTCCAGGAGCGTGTTGCCCTGGTATGTGATTATGAGTACCGGTCCACCGGTTATAATAGTGGCTAGGAGCGTTGTGCCCTGGATGATGATTTTATATATATTCCGGTCCACCAGCTAAAATAGTGGGGGTCCCGAGCTCAATAAAATCAGTTATGTATGTGAATAAGGTTATGGAAAAATACTAATCACTTATTGTGGAACACCATGTGAGTCGGGGCCAGACCGGTCCACCGGCAAATAATAGTGGTCAGGTGCGTTCTGCCCTGTGTGTTTATGTTCCGGTCCACCGGCAATAATAGTAGTCAGAGGCGTTCTGCCCTGAGTGTATACTTTCCGGTCCACCAGCTATAATAGTGGGGTTCTCGCACTCACATGGATATAAAATATGATATTTATTGAATGAGGATGGAATAATGGCTTAAGGCCCGAATGTATCGATCTTACACTATGACATGGCTTTAGGCCCAAAGTATCGATCGTGTCTTATAAAGTACTATGTTTGTTATTGTTATGTATGCATCTCTCATTATTTATATGTGTAGCTTGCATTATGTGCCGTATGCGGGCCTGTTTTTAAGTGTGGTATTAAAGGATTACTCAGTACCGTAGTACTGAAGGGATTCCCTTTATGGGGCCCCTGCCTATTCAATGGGTAGTGCCCTTGCAAGTATTTTCAGGTGCTACTCAAGTGGGTTACGGGAAGGAGAGTAAGGAATTTTCTAGTATCGTTAGCTTTTCTCTTTTTCATTTAAATTCTTGGTTTTAAATATTAACGTTATTAAAGTAACCACCATTGGTGGATTTTATTCCTGTAAACGATTTGATGTGCTACTCTGATTTATGAGTGTTGAATTTCTCTCAGAATGTATTTTACTTTTCTTAGCCTTAGCACTTGGTACTTTAACGGTATGAGTGAACCGGTCTGGTACTAAGTGTGGCGATAATACTTCCCAAAGTTCACGTTTTATTTATCGGCGTCCGCTATTATCTTTTAATAAAACGAAATTTTTCAGTAGTGAATTTTGGGGGTGTTACAGAATGTCCATGTTTATACAACCACATACTTAACAAAGCAACCGAATATTAATAGGTCATAGAGAACAATCAATATGTCTAGGCCTTAAGCCCTTAATCCATCATTATCAATCATATCAGATTATAATTATTTGTGTGAGTGCGGGAACCCCACTATTATAGCCGGTGGAACGGTCATGCAGGGCAAAATGCTCCTGGCCACTATTATTCACTGGTGGACCAGTCATGCACGGCAAAACGCTCTTGGCCACTATTATTTGCCGGTGGACCGGTCTAGCCCTGACTCACAAGGTGTTCCATTGTAAGTGATTAGTATTTTTCCATAATTTATTCACAGCCAAAACAAATTTATTGAGCTCAGGACCCCCACTATTCTTGCTGGTGGATCGGAATATAAATATACATCATCCAGGGTAAAACATCCTAGGCCACTATTATATCCGGTGGATCGGTACTCATAATATATAATTCAACTCGGCCTGACTCATTAATCTTTCATTTTAACGATTAGTGTTTTCCCTTTTTAATCAGTACAACAATTCCATTTATTTGCCTCGATAGGGAGATCAAGATCCCAGGACACAAAGGTACATCGGTCGCACTGGTGCATAAAAGCTACTCAGTACCCTTCAACTATCAACTCAGGGACGCAAAGGTACCCTAGTCGTACTGGTGCATAAAGCTAACTCAGTACCCTATCGACAAGGACACCTAATCCTTAAGTATGCATACCCCCTAACTAGGTCCGTAGAGCTAGATAGAGTAGATATAGGGCCTGGCTAGGGCATAAAGGCACTCTATCAAATACCAAATAATCGTGGGCTAAACCACGTCTTTAGGGTAGTGACCCCTAAAGAGAAACCATTCCCGATCTCAAGGTCTTTCACTTTAAGTATTAGTGTCTTAATTAAGGGTGATCACAGAAGCACAACAATCATATAATTATTCACTTTTAATTGTTCGGATTTCGTCATACATTTCTTATTCAAATGGTTGTCCAAGGTAACAAAGAAGAATCATTAAGGCCATATTAATCTCATCTAATTTCGAATTACATTTCGTTCTCGTGATACCTACTTGTAACACCCCCAAAATTCACTACTGAAAAATTTCGTTTTATTAAAAGATAATTGCATAAGCAGATAAGTAAAACGTGAACTTTGGGAGTATTACCGCCACACTTAGTACCAGACCGGTTCACTCATACCGTTCCAGTACCAAGTGCTAAGGCTAAGAAAATGAAATACAGCTTGAAAGAAATTCAACACACACAAATCAGAGTAGCGCATCAAATCGTTCACAAGAATAAAATCCACCAACGGTGGTTACTTTAACACCGTTAATATTTAAAACCAAGAATTTAAATGAGAAAGAGAAAAAGCTAATGATACCGGAAAATTCCTTACTCTCCTTCCCGTAACCCACTTGAGTAGCACCTGAAAATACCTACAAGGGCACTGCCCATTGAATAGGCAGGGGCCCCATAAAGGGAATCCCTTCAGTACTACGGTACTGAGTAACCCTTTAATACCACACTTAAAGACAGGCCCGCATACGGCACATAATGCAAGTCACGCACATAAATAATGAGAGGTGCATACATGACAATAACACGTAACACAAGTTATAATTCACGATCGATATCTTTGGGCCTTAAGCCATGTCATAGTGTAAGATCAGTACATTCTGGCCTTAAGCCATTATTCCATCATCATTCAATCAATATCATATTTTATATCCATGTGAGTGCGAGAACCCCACTATTATAGCCGGTGGACCGGAAAGTATACACTCAGGGCAGAACGCCTCTGACCACTATTATTGCCGGTGGACCGGAACATAAACACACAGGGCAGAACGCACCTGACCACTATTATTTGCCGGTGGACCGGTCTGGCCCCAACTCACATGGTGTTCCACTATAAGTGATTAGTATTTTTCCATAACCTTATTCACATACATAACTGATTTTATTGAGCTCGGGACCCCCACTATTTTAGCCGGTGGACCGGAATATATATATAAAATCATCATCCAGGGCACAACGCTCCTGGCCACTATTATAACCGGTGGACCGGTACTCATAATCACATACCAGGGCAACACGCTCCTAGACCACTATTATATCCGGTGGACCGGTACTCATAATCACATACCAGGGCAACACGCTCCTGGACCACTATTATATCCGGTGGACCGGTACTCAATATCACATACCAGGGCAACACGCTCCTGGACCACTATTATAACCGGTGGACCGGTACTCAATATCATAATCATCTGGGACCGGCTCATTAATATTCCACTTTCAATAATAGTGTCTTTCCTTTTCTTTAATCAGCACATCAATCATATTTATTTGCCTCGGACGGGAGATCAATAACCCGGGACACAAAGGTACACCGGTCGTACCAGCGCATATCAGCTACTCAGTACCCTTCAACCACGAACCCAAGGACGCAAAGGTACCCTGGTCGTACTGGTGCATAAAGCTAACTCAGTACCCTACAGACAAGGACACCTAATCCATAAGTATGCATACCCCCTAACTAGGTCCGTAGAGCTAGGAAGAGTAAGATATAGTGTCTGGCTGGGGCACAAAGGTACACCAGCAAATACCAGAATAATCGTGGACTAAACCACGTCCTTAGGGTAGCGACCCCTAAGGGGTCACCATTCCAGATCTCGAGGTCTTTCACTTTAAGTAATAGTGTCTTAATTAAGGTGATCACGAAAAGCACGATAATCAGATACTTATTCACTTTCGATCGTTCCGATTCATTAATCGTTTCTTATTCAGATGATTATCCAGGATATCACAGAGAAACCATTAAGGCCATACTAATTATCAAATACTCTTACTTGGCTAATCAGCATCATTTAATCATATAATAAAGGTCCACAATTCCAAAGACATTTTAGGTACAAACTACTCATTTGCCCTTTACTTATATAATTGTTAAGTATCAATTCCTTACTTGATAAATTACCACATTACCCTTAAGGTTGCATAATTACCAAATTACCCCTTGTCCACTTTAGATTACCAAATTGTCTCCTACACTTTTTAGACCACCATTCACCCCTCATAATTACTACACTTATCATATTTCCCTTTTGGTTGGTTATATTACCAAATCGCCCTTCTCCTTGTTATAATTACTAAATTGCCCTTGAGTTGGATAAATTACTAAATTGCTCTCCTTCATTATCATGATTACTATTTTGCCCCTTTAGTTGGTTAAATAATTATCACTTTACCCTTTAATCGGCTAAATTACCAATTTGCCCCTTCAGTTGGATAAATTACCAAATTTCCCTTCTCCTTTATCATAATTACCATTTTATCCCTCTCGATTATTTTAATTGTCATTTACCCTTTTTAATCATTATAAATCCCAAATTACCCTTCTTCATACTTACAAATATTAATTTACCCTTTTTCATATTCAAAATTACTATACTACCCTTCTCCATTATTAAAATTACCATAATGCCCTTTAATTGGTTAATTTACCAAATTACTCTTCTATAGCATCATACTCATCCAATTGCCCCTCTACAATCATAATTTAATTGATAAATTATCTTTGGTCGTTATCATAATTACCAAGTTACCCCTTACTCCCAAGTTTACCATAATATCCTTTTATTCACAAAATTACCATTTTACCCCTTACATCCAATTTTACCATAATATCCTTTTATTTATGAAAATTACCACCATACATCTTTTACTTTACAAATCACTATTTTACCCTTTCACATCCAAGATTACCATCTTTATCTTTCCTTACATAATTACCATTTTGCCCTTCTTTTCCAAATTACCATATTACCCCTTTACTTATAAATTTCCACTTCGCCATTCACTTATAAAATTTACCATATTACCCTTTACTTATGAAATTACGATTTTGCCCCTTTACCTCCAAAATTACCATAGTGCCCTCCTTCATCCAAAATTACTATTTTACCCCTACTTCCAAAATCACCATTTTACCTTTCTTTCTCACAACTTACAATTTTATCCTTTACTTGTAAATTATCATTTAACCATTTAATCATAAAATTTCCATATTATTCTTTTATCTCAAAAATTACCGAAATACCCTTTTCACTTATAAAATTTCCACTCAACCCCTTTATTCACCATTTTTATGAATTTGCTAACACTACATAAAATAATGATATTAATACTTCATTTTTATCATCTAAGTCCACCAACTTGTCATTTTTCAACATAATACTCATTAGCAACTATATACATTGATTCACATACCTCATAAGCATAATTACTAAAATACCCTTAGATAATAACATTATTCATACATTAGCAACATGATACATCATAAACAAGCATTTAACATTTCCATCAATAATCAAACTCCTTCCTTAATTAACATACCTACATATGGCACAAAAGTTATCATGCTTTTCCTTTTTATCAAACAATATAAGAAACCATATACATATCATGCTAAGCACACCAAACATGCATAAAATCATACTAAACCCCTAATGTGCTAGCATGCGTTTTTCCATATATTTAAGGGAGGATTAACGGTTACCTTAATCCCGCAAAATATCAAATCTTACCAAGCATAATTAGCAACTCAACACCTAAAAATAGTATCTGTTATTATTGTTAGAAATAAGAAGTTAAAAGGGATAAAACTTTATAAAACAAATTTGTTTAATAATAATACACTTTAATTAAATATGGATATACCTCAAAACTTAACCAAATGAGTTTCAAAATAGCTCAGGGGGAGCTCACGCTGCATGAGCAGCGTGAGTTTCATGCATAATCATGGGGAGAAAAGGGCTCAAAGAGGGTGAAGGGAGAAAAATCCATTATTTTCGGGTTAGGGTATTTGGGCTAGGAAAGAAGGTAGATGGGGGAGGTTTGGAGGCAAGGGGATGGTGCAGGAGTGAAGAGGGGGTGTAGGTGGATGCTGGGGATGGATTGTTGGCGGCCAAGGGCGGCTGAGGCAGCGGCGGTGAGGTGGCGAAGGTGGCTGTTGAAGTGGGTCGAGGTGGAAGGGTTGAGAAGGAAGGAAAAGTGGAGGGAAAAATGGAGGGGTGCAAGGGCTGTTTTTGGAAATATAAAGTATGGGGGTGGTAGAGGAGGTTGCAGGGAGGAGATTAGTGGTCTGGGCGGCGGCAGAGGCGGCCGGAAGGCGGCAGAAGGAGGGGTTGCAGGTGGGCTGTCGAGAGGGTGAAAAATAGGGAGAAAAAGAAGAGGGGAGGAAGAGGGTTGCGGGATGGCTCGGGAGGGACGTTGTGGTGGTGCAAGGTTGAGGTGGAGGTTGTCAGGGAGCGGTGCAGGATGTTGGTGAGGCGGCAAGAGCGGCGGACGGTGGTGGCGACGCAAAAACAGGGTGGAAATGGGAGAGGAAGAAAATGAGAGAGAAGGGAGGATCGAGGGGGTAAGGAGCTCGAAATGATGGGCAGAAAATGGACGAAGGGGAGAAGAAAAAGAAGAGGGAGAAGAGAGGAGGCAGGGGTTGATCGACGGCAGTGTTTAGGGAGGCAGGTTGTCGTAGGGTGGCAGAGGGAGGTTGGCGAAGAGGGTAAGGGGAGCCATGCGGGACGGGGTGCATGGCTTCCCAGTTCTAATTTGGTGAAAAATGCAGGGGAGAGAGAGAGAGGGAGAGACAAATGGTGGCAGAAGGTGGCAGAAGGTGGCAGCAGGGCGGTGGCCGGCGTCTCGGTGGTCGGGCATGGCAGGCGGTTATGGCGATGGGGACTGGTCGGGGTCTCGGGGTGATCGAAGAAGAAAGAAAGAAGGGAAGGGGGGAGACCGAACCGGTCCGGCGCAGGGAAAAGAAAAATCTGGGCCGGTCCAGGGTGAGGGGAAGAGGGGAAAAAAAGGAGAGGGGGTCGGGTTGTGCGTGGCTGGGGCGAGGGGAGGAATGGGCCGCTGGCCCAGGCGCAAGGAGGGCACAAACCTGGCAGCCCGAGCTAGGAAAAGAAGAAGGAAAAAAAAAAGAAAAAGAAAGGAAGGAGGAAAAGGGGAAAAGGAGAAGGAAAAAAAAGGAAAAGAAGGGAAAATGGAAAATAGAGAAAAATAATGTGATTTAATTTAGAAAATAATAAAATATAATATTTTGATAATTTATTTAATTTAATAATTTGATTCAATATAATTCAATATATTAGTTCAAAAAGGATAATTTTAGTACAATATTAGTTTGGAAAATTATTTAAGTAAAAATAATATGGTAAAATAACTATATATTTATTTTTAATTTATTAAATACTCCCATCCAAATTTTTATACTCAAAAATCCATAAAATAATTACACTAAATAATTTTAAAAGCTAATTTATTTCAAATAAAAATTATTTATTTAATTATAGGTTTTCCAAAATTTTGGGGGATTACACTACTAATCATCAAATACTCTTACCTCACTAATCAGCGTTATTTGAGTCATATCACAAAATTTCACAATCACAATGACATATTGGGTACAAACTACATATTTGCCCCTTATATAATTGCTAAGTCATCCCTTCCTTACTTGACAAATTACCATGTTACCCTCCTTATTACATAATTACCAAATTACCCCTTACTCGATTTAGGTTACTACGTTATTTCTCTTACTTATTGGGTCACTAATCCCCCTTTATAATTATTACCATTAATATGCTTTCCATTTAGCTGGTTAGATTACCACTTTGCCTTTTCTCCTTTATTATAATTAATAAATTATCCTTGAGTTGGTCAAATTACCAAATTACCCTTCCCCATTATCCTAATTACCAAATTAACCCTTTATTTAGTTAATTACCAAATTATCGTCCTCTATTATCAATTACCAAACTACCCTTCTTCATTGTCAAAATTACCAACTTACCCTTTGTTTGGTTAAATTACCAAATTACCCTTTTATATGATCATAATTGCCATTTTACCCTTCTCCATAATTAAATTTATCAAATTACCCTTTGGTTATCTAAATTACCAAATTGCCCTTCTCAATTGTAATAATTACCAAACTACCCTACTCCATTATCAAAATTACGAAAATACCCTCTAGTCAGTTAAATTACCAAATTACCCCTCACATTTATCATATTTACCATTTTACCCTTCTCCATTATTACATTACCAAATTACCCTTTAGTTATTTAAATTATTATTTTACCCTTCTCAATTATTATAATTACCAAGTTACTCCCTTCCAATTTTCACTTTTACCCCTTTTATTTACAAAATTACCATCTTACCCCTTTACTTTCAAATTTACCATTTTACCCCTTAACTTCCAAAAATTACCATAACATCCTTTCACTTATAAAGGTGACCATTTTATCCGTAATTAAGAAATTACTATTTTACCTCTTTTAATTTCCAAATTTCCATTTTGCCCTTTAATCATAAAATTACTATTTTTTCCTTTAATTACAAAATTACAATTTTACCATTTTATTATAAAATTACCATTTTTCCCTCTTCTTACAAAATTACCAATTTACCATTTAATCACAAAATTACTATTTTACCCTTTATTCACAAAATTAACATTTTGCCCATTTAATTACGAAATTACCATTTTACCCCCTTACTTTTAAAATGACCAATTTATCCCTTACTTCCAAAATTACCATCTTATCCTATTATTAGCAAATTTACTATTTTACCCTTGCCTCCAAAATTACCATAATACCCTTTTTAATTAAGAATTTTCTTTTTTCCCTTAGTACCCCACTTATATTAAATTATTATTATTACTGCATAAAATATTAATATTAACTCCTCATCCACCACTCTTATAATTAATATAACATTATTAGCACCCATCTATATATTAGGCCATATCCTTGTACAAGATACCTTAATAAAATCCCCTAAGGCTTCCAAAATATTAATCATGCATTAAGAATCACAATAGCATAATATAACATGGTTAATACTTAACATATTCATTAACAACCAAACTCTTATCCTAAATAATATTTCCATACATAGCAATAATCTATCATGCTTCCTTTTCATCAATCAACACAAGAACCACATATATCATATTAAACAACATAAACCAAGCATAATATATTAAAAATCCTAATGTGCTAACATACGTTAATCCATGCGTTTAAGTGGGATTTAACGATTACCTCGATTCCTACCAAAAATGAACCTTACCGGTATTCCGATTAAATGTTCAAGCTTTGATTATTAAAACCAATACCTAAAAATAATATCAAGATTTATTACTTTAGAAATAATAAAATCAAAGTATAAAACTTTATAATGCTTAATTAATCAAATACTTAAATTAAAATATTATTATAGCTTAAAATTATTAAAAAACAAGATCAAGAAATGTAGAAACTCATGCTGCTAATGCAGCATGAGCTACATGCAAAGAAATGAGGAGGAGGGGGCTCAAAAGTGGTGAAAAGATGAAAATGGGCAATTTCGAGTTAGGGTTTTTAGGCTAGGAAAAGAGGCATGTGGGGGAGGATTTAAGGAAAGGGAATGGTGCAGAGGTGGAGAGGGGTATAAGTGGTGGTCGTGGAAGGGTTGACGGCGGCTAAAGGTCGTGGAGGCAATGGTAGCGAAGCTATGAAGGTGGCGGCTGATGAGGGAGGTCGAGATGGGGGCTGGTGAGGAAGGAAAATGGGGAGGGAAAACGAGGGCTTGTGGGTGGTGGTTTCGGCCAAATGAGGATTGGGGGTGGTAGAGGGGGTTGCAGGGATTATTGTGGTAGCTTAGGTGGCGGCATAACGACGGCGTAATATGGCGGTGCAGGGTGGCTACCGAGAAGGGAGGGAGAGAAGAGAAAAAGAGGAGAGGAGGAATAATGGGGGCTGCGGGGTGGCTCGATGGGGGCTGGGATGATTCAAGGGTGAGGTAGAGGGTGGCAAGAGGTGGTGCAGGTGGCATTTAAGGCGGTGGCAGCGGCGGAGCTAGGTGGAGAAACAAAAACAGGGTGAGAGAGGGGAGGAGAAGAAAGGAAAGAAAAGAGAGGGTTGGGGAGCATGGGGAGTTCGGGGAAAAAATGCAGACTGGGCAGGGAAGGGGGAAGAAATAGAAGATGAAGAGAAGGGAGGGGATAGGGAGCTCAAGGGGTGGCGGTAGATGGTAGAGGAATGGCTGTTGCAAGGAGAGAGAGAAGGAAGGCATGGCAGGGCATGGGGGAAAGGAGAAATGGTGGGGCCGGGATGGGGCAGAAAAATGGCGGGAGAGAGATAGGGAGAGTTAAGGAGGTCAATGGGGGAGAGGGAGTTGCAGGTGGAATGGCAAGTTGGTCGGGAATCTCGCCGGTGATGGAGGAAGAAGAAAGAAAGAAGAAGAATCGGGGAGGCTGGGTGCGTGACAGGCGAGCAGGCCAGCCGAAGGGGGAAATAACGCGGGCTAGCCCGGTCGGGGAAGAAAGGAAAGGAAAAAAGGGGCAGGCCGGGCTACGCGGGAAAGGCAGGGAGAGGAGGCAGAATGGGCTAGAGGCCCAGCGCAAGAGGGGAGGGCACGACAGGCCGAGCCAGCCGGCGGACCAAAGAAAGGAAAAGGAAAAAGAAAGAAAAGGGAAAAAGAAGAAAAAGGAGAAGGAAAAAAGGGAAAAGAAGAGGAAAATGGGATTAAATAAAATAGTTTAATTTATAAAATAATAAAATACAATATTTTTGGGTAATAAATTTATTTAATGATTTAAATTAATATAATTAAATTATAAGGGTTTACAATGGATAATTTTAGTATAATAATGATTTGAAAAATTATTATAATAAAAAGGGTATGATAAAATAACAAAATATTTATTTTAATTTATTAAATATTTATACCAATTTTATTTACTCAAAAATCCATAAAATAATTAAATTAAATAGATTTAAAAGCTAATTTATCCCAAATAAAATTTATTTATTAAATTATAGGCTTTTAAAAATTTAGGGGATTACATTTGTGGAGTCCATAGAGTGATAAAGGATGAGAGGTTACCAAAAGAGTGAAATTAGGGTTTCAAGAGGGGCTTGATTTGGAAGGTTAGTATCATATATGCAAAATGTGGGAGTTAGTTTACAAAAATTTAGGGGACGGATAATCTTAGTAACATATGATTCATTGGGGGAAATTAGGGCTAAATAAGTAGTAGAGAAGGGATTAGGCCAACTTGAAAAAACTATGGTTTTGAGAAGTAACCCTAGAGGCCAATTGTTATCATATATGAGAAACGGGGAAATAGGCTATGAAAAGGGGTTCCTAATGGTAGGTTTGGGTTTCTAGATAAATTAGGGTCTCAAAGGATCATTTGGGGTGAGGAAGTACTGGTCTGAGGAAACTAGGGTTTCTAAGGGGCTAAGGTAGGCCTGGGATGGTAGCAAGAGATGATTCATATTTGAGTTTTACATGTCTATATGGTATCTAAAACAAATAAGGCACTAATCATTTAAAGTAGAAAATCACTTGAGTCGGGGTCGGTTGGACCCTATTGATCGATCCATCGATGAGAATAGTGGCTAGGCATGTGTTGTCCTAATTTTTTACCTTATTTATCAATATACTAGTGATAATAGTGGGCTCCTACACTCAAGTATTTAAAACCATCGAATGATAATAACTTTGGGAAGACACTAATCGCTTAAAGTGGATGATCACTTAAGTCAGGACCAGTTGTACCTTATTAACCGATGCACTAATGAGAATAGTGGACAAGTGTTTGCTGCCTTAGGGTTATACCTTGTTTATAGATCCACTAGAGAGAATAGTGGGGTCCTGAATCTAGTAATAAATCCTTAGACAATCATGACCTATAGGAAGACACTAATTACTTACAGTGGAACACCACATGGGTCGGGGTTGGTTATACCTTATTTACCAATCCATTAGTGAAAATAGTGTCTAGGAACATTCTATCCTAGGGCCATACCTTATTTATAGATCCATTAGTGAGAATAGTGGTCATGAGTGTAGCGTATTGGTTTTATATTTTATTTATTGATCCACTGGTGATAATAGTGGCTAGGAGCATGCTACCCTAGGGTTGTATCTTATTTACTAATCTATTGATGAGAATAGTGAGGTCCCAAACCTATGTGGATATAAAATTCATGAGTTGACTAATTATTGAACTAATATCATGAAACTAGATAATAATTTATGAGTCGATAATATCTACTGATGTGTATGGCCTTTTTTTTGTAATGTTGTTGAGAAGTTTGTGGGTTGATTAAGTGAGTTGGGCCTCTTGTTAAGGATGACATGGTTTTTTGATTATACCACAAAAAGCATCACCTGGATGTTCTAATAGTAAATTCTATTATTTCTAAGTGAATGATTAATGGTAGCATATGACCTTTATGCATGTGGCTATAGGAACTTTTACTACATCTCCGTTAATATATGTATGATTCCATGTTCATACGATTGATGTGATATATCTGATGTGTTGTATGCAGGCCTTGCATACTAGTCTTGTATAATGGGTTACTCAGTACCATTGCATTGAAGGGTTCATTTCTTGGGACCCTGCTTATTTAATGAGCTATGGCCTTTGCAAGTTTAGCTTGTAAGATCATTTTGGGATTATTCATCAGGATTGAGAGCATAGGGTTATCCAAGATATTGACCGGTGTATTGAATTAGGAAGTTTTTGTGTATCTTTCTTAAAAATTTTGTATTTCTTTTCCACTGACATTCTTTCTATAACCACAACTAGTGGGTTTTATTTGGAAGGTGAGTTAACCTTCCTAACTATTATGCTACTTTATTTTGTAAATGTTTTTAGCATTTAGGTAAAGTAATGTTTTAACCTTAGCACTTAATATTAGAACGGTAGAGGAAACCAGTATGGTACTAAGTATAGTGCTAGCACCCCAAAATTTACTATCTTAGCTTATGCTCTTAACTTTTAAAAATAAACTTTTTCAATAGTAAATTTTAGGCGTGTTATAGGTGATCCCTGACCTTTTTGGTATGTCTGAGGCTTCTGACCTCTATGCTAACTACCTTTACTTGTAGCACTAGCTGATAACAAAGGAACTCTCAAAATATATGGTTGTAGTTGTTGAATGGATCCATTGTTTTGAGCTTGATTCTAACCTCTCTAAACACTACCACTTCTGACAAGGCACTTATAGGCTCTTTGTCTCACCATACAACACCCATGGAAAGTGACCTTGTTTCCCCCACAATCTATTCCTAGGTGATCTACTCCATAATTCTTATAGTGGTAATGCCTCTCCTCGGTACATCCCCCAGACTAACCTCCAACTTGGGGTACTAACCCCTTACTCTTTCCATACCAAAGAGGCATGCTACATCTAGAGTAAGCCTTCTTCCTATCACTAGAATACTGAAAACCCTCAAACTTCCTTTTGTCCCCCACCTTGGCACTTCAGAATTGGATAAATCGGGAAGCCTCCAAAGCATTCTCATACATTCCACCATCTTTGGCAGAGTAACTCCCACTAGTAGCTCTTGGTATTGGATACCCAAACTAATCATGAAATGGTTCACCTACATCTCTTTATTAGCCTCTACCTTAGGGAAAAACTAGACTAAGTCCATGAATTTGATATGGTACTTTTCTATTGACATGTCTCCCTTTGGAAGAGTCATAAACTCACTGTAATTCTTCATAAAAAGATGAATGGGATAGAAATTGGTATAAAGTGCCTCAAAGAATAGTCCCCAACCCATAAGCTCTTTGCCTCTATGTTGGATGCTCCTCCACCTGGCATCTGCTATCCCCCTAAAGTAGTGTACCGCCACATCCACCCTCTTGCCCATAGGGAAAAGATATGCAGCAAAAGCCTTCTCCATGTCTGTGAACCATCTCTCCATAATGTTAGCATTCTCCTATACCTTGAAGATTAGTGGATAATTATGTACAACCCTCTTGAGATAATATGATACATAGTACTAAATAAATGGAACCATGCTAAGTATTGGTGTTGAAAATGGGAAGTTTTCAATAAAAGTTAAAAAGAGTGGAGAAGAAGGAAGTAAAATATGAAAAGGATAACTTGATCTCGAGACCTTCAAAACCAAATACTCGCATCAATCAACTAAGGTTTCAACTCTTAGCCTAAATAGTCCAAAAGTTTAGATAATTCTCAAGACTACACCTTATTCTTAAGCGAAACATGGCTCGACAACCAGGAGCCTTTTATCAATTGTAATATGTCCCTCTTCAAACCTCTTCCACCTTATATAAGAGTGTTAGTCAAATTCTAAGGGTTAAGAGTAGAATCTAACAATAATAGTTAGATTGGTTACACTCTCACCAATGGTTAGTACTAACATAAACTAATAAATGTTACAGGACTTCAATTAGCTAGTGCTAATTATTTTTTCAAAAAATACTAGCCACCCATCACATGATGACTATCATTACATCCTATGAAAAGGCTCAGGAAACATAAATTACATATAAAAAAATTCTAACAACATGCTTTAACTAAGTTTAGCTAATAATGGAAATAAGAAAAAATGTGAAGTCTACTCAGTGGTTGCTGTTTAATTTTCCGAGGCTATAGGGTTGTTTCTCCATAATTTAAGCCAAATATGGAGGCCCTTAAACTTCCCATAATTACCTTCCCAATGACCCTAATTCTTGCACATGAAAAGGTTGATAATGCAGGTCATGTTTTAGCTAAAATTAAGTGGAGTATAAAGTTGGATAAGGTGGTGGCTTCATTGACTGTATATGGAACCATATTAGAGCTAGTTATGGTATGTATTTTGTGGAGCCATATTTTTGTGGTTGCTAGAGTTTGCATGGATTGCATGAATACTAGTTAATATAGTTATTTATTGACCCAAATAAGAAGAGTTTTGAAGTCTGCAACTTTAGGAAAATTAATAAGTAGATTATATTTAATTTGGGATACTTGAGATGCTCCTCCATCATCTTCTCCCTATGGAAAAGGAACCTCCCCATCTTCATAAGATTTTTCATGTAGATAAAGGAGTAAGTGTCCTACATTGAACATAGAGTACAAATTCCCCATGTCACGTGGATGCTCAAGCCGATACGCATTATTGTTAATTTTCTCAAGCATTTTTAAAGGCCCATTTCTTCTTAGCATGAGTTTATTTTTCCTCTAAGATGGAAATATTTCTTTTCGAAGGTGTAACAACACTAGGTCCTTTGTTACAAAAAATTTCTCTTTTCAATTCTTCTTAGCCCTTTTTTGGTTCATGTTATTAACCTTTTCGGTCCTAGCCCTGACTTGTTTGTGCAACTTATTAAATTTAATGGCTCATTGTTTTTCTTCAAAGCTATTTTATGCTAAGATTGGTAAGGGAATAAGGTTAAAGGGATTGTTCAGGTTTACCCTATACACCACTTCAAAATGTGAGTGCTTTGTGGTATATAGGGGAGAGTGGTTGTAGTAGAACTCTGCATAACTTAGCTTGATGTCCCAATCTTTTATGGATTTGTGAACCAAATTCCTCAAAAGAATTATGATGGTGGGGTTGGTGACTTCTGTTTGACCTTCCATTTATGGGTGATAAGTAGTACTAAAGAGAAGTTTAATACCGAGTAGTATGTACAAGGTTTTCCATAAATAGCTCAGGAACTTGTTATCTCGATCGAAGATGATTGTCTTTAAGATACCATGCAACTCAACTATTTCTGTAAAGTAAATATCAACAATATAATAGGTGTTCTTTGTCTTATGAAATGGGATGAAATGAGTCATCTTAGAGAACCGATCAACAACTACTATAATGGAATCATTTTTCCTTTGAGTATTAGGGAAAGCCACTATAAAGTACATGCTTACATGATCCCAATGGTGGTGTGGAAGTGACTCAGAGACCTATGGTACATAGAGCACTTGTCCATAAGGGATTTCATATTTCCTACCACTCAATTCTAGAATAAATGCTCCTAGAGTACATCATAAGTTTTGTTGATCCTAAAATGTCCTGCAAACCTCCCCCATGCACTTCTTGAATGATAAATTCCGGATGGAGTACTTTTTAATGCACAACCTGTTTCCCTTAAAAAGAAATCCTTCTTACACTAGCTATGGTCCCTGAGTCTTGTCTTACTCCTCCATATAGTTACCAAAGTCTTCATCTTTCTTGTACAACTCTTTGAGAAACCCAAATCCTAGGAACTTGGCTTCTAGTAATGATAGCATATAATACCTCCTAGAGAATGCATCTATAACAACATTGGTCTTGCCACTCTTTTGCTCTACAAAAAATTAAAAGGATTATAAAACTTCACCCACCTAGCATGCCTAGAGTTATGTTTCAACTACCCATTTTTGTATTTTTAAGGACTTGTGATCGGTATGCAATACAAATTTTGATGGTTGGAAATGATGTGACCAATGATCTCAAGCCTTAATAATAGCATAAAACTCATTATCATAAGTAATGTAGTTGGATCTCAAACCATTAAGCTTCTCACTAAAGAAAGCCACGGTACTTCCTTCTTGTAGCAAGATAACACCAAAACCTACTCCACTTGCATCACACTCAACCTCAAACACCTTGTCAAATTTAGGTAGCCATATAATGGGAGCCTCACTTAACCTACTTTTAATTAGTTCAAAGGATTCTTGTACGGATTTGGTCCATTGAAAAACTCCTTTTTTGAGTTAATAGGTGAGAGGCTCTAGGAGTGTGCTAAATCCTTTTATGAACCTCCTATAAAAAGCGGCAAGCCCATGAAAGGATCTAATGTCAGTGATGGATGTGGGTGTAGGCCACTTTCTTATTACCTCCAGCTTTGACTCATCCATGGAGATTCCACTTTTGGATAAAAAAAACCTTATAAAGGTGACTCTTGGCACAAAGAAGTCACCCTTTTCTAATTTTCCATATAATTTGTTATTCCTAAAGTCTATAAATACAAATCTTAAGTTCCTTACATGATCATCTTGACAAGAAGATTCTACAAGAATATCATCAAAGTACACAACTACAAACTTTAAAATGAAGGGTTGAAGAACCTCATCCATAAGCCTCATGAAAGTGCTTGGTGAATTGGATAGTCTAATAGTCATGATCAAACACTTATATAGCCCTCCCTTGGTCTTGAAAACATTCTTCCACCCATCACCTTCCTTTATACGAATTTAGTAGTATCCACTCCTCAAGTCTATCTTGGAAAATATATTAGCTCTATGTAAGTAATCCAACATGTCATCAAGCCTAGGTATAGGATACGTATACTTGATAGTAATGTTGTGAATAGGCCTACTATCCACACACATCCATATTGGTCCTTCCTTCTTGGGTACCAATGGGGACGAAACTAAATAAAGGCTAAGGAGTTCTCTTAAGAAATCCTTTTGCAACAACTTCTCAACTTATCTTTACAACTCCATGGATTCTTTAGTGTTCCCCCTATAAGATGATTTATTTAGGAGTGTAATACCCTGATTTGGTGCTTGATGCACCTTATAGGAGGCAACTCACTAGGAAATTCATTTAGGAAAGAATCCCTAAACTCCCCTGGTAGGTTTTTGACCCAAGGTTTGAGTTCATATATCTTCTCATTAGATTCAAGAATCAACACCAAGTACAGAGCCTTTCCTTCCCTTATGGACTTTTCCATCCCCTTCCCATTAATAAATAGAGCTTTCTTACACTTCATGTCCTCCGTGACAAGTGAAGATTGAATACTAATTTGTGTGAGTAAAATATTATTCCTACCATCATTTTTAATATTACTATCAAATTACAATGGCCTACCTAATAAAAAATGACAAGCAACCATGGGAATGACATCACAAATAACACTATCTTGATAGGTTTTCCCTATGGAAAATGGCACGATCTTTTACTTTGTGACTTTAACCATTGAGCCATTATTAAGCCATTCAATATTTTATTGCTTAACATGTGTCGTGGATATCAAATTTAGTTTCTCCACCAAAGTGGTGGAAGCCACATTTGTAGAAGTATCTCCATCCACAATGAGGGAGCATATTTTACCATGAATGGTGTAGTTGGTATGGAATATGTTCTCTCTTTGGAACTCCTCTTTAACAACCCCTACATCCATGGGTTCCTTCTCAACCTTGGTCCCTCCCTCTATGGCCGATTGGTATTTGGTATCACCTCTTTGCATTTATTCTTCCTCTTTGTAATACTCTAAGTCGATATGACCACAAGAAGGCTACTCTAGAGCACTTTTTGATTGATTGGATGGCCCCATAGATCAACACAAGTCCTTTTGGATTGATTTGTCCTCACTCACATGCTTCCCAATAAATTTTTTGAAATTTTCTAAAACTTCCTAGGAGGGTCATAGATCCTAAAACTTGCTCCACAACCAGCACATTTAATTATGGAGTTCATAGGATGGAATCATTAAAAAGATCGTATATCATGTTGATATAAGTAGTCATATCAATCCTTATAACACTCCCCTCAAATTGGAGTATTACATTCACCCTTACTCAAAGAGCGCAACATCCTCATTGGACATCAACCACTAATTGTCTCAATACAGTTTATCACAAGAATCATCCCATTAGGTGGCTGACTGGCTCAGCCAAGATCTTCTCACGGCTGTGATTTCACTCTGATACCATTTGTGAGACTCTAAGTTGATACAACCATGTAGGTTCTACCCTAGAGTGCTTTCAAATTTATTGGATGGCCCCACAAATTAATATGAGTCATTTCAGCACACTTTATCCTCGCTCAAGTGCCTCCCAAAAATTCTCAAAAAATTTATGAAACTTTCCAGGAGGGTGACCCATCCTAAATATTACTCCACAGCCAATATGCTTAATTGTGGAGTTAATAGGATGGAACTACCAAAAGGATGGTACACCATTTTGACATAAGTATCCATATAAATCTTTATAAGACTCCCCTCAAATTGAAGTATTACACTCTTGGTCTAGCAAGGTCATCACCCTCTTGTTTAGACATTCAATTTAACAGTGTCCAATTCATTGGATCTTAAAGCACCGCACACCCTTAATTCTAATAGTTATACCCACTTCTTGCTTTCCTTTACCCTTAACATCAAATGTTGTGGGATTATGGTTCAACTTTAGGACTTCTTTGGGTGGGTAAGAATTTGTCCTTAAGCCCCAACACTCAAGCTCCACTTCTCCTTTTTATGCTTCTCCAACTAATTTCCAAATGGAACAACTCGTCCAAGGTGTAATATCTATAGAGCTCCACATTTCTAGCAATGTCACCCCTCAATACTCCTATAAACCTAAACATGGTGTGTTCTTCAACCTCCTCCAAACCAAGCCTCATGATGAGACTCTCAAACTCTTGAACATACTCCTCCTTACTCAAGGAACCTTGCCTTAAAGAAGACATTTTTTTTATATGTCTCAAGTATAGAAGGGTGGTAAAAACCTCTCCTTCATTAACCTCTTCATCTTCACCCAACTTGTAACCTTAAACTTGCCCTTCCTCCCTTGAGTTTGTACTAAATTCTCCCACCATAAAGAGGCATGTCCCTTTAACTTGTGTAAAATAACCTTAAAATATTTCTCATCATCCAAAACTCTAGCCACAAATATTTGGTTACACCTTATTTTTCACTCCAAAAACTCCTCTAGATTGTGAGATCGATCAAAGTCCGGGACTTCTTGATGTGTGTGGGAGGCTAGGATTCTCAAATTGATGAGAATATGGCTTGTTTATGTTGATGAAAATTATAATAAGGCTCGATAATGATGGATAGATGGAAAGAGCATTCAAATAGGGTGAGTTAGAGATGAATATGTTTCAAACCAAAGAGATGATGATTTGATGGCGGTGGATGAGGAATGATGATGGTTCAAATGTGTTGCGTTAATTAAGATGTGTATTCAACAATGGTTTGTTAATGATGATGAGATTCAAATTTTAGGGTTTGGATGGAGGATGATGTCATGGTTTAGGGTTAGGGTTAGGGTTTAGCTTTGAATGAAGGGGTTAAGGTTATGTTTGGTTTTGGTGAAGGGTTAGGGTTTAGGGTTTCGAATATGGAAAACAAATTTGGGCTTCACTAAGCTTGGAATTAGAGTGAGGTTTGGATGATAATTATGGCTGGAAAATTGTGGATTATGGAAATAAGAAAAGATATGAATTAATCTCTAATTCACACAGAGAACTTGGAATTCAATTAACTTGGAATTAGAGTGAGGTTTGGATGATAATTATGGCTGGAAAATTGTGGATTATGGAAATAAGAAAAGATATGAATTAATCGTTCACACATATTCAATTAACTTAAATTGAACTCACACAAAATTCAACTTGGAATTCAACTTCAATATTGATCTTCAAATTCTTGTTCATAATCGTGACCTTCATGGCTATATATAGCCATTCTACTACTTAGCTAAAAAGCATATTTCAGAATATTCCAAACTAAAAGATATTATGCTACTTTATGCTCTATATAATATCTAACCCTACAACATAATTAATCGATTATCTAATATTAATATAAGTGCTTGATCAAGCTGCCAATAAACCCACTATGCACATGGTCATCCATTCCATGCATGCCATGCACATAGACACTTAGTTGCTTGTTTGCTACGTTTCTAGTAACATAGCCATTCATTAGTCTTCAAATTTGTGGGAGATACTTTCCAAATTAAGAATAATTGGTTCCATAATTATGAAAGCTAATTCTTTATTTTTTGCTTCTACATAATTCTCCCCTTGTTGACTTGAATTTGCCGTCAAATTTGCATCACCATAATAAGGGCTAATGTCTCCAACATTGAATGTCCTTCATACTCCCTTTTACATTCTCAACCAATAGAAATGTACTTGCAGTAACTCCAAAGTCTTTTAAACCCCAAAGTGTCCTGCAATTCCTCCTTTATGCACCTTTTTTATTAATAAATCTCGATCTAGAGTCATTGGTAGACACAATTTGTTGTTCTTGAATAAGAACACATCTTTAATAACATAAGTGTCATAACTTCCTTTTTTTCTTGCAATATTTGAAGATCATAGCAAAATCATCATCCATGGCATAATGACTCTTCAACATCTCAAACCCCAAAAGCTTTGCAACCATCATGGTAAGTACCATGGTCCTCCTTGGCAATGCATCCACCACAACATTTTCTTTGCCATCCACATATCTAGTAGATAACATAAATATCTATAAGACACTTATCCACATAGCATGTCTTGGACTCACCTTCTTTTAACCATGCAAATGCTTCTAACTCTCATGATCCAAAAAACGCACAATAGCATAGAACTCTTTGTCATAGGTCAAATGGTTGAGTCTTGCACCATTCAACTTCTCATGAAAGAAAGCAATCGGTTTTATTTCTTGTGAAAGTACACCCCCAATGCCTACACCACTAGCATCACAGGTTACATCAAATAATTTATTGAAATAAGGTAAAGATAATACTGGTGCATTTGAGAGCTTTGTCTTCAAGTCTTCAAAAGCCTTTATCACTTGATCATTCCAATGGAACTCTCCCTTTTTCATCAACTATGTGATAGGTGCTACAATGGTAGAGAAGTCTTTAATGAATCTCATTTAGAAAGAGTTTAACCCATGGAAACCTCAAAGTTTGTGGACATTAGTAGGAATGAGTCACGTTTGTATAGCTTCCACCTTTAACGGATCAACTCAAATACTATCTCCACTCATAATGTAACCAAGAAAAATTATCCTCTCCATCATAAAATCACACTTCTCCATCTTACCATAGAGTTTTATCTCTTTAAACTTGTCAAATATTCTCTTCAAGTGTTGTATGTGCTCAAACTCACTCTTGCCATGTACCAAGATATCATCAAGGTAAACAACAACAAAGACTCTAAGGAATGGTCTAAGTACCTCAGTCATCAACCTCATGAAGGAACTTTGTGCATTACATAGCTCAGATGGCATCACTAACCACTCATACAACCCGTACATAGTCTTGAAATCTATCTTCCACTCGTCCCATTCCCTTGTCCTCATTTAATGATAACCACTTCTAAGATTAATCTTCGACAATTCCTTTACACCATGCAACTAATCTAACATATCATCCAATCTTGATATAGGAAATATGTACTTGATTGTGATGTTATTGATTACTCTCGAATCATTACACATCCTCCATGTACCATCCTTCTTAGGCACCAACAAAGTTGGAACCTCTCATGAACTCATACTCTCCCGAATAGAACCTTTGTCTAATAACTCTTGCACTTATTTCTATAGCTCCTTAACCTACTTTAGATAGAATCTATAATCTTTCTTGTTCAGTAATGGGACTTCTGGCATGAGATTAATAGCATGCTCAATACCTCTCAAAGGAGGTAGCCCACTTGACAACTCTTTCAAAAATACATCAGCATACTCTTTCAATACTTGTTATGAATTTGCATCCATATTAGCATTATCCCCTCATTATACCTCTTTTACCACTAATGCATAGCATATATTCTCATCTTTGATGGCTTCATTCATCTCACATTCCTTAAGGATCAACAACTCCATGTTACTCTTTTTTCTTTTCCTCCTACACTCGATATCATCCTTTTTTTTCTTCCCTTTTATTCCTCAAAACCAAACCCTCCCCATCTAGATTAGGTTTGAGCCTAAACTTCTTTGCACCGTTGCATACCACATACTCATTAAGGACTCCATCATGCACAACTTCCTATAAAATTGTCACAGCCTCCCTAATAGAATGTGACAAGCATCTATCCCAGAATATTGCAAAAAATGTCATCAAAATAATTTCCAATCTTAAAAGAGATAATAGTTTATTGGGTTACCCTTACACCTTTATCATTTTTGAGCCATTGGAGTAAATATGGTCTTAGATGATGCTTGGTCTCTAAACCAAGCTTGTTCACCATCTTCTCACTAGAAACATTAGTGCATGAGCCACTATCAATGATGACTTCACACACTTTATCACAAACTCTACACTTGGCCTTGAAAATATTCTCCCTTTGAGTAAGTAAAGGTTGTTGTTGTACTTGAAGCGCCCTTTACAACATGTAGCAATCCATTTGGCCTTCTTCTAAAGCATCCTCCAGGCTATCACTTTCTTCTTTAGAGTCTTCATTAAGGTCTTCATTCTCTTCACAAGCCTCCATATTTTTTATCTCCTTTAAAGTCAATGCCTTTTGGTTTGGACAATCCTGAGCAAAGTGGCCATAACCTCTACATCTGAAGCATTGTTTGTTCACCTCATCAGCCACTTGATCCTTGCCCTTTTTCTATAGAGTGAACTTCCTAACATTGTCTTGATTTGTAGCTTGAGAAATTGGTGGCTTTGACACACCATTGAAACTCAAACCATATGGAGCATTGGTTGAATTGCTTGGTGGCTTTGTCCTCTTCAATAGTTTCTCAAACTTGATGGCTAACTTGGCTAGGTCTTCAAACACTTCATAAGGAAACACCTCTATCTTTTCCTAAAGATTCATATTTAAACCCCCGATGAATCATGCACACCTTTTTTCTTCTCATTATAGGGCATCACATATTAGATCTAACCTTTTGAACTCCCAACCGTATTCTTCAACTCCAAGTCTCAATGTAGTCATTTTTATAAAATTTTCTTGCTCATATTCTTGAGGCAAAAATTTATTCTTTAAGTGTTTTTTTAATTTTTTCTATGACCTTATCTTTGATTTTCCTTCTCTATCCCATATCCTTTTTAAATTATCATACCACACTCTATAAAAATTATTAAACTTTAATATCACTATTTGGCACTGTTTCTCTTCATTAATTTCCTTATACTCAAAAATAGATTCAACAATTTGCGACCATTTGAGAAAAGATTCTAGGTTGAGATTACCTTCAAAGTCGGGAAGATCAAAGAGGATTCCTTTTTCTACATCATCATAAGTTTTTCTTAATGTGTCACTTCACCTAATATAATTCCTCGTGCTCTCTTCTTCTTCTTCCACTCTGTTTTATGCCCTTCTCATGTGGTCTTCCTCTACCTGTTCCCTTTAGTTTTGTTGCAACGCATGTGACTCATGGGCTTGGAAAGCTTCTGTTATCCCCACATGTAATTTTAACTCCTTGATTTTTTCCATCAAGGTCTTGAGAATATCCCTCAAGTCCTCTCCTCGGTTCTCCATCTTTTCTCTTTCTAAACTAATATTACTCTTCCAAACACGCCCTTAAATGCTCTCCCCTTTTGTGTTTTCTTGATAAATTCTTGGAGATTCTTAAATATGGAACACTTTCTTTATGAATCTTAAATAATCTTGAAAGAAAGATTGAATCTTGATTGCAATACCTCCAACCTAAGGCTTTGATACCAAAATTGATGTGTGTGGGAAGATGGGATTCTCAAATTGATGAGAATATGGCTCAGTTGTGTTGATAATAGTTAGAATAAGGCTCAAAATTATGGACATATGGTAGGAACATTTGAATATGGTGAGTTAAATATGAATATGTTTTGAACCAAAGTGATTATGATTCAGTGATGGTGGATGAGGGATGATGATGGTTCAAATGTGTTGTGTTAATTAAGATGTATATTTGGTGTTGATGATGATGAGATTTGAATGTTAGGGTTTGGATGGAGGATGATGTCCTGGTTTAGGGTTAGGTTTAGGGTTTAGCCTTGAATGAAGGGGTCAAGGTTATGTTTGGTTTGGATGAAGGGTTTAGGGTTTTGAATGGTGGCTTATGGTTTCAAATATGGAAACCGGATTAGGGCTTCAGTAGCTTCAAACTAGAGTGAAGTTTGGATGATTGTTATGGCTAGAAAAATATGGATTGTGGAATTAAGAAAAGAAATGAATTAACATATAATTTACACATACAAAGAGATTAAGACTTTCAAGCTAAATTGTTCACAGAGATTCAATTAACATGAATTGAACTCACACAAAATTCAACTTAGCATTCAACTTTAATATTGATCTTCAACTTATTTTTCATAATTTTGACCTTAATGGCTGTATATAGCCATTCTACCACTTAGCTAAAAAGCAAAATTCAAAAGATTCCAGGCTAAAAGATATTAAGCTACTTTATGCTAACTTTATTCTCTATCTAATATTCAACCCTACTACTTCATTAATCAATTAGCTAATATTAATATTAGTGCTTAACCAAGCTTATAATAAACCCCCCAGACATATGACCATCCATTCCATGCATGTTGTGCACATGCACATAGACACTTAGTTACTGGTTTGGTACATTTCTAGCAATGTAACAATCTGTTGGTCTTAAAATTTGTGGGAGATACTTTCTAAATGAATAATAATTGGTTCCATAATTATGAAAGTCAATTGTTAAGTGCTTACTCCTACATCACTTCCAACTTTATGTCACTAAGAGGCTCTCTCCCAACCATCCTTCACCTTCAAAATGACCTTGGAGAATTTCTAGAAGATGAGGTATAATCAATTGGCTCATCCCATACAACATTATCCCTTTTTCTATATGTAGTAGAGAACTCCTTCCTTTACAAAAGTTGGAATTTACCACTAATGACTCCAGCATGCCCAACACTCTCCTCAGATACATTTGTAATGCATCTATATCCCTTTTCTCTAATTAGGTTATGAGATTCTTCAAGACTCAACCCCCTTACAATAGGTTTATTTTCCATGATTTATGCTCGGCTTGCACACAAAAAAGTGGATACACCAGAGTGGATACAAAGAGGAAATAAGGTAGGTTAAGGATCAATTTTGTGGAAAATGGCTAAAGAAAAGAAAATTTTGTGGTTGGCATAAATATATTATGGTTTAAGAATTAATGTGATGACACAAGTGATACCCAATAATTACCAACCTTGAGCTTTGATACCAAATTGATGCATAATACTAAACAAATGGAACGATGCCAAGTATTAGTGTTGAAAATGAGGAGGTTTCAACAAAAGTTGAAAAGAGTGGAGAAGAAGGAAGGAAAATATAAAAAGGAAAACTTGGTATTGACCTTCAAAACCAAGTAATTTCATAAAACAAATAAGATTTCAACTCTTAGCCTAAATTGTGCAGGATTTTGGATAATTCTCAAGACAAATCCTTAATGTTGAGGGAAACTTGGCTTGACAACTAGAAGATTTTTATCAATTGTAATATTCCCCTCTTCCAACCTCTCCCAATATATTTATATAGTTAGTTTAATTCTAGGTGTTACAAGAAGAAACTAACCATGATAGTTAGATTGGTTACACCCTCACCCATAGTTGGTACTAACATATACTAAGGTTACAAGACTTCAATCAACTAGTGCTGATTATTTTTTCAAAACTACTAGCTACCCATTACTTTATGGCTATCATTACATCTTATGACAAGGCTTAGGAAACATAACTTATATATTAGTAAATTCTAACAAAATTCTTTAACTAAGCTTAGCTAATAATGGAAATAAGAAAAGAGAAGAAGTCTACTCAGTGGCTACTGTATGATTTGCAGAGGCTATGGAGGTTTCTTGTCCTTAATTTAAGCCATCTTTGGAGGGCCTTGAACTTCCCATAATTACCTTCCCAATTTCCCTTATTCTTGAACAAGAATAGGTTGAAAATTTAGGTAATGTTTCAACAAAAAATAGGTGGAGTATAGAGGTGTATAAGGTGGTGGCTTAGTTAGGTGTAAATGCAGCCATATTAGAGCTAGTTATGGTATGGATTTCGTGGAACCATATTTACGTGGTTGCTGGAGGTTTTATGGCTTGCATGGCTGCTAGTTAATCTAGTTATTTATTAACCCAAATGAGAAGAGTTTTAAAGTCTTCAACTTTAGTAAAATTAATAAGTAGTTTATCTTTCATTTGGGACTCTTGAGATGCTCCTGCATAATAATCTCCCTTAACTGGTGCGGATACTAGCAATGGTGGTGGTTTTGGTGCTCAAATCTAGCTTCCATGTAGCATCTAATGGTCTCCATGAGCTCCCTAATATACTCATAATGGCTTTTAGTGACCATAGATTCCTAAAGACTATCCATTACCTATTACTAAGACTAGCATAATAAGTTAACAAAAATGCTATATACAACACATTCTCCAACACACTCTCACTCATAGACATTCCAAATTTTAAATATCTTTACTTTTATCCAAATACATAAATAATTAGGAAATCTTTAAAAAAACATGTGGTATCATATAAAAGGAATTTAAAAAAGAGATACCTTTACAAAAAATATTTGATACAAATTTGTGGTATCAACTTAAGCATTTGAAAATAGAGAAGATTTTTAAAGTAGTTGTGATACCAACCTATAACACCCCCATTTTTTACTTCTAAAAAAATTCATTTTGAAACCTTAAAAAAGAAAAAACTAATAAACACTTAGGAAAAGTAGGGTTTCACTACCACACCTAACATAGAATAGGCGCCAGCTACTTGTATAATGTAAGATACAAGGTTGAGAACTAAACCAACAAAAATCAATGTAGAGTATGCTAAAATATATTATATAACTACCAAAGGAAAGCATATTATATAAATAAAGGACCTCAATGCCTACAATGTTCAAATATATGAGGAAATTAATTTAAAGTATATTGTCTCAAATTACAGAAACAAGGTATGGCATGGCCCTAAATTTGGTATGTCCCAGACTATTTAGAAGTTTCTAAGTATCTACACTCTCAAAATCCATGCCTCGTATGAGGTTGGATAAATATTAACCATCCCCATAAAAACATCACATGGCCCTCAACTCGTGGGAATGAGAAATTGGGCACATTAGTATGCTTTGTACTAAGAAAGCCAAGTTACCTACTAAATAAATTCACCAGCATACTATGTAAGTTATAATAACATTTTCCATGCATATTTAATGTAAAAAGGATACATGATTTATCATGGTCACATCAGGCATAGAAAGCTCATGCCATATATGAATAATCATGCTTGACAGTATAACACTACATCATAGATGAGAATATACAAGCTACAAGTATAATTTCCAACTATAGTAATGCTTCATTCATCTTGGTACATAATTTCACCATAGGTCATTTCTACTTACCTAATTTATTAGGTCATTTATACATATATATATATATAAACCATTATCGCGTTTACCATTCTTTTCCTTTTAATATTACATTTCTCTTTAGTCATATTACTATTCCATATTATCATCCAATTACCTAATAAAATTATTTTACAAATACTTGACCAAGTTATTATCGAGTGATAGATTGTACGCCACCTTATGGTATAACATACCCTAGAAGTCTATCCATACCAAATGACATAAAGTATAGGTCGAAGCCAAGTAACCACCAATGGACATAAGTCTAGGCCAAAGCTAAAACCACCTAGGTGACCATACCAATTAGTATCTATACCCCTAGTACACCATCAGTGTCTGGGTAAATAAGGCACCGAGATCTACTAGAATCCCACCCGAATGCACTAATAAATGCTTAAAAGAAGACTAACCTATGGAGCTAATCAAGGATAGGGTAACCTAGACACTTATATAGCTCAATAATATTTTGCTTTAAGTGATTAATATGTTATTATTGAGGTTATGTGATCACATAAAGCCTATATAATATGCAAGCATGACATTCACATACTTATTCCATCTTAACCATTACCCTTCCTCAACCATGTGTTGGATTTCCATTAATGGTTACTCAATCATAACCAAATCCCTTAGATTAAACCATTTCAAACAAAAGGGTAGATTGCATTACCCCTTTAAAGCCATAAAATACTTATCCAGGTTTACACATTAAGGATTTTACAACACCAATGGAGTATGTATAAATTATGAATCATTTAATCCATCCATTAGGTTTTTCGTTCTTCTCAACCGATCTATTTCATTCTTTCACCAATCATATAGCATCATTAGACATGGTGTTAAAGCATATCCAAGTTAAAATATCAGAATCACATAATCTAACCAATCAAGTTGATTGGTTTGGTCTACTCGATCAATTGGTTTAACCAACCACTTAATCAATTAGGCCAATAAGATGATCGATTGGGCCTAACCAATTGATTGGTTTAGTTCAACCAAATATAGGATTTCCTCAAACCAATCAATCGACTTTGCTAAACCAATTGAGTATTCTAGGACTATTTTATCAATTTTGTTGAATAAGTTGATGGATTTAAGCGGAGAGTAAACTAAGGACACCAAAGATCTATAGGCTGATGGGTTAGGTAAACTAGTCAAATGTCCTAAGGACCAATTGATATGTTTGACCTAATCAGATGATGGGTTTTCCCTCAAATAGCACAAAACATACATTTTTCCTGCAAATCATCTTCAAAATTCCTACCATATTCAAACTAAAACATATCATGGCATCTTACCAACACTTATTCAACTCATAAGCTAATAAATTTGTCATAATTAATGAAATCAACCTAATTTTCATAAAATCAGGCATTTTTATCATAATTTATAAGTTAATCAACATGTTTTAATATGAAACCAAATTCCAATGCCAAATTATAAAATTAGGGCATTAAACGATTCACCATAACACATGCTTAATAAAGTAACATTTTAGAAGTAAGAATGAATAATGTGGTGCAAGCAAACTCTTCTTCAAATATAAAAGCTCGGCTAGGAAGATTTTTAGTTTCCAAACCTTACATAATTTAGAATTTAAAGCTTCATAAATTCAATGAATGATTTCATAAATTAGGATTCAAATTAGGAGAAAAAGGGTTACTAAACCAAAGAGAAGATAGAGGAAATATGTGCTAAAAGAGAGACTCAACTTCCTCCTAAATCTAATCCTTCCTTGTATAAATATAACCAAGAAATAGCTAGAGAAAGGATTAGAAGAGTGAAAGGAACCTAAACTAAGCTCAAATTAAAGAGTAAAGAATAAAAGGATAGAGAGAGATGGATTATTTTAGTGATTGAAAGAAAAATGAATGGAAGGGGTAATTAGGGGTATTTATAGTGAATAAATAAGTACAAGGATGACTATAGTTAGACATAGATCAAAAAATCCTTAATTCTACCATACAAATTTGAGTTGAACTAGCGTATTTCTTCACATATAGGCCAACCTCACTTCTAGATCCAAAATGGTGATTTCTAGAAAAATGTAGATTGAATTGGCCCCAAAATGTCAAACACAAGAGATCAAATGAACAATTAGCATGGAGAGAATCTCTTACCTTAGTAGAGACATGTTTGGGAATCAAATAAATGATTTCCAAAGAGTGCAGAGGAGAGAGGTAGAAGAAGACAAAGCTTAGGTCACCCTACCCCTCAATTATCCTAATCGAACTCTTAAATCAATTTAAGGAAAGACGTTGGGTCAAATGCATGATAAGAAAGGTTAAGAATATGTAAAGAACAACTTAAAATATGATTATCAAGGTTCCATTTTAGATAATAATGTTTCACTAAAAAACTGAGTTTCAAAAATTTACTTAGCTTTATAAAGCAATCATTCGGTTAAGCTTGTCAATGGAATGTTCCACTAAAATGTTGATTTGTTTACCAAATCAGTCAATTGGTTTAGTTGAGAAAAACCATTTAGTTACAATACTAAACTAGTTGATTGGTTCATGGAACTAGTTGTTCTGTCCGCCTCAAAGTTCATTATATTCCAATTCTAAAACTTATTCCAATCTAGCTTTGCCTCAATGTTAATTATATTTTCAAACCAAAATCAAACATTATCAAGTATTAATAAATACTATAACATATTTTTCAACAAAATTCACGAAAGGATGGGGTATTGCAAGTTAACCTATAGAGAGAATAACATCTACCCCCTCCTTAACCCGGGACTTTCCACCACTACCAGCCACATTAAATGGCAGCCTCCCACAGGTGACTTGCGTACTTGATAACAACCCCAACCCCCAAAAAACCCTCTTACACTCATGTCTGACCCCAATTCTATGTAGGAGAATTCTCTTCCACTACTCCCATTGATTGCAACCTTCAATTTGAGGCCTTAGATCAAGGGTAGCAACAAATCTATAAATATATCTACACTTTATGCATAAATTAGGATCTTCATTTTGATAGCATTCAATCATAGATGGACAGGCTCTGCACCATCACTAATGAGATGCACAAAATGTAGCAAGATATGTCTAATTAGCATCTTATCCTGGGGTACCATCCACCTCCTCCTCCTCCACCGCCACCACCACCACCATAGTGAGTAGTATGTCTTCTCCATTCCCCTATTTTACTCATTTACGCACATGAGAGACAATGTGTCAACAAAGAATGAGGGAATGTGTCACATGCTTTGCATTCTTTTCTTTTTGTTATATCTTTGTGTGTTTTTTATATGTTTCCCTTATGCGTGTAATACTATGTTCTTTATATTTTAGCCCTTTCCTATTTTCTCTTTTTCCTCCTTTATCCCTAAAAAATCACATCTACAACTTTATGTATATGTGATTTTACTTAACTCATGATTGAACATAGAACCCTATTCAACATATGGTAGGTCAATGTTTATTCATGAAAGTTTCGTATTTTATTTCATGTTAACTCTTAACTCTAGGGATATAGGAATGATATTCATCCTAATCTACCTAATTAGTACCTCGCACTATACCCTCAGAAGTATGGCTATGACATCAATAGGTGTAATAACTTCTTCCCTATATATATATATATAAAATGAAATAAAATAATAAGTACTCTTTTGAGACCTTGAGTAAAAAAAGGATAAGCTAAGTGTGATTTGATATGAGACTATCATGTAGGGGAGATCTATGGAATCAACTAAAAGAAAATTTCTCACAATCCTACTTTTTGACATTAATGAGTTGACTCAATCAATTTCACATACAAAACACTTACAAATATATCATATCTAACCTAAGACGTGAAATGGGATATTTATTTAATTTTGGATAGAGTAAATCACTTATGCGTGTAAGTTTAGGTTAACTTGGACACTTTTTGTATTTCCTCATTATCTTTCTTATCCTTTTCTTTGTCTTAGCCATCCTTCTTGACTTATGTGCTTCATTTATTTTGCTTGGGTACAAGGAAAGATTTAAGTATAGGTAAGTTGATAAAATAAAATACTTTTAATATTTTAATCATTTATTACCCTTAATTGCTTTTTTTGGTGTGAGTTCCTTTTATTTTAGCCTAGTTTTAGCTCCTTAGTTTATGCTAACACTCTCTTTGCATGTAATATAGGAAAGAAGTAAATAAATAATTAATACAAACATGGGAAGGAGCTACACAGTCTCCCATTATCTAATAGCATAGTAATGTTTAAGTACAAAAGAAATCATGGTGAAAGTGATGTTTCTAAATACAACAAGGCCTTCCAGTATTGAGCAACATGGTTTTGTAGGCTTTATTCATGAATACTCGGTCTCTTACCCCCAACACAACTGGGACATGTTCACCTACATGATTGTGTTGAGTGTCTGTTTTTATTTTGTCCACTTGATTTAAAGGAGATAAATGTTTATATTAGCAATAGAATGTAATAACCCTATAAAGAATGACCTAAAGTATTTTTTTAGAGGCCTTAGTTCATCCTTTTATCTCTCTCTTTCATCTTAATTCAAAGTTAGATTTAATTTTAAAGCTTTATAATTATTTGCATTCAATAATTGACTCTTAATTTTGTTAATACATTGATTTATCTCCTAACCTATTACTCTATTTTATTCAATCAATGTCTAATGTCTCTAGTATATCTATTTATTTAGCCATCAATGAGAAGACTCCATTTTTGTGATTGGATCTAGTTTAAACTATTGATTAATGATAAATTAGTCTAATTTCCATATCAATTGCTTGAATTATTGATTTTAATTGTTAAGTTCTTTGTTTAAAGTTGAATTTCATAATTACATATATGATTAAATATATGTTTTAATATAGGAACCAAAAGGTTAATATTAATATAAAATATCTAATAGTTAAATAGGAGAATGGAACCATGAAAGTAGCCAAGAGTCTCTTAGGAATTTTATTGATTTTCATAAAATGTATTAGATTTAATTTGATTTAATACCATCCAAATAACTTATTTATTTGGATTAGGTACAATTTTTAGACCTTGAAAGAGGCTATTAGTTAATTTAGGTTATCTCATCCTCTCTTATTTCATTAATTATTTGGAAATTAAATTGATTATTCATTAATTCTTATTTATGAGAACAATCCAATCCTAGTCTTTTAATTAGATTTTTCTTACTACCATTTACATTAATAATTGATGTTATTCTATAAGTCATTTTTCACTCTCTCAATTTGATTCATCTAGATAGTTGAAATAGGAAAGATTTGGTACTTGATAATGAAGTCTTTGTAGCTTACAACCTTGATATGCTATAACAAATCTGTGTGCTTACGGATTCAACCCATCAAATTTTTGGCATCATTGTCAAGGACTTTGGCAGTTCATATTGAATCATTTGTTAACAGGATAGACTAGATTTCTATTTTTTATTTTAGTTTTCTAGCAAGCACATGCTCAAAAATCATGGCTAACCAAGAAAAAGCTGAAGATCAAAACTTCTCTTTTAAGGTGTTCAAGATGACAAATGCATACAAGACACGATTGAGCATAAAAAAGCCTAATGTGGCTGATAATAATTTCAAATTATATTCTACACTCCTCAATATGGTGCATCAAAGTCAGTTCATTAGGAGCACACTAGAGGACTAAATTTACACATGTCAATATTCCTTGAGTATTTAAACACCTTGAAGATCAATGAGGTGTTAGATGACACAAATAAGATACAATTATTCTCATTCTCGTTGAGGGACAAAGCTAGAGCTTATTTGTAATCACTCCCTCTTAGGTCAATCACTACTTAGGACCAATTTTTATAAGATTTCCTAAATAAGTATTTTCCTCCATCCAAGAGTGTACAATCAATAATCTAATTACCATATTTAGTTAGAAATATGGTAAGTACTCATACGATGCATGGGAATGTTATAAGGATATGTTGAGAATGTGTCCACACTATGGGTTTGAAGAATGGCTCCTAGCTCATAATTTCTATAAATTTCTTATTTACAACACAAGGTAGACTACAAATGCAGTAGTAGGAGGCACTATTATGAACAAAAGCATACTGGAAGAAAAATAATTAACTGAGGACATTACTCAAAACCACTACCAATGGCTAGGTGAGCTCTCTTTTACTAAGAAGGGTGGAATGTATTTTGAAGATGCCATAGATCATCTTTCTTCTAAAGTTTATGCGTTATTTTTGTTGTTTGATCAATTAAATGTGAATGCATGAACTTCATCCTCTACTACTTATGAGAGTTGTGGCATTGTAAAACACTAATCATTTGAATTTCAATCCATTACACCTCCACCAAATGATGCAAATCTTGTAGATCATGTGAATTTTATGAACAATTTATCTCCAATTTACAAGCCAGGTTGGAGAAATCATCTAAATCATTCATACAAGAACCCACCACTTAATCCCATTCATCATTCAAATTTTAGGGGCCTAGGTTTTCAAAATCCTAGACCACCTTTTATTGATCTTCCAAAATCTAATCTTAATTCATTGTTAGATAACTTTATGGTCTCTCAAAATAAAATAAAAATTGAGAAATACATTCAAGAAATTAAGTTCTAAAGTCAATTCCATTACTACACATGATAAGATGCTAGAAAACCAACTTATCCAAGTGGGCCAACAAGTTGGTTCATCTTATAGGCCTTCTTGAATTCTTTTATGGAAACCAAAAACTAAACCTAAAGGTTCTAGTAATGACATAACACTTAGAAGTGGGAAAGAACTAGAAAATACCACTTTGAGGAAGGAAGTTGAGGATGTAAGAAAGAAAGTTAAAGCTACGTAAAAAGAGAGTGATGAATCAATGAATATTGGGTTAGAAAATGAGCATAAGGGTAATAAATATTTCCCTCCACTGCCATAACATCCTCCATTGCCCTTTCCTCAAAGGCAAGCTAAAGTAAAATTGGAAAATAATTTGGGAAATTTGTGGAAATTTTTAAAAAAAAATGCATATTAATATTCCATTTGTTGAATCCATTACCCAAATGCCTTCACATGCTAAATATTTTAAGGATATTCTTTCCAACAAGAGACCATAGCCTTACCTCAAGAGTCTAGTGCTATCATTCAAAAAAAGATACCTCCAAAGCTCAAGGTGATGTATCCATTAATTGTGCTCTATGTGATCTTAATTCTAGTGTAAGTTGAATGCCTCTATCTATTTGTAAGAAATTGTAGGTGGGAGACATGTAGCCAATAACCGTATTCCTCTAATTGGAAAATTGGTTGGTAAATCATCCGGTATACATATTGGAATATGTACCTATTTTTTGCTGATGATTTAATTCTCTTCAGTCGAGGTGATACTGCTTCTGTCCTTTCTCTCCTCCAAGGACTAGAATCCTTCAACAAGGTGGCAGGGCTGGAAGTGAACCCTCTCAAATCACAGATCTTTTTGGCAAGGGTTCCTAATGACATCCGTTCTGAAATTCTACATCTCTTAGGTATGGCCCAGGGAACATTTCCATTTAAATACTTTGGTATCCCTCTCAACCCGAGTAAACTAAGAGCTATTGATTATGAGGTTCTGATAAATTATGTGTGTGATCATTTGAAGGGATGGAAACCAAACTCACTATATTTTGCAGGGAGACTGGAATTAATAAATTCTGTTATCCAGGGAGTCCTGGGTTTCTGGCTTAGTATCTTTGTTCTCCCAAAAGTTTTCATCAACCGTATTACTTTCCTATGTTGTAGCTTTTTATGGCATGGTAAGGCTGCACAGGTTGCTTGGGAAAAAAATTTTATGCCGAAAAAGGAAGGTGGGCTTGGCCTCAAAAATATTGTTGCTTGGAACCAGGCATTTATCTACAAATACATTTGGTTCTTATAGGATGAGAAGGAGTCCCTTTGGACAAAATGGGTTCATGTTCACTATCTACACTCACACCCTCTGAGGGACTTTATCCCTTCCCATGATACATCACACTTCATGAAGAAAATATACAGTGTTTACCAGATTATTATTCAACAGGAGGGCTCCCATGACAAGGCTAATGATACACTGATGTCTTTGAAACAGGGAAACCTCTTCTCTACTCGGTTAGCCTATGATTTTTTCCGGCCTAAGTAAAGGAATTAGGAGAACTATGACATTGTCTAGAGACATTGCAAAACCACAAGATACACCTTCATTCTTTGGCTCTCCCTTTTGTGAATGTTGAACACTCGGGATCGTTTATCTTTCCTTAGTGACTCTCAGTCTTGTTACTTTTGTAATACGGGCATTGAAAATCATGATCATTTATTTTTTGAATGTCCTATAATTGTGGGTGTTTGGAAAGATTTAAAATCCTGGCTTAGCATTGCCAGGGGCTCTACATCCTTATCTAGTGCAGCTAGGGCCATTCGAAGAAGGAAGAAAGGCAATAAATGGGTCACTCAAGCTCGTGCCCTGACTCTAGCAGCTTCGACCTACTTTATCTGGAGAGCTCGCAATGCCATTGCTTTTGAACTTTGTGATTTAGATACTAGAGGTTTAATTGCTCAAATTAAACGGTATGTTTATAGTGCTTTGTATTTTGACATGTCCTTGTAAACCTCTAGTTCTTTACTCTTGGTTTTAGGTATTTTGTCATGTTTTATGTCTGGTCATGATAGAGATAACAGGTTATGGTATGCCTATCCTTTTTTATCCTGGGTATGCCCAGTGTATTTGTACAGCTTCAGGTATTATATTTACCCTCATTTACCTGGGAATATATACCTATTCAAGTCATTAAGTTTTACATTTTGGTTGATTTTGTAATATGTACCATATCCCTGTAGTATTTTTTTTCTCTCTTACTCTTTCCTCTTTTTTTTGGTAAGTAATAAGAAATTTCATTAATTACCAAAGAGGAATAAGTACATCAAAAAGGCTTTTTACAGAACAAGAGCTAAGAAAATCTATCTATAGAATCCAATAAGGCAATACATTTGGCCTTATTTTTTAAGGAGGATATTCTAATGAAGATTTGAAGAATGATCTCACGAGCCGCATTTTTAATCAAAGAAATTTTTGCTTGGAACATAGCTAAATTCCTAGCATGCCAAATCTTATATATAACTCTTGCAATCATCATACACATGATATCCTATTCACCCTTTTTGAAATGTCTCCTATGAATATTATAGCTTTGAAATTGGTTCCAAGAATTGAGTGGGGGAGTAATACCAATCCAATTGCACATAATTCTTCATAGCTCCTGAGAAAAAGGGTAACACATAAAGAGGTGATTGAAATCTTCAAGCTCACTTGTACAAAGGCCATAATATGTTTCATTTGTGACACCCCATTTACCCAATTTTTCTCTTGTAAGTAAGGACTGTCTACATACCAACCAGCAGATGAATTGGTGTCTAGGAGGGCCAGGGTGTTTCCAAACCTGATTATGCCATGCTTTGCTATCACATTTCCATCTAATAATATCTTAAACATTGTGAGTCTTATATATTACATCAGTGAAATCTCTATTATGATGGAAAATATGAAGTAAAGAATCCCTAAGCTGCATAATACATCTAAAAATCCAGGATTGATTTGAATGACACTGTAAATCATTTAAGGGAGCTCCTTTGATGTAATAGCCATGTATCCACCTACCAAAACCTCTTTCCCATAGCAGCAATGTTCCAATATGAATAATTTATAAGACCCAAGCCACCTTCTTCCAAGGGGAGACAAACCTGCTTCCAAGATACAAGAGCTTTGTTTGATCCAGAAGCTAAACCAAACCATAGGAAACTTCTGCACATATTATCAACACAAGTAATAAAATTCTTAGGAAGAACAAACACCTAGGACTAGAAGTTCTAGATTCCAAATAATATATATTTGATAAGCTATAATCTACCAGAATAGCTAAGATGCTTGTTTATCCAAGATAAGATTATGGCAGAAAAAGATTCGATCAGGGGCTGAAACTGGGAGATACTCAATCGAGTAGAATCCAGGGGTACTCCTAGGTACCTGAAAGGGAAGGATCCTACCTCACACTTCAGAATGTTTAGGATTTGGGTATTTATTACCAAAGATACTCCAGCCATATATACTGAGCTCTTAGATGGGTTAGTTTTCAACCCTGAACAGAGGAAAAAATCTTCCAACTTTTGATTAATAAGGGATACTGAGTAAATATCTCCTTTGGTGAAAATAAGTAAATCATCATCAAAACACATATCAATGATTTTCAGCTTGCTACAACCATGGTGTCCCAAGAATTTACTATCGATCCATGGTAAATACAAATCCCTATGGAAGTATTCCATAGCAATAACAAAGAGATAGGGAGATAGAGGATCACCCTACCTAAGTCCTCTTTTGCACTTGAAAGGATAGGTGAGGGATCCATTCACATTGAAAGAAACCCAAAAAGAGGATACACATTCCATAATCAATTCAGTGAAGTGATAATGAAAGCCAAATTCCAAGAGAGTATGGTTAAAGAAGGGCCATTCCAGGGAATCACAAGCTTTTTGGATATCCACTTTGACCATCATTTTAGGAGAAATAGACTTATGCTAGTAGTGCTTAATAAGCTCAATAGCCATAAGCACATTATCCCCAATATTTCTGCCTTTAACAAAGCTAGATTGAGAATCACTAATAATATATGGCATAACCTTCTAGATTATGTTAGCTAAGACTTTGGAAAACAATTTGTAAAATACATTGCAATAAGCTATAGGTATGAAACCCTTGATCCTTGAGGCACCACACTTCTTCGGAATAAGGGTAATAGCTGTGTTATTAACTTGCCTAAAAAGTTTCTTATAATACCAGAATTCATGAAAAGTAGCAACAATATCATTCCTAATAATAGGCCAGGTTTGTTTGAAGAAGAAAGGGTTGTATCCATCTAGCCCTGGGGCACTCAAGTTCCCCGTAAAAAAAAGGGCAGTCTTTACCTCTTTAGCTGTAGGTCTGGAAAGAAGGAATTGTCTTTTATCAGTAGATATTAAAAGACCCTGGTTATAAGCTATAAGGTTAATGGGATTGAGTGCAACATAAGAGAAACCAAGAAAATTTTTAAATAAATTTACTATCCCAGCATTTATATCATCGTCCTATACAAGGACTTGGTCCTAATCATTAATGAGCTGAGATATTCTATTTTAAGCTCTCCTTCCCTGAAGAATAGCATAGAAAAACTTATTATTATGATCTCCCAGCTTGACAAAGTGAATATGAGCTTTTTATTGGAGAAAACTTTCTTCCTCCCTAGATTTCTTCTCCCATTCCAATCTGGAAACTTTTTCATTATTAATACAGAATTGATTAAAAGGGTACTGAGATAAGACTTTATTTATATCCATCTAAAGTTGATAAGCCTGAGTCACCTTTTGAGTAACATTACCATGGTTATTGGAATTAAATTTTTTGAGTTCAGCCTTCAGTAGTCTAAGTTTCCTCATATATTGGAAATCCTGAGATCCTTGCATTTTTACCTACCATACACCTCTGACAAAATCAAGGAAGCCCTCCTTTCCAACCTAGAAATTTAAAATTTTAAAAGGTTTTGAACCATCAATCTAGATAGTCTTCAAGGAAACAACTAAAGCATGGTGATCAGAAATAGGATTTTGGAAAATATTAATAGCTTTATTAGGGAAAAGGTCCAGCCAATCACTATTACAACCCCCTTCTTCAGCCTGCTATAGATTCTAGAAGCAAATTCTTGTCTATTAGTCTAGGTAAAATAAGATCCAAGAGAAGGCAAATCACCCAAACCACAATCTTGCATGCAGTGGGAGAACTCAAAAGCATCCTAGGAGTCAATATCTCCTCCAATCTTTTCCTGGAAAGAAGCAAAAACATTAAAATCTCCAATGGAAATCCAGGTAAAAGATTGAGCAGTAAACTTTCTAATCCATTCCCATAAATTCCTTCTTATAAACCTTGTGTTATAGGCATATACTACAGTGATGGCAAAACAATGCTGAGATTTGACACACATGGCCAAGCAATGGATAACCTGAGCATTTTTTTCAACTACCTAAATATTATATATAGAATCATCATAAAATAATCAAATTCTACCATTAGAATGGTGGTCATAGTTGTTCACCCAATTCCAATGTAAACTAAGTTTCTAAATAATTGAATTGGTGTTATCTTACCTTACCCTAGTCTCTAAAAGGCCCAGAAAACCAACTTTGTGCAGCTAAATAAGGTTTTTCACAACCTTATGTTTGAGGGTTTTATTAAACCCTCTAATATTCCAAATTTCTAAGGTCATGATGAAGAGGAACTCCCACCCCCTCCACCCCTATCCACATTGCCTGCTATAAATTTTGTCTTAGTAGAACATAGCCCATGAGTGCAAGATTCAGAAAGTTCAATGTGAGGAGAATAGCCATCAAACCAATAAAGGTGCTTCCCCTTCAGTAGTGCCATCTAACCCTTATGAAAAGTAGGAGACAATGTAGCACCTTGTGGATGATCAACTTTCAAAGATTGGTCTTGGTTAATAATATGTTCAGAGGCAAGGTAAGGTTAGATATCTTTCTGTTCAGAATTAGGCACCTCAGGATGATTAAATGCTTGAGAAAGATTTAGTTTAGGTCTCCTGTATTGGGATTTAGTGGTGATTTGCCCTATCTTCCCATGACATTGTCCTAAATCATGACTAATCACATCTCACAGAGAGTAGAATTTAGGTTTCCAATCATAGGAAACATTTTGTTTCAATTCATCACTACCAGGCAAAGAAATAGAAATTTGATCAGGAAGTGGTAGACTAATGTCTATTTCAATCGACACCCTAGGGAAAGATATTCTTCCTCTCTGAGTTGTGACTGTATCAACACAAATGCAAAGATACTAGTCATTATGCTCAAACTATCATGAGACCATAAATGCAAAGGTAAGCTAGGGAATAAAACCCATAATGGCATGGTACGCCATACCTTGGCTGACATTGAGACTTCAGGAGTCCATTTTCTCAGCAACATAGGCCTAACACCAAAAATCCAATAGGGAAAATTCAGGATGTGATACATGTCTTCTTGGGATGAAAACTTGTAAACAAAGAAACCCTCATCATGTATAAAAACCTCAGGTAAAACAGGAAGAAAATTCCAACTCTCCTTCATAAATTGAGACATCTAGTAATGGCTCGGCTAAATTCTAGCCACCATCCCAACCAAGGCATTATCCCATCATTTAGCCTCCTTTGAAATTTTTTTCTCCTAGATCATAGCTTTTGGGTTCCATCAATGACTGAAGGAGGTATGAATTTCAATTTCATACCCTATTCAGGCCTTCTATAACTAATTAGAATATCTTTCCATGATTGATTATCTGAATAGATGTTATTATGATCATGGTTATCATGCGATACAAACGGAACCTCCATATTAGGATTAGATGATTTTAGAAGGGGAGTCATAATTGGAGAAATCGCATTAGGGTTTGGAACCCACGAAGGGTTTTGAGATTTGATCACATACGGCACAAGTTCCCCTAATTTTTCAATATCAGCAAAATTACCCCCTATAGGAGTCACAACTTTCGAAGTAGAAGCATTATCCAAAGTGAGGGTTTCCTTATTCTTGGAAGCTTTCTTCTTCGCCATGAGAGACGAACGAACACAGGGCAAAACCAGCAGGAAGAATTAAGCACGTGGGGCGCATTCTTCCATCTGCAACATCATCTCTTCCTCTTTACACTTTCCTTTTATTAGTTCTTTGTTTTGATTATTTACTTTTTCTTTGTTTTTATTTTATTTGTATACATGTGATAAAACAATTATGCATTTATGTGTAGTAAAATTTGAAAAGGAAAGAGGCGGTAAGGTGTTTCAGATTTATAAATATAAACATATAGAAGATTGGCATAATTATAGTTCAACACTACTAGGGTATGTCATTAGACACAACCATGTCGTAAAGTCAAAGATAAATGGAGCTCTCTTGGTGAACCATGGCATAGAATTGTTATACTACATGGCCATGTCAAAATACATGAAAAGAAATTGCATCTTTAGGTGTGATAAGGGCACACCAAGTGGCTTAACACGATTGTGTTTGCCTGAGGGTTTCAAAGAAATTTGCTTGAGCACGGGCATGCTCATTACCCATTCTCCTCACCTATTCCAACCCAATATCTCTATAATCCTAAAACCACACCACCACTACCCCTTTGTCTCACCTCTATCCCTCAACCTCTAGCATTTGTCACTTGACTACCACTATAGTGACTCCACCATCCCCTATCCTCTTTAATAGACCATCCCTATTCACACATCTCCTACTTTATCCACCTAAAATTCCATTGGCTCGAGCATAATACACCTCCCATTTCACTAGCATAGCAACAACACAATAGCCCAACCACCAACCATTATCCATCTAGTAATCGTCGGTGTCCTACCCTCCCAAAACATATCCACAACCAAGAGCAATTTATTCTCCATATCTAATTTTGGTTTTCATAATCTATATATCTACCTTCTCTACTATATTTTTTTTTTCCACTTATCAATTGTTTCATATATTTTTTGGTTTCCACTTATGTTGAGATCGGTATTTTGGGCCTCATAATTAATCACATAATTTCTATCATTCCATGCTTATCTACTACATTAAGAAATAATTTTTTTATACTCAACATAGCTATTTTTGTGTGGTCTTACCACTTATTGCTCCATTATTTCTTTTGTAGTTTACAAGCGATTATTTGTCCACAAATTCATGGTTTCTAGTCATCTAAGGATTGGTAATGCCTCAATTGTTGAACCCACAAGACCATTGATAGATGAGATTTATTGATTATTTTCATGTCTAAAAGTATTATTTATCCCTCATTAAATCTATTAGATTTAATCTTTTCGTCGAGTTTTCCTCCTTTGAATAAATTTTACAGGAAATAAAAGAATTGAAGAAATTCAAGGAGAATTCAATGAAAAGAAGAAATCAAGTAGAGAACACATCAAGAAATGTTGAATCAAGGAGAGAAAAGTTGGAAAGGGAACAAATACATCAAGAGAAGCTAAGCTGAAACTTTCAAAGGAATTGAGTGGAAAGATCAAAAACACGGGGGTCCCGTGTTTCATAAACACGGACCGTGTTATTTATCCCGGGTATCAATATTTAAATCCTTGTCAGCAGAGCAGTTGGAGGAAAACATGGGGGTCCCATGTTTCTAAAACACGGACCGTGTTTTCATTTAAAAATGTGTAACTGTTCGCGCGACTTGTTTCTGATAAATTTTATCTGAGAAGAGAGTTCGGGACAGAAGGGGAAGGATCGAAAAACATTTGGAATATATTTTTCTTCCTTTATTCCTTTAGAACATACATGTAATGCACAATTCCAACTTTTGATCTTCTTGAATTCTATTGATGATTTGACATTCTGCACTTCAATTGATAAGTTTCTTCTATTCCTTTGTAAATTTCAGTATCTTCGTTTTTGCTGAATCTAAGTTGTTTTTCTGTAACTTTATTTGTGTTCACTACATTATTATCTAATTGTTGCAAGAATAGAATTTGTGAATGCATTGTTGTTATCAATTTCCAAAACCTTTATGTAATTGTATGAATTGTGAATATGCAGAAATTTGAGTAATTAGAACAGGGTAGGATGAATTGAGGATGGAATTATAACCTAATTACCATTTTATACTTTAAATGTTTGATTCTAGATGAGGTTTAATTGAATTAATGGATTGAATTGAATGATTCCATATCATAGATTAAGATTCTTGAACTAATTAGATTGATCACCTATTTGGTTTAGAACTTGATCTTTGCTAAGACAATGAAATTAACCCGTATTTGTTAATTAAACTTGTCTATAGTAGCAAAAAGATTAATTATTAATCTTATCCATTAATTCGTGCAATTGCATGATCTGAGCTTTTGTGATTATGATCGTAGTTGGCTGCTTCCCGTTCATAATGTTACCATTAATTGAATCTAGTGTTCTTGACCTAGATTATTAAATGGGTACAAAAATAAATTGAGAGCATATTCAGTTTATTAAGGTTAAGAGGAAGTATGGGAATTTGTTATCATGAGTTTCCTAAGTTAACATTAAATTGTTTAGAATCATTCTTCTTATTTGAATGTATGGCATTTTAATTCCATCAACAATTCATTCCTCCCCTAATTGTCAATTAGTGATCAAGATTTAGTACAATCGAATTTAGTGTAAGAATCAATGAAATTGTATAAACGGGGTTATAACATCAATAGCAAAATTAGTGATTAAAATGTCATTCATTGTGGGTTCGACTCCTTCTTGCCATATACTACGTATTTGGGATTTAGGATTTATTTATTAAATTTGTTGTACATACGACAGTGCATCAACCATCCCATCCTCCTACTACAAGAAATTATCCTCCACCCATGCCACCCAATAATCATTATGATATTCTATTTATACATCGCTCTCATCAAGAGTCTTATTTTACTCACTTAGTTGCAAGGCATATGTTCACTACAAATTCCATTGATGATAATGCACTTAATCAATTTGGTATAAGAAAAAATATGTATAACGTGTTTAATGAGGTTGGGTGGAATGAATTTGTATGAATGATTTGGCATACATATTGGCAATTGACATTAGAACTTTTAAGTTATGCTATAGTTCAAGCTCACAACTCTTGAAAGGGTGATATTTACTTCTACCTCTTTAATCAGAATTATACATTCACTATTCTTAAATTTAATGCCTTATTCTACCTACTTAAGCATGGCATTTTGCAACCACTCATCAAGTGGAACCCTGTGATTTTTTGGAGGTAAATCTACCATGAGGTGGTAACTCTATTCTATATGAGTCATTTATGAATAAAATCTCTATAATCTATAATATCATATTTTGCTATTTATAGAGGCTTATGGCTAACACTCTCTTAGTTTGGGAATAGAGCTCTAGTGTATGTCATGATTATGAGATTTTGATATTATACTGTATGGTTAATCACACTGAGGTGGGTGTTGGGTTTTTGTTGGCTAAAAAATTTGAAAAAGAGGGTAAACCTAATACTAGCGATATTATAATGGGAGGATTGATCACTATCCTCACTGATCGCATGGGTGTCAATTTCACTAATCTTCCGATTGAGCGACATATTGCTCGGATTGTGCCGCCTGTCACCACCTGTCTAAGGCTGAACCCTAGACCCTCTCAACCCTTTTTCCTATTTTTATAAGCCTTAATTTATTTTATTTCATTTATTTGAATATAAATAATGTTGTTGTTGTTATTATTATTATTATTATTAATGTTTTTATTATTATTTCTATTGAGGGCCAAAGCACTATTATATTTTTAATTAGATTTTATTGTTGTTGTTGTTGTTGTTGTTGTTGTTGTTGTTGTTATCTTTATTATTAATATTAATATGTTATTATTATTATTTTTACTATTTTGAATTACTATTATTATTATTCTATTATTAATATTACAACTAGTTTACCATTAGTGTTGCTATTATTAGTGTTATTGTTATTATGATTTTCAAGTGTTAGTATTATTATTTTATGTAGGGTTGAAACCCTATTGTGCCTATTTTGAATTGTAGTAGTGATATTATAAATACATGTCTTATTATTATTATTATTTTATCAATAGCATTTAATATTCTTATTAGTCTTAATTTTATTTTTATTTTTATTATTATTATTATTATTTAATAAGTTTATTATTTTTCAATGTAGGGTAGAAACCCTACTTCATTTTCTCTTCAAATATTATCCTTACTATTATTACCATTATGACTATTATTATTTTGCAATATCATTATGGTTTTATCATTATTATTATTATTATAACTATTTCATTATTATTATTGTTGCTAAATTTTTTTATTTATTTTACTAATGTTATTACTAGTATTATTTTGGTAAAGGGGTCGAAGCCCTTATTTCACTTTGTTTTTGAATAATGTCCTTTTTATTATTATTGCAACTATTATTATTATTCTTATTTTTATTCTCATTGATATTATTTTTTAGTATCTTTTCTATTATTATTTTAGTATCATTATTATTATTAGGGTAAAGTCTTTGATGCACTGTCGTATGCACAACAAATTTAATAAATAAATCCTAATTTCCAAATACGTAGTATATGGCAAGAAGGAGTCGAACCCACAAGGAATGGAATATAATCAATAATTCTGTAATCGATGTTAAAACCCCAGTCATGCAATAACATATAATTCTATCATCAATATCTAAAGTATGGATAAATAATAAAACATTGTACTCACTAATTAATGAATAAGGATAGGAAGGTATTGATTATGGAATTAGGATATCAAATAATCATAGAGAAAAGAATGATTCTAAATGATTTAACGTTGACCTATAGAAACTCATATTAATTCATCTCTTTGCTTTCTCTCAATTCTAATAAATTGAATAAGCTCTCAATTTATCATCTAACCAATTAATAACCTAGGTTAAGAACACTAGATTCAATTAATGGCAGCATTACAAATGGAAAGCAGTCAACTACGACCATAATCACATAAGCTCGGATCATGCAATCATATGAATAATGGACAAGATTAATAATTAATCTTTTGCTACTTTGAAAACGTTAATTAACAATTACGTGTTAATTTCGTTATCTTAGCGTAGATTAAGATCTAAACTAGATAGGTGATCAGTCTAATTAGTTTAAATTCTTAATCTATGATGCGAGATCATTCAATTCCGTCCATCAATCCAATTAAATTCCATCTAGAATCATGAATTCAAAATCCAAACCCTAATTCCGTCATCAAATCCTCCTACCTTATACTATCTACATAATTGCAATAACACATAATTAAATGCAATAATCTATCATTAACATCAATGCTTATAAATAAATTAACAATGAAACACCAAACACAAGAAAAATAATCATACAACAAAGAGAATTGAATTGCATTCAATCAAAAATCAAAACTTGCAATTAAAAGAGGAATGGAGAAGAACTTATCGAATTGAATTGCAGATTGTTGATTGTTCAATTGAATACAATGAAGAGAAAGAGAATTGGAATTACAAATTACATGTGGTATCTAGAGAGTATAGAGAGAAAGAGAAAATCCCATTCTCGAACTCCCCCGAAACACCTTTTCGAATGTTCAAACTTTAGAAATATATCGGGGAAACGTTGCGCGAACGGTTACAGAAGTTGAGAGAAACACGGTCCGTGTTAGAAAACACGGGACCCCCGTATTTTTAAGTGCTGAAATCTGCCAAATGCTGATTTTTAAGTGCTGAAATTTGTGTGCTGATAGAAAAACACGGGCCGTGTTTCATAAACACGGGGGGGGCCGTGTTTCTTGTTTCTTCATTATTTCTTCATGAAATTTCAACACAATCTTCCCTTTGATATATATTCTTCATTTCTAGTCTTTTCTTCCATTGATTCCATATCTCTTGATGTGTTCTTTGCTTCCTTTTGTCTTTTCATTGATTTCTCCTTTGAATTTCTTCATTTTTATCTTTTCCTGCAAAATCTATCCAAAAGAGAAAAGCTCGAGAAAAGATTAAATGTTATAAAAATAATGAGGAATAAATGACATTTTTACTTAGCAAAATAACATATAAATCTCATATATCAAATACCCCCATGCTTAAATCGTTGCTTGTCCTCAAGCAACATCATGTCATGGACAAAAGAAACATCAAGGATTACAAATGAGATAAGTCCTAAACTACAAGAAATATAAGATTGGATTTATTCATTCATAGAGTTTAGCAATGCATTGGGACTTAAAACACTTATGAATCATAAAATCACAATGTTGAAAATATTTTGGATCACATATCTAACACACCTTATGAATAGTCTTATCAAATGCTCAAGTGGTTAGGGAATGAGAGCTAATATAGTTAGTATCTCACCATGCAAATTTAGATCAAGATTAATGAAATTTATATTGGTAGATGCTTACTTTCGGTAAGTGAAAATGCTCACTCTTATGTGTATAGGGTATCATGTGTTTACTCTCAAATCTTCTCCAAATGATAATGATCGCCCATATGTTTGCCATTATTCTCAATTCGCCACCACTGAAAAGAACTAAAGTATATAAGAATCAAAAGGTCTTAAATTTGGTTGTAATGGGGCTAGGGTTTTAAGGTGGGATAGAATTTTGGGATGGTAGCTAGACTCTACGAACTAGAGAAGTAATTTATTTATTTCAATTAAATCATAATTTCTCCTCTTCTCCTTTACTTCACTTCCCCTTTTTTTTTTTTTTTTTTTTTAATTTCAAACCCTTCCATTCAACCAAATAACATCAAAAGACATGAAATTTTATTCTCCTCTTATTCTTCTTCTTTTTTTTCTTAAATTTTTTTTTTGAGAAGAAAAATGCTTAGCTACTTCCTCCATTTTTTTTTTATGATATTCACACCCCCATACTTAGATTTCACCTTTTAACAAAACAAAAGTTCTCCTTAAATTTTTTTATTTTTTTTTTTGCTCCACTAATCATAGAGTAAGGAAAGAAAATGCATATGGAGAGTAGTTGTTAATAAAGGTTAGATCAATTGAATAAGGCTTTAGGCTCAAAGGGTTTATGCAATGGATAACAATTTTCAAGGTGAGCTATTTGGTCTTGTAGCTAACAAAGAAAGAAGAGTGCCTTTATCATTTTCAAATATCCTAAAGTTCTATGCAGTCTTGAAGAGAACTAATGGCAAATTCTAGTTTCACATATCATTGGAGAACACACACAAAAGAAAAATATATTTTGGATAAGCAATGTATCCAAAGAATAGGCTCAAGCGCTCACAATGTTATATCCACCAATTTTGAATTTCATTTCATCTCATTCATAATCAATGCATGGATTGATTCCTAACCATTCTAACTTTCCTTCCTTCATCACTATCAGAATCTCAATTTCCGTTTTTAAGGTTTCGGAAGATGGTGATCAAATAATTTATTATGATTTAAAATAGCCTTTGTAAAAAGATTTAGTCCCATTACTTTGCTTACCCAATGAATAAATAAATCAAATTTAACACTTCTTGTCTAGACACGAACAAAACAAACAAACACAACATCACATACATAATTAGAAAACAAGATACATGTATGCAAACACATTACTATATATATAGAAACAACATCAAAAACAAAAATAAAGATTATAATTGCCATTCCCCGGCAACGGCGCCAAAAATTTGATGCACTGTCGTATGCACAACAAATTTAATAAATAAATCCTAATTTCCAAATACGTAGTATATGGCAAGAAGGAGTCGAACCCACAAGGAATGGAATATAATCAATAATTCTGTAATCGATGTTAAAACCCCAGTCATGCAATAACATATAATTCTATCATCAATATCTAAAGTATGGATAAATAATAAAACATTGTACTCACTAATTAATGAATAAGGATAGGAAGGTATTGATTATGGAATTAGGATATCAAATAATCATAGAGAAAAGAATGATTCTAAATGATTTAACGTTGACCTATAGAAACTCATATTAATTCATCTCTTTGCTTTCTCTCAATTCTAATAAATTGAATAAGCTCTCAATTTATCATCTAACCAATTAATAACCTAGGTTAAGAACACTAGATTCAATTAATGGCAGCATTACAAATGGAAAGCAGTCAACTACGACCATAATCACATAAGCTCGGATCATGCAATCATATGAATAATGGACAAGATTAATAATTAATCTTTTGCTACTTTGAAAACGTTAATTAACAATTACGTGTTAATTTCGTTATCTTAGCATAGATTAAGATCTAAACTAGATAGGTGATCAGTCTAATTAGTTTAAATTCTTAATCTATGATGCGAGATCATTCAATTCCGTCCATCAATCCAATTAAATTCCATCTAGAATCATGAATTCAAAATCCAAACCCTAATTCCGTCATCAAATCCTCCTACCTTATACTATCTACATAATTGCAATAACACATAATTAAATGCAATAATCTATCATTAACATCAATGCTTATAAATAAATTAACAATGAAACACCAAACACAAGAAAAATAATCATACAACAAAGAGAATTGAATTGCATTCAATCAAAAATCAAAACTTGCAATTAAAAGAGGAATGGAGAAGAACTTATCGAATTGAATTGCAGATTGTTGATTGTTCAATTGAATACAATGAAGAGAAAGAGAATTGGAATTACAAATTACATGTGGTATCTAGAGAGTATAGAGAGAAAGAGAAAATCCCATTCTCGAACTCCCCCGAAACACCTTTTCGAATGTTCAAACTTTAGAAATATATCGGGGAAACGTTGCGCGAACGGTTACAGAAGTTGAGAGAAACACGGTCCGTGTTAGAAAACACGGGACCCCCGTATTTTTAAGTGCTGAAATCTGCCAAATGCTGATTTTTAAGTGCTGAAATTTGTGTGCTGATAGAAAAACACGGGCCGTGTTTCATAAACACGGGGGGGCCGTGTTTCTTGTTTCTTCATTATTTCTTCATGAAATTTCAACACAATCTTCCCTTTGATATATATTCTTCATTTCTAGTCTTTTCTTCCATTGATTCCATATCTCTTGATGTGTTCTTTGCTTCCTTTTGTCTTTTCATTGATTTCTCCTTTGAATTTCTTCATTTTTATCTTTTCCTGCAAAATCTATCCAAAAGAGAAAAGCTCGAGAAAAGATTAAATGTTATAAAAATAATGAGGAATAAATGACATTTTTACTTAGCAAAATAACATATAAATCTCATATATCAGTCTTTAACCCTATATTATCAACTTTTATAATATTTCTATTATTTCTTATATCTTTAGTAAAGTTAGAAATTTGTTAATGTTATTTTTATTAATATGTTATTATTTTGTCAAAGCCCTAAGGAGTCGTAGGAGCGTGCTCTAAGACCAGTGTCGTTTTAGGTAAGGGTGTTATTAAGGCCTATTATGTGTTGATGTGCATTATGTGCTTTGTATGTTATGCATCCCTTATTTATTATTGTAATTATTTCGTATGTGGTATAACATGGAGTTGAAGTATGTTTTTGTGTGTTTACATGGTATGTGTACTATGTGTATGTGAAGAAGTATTGTGGTATAAGGTGATTTGTTTGTGACCCTTTAGACATGCATGTGAGGATGTATAAAAGTGGTATTGTGTGGGGAAAAGGTTGAAAATGGAAAATGGGAAGTAAGTTAACTAAAGGGGAAATGAGTTGACCTAAGTATTTTAATGATCTATGAGTGGAGGAATAAAATGGGGAATTTAGGGTTTCATGTGGAAGAATCTAATTTATGGTTTCGTATGGAAGAATTTAATCTATGGTTTTATATGGGAGAATCTAATTTATGGTTTTATATAGGAGAATATAATTTATGGTTTTGTATGGGAGAATGTAATTTAAGGTTTTATATGGATGAATCTCTAGTTTTATATGGTTTGAAGTTAGGGTTTGGTATGGATGAATCTTTGGGTTTTATATGGTTTGAATCTAGGGTTTGGTATGGATGAATATTTGGTTTTATATGGTTTGAATTTAGGGTTTGGTATGGGTGAACCTTTGGGTTTTATATGGTTTGAATCTTTGGTATTGTGTGGATTGAATTTAGGGTTTTGTATGAAGGATTCTTGGGTTTTGTATGAAAGAATTTAAGGCTTTGTTTAGATGAATCTAGGGTTTGCATGGGTGATGCTAAGGTTTCTACGTGGGAGTTTTAGGGTTTGCATGAAAAAGTTCGAAGGTTTGCATGGGGAGGTTAGCATCTGTATGGGTATGAAATTTAAGTGTGGAAATTTTATTTGGGATGTGAGGAAGTTAATGTAAGTGTTTTTTGGGTGTTTGAACACTTTGGGTGAAAAATAGTACGTGGAGCAATATAAGGGTGCGTAGGAGACCGAGCTAGGATTTGGTGTGGCTGCTTAGGGTTTTTGTGGTATCATGTGTACTTAGTGATTAAAGTATAATTATGAGGATGGTATTTATGAGTTGTGGTGTGTGGAGTGTTAAAATGATTTGGGTTGTGTGAGGTGGAGTAAGATGGGCCACTAAGGCCTAAATTAGGGTTTTGGGATAAAACCCTAGAGTGAAACGTGGAGTGGACATGGAGGATAAGTGTAAAGGGAGTGATTCATGCATGTCTAGGGATAAAATGTTCTGAATAAGATACTTAAGACATTAATCACTTAAAGTGAAAGATTGTTGAGCCAGGCCCAGACCAATCCACCAGCGAATAATAGTGGTTAGGGCATGATGTCCTATGTGTTTCCGATCCACTGGCTATAATAGTGGTCAGGCTTTGTACCTGTGCGTTTTCAGTCCATCGGCTATAATAGTGGGGGGTTCCATGCTCAACAAAACTGAACATATTTGTGCCAAGACATGGGAAAGACATTAAGTACTTACCGTGGAACACCATGCGAGTAGGAGCCAGACTGGCCCACCAACGAATAATAGTGGCCACGTACTATGGTATCCTAGAGACTGGTCCACCAGCAAATAATAGTGGTTAGGGCATGATGTTCTATGTGTTTTCGATCCATCGGCTATAATAATGTGGTTCCCGTACTCGCGTGGATTTGATAAAAAACATGGTGTGAATCGACTTCTGATCAGAGATTAATTAAGTAATTGAATCAGATTATATATGGGCATTTATACTTTTACCTAAATGGTCATATGTATTTATGTTATCATGTTGGTCTTATGCTCTATTATTATTCTGCTTTATTTATGTGTTGTTATGTGTTGGTCTTAGTGCTCATTTACCTTACTCAGTACATAGCGTACTGATCACCCTTTTCATGGGTGCTACTCATTCCTACGAGTAGTATGCCCTTCTGACTTTGTGCAGGTGGGCGAGACATCAGTCGGGGCTGAGGGTTGAGCTTGTGTTTTGGCTCCAAGTTCGAGAGAGTTATGGCCATATTTCAGTCTTTATGTAATTCTATTTCCTTTTGTTATTTCTTTTGTATCGGAATTATCCTTTTTAATTTATTACTTTGTATTGAGTATTTTAAATGATTCTTTTATCGGTTGTAAGATATTTCACTTTTTAATTTGAATAATAATTCTTTACACGTACTCTTATTTTTTATGTATGATTCTTCTAGTTCTTTTATGAACTCTTGGTTTGAATTTAATGTCAATCTTTTCTTTAGTCTTATCACTTGGTACTGGAACGGTCGGAGAGAACCGGTCTGATACTAAGTGTGGCGGTAACATCCCCAGAATTTATAGGTTTTAATTTAAAATTCTTCCGCTTTAAATATATATATATATATATATATATATATATATATATATATATATAGTGAATTTTGGGGTGTTTCAGCTTTTGGGTGGATCATTACTAACATAAAGGGGATTATCCCTTCTATGTGCATGCACAAAATCCTTATGGAAGAAAACAACAAGAAAGTAATCCAACCTCAAAGGCGATTGAACCCAACCATGCAAGATGTAGTGAAAAAAGAGGTAATTAAGCTATTGGATGCAGGTATGATCTACCCAATCTTTGATAGCTCTTGGGTTAGCCCTGTCCAAGTGGTTCTCAAGAAAGAGGGATCACAGTAGTCAAGAATGACAATAACGAATTGGTGCCTACTAAAACTGTGACTAGTTGGTGTGTCTATATTTATTTTAGAAAGTTGAATGATGCAACTAGAAAAGAGCACTTTTCCCTTCCCTTCATTGATCAAATGCTTGAACATTTGGCAGGGCATGACTATTATTACTTTCTTGATGGGTATTTTTGTTATATGCAAATTCCTATTTCCCCTGATGACCAAGAGAAGACTACCTTCACTTGTCCTTATGGCACCTTTGCATATAGACAGATGCTATTTGGTCTTTGTAATGCCCCAGCCACGTTTTAAAGATGTATGATGGCTTTGTTTCATGATATGGTTGAAAAAATTATGGAAATTTTTATGGATGATTTTTTGGTCTTTGGGCCATCATTTGATGCATGCTTAAATAATCTTGAGCTTGTTCTTAAGCGTTGTGAGGATACAAATTTGGTTCTAAATTGGGAAAAGTGCCATTAGATGGTCAAGGAAGGAATAGTTTTAGGGCATAATATTTCATGCAAAGGGATAGAGGTAGACAAAGCCAAAATTGAAGTCATTGAGAAATTGCCACCCCCTACATATGTTAGAGATATACGTAGTTTCCTTGGCCATGTAGGTCTCTATAGATGTTTCATCAAAGATTTTTCAAAAATTTCAAAACCTCTTTGTGATATGTTGGCTAAGGATGTGCCCTTTCACTTTTCTAATGCATGTTTGGTTGCTTTTAACACTTTGAAGGAAAAATTAGTGGATGCCCCGATTATTGTTGCTCCTAACTAGAATTTTCCTTTTGAGATAACGTGTGATGCTAGTGATGTGGATATAGGAGTAGTGTTGGGGCAACATAAGGATAAAATTTTTCATTCTATTTATTATGCTAGCAAGACTTTGAACTCAACACAATTGAATTATGCAACCACTAAAAAAGAATTGTTAGTTGTGGTTTTCTCCTTTGACAAGTTTCGTCCCTACTTACTACTTAATAAGGTCATTGTCTATACTAACCATGTTGCCTTAAAGTATCTTTTTGTTAAGCAGGACGCGAAGCCCGGAATCATTTGGTGGATTCTATTGTTATAATAATTCAACTTGGAAATCAAGGATAGGAAGGGAATTAACAACCAAGTGGCAGATCATATGTCTTGCTTGCCATCAACCTATGAGGTAAATCAAGGGACTCAGCCTATTCGTGACACATTCCCTGATGAGACACTCTATACAGTTACAAATCACCCTTGGTATGCTGATACTGCTAACTTTCTTGTAAGTGGCATCTTACTCGATGATTTTTCCTTTCATATAAGAAAGAATTTCTTACATGATTTGAGGTAATATTTGTGGGATGATCCTTATCTCTATAGGATTTTTGCTGATCATGTCATTAGAAGATGCATCCTTAAGCATGAAATGCATTGGATATTATCTCATTATCATAGTAAAGAGTGTGGTGGCCATTTCGGCCCCACCAAAACTACTACCAAGGTTTTACAATGTGGATTCTATTGGCCTACTCTATTTCATGATGCATACTCCTTTAGTAAGGATGGTGATAAGTGCCAAAGAGTTGGAAATATTTCTAGAAAACAAGAGATGGCTCTCAAGAACATTCTTGTAGTGGAGTTATTCGATGTTTGGGGCATCGATTTTATAGGACCATTCCCCAAATCCATGCATAAAGAATACATCCTTGTGGTAGTTGAATATGTATCTAAGTGGGTATAGGCTATTGCCACTCCCATAGATGATTCAAAAGTTGTTATTAAATTCTTGAAAAAGAATATCTTTTCAAGGTTTGGGACACCGCGGACTATCATTAGTGATGGAGGTTCACATTTTTGCAATAGAGCATTTAATGCTCTTTTAAGTAAGTATGGAGTCAACAATAAGGTTGCTACCCCGTATAATCCTCAAACCAGTGGTCAAGTGGAGGTATCAAACCGTGAGTTTAAAAGAATTCTTGAGAAAATAGTTAACTCCACTAGAAAGGATTGGTCCTTAAAACTTGACAATGCTCTATGGGAATAGCGAACTGCTTTTAAAAACCCCATTAGAATGTCCCCTTACAATCTTGTTTTCAAAAAATCTTGTCACCTTCCTGTATAACTTGAGCATAAATCATTTTGGGATACTCGTATCCTTAACTTTGATATGCAAGTTGCATGTGAGAAAAGGAACCTTCAGTTGAACGAGCTCGATGAATTTTGAATTAAGGCATACGAGAATGCAAGGCTATACAAGGAGTGAATGAAAAGGATTCATGATCAATGCATCGCCAAACAAAAATTTGAAGTGGGGCAACAAGTACTTCTATTTAATTCTCGTTTGTGATTGTTCCTTGTAAAGCTTAGATCTCGATGGTCAAGACCATTCAAAATCACGCAAGTTTTTCCATCTAGAGCAATTTAAATCTCTAGTCCTGATAAAAAAACTATTCAAAGTGAATGGGAAAAGGTTGAAGGTGTATGAAGGTGGTGAAGTTGCAGCCCTCAAAACCGTCATTCTTCTGGATAATCCTAAGTGAAGTAAGAAAGTTAAGCTAATGACTATAAACAAGTGTTTTTTGGGAGGCCACTTAAGTTTCCTTTATTTTTATTTTTATTTTCTTATTTTGGTTTGCTTGGTTTGTTTTCTCTTTGATTCCTTATCGCTTTTATTTGATGGATTTGTAGGTAGTGACGTAGAAATTCTAATTCGAATGGTGACCATGGTCAATTTATTTGAGTGTGAAGGCGTGAAATTCACCAAGTAAATTCTTTACACCTCCACCAAATTCTCCACCGCCACAACTGCATCACGCCACCGCCATCCCACCACCACCACAACCACCATCACATCATCCACTAACCTTCGCCACCTCCTCCATCAGATTGATCCATGGATTTTTTTTTTCCTCTTTTCTTTTGTGCTTCTTGTTTCACATTGAGGACAATGTGATACATAAGCATAGGGGAGAAGTGACCTATCCTTATCATTTGATTAGTATTATGTTCTTCCCTATTTTATGTTGATGAGTGTTGTTGTCTTTTTCCTTGGTTATTTCTTTTGGATATTTATTTATAAATAAAAGCAAAAAAACAAAGAAAATGAAAGGAAATGACCCTTCATTGATGATATTCAAGAATATTTTTTGTCTTGCAAAATCATGAGTGTTAGGATTGGTGTGTTAAGACCCTTTGAATCATCTTTTGAAAATGGATTTCTATGCGCTTAAATGTTTTGGTTGCATTGTTATGAGACAATGTAATTGTGTTTGAGAACTTTAGAGCTACACATGCCTTAACATTCTTGTGGTATTATAGTTTGACTTATGGTGATTTACTCTTATCCAAAAGGGGTTATAATTAGAGAATTTTTGGACCTAGTGAGACTTTGAGCCTTTAGATTGATACATCACTACAGTCTCTTACTTTTCTTTTGTGTGTGTCCCCCACCATGACTTGGGAAACTATAACTTGCAATGGTTTTCTTCAAAACCACATATGACTTAGACGTGCATTAAAATGATAGAGGCACTTTTTTTTTATAACCTACATTAGCCAAATAGCCTGACCTTCACGTTTTATCCTTTGCTAATACCATTGTGCTTATGGTCATTTTTCTTGATCTAACCACACATGTAACCCAATTTCCTTTATCCCTCCCTAAGTCTAGAATCAATGGGTGTTGTGTAATTTGAAAAAAGGAAGTTGGGAGTGTGATGTAAGCTAAGCATGGGGGAGGTGTGAAAGAGTAAATGGTTGTGTATGATGAAAAGCAAATCGATATATCTCTTATTAAAAAAAGAATCAATAAGAAGTTTATGGTGCTTGTGTTTCATGATTAAAAGTTGGGATGGTAAAATATATGTTATTAAAAAGAAATATACATACCTCATTGGTACTATACTTTTAAATCCACTTCCAAAAAAAATTTCCATCTTAACCTTTTAACCCATGGCCTCATTACAACCCTAATAAGACCTCTTGATTTTTGTGTGTTCTAAGTCTTTATAGTGGTGGAGAATCGAAAATAATTCCAAGCATATGGATGATCATAATCATGAGTGAGAGGACTAGAGCGGAACCTTTAAATATAGTAAAAAACATGAGAGGTGTGTCCACAAGACCTAAAGTGATAATTATAATTCGAAACTTTGAGGAATGAGTGAGTTGGTATATGGTTTCCTATTATCCACTGTCGGATGTCCTTTATTACATGGCAGGTCCCTAGATCTCAATAGCATAGTTTCATTTCTCACATAAGGGGGCAACCTAAATATCTTTCGAAAAAGGATTTTGAGCTTTTAATTGTTATATTTTTTGATCTTATTGCTTCTTACTTGACTCTTATGCTATTAAAAGGGATAAATACTCTTTTCTAAGAAAGGGATCCTACTACTTTTCTTTTTCCCCATGGTGGGTTTCTAGCATTACTTTTCTTGGGGACAAGAAAATAATTAAGCATGGAGGAGATGATAAGTATGACTTTTGCATCTTATTCCTAAGGTGTATAAGAGTTTTTACCTCAAATTTCAGTTAGAATTCTCCTTTTTTGTTCTTGTTACTGCCTTTGTGTTGTGAAAATTTGTAGGGTCTCAAGCAACAAAAAAATCATGAAGGATGAAAAAAAAAGAATAAGCTTAAAGGGATAAGAAAGGAGAAAAAAGGAGAAAACTTTAAAGCAGAAAGATATTTAGAGCTAAAATGTAAATTCTGGAATAAAATGAAAGCAAGAATTCATATTCAAAATATATGAGCCTAAAAAAAGTGGAATTTATACCAGGAAAAAATATGAATTTGGAGACTATTTCAACATCAAAGTTTTATATCTTTTTAATATCTTTCCAACGCATCCAAAATCAGCATAATCGGAGTTATGATGAAAACGTTATGGTCAAAATACCCAGTATTGTCAAAGCTGACACGGGAAGCCCATCTTTAACAATACCCTAGGGATCCGAGAGGCGGTTGTATTTAAACTCTCATTATAATTTCTCATGGGATCAACCTCCAATCCCTCTCTCTTCTCTCTAAGTAGCCTCCACTCCCTCTCACTTCTCTCTTCTCCATCATCTTCCCCAATTCGTCAAGATATCTCTTGTAAATTAGAGACTAATGTGCAAAAAGTTAAATATTTGCAAGAATTTGTGAACATCAAGGATATTATCTAATGATCTTTTCACTATAAATGGAATCTATTTTTTTTTAAGATTCTTCCTATGAATTTGATAGTCTAGATCTTATGCTAAGGTGAACGGGAATTTCCCTCGATATGAATGTGTTGAATTATTGCATCATTTTTTTATTCAATTCATGATATATGTGTTGTCTTATTGATTGATTGACAGATTGATGAACCACGGTCGGGTTCCCATTTTCGGTGTGGAAAATATTGGTGAGATCGAGAGACAATCCAGTATTAGACCCTATAGCACAATGAGAGATTAAATTGTAGGTCGAGAGACGATCGATTTGACCTCTACAACAATAAAGGAGGAAACTTTGTGGAATTTAATGCATTAAATTCTATTAGATTCTAAGCTAAAGATAGTTAGGGCCATAGATATGTAATAGGGTGGTTGTGGCTTGAGAAAGCACAACACTTTCTATCCTTTTTGGCATGATTGATTAGGATTGTTGAATTATTTTGTGATTTGATATTCGATTACATGTGAGGATTGGGGCTAATGAACCGGAACCTTAGCTCTTCTATTTACTTGAGTCACTTGAGTGTTATTTTCTTTCTTTTTATCTTAGTTAGTTATTTTAGCATATAATTTATTATTTCATATCATCTCGTAGTCTAGACATAGCTAAGTTCTATCATTGTCCTAGTGGTCATTCACCAATCCCTGTGGGATCGACTTTGATCACTACTCCGACCTCATGCACTTGCGGGTAGGAACGTGTCATTCTATTAACTGATTGATTGAAATCTTGTTTTCATCTTGAGTTGGTTTGACAAAACCAATTGACTAGACAACCAAACCAATCGACTAGTTAGTTTAGTAGAGTGTTTTTCAAAGTTTGATATTTCTAAAAAAATACTTTCATCAAAATGGAACCTTTTTAATCTAACTCTGAGCCATTTCTTGAGCAACCATTAAACCTTTTTTATAATTTATCCAACATTAATTATGTCTCTACTTGTTTTGAGGGTCTAATTTTTATAGAAATAGGATTGGATGGCCTCATCATTTATCTTCTTCTTCCTCTCTCTACTTTCCAACACAAGAATAGACAATTTGTTCCATAATATCTATACATGGTAGGGAAATTTTATTCCCACACTAATCTTCCTAATTCCTTTCTCATGTTAGACCATTCTCTGGAGAGTCTCAACATACCTTTTCTAGAAAATCATTGTTTGATCTCTTAGAAGGAAGTTAGTTTATTCTTAAAAAATTTACCCATTTGTCCTAAATTCATGTGGTGAAATTAGGGTTTGTGATTTAATTACACTCCCTCACTTATTCCCTGACTAATTCATTTGTTATATATACCCTTAATCATCCATTCTCTTCACTTCTTTTCAGCCATCAAAAATATTCTTAGGTTTCCCGACACTTGTGCTCCATTCTTCTCCATTTCAAGATTTAACCTATTTCATACATATCTTCAAATATTTTCTCTAGATCCCTCTTATTTTATTATTAAGTAGGAAAGAGTAAGATCTAGGAAAAATTGAACTTTTTTCTTTCATCTAATTATTTTCTTAGATTCTCTTGGAGATTTAACATGCAACACTGGTGATCTCGTTTTCTTTCTCTAAACCATAATTATTGGTTTATAAGAAATATTTGAAGGTTTCTTAGTTTTAAACTCTTATTTTATAAGGTTTTGAGAGTTGAAATTTTTTGGCCAAAGGTTTTATCTCCTTAATGCGTAAATTTTGCTAAGATATCAAGTAATCCATTCTTAAGCTTCAAATAAGGTAAGAATGAGCACATGAGGTAATATGGTTAGTAGATTTATGATATTTGTATGCATAAATGATATTATGATTAATTTTGTGTTGCATGTTAGAATATTTAAGGTTTCTAAGATAATTATGAATTCAAGAGAAATTATGGTTGATTATATGTGAATGCAATTTTATTAGCACCTGAGCATATGTAACCTATGTTTTCTGTAACATTGATGCTATGATGTGATATGGTTTAATTCTTGGAGCTTAATTTGCATTTAAATTGCCTATTTTGTGTTTTCTCGGAGTAAATTTATTTACATAGTTAGCCTAAACCAATCAAATGGTTCTTAGAACATTGAGTTGGTTAACTTAACCAATCGATAGGGTAGTCCATAATTACTTTGGGTTACTCTCTATTTAAATCCATCAAATAGTTTTTCAAAACCAATCGACTAATATTTGAAAAATTAGTTGGACTTATTAAGACAATCAACTTGTTTTGAGAGAAAGTCTAGGTTTAGGCTAAACTAAACCGGTCAACTAGCTAGCCCCAACCGATGGACGCTTCAGCTAGAGAATGTTGTTTATGTTTCTCCTAAACTTCATATGATTTAAGAATTGATATTATGTTGTAAAATGATTCTTTAATGATAAGAACACACATCTTAGTAAGATTTAACTAACTTATTTGATGGATTAATTAATTTTTAATTCATGGGATTCTTAATAAGTGCCTTTGGAATTTTTCAATGGAAAAAACTAAGCATATATGCTATAATGGTACAAATGGATGATATAATATGAATTCTTGGCCTAAATGTAATGTCTTAATAGATTGATATAAACTTGGCTAAGGACAATTGGATGCCCCACCACATTATTATAAGGATGTGTTGTTTAGTTGTTATGTGAACCTTATATGATAACATAACCTTAGATGATAACACACTAATCACATAAAGTGAAAGATGATCCAGCATTCCATCGGTCTAAATTATCCAAACCTCGATTAATTGCTAGGGGTTAGTCTACCTTCAAGAAGTTATTGGTGCCTTTGGGCTTTTCCCTTGGGTAGGATCATACTACATATTGTTACCTTACCTTATCTTGACACTGATGATATACAAAAGGGTATCAATACTAAAAATCTTATCACCTAGTTGGTTTACTGGCTTTGGCCCGACCTGATGTCAATTGGTGGTTACTTGGCTTTGGCCAGACTTGATTCCCATACATGGTTACTTGTCTTAAAAGGATTTCAAAACTTTGATCAAGAGATTGTCACAAAACCATAAAACAAAATGATCAAAAAGACTTTAATAAATAATTTGATAGTTGTAATTTCATCGTTATAAAATAACTATATTCCCAAGGAATAAAATTATGTAGATAAAACACTTTTGATAGAACAATTTATTAAAATTTTAACTCCCGATTGAAATTAAAATTTTAAATAACAGAATTGAGATTTTATAAAAGTACAAATCAAATTGCATTAATAAAACTATTAATTTATAGAAATTAAATTTGAAATATATAAGGCATTACAATTGCAATCTACATTCCACAAAGGATGTTCCAAAACCTTAGTGGGTAGTAAAAAAAAATAATTTAATTGAATTGGAAGAAAAACTCAAAATCAAATCTCTTATTTTGTTCACCATATCCTCATTGAAAAGCTTCCTAGTGATAATCTTATTGCTAGGAATAAATGTAACACCAGTATTTTTCACTATTGAAACATTTACGGAAGCTGAAAATACACCTAGAAAAAATGGGATGTTAGCAGTATACCTGACATAGGATAGACACCTGCCACCAATTCCACATCAGATACAAAGCTAAGACTAACCAATGCATTTCAAACAACAGAGTGTGCAAATAAAGATTACATAAATAACTTAAAAAGTGTTGAAATTAGAGGACCCTAATGGTTCCCAACCAAAATATTACAAATCACATGTGGAAAAAGTACGAGTCTACAATAAAATGGGATAGGGTATGACACACAATTTAAAATATTGGTCCATCAAGGACCCCACCAAGACCCAAACCAACTTAGGTAAGCCATTCACTTTCGATCCCCAAAGACCTACGCATGGCCCTCTGCTTTTAGGAATGAGTAAGTGATTGAGCAAATGGATACATCATTACACTACGTACTGAGTAAGCCAAGTTGCTCCCTTAATGTAAACACGAGTATGTCAATCTAGCGTACATGGATATGGAAATACAACATGCATCATTATAAAGCCATGTATATATACAATGGTAGGATTACTTGCGGACATGCTATCATGTATAATTCCAACAAAGCAGAATATATCATGTTTGGGATCATATCCCCATCACATAAGCACTTATACATATAACAGCAAAGAGAACCCATCAACCTCTAGGGTTTATTTCCAATACTCAATCACTTAAGTTATACCATTTACTCATCCATATATGAGACAGGTCAATCATCCAATCAATATTTCATTATGTAACCAATTAGATATTTAAACCATTATTCAAGTGAATAAACAAGCTTTTATTCCTTTTTACTCATTCAGGTTATCTCTTCCATCAATCATTAACTTGGTCACCATTCATATTTTACCAACCAATTATTTACTATATATATTTATTATCATTGAGTGATGGACTGTGTGCCACCCCATGGTCTCACATACCATGAAAGCCTATCCAATAAGGGACATAAAGTCCAGGCCGAAGCCAATCACCAGAATGGACATAAGTATAGGACAAAGCCAACCAATATGGACATAATTCTAGGTTGAAATTCTTTAATATCGATACTCACTAGTACATCATCAGTGTCTAGATTAGTTAAGGCATCAAGACCTTTCAAGATCCTGCCCAAAGGCAAAGTTCAAAGGCACCAAAAATGCCTGAAGGTAAATAATCCTTGGTAGCTAATCGAGGATTGGGTAAACCAGTCTAAAAGTCAACTCAATTTTCTTTCGCTTCACATGATTAGTATCTTATTTGTAAGGATAGGTGATCATGAAAAACCTATACAAAAGCAAGTAAGAAATTTTCCATGTTCATTCCATATCAATCCTTTTTCTTTCCATTTTTCCAACCATGGGAGTTTTACATTTATCCTTAGCTAATATTATCCATATCCACCATATGGTTTAATTCAAGCCCATGCTGAGATTCATTAATCTTTTCCTAATGATATCAATTATCATAAGTGAAATATCCATTTATCCATTACATTACCCATAGAGTGTATCATAAGTTATGATCCATTTAATTCTTTTATTAAGCCAATAATCCATAATAATATCTATATTTTATCCCCTTAATAATCATAGTATAGTCAAAAACATAACATCAAAGCATAACCAAACCAAAAGGAAATAAACCCTACAAAACAGTCAAACCAGTCGATCAGTTTGGCCCAACCAATCAATTGGTTGCAACAACCAGTCAATCGATTTGGGTCGATCAGTCGATTTGTTTGACTCCACCAGGTCATACTTTTCCTCAAATTGGTCAAATTATTTGGGTAAACTATTCAACTGTTCATAGGCTAGTCAATCGGTTTTTCCCAACTAATCGATGGATTTAAGTAGAGAGTAAGACCAAGGTCTCTAAAAGCTTACCAGTCGATGGGTTAGGTCAACTAATCAACTATTCTAGAAACTAGTCGATTGGTTTAACCTAGCTAGTTAATTAATTTCCCCTAACACATCACCAAAACATTAAATTTCATGCAAACTCTTATTCATAAATCATCCTTGACCATATTAAGACATGTATCCACATAGTCTAATATATTTCCAACTAGATTAACATGCATTTACCCACATGGAATCATCATATCCTATTTCTACCAAATTTCATGCTTTTTTACTCATATCATGTCATCTAACCATCCAACCCACTTATGTAGGCTATATTCAGTCACGCTAACATGCAGAAATAAACTTAAGGTAACACATAACATACAGGAACACTTACTAAACATTTTAGAAGTAAGAATCAATTACTTGATATAGGAAAATCCCGTTAAAACTAGAAATTCCAATTGAGATTAGCAACTCTTAAAACCTTAAAACCAAAATCTTAAACTCAAACATTACACCAAACCTTATTAAAGTTTCAAACATGAAAATAGAAAGAAAGAAGAACATACAACTTGAGGTAAAAAATAGGGAAAAGCTAAACTGCACCACTCAACCTTTTTTCCAAAATCTAACTCTTCCTTGATTAACAATTAAAATAAGAAACAGCTAGAGATAGGATCAAAGTGTAAGAAAATTAGTTAGCAAGGCTCAAAGTGTAGAAAGAAGAGAGTGAATACAAGACTTAGAGAATTTGGTGGCTAAAATAATAGTGCATATAAGTGATGATTTGGGCTATTTATAGCCAACCAATTGAAGGAAAATATAGAGGGTTCAGGAATCAACTTGAAACCCTACAATTAACCATTTGAATTCAAGCTAAATGGATGGATTTGTTTAGGATTTGCTAACCTATTCTCTAGAGCTCAAATGGTGTCTCTCGAGAATGTAGGTCAATTCGGTCATAATTAACATACTCAAATGGAGTAATGGAAGGTCAGCGTGGAAGGAATCTTTGAGCTACTTAGAATTATTTCTGAGATCGCAGCATTGATCTCAAAAACATACAGAAGAGAGAGGAGTAAGAAGGCAATACTAAGGTCATCTCTCCCCATCAATTGTCTCAATCGACCTTTAGATCAATTTGAGGTAATATTTTAAGCTAAATGCATCATGAAAATTGTTAGGAATCTCTTAGGGACAGATTGTCATGAGTTAGTAAGGTTTCATTTCAGTATAAAATATTTTTTAGAAAATCAAGCTCGAAAAATATGACCACCTCAACAAACTAGCCAATGGGTTTGGGTCTACCAATCCATTGTTCTACAACAAGGCAATCGGTTTCCCCCAACCAATCGATCAGTTTAGTCGAGAAAACCCAAGTTGCTAGAACGACAAACTAGTCAATCGATTTGTCTGCAAAATTTAATAAACTCCATTTTTCAACATGATTTCAAATCAAATTTTGCACCAAACCAAATCATAACATTAAATCAAAATCAAGGGCCTAAAATTTGACATAATTCTCATTCAAGCATTTCATAAAAATGTAGGGTATTATAGTACTACCCTTTTAAAGAGGTAATGTCTCCAAAGCCTATAACAATCCAATTGCATCGTTACACATAACATAATATTCACATTCAATGAAAAGGGGTACTAGCCCTTAAAGAAAAAGGCTTAAACTTAAGGCAACAACTGCGAAAACAACTCTGGATACTTGGCTCTAGTTTCCTCCTCGGTCTCCCAAGTGGCCTCCTCTGTAACATTCCGTAACCAAAGAAATTTTACCAAAGGAACATTCTTTGTATGCATCTCCCTCATCTTGGTGTCTAGAATACCCATCGGTCACCCCTCATAAGTAAAAGACTCATTGAGCTCTAGCGACTCTGATTAGATAACATGCGAAGGATCCACTACATACTTCTCCAACTACAATATGTGAAAGATGTTATGCACATGTGAAAACTCCATTGGTAGAGTTAAGGAATAAGCGACTTCACCAACACAATCTAGAATCTATTACAATCCAATGTACCTTGGATTGCGCTTACCTTTTCTACCAACCCTCATGACTCCTTTGCTAGGAAAGACCCTCAAAAGAACTCAATCACCCACCTCATAACCATAAAACCATCTCTTCAGGTCTACATAGCTTTTCTATTGGTTATGGGCGGCTTTCATCTAGTCTTGAATCAAATGGATGTGCCTATTTGTCTCCTCAATCATCTCGAGTCCTAAAACGAGTGTCTCACAGATGTCACTCTAACACAAAGGACTACAACACTTCCTACTATACAAGGCTTTAAAAGGTGTCATCTTAATACTAGCATTATAACTATTTGTGTAGGATAACTTGATCAAGTCTAGATGATCTTCCCAAATTCCCCCAAAGTCTAACGCACACACTTGAAGCATGTCTTCTAGTATTTGAATGGTCCTCTCTGTCTGACCATCAGTAGCCAAGTAAAAAGTTGTACTCATCTTTACTTGAATACCAAAGGCGGCTTACAATTTTTACCAAAAGTATGATAAGAATATGAAGTCTCGATCTAACTAAATGTCCCTAGGAACTCCATGAAGTCTCACCACGTGCTTTTAGTAGGCATTGGCTAGTTGCTCCATGCTCCATGTCTCCTTCATCGGTATGAACACTTGCGACTTAGTCAGATGATCCACAATGACCTAGATGGAATCAAAACAACTACGGGTCCTCAAACCAACCACAAAGTCCATTGATATACTATCCCACTTCCATTCAGAAACTTCAAGTTGTTGCACTGACCCTATTGGTCTCTTGTACTCAATCTTAACCTTCTGATAGATTAGACATCAAGCGACGAACTCTGCCACTCTTACTTCATATAGGGCCACCAATATATCATTTTTAGGTTCTTGTACAGTTTTTCTCCTCTAGGGTGAATAGAGTAAGGAGTACAATGTCCTTCCTAAAAGATTCTCCTCTTAAGTTGCATATAGTACACACCATCTACCATGGTATTGAATACTGCCATCCTTGTGGATCTAGAATCCTTCCACTCTACCTTCTGCAATACCAGTCTGGATTCTCTCGATCTTGGCATCACCAACTTGGTTGGCTTCAATCTCTTGGATTATTGAAGGTGTAATAGTGAGTGCACTCATTCTCGCCTCAAGATTTCCAACAATGATCAATTTGATCTCCATCTTCCTAATCTCTTAGCACAAATGATTTGACTATACAATTGTGCCTAAGGAATATGATGTATTTTGGCTAAGTGTATCTGCCACCACATTGACCTTATCTTTATGGTAAGTCAATTTCAAGTCATAATCCTTGACCAACTCCAACCAGCGGCGTTGTCTTAGGTTCAACTCTACCTAGGTGAAGATGTACTTGAGGCTCTTATGGTCAGTGTAGAACTTACACTAAAATTTATAGAGATAATGCCTCCAAATCTTAAGAGCGAACACTACCACAGCAAGCTCTAAATTATGCATTGGGTAGTTCTATCTATGTGACTTTAGTTATTGTAAGGCATAAGCCACCACTCTTCCATGTTGCATCAGCACGCAACCCAAACCATGCTTGGAAGCATAGTTATACACCTCAAAACCACCAAACCCACTTGGCAATGTGAGCACTAGGGCTAAAGTCAAACACCTCTTCAACTTCTTGAAAACTTCACTACACTTCTCATTTCACTGGAAATGTAAAGCCTTCTTCAACAGTTAGATCACCAATTATGCAATCTTGGAAAAGTCTATCATGAACCAACAGTAATTACCAGCTAACCCTAGAAAATTAAACACCTCCTTTACAAAAGTGGGCACTAACCACTCATAAATAGCTTAAATCTTGGGATGATCCACCACCACTCCATCCTTAGAGATCACATGACTAAGGAAGGCCACTTGATTTAACCAGAACTCGGACTTAGAGAGTTCAGCATGCAATTACTGTGATCTCAACAAGGCTAAAGTTTATCTCAAATGTTATTCACTCATTTGTTGGTCGGTAGAGTAGATGAGAATGTTGTCGATAAACACCATGACGAACTAGTCTAAGAAAGGATGGAAGATCTGGCTCATAAGAGACATGAAAGTTGCTAGCGCATTAGTGAGCCCAACGGGCATTACTATGAACTTATAATGGTCATACCTTATCCGAAAAGTAGTCTTAGGAATGTCTTGTTCTACCATCCTCAGTTGATGATAGCCTAGTTGAAGATCAATCTTAGAAAAAACCTTAGCTCCCTTTATTTGATAGAACAAGTCATCGATCCTTAGCAATGGATAAGGGTTCTTCACAGTAACCTAGTTCAACCCTCGGTAATCAATGCACAACATTAAGCTCCAATCCTTCTTATTTAAGAACAAAAATAGCGCTCCCCATGGAGATATGCTTGGTCAGATATAACCCTTCTTTAAAAGCTCTTCCAACTAAACCTTGAGTTATTTCATTAAGTGCCATACGACATAGAGCTTTAGATATCAGCTATGTTCCTAGCAATACATCCACGGTGAACTCAACTTTTCAAGCTAGTGGCATTCTGGGAATCTCCTCAGGAAATACATTGGGAAATTCATGAACCACCACCATATGATCCAAAGGCGTCTCATCCACTTTGATGTCTCTGACACTATACAAGTAGAGCAGATATCCCTTGCCTAAGAGGTTACTCAATGCGATCGCCGACAAGATCTTTGCGGGGGGGATTAGGTTCACATTTCCAATATGAAACTCTAATACCCTTTGGTCCTTGCAGAAATATGCATTCTTACGCGCAATTGATTAGTGCTCAGCATTTATCCAACATATCCATCCCGATAATTACATCAAAATCACACAATACCAGCTCTATGAGGTCCAATGAAAATTCTACTCTTCCCATTACCAAAATGACTCCTTGATACAACCTAGAGCATGCAATTCTATCCCCTGAAGAAAATATAACAGAAGTAGAAATACTACTTGAAGAAGATAATGCAGCTCTAGTTACAAAAGCAGATGCTAAAAAATTTATAAAGCACCAGAATCAAACAACATGCAAGTAGAATAAGTAGAGACAATGAGCATACTGTTCACCACACAGGCCTAGCGTTCTACCTTTACTTGAATCATCACGTTCAAGCATCCTACTGATGGAACTCCTAGGGCACTAGCTGGTTTGTGCCCTTGCAAGAAAAAAAGAGGCCTCAGACCTCTAAGTTGACTAGCTCGACTAGCGGCACTGGCTGACGGCAGAGGAGCTCTCTGAATATGCGGTTGTTGCTGCTAGATAGATCCCATACTCTAAGCTCTAGTACGGCTCCTCTAAATGGCACCATTGCCAACTCAACACTCGTATGCTCTATAATCCACTATGCCCCACCCATGGCACAATATCTTGTTGCCTCTATAGTTAAACCTTAGGTGGTCTAACCCGAAGCTCTTATCGTGGTAGTGCCTCTCTTTGACACGACCCCCGAACAACCCTCCAGATTGGAGTACTTCTCCCATGCTCCAACCAAATCTAAACAACAAACTACCTCTAAAGAAAGCCTTCTTCAAGTCACCAAGACATTGGTGACCCTTAAATTTCCTCTTGCTTCCCGACTAAACACTCTGAACCAAAATGACTCGAAATGCCTCCAAGGCTTTCTTGAACATCCCTACCGTGTCTGGTATAGTAACTCTCACCAGCAGCTCCTAATATTGAATTCCTAGTCCAATCTTGAAATGGTAAATTTATATCACCTTATTGGCCTCTACCTCGAAGGCAAGCTGGATCAAATCTATAAATCAAGTATAGTACTCTTTGATGGACTAGAATAAAGCTAGCTAGAAATCACAAGTGAAGCATGATCAATTAAAGGAAAACAATTTGCAATAGACCCAAAAGCCAACCTAGTTCCAAGGCCATTTTAAATTTCTACCTTGAAATATCCTATCTTTATATTGTAAAATCACAACCTAGACAACCTTACTAGGTTTTCTTCCTTTATCTACTATTTTAGCACATTTCAAAACCATTTGCACCATATTAGAATTGCCGATTCATGTAGTCACAACAAACTTACTGCAGCAATCAAGGCAACAAATATTTGACACAATCCCCAAAATATCCACTTGATCATTACTTATAAATTAATCAATCAAAACGAATATAACAATACATACTAAATTTTAAAACATGTATTTTAATACTTTCTTCATATAGAATTGTTATCATAAATTTTGATAAATGAGAAATCTAAGCTCCCCACCCCCCCCCCCAAAAAATGAGTCATGTCAACAAATATGAGATAACCATCTTTATATACCAAACGGGGACACACGTAGGCGGGGCAACATATGTTATTGGGGGGGGGGGCTGTTCTGGTGCCCAACAAAAAACAGCAGAGGATAACTCGTAATTTTAGTTGTTCCTATGCATAAATGGTGTATATAGAGGGAGAAAACAGATATTTAATCAATCAGCAGTGAGATCGAGGCAAACAAAATATGGCTCTATTCAATACGACTGAAAAAATTAAACAATAAAAATGGAAGAACTTGGCTGTCTAAATCTTTGTTGCTTACTCGAACAAAATTTCTACCTTATGAACAATCAGCTTGTTGCCCGAGACTAGTTCTCTGTTTAATAGACAACTATGCAAAGCGGATGGTCCTAATCCCCAATTGATAAGTACGCGATGCGCATGAACTTGGACTCATCTTTTCAGCAACATTTTCCTGAATTCATCATTTGACTTTGGTTGCTCTTCCCCTTCCTGAACTTTTGGCTTACTGGCACTCCATCCAAGCGCCCTAACATTCCGAGGAACCGCAAAAGTGTTCTTCCCTTTAAGCTTGGTATTACTACTTTCATGTATTGCGCCAGATGCCTGATCAGCTGGCCCTGTGTCAGCCACACGCTTCTCCAGTGAGCTTGCTGAACCTGATGAAGTCTTTTGACCTGACAAAAGCCAGGAGTGAGAAGGCACAATACTTAATAACCAGCATCCAGTTCACACGCTAAATTATTCAAGCCACTACATGACTGAACCTAGTTGACATGCTCTGGGCATGCTTTTTCTGGACTGAAAAAGACTAATACCATTAGAAGCAGTAAAAGCGTTGGATTCTTTCCCACGCTTGCAGTAACCAGACAATGATCTAGAGATACAGTAGATCCAAGGTAAGTGGTTGGCATCTGCCATAATTCAATAAGATTGTCGCTCAGATGCATTTCAACCTCCATTCATCAGCGCTGTAAAAATTCACTATGTGCACCAGGACACGCAGCTCATTGGTAAGGTAAACAGGTTTCTATGACCTTGCTCGGTGTTTCTGGATTACACCTCGACAGAGCATAATTGCTGATGCAATGTGTCCAAGAGCTAGTAATAGCCCTTCATATAGGGCCTAATGACTTCTGCACACAACCAGTGGAATCTTTTGTATAGTGCTTGTGCGATATCTATTATCTACTATATCGAGCAGGAAAAAGACCTACGGTTTATGAGGACAAGGACATGTCACACCCGCGTTAAATTTGATGATTCATTTAATGTATTTAAGTATCCTCCTGGTATGGCTCAGCCTGAATTTATTTTTGACTTTGCTAGAACTTCATGAGCACAATAAGCATATTACAAAGCACAAACCCCAGAAAACCAACAGCTGCCAGTATAAGATTCAAAGCGATTATAATAGGAACTCTATCAGACGTAGACCAAACAGATATCAAATCCCAACAAAATGGAGCATGGGGGTCTTCATCTGGAAGTTTCAGGATGAAGAGGGCCTGGGGTGAAGACATGTCAGAACAAGAATCGCATACCAGCATCTGCAGCCTGACTCTTTCCACCTGATCCTTGTCTTTTGTTTTGTTTGGGATCTGATCGTGCAATGCTCAACTTTTTCCCTAGCAATGTTTGCCTGTTCTTTGCTATAGCAGCAGCAAGATGTGAATGATCAGAGAAATCCACATACGCTAGACCCTGTTGACATTTACAATAACAGAATTCAATACAATCCAATTACATGGAATGAAGCACAAGATATAACATTATAGGAGTCTCCATTCTACTTGAATTTTGCGTCAGAAAACAACCACAATAACTTCCTCATGTATCTATCAAAAAAAGGAACATCCAAGAGATACTAAATACAAAAATTATACAAAGAGGATGAGTCATGAACATACAAGGACTAAAATCCATCCAACCGTATATTCAATCAAAACCAGATAATAACCAAAGGTGAATCTGAAGGCAAATGCATAATATTAATTACTAAAATCATCTTTCTCCATGCTATTGAGGTACTAAACTCGCAATCATGATAAAGAAGGCTTAATAACTGAATCGCTGTCTGCAACTAGGTGGAATTTTTATTTCATGTAGAAACCAATCCCCATGTCAATACAAGTATACTAGTCTGCTATAGTGGATATGCACATACAGGAATACAAATGCACACACAAAGGCAGAGAGAATGAGACCCTTGATTTCCCAGTAAACTTGTCTTTAAGTATTCTGATGGAGAGAACACCACCAACATCATCAAAGAACTTCCTCACATGTTCATAATTTGCCTGCACAGGTCGCAAAACTTAGTACCGAAAGTTTTTTTTTCCTTCCTTTCCAAATAAAAAAAAAAAGTGCAACAGTGGACTAAAGAAAGCAAGTTTACTTGGAGGCTAAGATTGGATATAAATGCAGTACACTGATCAGTATACTTCGGTCTTTCAAGTGTGTATTTTTTATCAGTGCCGAATTTCTTTTCAGCTTTAACTTCAGTCAATTCCATTGTGCTTTCTTCAGCCAAATTCTTCCCTGCTGCATTCACATCCCAGTTGCCACCTTTTTTGGATCTCTGAACCATATCTTTCTGCCGCTTCGCTGGTGACTGATCATCAGGTAAATTTGAAGTTGCTTTTCTTTTCTCACGTGGGATTTGCTTAGATGGATTTTCTGTCCAGCCAACCGATGCAGCAGTGCTTTTGGCTTCCTGTTCCTTGAATAGCTGCAACTCCCGTAGACGAGGTGAAACCTGAAAAGTAGGAAAAACAAATCCAAGGATCAGCTACCATAGACGGTACTCCTTGAATCATAGGATACTATGCATTTTTACAAATGATAATATGGAATCTGGAGGCATGAAAAACAGAATCAAAACAGAAGTCTACACACGATACATCAGAGAACAGCACCAGGACCATTGATAAGTGCCATCATGATCGATCACTGTTGGTTCAAACTTCAATGGACACAGACCATGTTTGATATTCCAACTTATAATATGTCTATCACAATCACAAGATATTCAAGTGGGAAGGAAAAAAAAAAGTTTCTTTCTCTATTTTTAGGTATCATAAAGTTTCACACAGATTCCAAACAGTTTGAGGACTCGGAAGCTACAGTTATTGAAAATCTAAGAGTTTGAATACTCCAAGGCTGTGAGTCCAGCTTCGAGTGCCAAAAGGAAAGAGCAGCAAACTGAGGAAGCTAAACTCATCAAAGGAAGCAACTGAGGTACTCAAGCATTTGCTCTTGTAAATCAGAAATTCAAAGTTAAAGATTAAAAATAATATGATTAAAAAAGGTTCACATATCAAATATTAATTAAAATTAAAAAAATATAAACGTAAAATTTTAGAAATTTAAACTTTTCGTCCAAAATTAAACTTTTAATTATAAATTTTAAATTGTTAGATTTGAATCTAAATTTACTTTTTCAGTTCTTAGTTTTAAATTTTAATTATTAGTTATCATCTTCTTATTTGTAATTTGTAATTTTATTGTTTTGGATATTTGTTGAAAAATAAAAATAAAAAAGAATGTAAATCAAATATTTTTTATATACTAACACATAAATAAGAAAATAAAAAAGAAAATGCAAAAGTAAAAGTAAAAATAAAAGAAAAAAAAATTGGAAGGATAATAATCACTAATAAAAATATAAGAAAAATTAATAATTAAATGAAAAATATTAAAGATTAAATAAAAATTATAAAGTATCAAATAAAAAGAAAACATAAAACAAGAATATATTATGTTATTTATAATTTATAAGTGTATTAAATAAATAATAATAGATATAATTATATATCAAAAATATGATGTATATTACATCGTATTAATATGAAAATAATATTTTTTTCAATAGGATCATTTACACCTCATAAATTCAAAAGCAAACAAACCTCTTATACAACAATTATATCCAAAACTATATCTAGATCAGCTCCAAAGGACTAAAAAATCATGGGATGCACTTGTGTTCTTCCAGGTAATCCCAACCTCTATTCACATTCAGACTTGCAACATCTCACAACTCAATGGCTCTTTTCTATGTCTACATTGTCTCATTCTTGTAATGCAAATCCAAAACCAAATATTAAATGAAAGTACTTTTATGTAAGTTTATCATGTTAACAAAAACTCTGAACACCATTACATTAGTTTGTACACACATAAAACTTACATGTTGATTAGCTTCAACAGAACAATCTGGACTGCCTCACTCTAACAATCCAATCTCTCCCATGTAAATCTCGGCATGATATTTTTCTTAGATCAATGCATCTAGACGCAAAAGTACCTTCTTTATATAAGCTTATAATAGCACATGACTACCAAGTACCAACACAAGTTTATGGATTGATGGCATCCAAAACATGCAAGGAGCTATTGCTTGGTCACTTTTGAGTCCCACTCAATCTTCCATTGTGTGATCTTAACAAATTATATTTGTATTTAGTGACACTTGATGGAGGGCATAAATTGAAATTTAGGTTTAAGGCAGGAGTATACAATGAAATATTAGTACCGCAATTGCGTATCAGCCATAATTTCGTGATTTCTAGGTTAGCCACGACGCGAATTTCCTTGAAACGGGGCCGTTTCAAAAAATCACATATTTATCACCACGATATCAGCAAAATATCAATTATAGGGTTATATTTTGTTGATATTTGTTGTTGAAAAAAAAAATCCTGTTGCAACAACTGCAACATATAAAATAACATTCGCAGCCACAATTTTATTGCTTGGGCTGGAAGCTAAAATCTAACCATGTTTGAGTGCTAGATTATTAACAAGCTACATAAGTTTTGCTTAAGCGGCAATATCCAATGTGGACCCACACCTGAGAGTAAGATTTATTGAGTGCAAATGTGAGTTAAGTCTTCCCGCATAGGAAAACACCATACACAAGAGATGTTTTGGCAATCATTAGTACATTTGAATTGAAAGAGAAGTTCAGCTCATGAATCAGGTATACAGCTTTTCAATGTCTATTGGGTGTTGCTGTGTGAAAGCACCATGAATGATAAATAATGTCTTGGTTGTCGTGAACTTGTGGGAGATCTTTTTTTATTAAGCAATACCAACAAGTACCAAATATGGGCCAAATTCCAATATACTGGCAATGTACCCTTGTTGCATGTTTACAACAAATCGTGTTAGTGCAATGAAATAGCTATATAAGTATGGGCTGATACAATATGTCACCACTGATGTTTTATGCTATGATAAAAACCATGGTCCAACTTGCAAGGTTGTTGGACAAAAAGATAGGACAAGACATAGTGATCACCATCCCACTAGTTACAATGAAATCATCTTATTATATCCACTCCCAGCATGCAAGTAGGATGCACTCCCCTGCCCCACGCCCCTGCCCCCAAAAAGAAAAGAGAATAAATAAAAAAAATGAAAAAAGACGATGAGAAGGGAGACAGAAACACAATTCAGACAAGTCATGCATCAGTAAACAGTAGAGTATTTTCCAGGAAAATGAAAGTATGATGTTATGTCAAGAATAACCATAGAAAGGTTGAATGAAGAATTACCTTTTGAACAGCATGGTCATAGCCTTCCAGTGTACCAAATTCCCTCTCAAACCGTAACCAAGAATGACATATGTCCTGATAAATTTTGAAACCGTGATCATCTACTGCCCATGTCAGTAAAAGTTATATTATTACAAAAAGGTTACACAAAAATGCTCAGACTCCAGAAATTGATCTATTACTAAACCACGTGGCTGCATCTGAAAGGACTTCTCCAGCAAGAGAGAAAATCAATTCACCCTTTGTGACAACATGTTCTATGAACAAACCAACGAATGCAAACAATCGTGCATGACACATTAAATACCATGCCATGAAAGCTAAGAAGCACAAGTTATTTTACATACAATTAGAAGAATTAAGGAAATTAATGTAAGAAATTAGGTTTAATGAATTTAATAAGCAATCTTAACTCTTGAGAGAAATTCAAATGAGCAGCTATGTACTGACAAGTCTCTTTGTTATATAAAAGTAAAACAAAAAATAAAAGATGATTGCAGAATCCAATCTGTCTGTCTATTTACTAGTCCCTCCAATTTTTTTATACTTGTCATTTTCCTACTTTATTTTTGCTTTTAAATATTTTCCGGTGTACCTGCCTTCATCAAACCCAATGTATTTGGCAATCAATTCCCAGAAGTCTTATTATCTTCTCACATTCCACTTTTTCAGTCTCCAAACATTAACTTCCATATGTGGCCTTCAGCTTTTCCATTCATTTTCAAAGCATTTCATTGGCCGAGCTTGTCTAATAGCTTTGAGTAGTTGTAATGAAACTGCATAAACCAAGCAACGAGGAAAACATTTTAAGCTAAATTATCTAATTTCTTAATCTCTGAAAAAACTCCCAAAACATCTATATAGAAACAGAAAGAGTATTAAACAACTAGACAGAATTTACCCAGTGGTGCCTAAAGATATGAATCCAGAACGGAGCTTTTCAAATTCATTTTTCAGTGTTCCTAAATAAACTCCAAGCTAAAATCAAAAGGAAGTAGGTCTCAATGAACTTATGTAGATGGTGAACAAAACAGAATGCATTCCAGTATTGTCCGAGGACAAGGCATATATCAGAGAAAAAACAAAAGGAAAGAAAAAGGTAAAATAATTCTCATTTCTTAGATGTGTTTCAGCACACAGATCCGGGTAAACAAACATAGAAAGACTGGAATATATCTTACTTGACTTCTTTCAACTCACTGCAAGCATCAAATACAAGATAGGACAAGAATAAAGGAAAGGAAAGTGACGCACAGCTTAATGGACTGAAATTCATTTTACATAGGTCTATTTGACATGCCTGGAGATCCAAAATGAGGCAGAATGGCATAACAAACATTCCTTTGTCAGTAAAGCTCTAATATGGAAGCACACATTAGCAAGTTCACTTCCTAGAACAGACAAACTGAACATGTAAGTGTTACAAGTGATGCAACTGAGGAACCTAAGGGCCAACAGCCTCACTGACTGAAGTGCAAAAAACATAGCCAGGCATCACTCACTAAACTACAACCACATCACCTACCCTAAAAGAAAGGGGGGGGGATGAAAACCAATACAAACATAGGTAATTATTATTTTCGTCACCCTACTTTACAAATGCCCTAAGTTAGTCATTGCACTTTTATTTTCTCCTTATGTTAGCCACCGAAGTTTAAAGTTACTTTGGTCAATGTACTTATTAAATTTTGTCTTATCAAAGTCACCCTAATTGTGATTAAAACAAGACAAATTACTAAAATAATGTGACCCGAATATGATAACTTCACCGACTAGCTTAGGAAAAATAAAAGTGCAGTAACCTGCTTAGGAAAATTGTAAAAGTTGGGTGAAAAGCTTGACATTTGAATCCAAATAGACCCCAAAAAAAATGTTGCTATCCAGCTCTAACACAGCTATGAAAAAAATCTAGAGCACATACCTCTGACCCGGAGGCAGGAAATCTCTTGGCATAGCATCTCCGGTAGATGCCTCTAGCTTCATTTATATTTCCATTCTCAATCTCCATTGCTATATAACCTTTCCAGGCTTCTAACATTGAACCACTGCTCGGAAGTAAAAGACAATTTAACAATGGCCAAAGGAATTATCAATATTTCAAACCACGGTGAGAGACTATCCTAACCTGATCCTCAACAAACTCTCCCAAACTCCCCGTGCTGCAGCTATATCTTTTCCCAGGCTCAACTCCAAACGAGCCCAATAAGCATGCAGGTGTATCATAGCTTCTGTTCCTTTTAAGGGTGTTTGAAGGTAATCTACTGCACTCTGGGTCCAAGCAAGCCATGCAGGGGACAAAGGCGCATCAGTTGAGACTCCAGTTAAATTATCTCACATAAAAAAAAGAGCAAACAAAAAAATAGACTGCCGTACAATATAACCTCACACTGAAGAAAAGACGCATGACAAAAATCAAAAAGAGATGCAAGGTAAACTCTTACCCAAAGTTTTCATACAAACTAAACCCTTCCCCCAACTACTGAACCAACCCATACACCTGCATATTGCATGAACCCCTAATACTGATGCAAAGTCATACCAAAGAAAAACATCTATACATATTGCATGGGATCCAAACCAAGACCCCTTCCCCCAACTAGTTATTGTTGGCCATAGTACTTGTACTGCACAAAAGCACATCACCTACTACCCACACCTCTAACCCATGGATTTTAAGCTAAATATGAGATATATATTAACAGAGGAGTCGACCAGAAAGGAAATTTCCATACGTCAAGCCCATCCAACAATAGATAAGAGAGAATAAATGCATAATATGGGCATATCCCGGAATTATTGAGATTAACACTAGAAATATTTCAAACAAAGAAAACTAAATAATTCGAAAAATACCAAAGAATATGCCATACATCTGTTGAAAGGCTTGAGATGAGTATACACAGAAGTTCCAATGTGTCTCAAAACAATAAATAGAAAGAAACCAAAGAACCGACAAAAGAAGGTCACATGAACCAGGACTGCAGGGACACAGCAAGATTGACAAACCTGAAAAGTGCCTCTTATTAACGAGTAATCCAGAACCTGTATTTCATCAGCCACTAAAATCCTCCGTCTCAAGCCATCTACTCGAGTAAGGAATAAATCCAAGTACTGAAAAGAGGATTTATCGCCATAATTAAAAAATCTTCCAGATATAAGCAGAACAATCATGAAACAAACTCACCATCTATAGCGATTCAGCTTAAGTCAAGACATCCATCAACAAACCAACAAAAAACTCAGTGCAGACATACTAACTCATTAAATGAGTGGCATTAAATTAAAGTCTGGATGACATCACCTAAACCTCCAGAACCCTCAGTGATGCAATTCTCAACTATATTTACCATCAACTGAAAAAATTCTCACATCATTAGTTACCAGTCCACCAATGAAAACGGGCAGAATATCCTAGCCAGTCATATAGGATAAAGGGAAAGTAAGTCAAGAATTTAGAGTGTTGAATTCTTTGACCCAGTTAATTTGGAACATAGGGCCATCTGAGACATTCGGAATGAACACCATAACAAGCCAATAATCGAGTAGGCTCCAGCAACAACTTCTGTGTAGTATTGAAATATTAGGAATCATATTTGTGAACAGAAGTAAGATCATCATATGAGCTCATCTCCATTTGGTTGAGGGGGGAGCGGAGGTAAGATAAAGCGATTGGAAATGGAACCCTAAATAATTGCTGAGGCAATTGGAGCAAAATAGTGTGCTAGTAGGAATTGAGTGTGCCAAGTTTTAATGGTTTCTTTAGTTTTGCTCTTGGGCAAGGTGTCGATGATCCATGTTATAACATACCAGGGCACTTTAATTTTCCTTGATAATTACAACCTCAGATCATCTTCAGGTCAGAAACATTGTTACAATCCCAAAACACCATCAGTTGATTTCCTTTTTTTCAGCTCAAGAGAAAACTTGGACAAAAAGTAAAATAGAACTATCAATATTACATACTCTATAAAGCATGTCAGACTCCTTGAAATCAACCCCTTCCTATCCAGTCTCATAAAAAACTAATCTCCACAATCAGAAATCCAAGAAACATCACCACAGAAAGATAGTAATATATGAAAAATTGACAGCAGAAGAAAATTGATCAACAAAAACCAGGTATAGTACTACATCTTAATGCCAAAAAACTAAGATTTACAACTTCAACAGCAAGTATAAGCATTCATTTTATAAGATGTCAATCAGGTTCTAGTGGAACTGTGCATTCTATGAAGAGCATCAAATGCTTGAAAAAGAAAAAAGAATGTTGATATGCACAGCAAAAGGAGGAAAAACCAAAGGGAAAACAAGCAACTATGTGTACCTCATCATAATTTGAAAATGTACACAGGAGGGCCTTATCAAATACCTGAACCAAAGTAAAATGTAAGCTCTGCCAAATAACGTGGGTAACACAATCTCAGAAACAAAAGATACTAGCACAGAAAATATCACAGTAATGGCCTACCTTGGATATTTCTTCCTCAGGAGCCCGACTTCGCTCCAAACAGAGCAAGTACTTTACCCAAAGCTCTCCAACCCAAGGACAACTCCTTGTGGCCCTAGCATAAACATCTTTTACAATATTTCCTACCTGAAACATATAACCAATCAATAGATCCAAGAAGCAGAAAAGATTAAAAAAAAGAGAAACATCAAATACGAGAAGGGACCTTTATGGTTCTATCCAAATAGCAACAGTAGTTAAGCCACAGATCACTAGATACAGGAAAGTCAGTAACAGCACGTTCATAAAGAATTTGAACACGTGCAGGGTCTCCAGAAGACTCTTCAAACTTTAAATATTTCTGGAACGGCCAAAAAAAGTATAATTAGTAGTTTAATACATAAAATGTGGCACCAAACACTAACCATAAGACATCATGCATAAAGAAGTTGAATACAGCTGATAGTGTATGTTAGGATAATGTTGCTGACTGATATCAAAGCAAAATGGCATAAAAGAAGGAAAATATGTCTTAAAGATTAAAATTCAATAACACCCATCAAGGGAATGTGTCATATCATTCCCAGACTTCTAGAAAGCTCTAATCACTAATCACCACCATAGACTAATTACCACCTCCATTAACAAGGTAAGTGACCAATCAACAAGAAAATAAGAGCAATAGAATAGCTTCATCACTTCTATGAAGCACCATCACACCACAAGTCCACAACCACCATATCTCACAAGGCAATGAACACAACCTGCCACTTATATTTACAAGGTAGCTATCCAATTAGAACAGCCACGAAAGTGTCAAACAGCTCAGTCCATAACAAGAAACAATTTTCATAACCAAACTCAGCTAGTACATATGTTAGATTAAATTAACTATAAAGCACCTCTTAACTATACACAAACAACCTTCCCAATTGGATATCTTTTAAAGACAAGCTTGATGATAGACAATAATAAGCTTCTAATCAAATACACCTACACGAGGAAGAGGAAGGAAAAGGGATGGATTGTCAGGGGTTGAGCTGCAGTAGTTAAGCATTCTGTTATGAGGAAGGAATATTCTGTTATGAGTCGCTCAATTATGAAATCTGTTATGGAGTCATTACGCTATTAGCAGGCAATAAATACTAGAGTGAGGAGGACAGGGGGAGTTGACATTATATTGGGAGGCCTCAGCCCTCAGGTCCGTGAAACCTGATAGTTCCATGCTGTGTTTAATTTTCCTACAGCCAAATCCTATCAATATCATCATCTTGATTAGGCTAATTTTCTCATCTCATTCTGCCATCCTGATTATATCAGACAGCTAGGCAGAGTGGAATGCATGTCCAGAACATTGAAGGTTCACCCTTGCTTTGGTCTCTTCATGGAGACCTTTGAAATTACACCGTCAAAGGAAAAATGCATGGTTGTGCGAATCTACGTAGCCTCTGAAATCTACAATTTCCTAAAATCAGGTTCCAAGGGTGTACTTTGTGTCCATGCTCTGGATAGCTTAGCTTATTCAGTGTTTTCAATAGACTTAAAAGTCTAGGCCTGTACCCTTGTTGACGCTGAAGGCATATATGACAATACTTTCACTCATCATCTTGACTTATTAGTAGAATCCCCCTTTACCAATAGGTTTAACACCCAGTGCAGTTATATGTTAACAAGGACTCTCCGCAACACTGGCATGTAATCTTAGAGCCTGCAATCTATCTCAGGCAGTTCGGCAACATCAAAGATAGTAATGAGACTGAATAATGCATACCATGAAAAGTGCAACTTTCTCTATGTCAGGTAAATCAGGCTTGGAAATCTGGGCTTCCAAATCAGCACGAGCATTACACATCTCCTGGGCCCTTTGATAAGCAGAAGCAACATGAGAAGAAATGTCATCCAAGTTATTGGAGGTAACGTCAAGGTCATTCCCCTGATCCACTTCCCAGGCCTTGTAGTCTTTTAGTGTGGAACTCATGTCAGATAAAGGGATTGATAGTTGGCGATGAAATATCTTTCTTATGCGATGGACTTGCTTCTCTTGTGCCTGCGCGTACAAAATAAATTCTAGGAACATCAACTTCTCGATCATGCCAGGCTCATTCCTCTCTTCCCCATCCCAACCGCACAGAATAAATAAATAAATAAATAAATAAATAATAGTAATAGTAATAATAATACCAGATAAAGAACAATGCCAATTTTACAGGTACAAACCACCAAGAAAAGTAAAAAATTCCTATGTTTTGATTTTCATTCTTTACTTCTCTGTGGCTAATTGATTTGCAGAACAGGTCTCTAGTTGATTGCAAGGTGGGTAGGACTATGAACTATTGAATTGAAGCAGCAATGTAATAAACTAGTTTCTTGGTCATTAATCTAGTGGCTAATTAGTTCTAGACAACTTACCCAACAAGGTATTTCATGGATTATAAATGGTACTAGTATTTATTACATTATCCATGCTTCCGTAGGTGCAAAAACATGGGGTGCATAAGAACTGTTGAATTTATGCAGCCACCTCCACCTAGAGAAATTGTGAGTGATTTTGCATGTCTCTCCCTCCTTTAATATAAAATATACTAACAATGCTTGAAAAGTGATACATTCTATGGCATAAAACCTGATGAAGATTGAAAAAATCATTTATACAAATATAATACTCCCCATGTCCTACATAGTTTGCAAGGATATAAAAATTGGCACCATTCAAAAAATAATCAACTACAATGACACATTATTAGGTTTATAATTGTATCTTTTATTTATCCTCTTAATGAGTTTTTCCATTAGAGCTTGAACAATGTGTGTAAAAATCAGTACTAAATAAGGTCATATCAAGAAAATGAAAATATTTCATGCCTTATGATAAACATAAATTATTTCAATCATATGGACTTTAACATGAAGATTTAGTGTGATTATATGATGATATTTTTCATACTTTAGTCTACTTGTTCTTGATCACATTTTGTAGTTATTTCGAAAAAATAGGGTCAAAAGGAGCTAAAACATAATAGCTGGAATAAAACGGAAGCAAACGCGAGTGCTCAAAGTATGAAAAGGAACAAAGACTTGCAAATCTAACCATGATGCCATCTCAATTTGGAAAAGTGTCAAACATAAAAGTTGTAGACATTATTGTTAGCTTTCCAACGCATCAAAAATCAGCTCAATCTGAAGTCAAACGAAGAAGTTATAGCTGAGATACGAAACATGTGCAAAGCTGAAGCAGCGCCCGTCAACACAGCCCTACCGTGTTTATTTACACGACCGTGTCGATGGGCAGTCACGTATTTATAAGTTTTTTTGGTTCGGTTCGAGGAGAGAGACAAACGGGACAAAAAGACAGCAATTTTGGGAGCACTAAAGAGAGATATAGGGTTCTTTATTTGGCATCACACCCCCAATTCATCCACAATCTTCCATCTCTTAATATCAATTTCTTGTTTCCGGTCAAACAAATAGAACAGTAAATTCCTCACGTTGAATAAAGAGGGTATTGTACTTTTCCTTTGGATTTTATTTATTTTTCAAATGATGCAATTCTCTATTTTAAAGATGTTGAACTTAATGAAAGTCATGATTGGCTAATCAATCTGCGCCGAGGTGAAGGAAAATCCCCCAACCCAGATGTGTTGAGAATTTCAACCCTGACCAATCTAGGTCCTTGTCATATGTGTTGTGCTAATGCTTTGATTGGTATAATAGAGACATTGATCACTTTTCTATTATTTTTTTCGATAAGTAAGAGATTTTATTACTTACGAAAGGATAAGGATTACAATCCTGAGATCAAACTACCATACAATCAACAAGACTAGCCCACTTTTGGAATTTAACCTTATAATGTGGGTGCATTAAACGTCTAGCTACAACTAAGACAATAGTTTGACTGATACTATCTATATCCCTACTACGGTTTTCAAAAACTCTCAAGTTCCTCTCATACCATACATTAGCAATATAAGATGAAAAAAGTGCTCCTAGGACCTGTTTTTTCTGTCTATTTTGTCTAGATCTTTTCAGCAAGGACTGCACCTCCTGTTGCCACCCTTGGATTATTTTGAGAAATCTGGTGAGATTCGAGAGATGAGTCGGAGTGGACTCTATTAGCATGACTAGTGATCTAACCACAAATTCGAGAGACGTTGGTTGGCCTCTACAACTTAAAAAAAGGAATATGATACATAAAAATGTGTTGCCTATTTTTACATTCATACTAGACATAAATGAGTCTTAATAGACTTTGACATCATCGGCTCCCTATTGTTAGTCTAGACATAGGAGATCTTTTTACCATACCATTACTCACTTCCTAGTCCCTGTGGGATTAATCTTGCATGCTACTTCAACACTGTGGTCTTGTAGTTAGAAGTCATCAAATTTTTAGCATCGTTGCCGAAGACTAGGCAACAAGTGACCTCAAGAGCCGAGAGATCTTCTTTGCATTAGACATTTTTTTCTTTTTCTTTTTTATTTTTTATTTTTTTTTTAAAAAAAATTGTATTCATCTAATCTTACTTCTAGGGTTTTGCAGGTGCTCTTAATAAAGAAATCATAAGATAATAATAATGACTTCTCCTTGCACAGATAGATTTTTTTTTTGTCAAAATATTGATAATTTGAGCATTGCTAACGTGCAGGTCTAGACTATAAGCTGTCTTTTATGTGAAAGACTGCATGATAGTACAGACTATCAAGTAGGTAATCCGTTTCGCCAATCGTTTGAACAAACTAATTGTGTGAGTATTTTTGGTAGGTAAACTAATCCCTACTTGGATACCTATAACTCAGGATGGTGTACTCATCCTAACTTTTCATGGTAGGATCAGAATCTCATTCCAAATTAGTATCAAGTAAGCCACCCACCCCTACGTTACCAAGTTCCAACTCCATCTCAAAAGACGAAGCCTAGCTTAGAGGAATTGTTAATCATGGCTATCAAATGCAAATAAGGCGAGTATTCAAAATCCCAAGGCATGGATGAATAATCAAGAGTCATCTATAAGGAACTTGGAGGATCAAATGGGACAATCGGCCTATGTATTAGCTGAGATAACTCAAGAGACTTTGCCAAGTGATACTAAGAAAAATCTAAAAGAAGGATCGATGACAATAACTATGTAGTGGCAAGGAAATTCCATATTTACCATCTAATAGCTTGGAGAAGAATGACAAGGAGAACGTGAGTGGTGAACAACCTAATTTAGCAACCCAACCTCAAAGGTAAGTATGGAACCCACACCTAGTGAGAGTTCCAATATTGAGGTAAAACCCTACCAATCCGCAATCCATTTCCTCAGCATTTACAACAACAAAAGTTGGATAATCACTTCTTAAAGGTTGAATTTGATTTACCTAGTTCTAGTAAATGTCCTCCTCTTGAGAATTCATGTCGTAGGATTAATGAGGTAGTTCACTTGGTGAAGAAAGAGCCACATTATTTGAGTAAACCATATAGAGCAAGAATGTTCTCACCTCAACCTCCAAAAGGAAATAAGTAGGAGTATAATATTGAGACCCCTCTTTTTGAGGAAGAAAAGTTTTACCAGGCAGAACTTGAGACTCTCGCTTCAATCTTCAGGTATGAGTTTCATGGCTCTAACACTGCATATCTTATGATTGTGGTTGTTGATTTAAGTGGAAATATAATGGGTAAATTGCTTAGAGAATTCAGATTACATCAACTATTCATAGGATATACAATTTTTTATGAACTCGAAGAGTTAAGGTTGCATGCCTACAAAAATTTCAAGGTCCATAAATAAAAAAATAAAGATTGGAATAATAAGCATGTTGGTATACAAGAGTGTTATGTCTTTTACATTCTTGTTTGAAGCTTTTTCAGGTAACTGACCAATGATTGCAATTTTATGATGATGATGGTGTTCTAAAGCTTAAGATCATTATCCCTCTAACTGCTATTGCCTAATGAGGCTAGAGTCAAGCTAATAACTTTAAATAAGCGCTTCTTGGAAGGCAGCCCAAGTTTATGATTTCATTTAGTTAGATTTTTATTTATTTTTTTCTTCTGCTTCTTTGGTTTTAGTAATGTATAATAACTCATGGAACTCTATGCATTTTTATAGATGATGTAGGCAAATTAGGAATGATAGGAATTTATACCATGAAAAATGATGCTAAGAATTTGTCACCACTGATACACAGTATGGATGGATCCTCTAAGTGTTACAACAAATGGACTCATACCATCCTAAACCTCTGCCGCTCCCACCCACCGAGTAAACATGGTTTGTGAATTCCTATCTTCCCTTTTTATTTTTTTACCTTGTAGGTACATTGGGGACAATGTGTCTGCTAAACATGGGGAAGTAGTTTCAAAGTTATGATGTATATACGAGTCATGTATGTTTTATGTTTGCCGACCAAGTATTTTCTTTGTCGTCTTTGGTGTTTGCTTGAGTCAGTATTTTTAAGTGTCATGGGTCATGTTGTTATTTTTGTTTTGTGTTTAATGTATTTTTAATGTGTTTCTTTATCATTTGCAAAAAATAAATAAATAAATAAATTTTTTAAAATTTGAAAAAGAAAAAAAAAAGGAATAAAACTGTTTAGCATGATGTTGCATTAAGTTAACTGACTTGTTGAGACCCCTTAACGTTTTCTTGAAAATTATTTTTATTTTTTAGCTTAAATGATTTGATTACATTCTTATGTGATGAATGTAACTATGTTGGGTCATATATGCATTGAGACTTTTCTGTGGTTCACCGTAATGTAACTAATGTGGTGACTTGATCTATAATTTAAAGGATTAGAATTGGCATTTTTGTTTGGACCTTGTGAGACTTTGAGCCTAAAAGATAATTCATCATAAAGCAGTCTCAATATTTTTCTTGTATGTGATGTCTCGCCATGGCTTGTGACACTAGAACTTACAATGATTTTCTTCAAAATTACATGACTTATGGTACGCATTAAGATGATAGAAGCACATTTTCTTTGCTTATAAAACCTACATTAGCCCAATAGCCTACCCTTAACGTTTTATCCTTACTAACCCTTTTGAGCTTTTGGCCTATTTTATTGTTCTCACCACACTTGTAACCTTTATTCGTGGATCCCTACCTTAGTCTAGAGATAGTGGGGTGATGAATAAAATATGATCAAAGGTATGAGTATGGTGAATCTTAAGCATGGGGGAGGTGTGAAAAGGTGAATGATTATGTAAGATGAAAAAAAAAAGAATAAGGAATTTGGGTTTATTTCTCATGTTGAAGATGTTGGGACTTTTATTTTTTTTTTTTAAATGAAAGAGAAAAAAAATCATTTTGAAAAAAAAAGATAAAAAAAACTGAATAAGGTGGAAGAATCTTGTATAATTGTTATTGACCGTACTCCATTGGTACCAGACTTTTAGCTCCACATACAAACAATTTCCATCTTAACGTCCTAACCTTTGGCCCTATTACAACCGTGAATAAAACATCTTGATTTTTGTGTGTTTTATGTCTTTATAGTGGTGGAGAATCAAGAAGCATTGCAAGCATATAGGTGATCGTGTTCATGAGTGCAAGGACTTCAGTAAAAATTTGAAATTAATTCATATAAATAAACACAGAGAGGAGTGTTTCAGTGCCTAAAGTGAGATTACCAGTTCAAAACTTGAGTCTTGTACAAGTTTAGCTCATGGTAACTTACAACCCACGCAACATGTTATCCTTGCATGTTCCTCTTTACATGATTTTGGCTTGAGAATTCAACAATACATTTCCACTTCTTTCCTAAGTATGTAACCTATAAATATTTTCGAGAATTGTGTTTTTACATTTTGATGAGTATTGGGGTCTTCGTGAGTTGATTTGATTGGGTGCGATATGAGTGTTTGAACAGTAAAAGAAAGGGATCCCAATTTTTCTATCACTTCTGCATTGTGCTTTTATATGTGTTGGTTGCTTGAAGACAAGCAACAACTCAAGCATGGGAGAATTGATAGTCATTAATTATATCAAACGTATGACTTTAACATGAAGATTTAGTGTGATTATATAATATTTTTTTTCATACTTTAGTCCACTTATTCTTGTTTACTACTCTTGATCATATTTGTAGGTATTTCAAGAAAATGAGATCAAAAGGAACTAAAACACAATATATGGAACAAAACAGAAGCAAACGCGAGTGCTCAAAATATGAAAAGGAAGAAAGACTTACAAATCAAACCATGATGCGTTCTGAATTTGGAATCATGAAAGTTGTATACATTTTAGTTAGCTTTCCAATGCATCAAAAATTAACTCAATCTGAAGTCCAACGAAGAAGATATGGCCGAAATACAAAACATGCGCAAAGCTGAAGTAGCGCCCGTTGACATGGCACTGCCATGTTTATTTACTGTGTCGATGGGCGGTCATATATTTATAAAAAAAAATTCTTTCAATTCGAGGAGAGAAACGGACTGAACAAAAAGACAACAGTTTTGGGAGCACTAACAAAGATCTAAGGTTCTTTGTTTAGCATTACCCAATCCAATCCCACCCCCAATTCATCCACAATCTTCCATCTCTTGATCTCAATTTCTTATTCCCGATCGAATGGAAATAACAATGAATTCATCATCTTGAATAAAGAAGGTATTGTATTTTTCCTTTAGATTTTATTTGCTTTCCGATTAATACAATTCTCTATTTTTAAGATGTTGAGCTTAATGAAAGCCATGATTAGATAATTGATATGGGCCAAGATGAAGGAAAATCCTTTGATCAAGATGTGTTGAGAATCTAAACCCTGATCAATCTAATTCCTTGTCATATGTGTTGAGTTAATGCTTTAATTGGTATAATAGAGATATTGATCAATTTTCTATTATTTTTTAGAGAAATCTAACGAGATTCAAAAAATGAGTCGGATTGGACTCCATTAGCATGACTAGATATCAAACCACAAAGTCAAAAGACGTTGGTTGGCCTCTATAACTAAAAAAAGGGAATATGATACATAATAATACACTGTCTATTTTTGCATACATACTAGAGATAAATGAGTCTTAATAGACAATAGGGTGTAGTGGCTCGAGAGAGCATTGCACTACATACTTTGGTCGGCATTCATGAAAATGTGTTTTGATTCAAGATTTGGGGTTAATATTCGATCACATTGGGATTAAGAGGATTGACCGAAATCTTATCTTTTCCTCTAAATAAATTTCACTTGCTCTTATATTATAGTTGGATTTTGTCTGCACATATTCTTTTCATTTAGAATTGGACATCATCTACTCCCTATTGTTAATCTAGACATAGGAGATTTTTTCACCATCCCATTGCTCATTTCCTAGTCCCTATAGGAACAATCTTGCATGCTACTTCAACACCATGCACTTACAATTGGAAGTCATCACCTTATAGATAGAAATCTTGCAAACATTTGGGGAAGACTTAAAAATGAATAAGTTGCCAGCAACATGGGACTGAGGGAATAAGTCAATAATACATACTAAAGAAAGAATGTCAAAGCAAATGGTTAAGAATATATTGCAAGGAACAGTCAATATAAGAGATCAATATATGCAAACAGGAAACGCTATCACGAGTTTCAAACCTCTCTATCTGACTCGGAAATGTTTTTGAAGATAGCAAGCTCAAAGTTCCTGTACACTTCCCATATTCTACTTCCTTCAGCTAGATGCAAACCAGCTGTTGTAAGAGCACGCTCAAATAAGTTTCTTGCCTTTGAAATACCAGAAGATGAAAATTCTTGAACTGCTGGGTCATACTCTAGGATAAAACTCAAGTAATCACACCAAAGAGGAATAGACTGCAGAGAAAGAAGAATTGTCAACGTACATAATTATTACCAGTGACCCCCCACATGCATGACAAATCATTTAAAATATACTGTAATCTAATGTGTCCGTATTTCAGTTACCAAAAATAATTAGGCATATATGTCAATTTCAACTGACCAATAATCCAACATGTACATTATTAGTGTCATGAGGGAATTCGATTTTAGATTCTTATATTTTCTAGCATCAGAATGATCCAACTCTCAGTAAACTACTTTATAATACTGTGCATGATATCATTTTTCATTTTTCTTGCTTGCATGAAGAAGTGATTCAAGGCATTGAAATCCAATACAAAGTGGAATCTTTTTAGCATAATTATTTCTTTTTTTAGGCATCCTTTTTAAGATAATGATGTAGTTCTATAAAGCTAGCTATAAAAAAATTAATACATCCGCATACAAAAACATTTCTCACTAACAATGAAATGCCACTAATTATAAAAAGCCTAAACATGGAAATTTGACAGCTAATGATACCCCAGAAAAGTTAATGGCAACTGAGACAACTTCAGAAAAAAGGGCAGCAGCACCAGTAAGTATTTTGCATGGGATGGATCATCTGGGCAAGTGTTGCGCAACAATGAAACTACTAAGGAATATGCCGATTCAAAGGTCTAGAAGGATTCTCACGACATAAGATCATAACATAAGGAAAGGAAGGCCAAACTTGCCAGATCCAAACGACCAGGTACCTGGGGTCAACCATAGCTTAGGGTTTCCCTAAAATCATGATTACATTTCTACAGCTATCGAGTGTATTAGTGAAAAGAATGACCTAAAGGACAAATATGACCTGAGAGAGAATTTGTGCTCTAACCAAACTTGTTACAACCAGCTCAAAGCCTTCATAGCAGATTGTCTTTTCAGGCGTAGTCTAGGGCATTATGGTTTACCACTAAGAACTAATCACGATTATGAATTTGTTCTTTAAGTAAAGTATCTGTATTTGTCATATAAATACAAAGAACAAAAAAAATAACTAGAAAGAAAACAGCAAACCAGATAATCAAACACCGCTCGTTCGTAAAGCTGCTCAATTTGTTGTACAGCCTGTGGCCTGCAAGAAAAAAAAAACAAGGCTACCATATAAATGAAACAGAAGGAAATTGCATAATAAAAATATAACAAGGGTACAAAGGAACAGAGAAAAGTACCCAGAAATTAAGGAAGTTTCATCTTTAGCCCATTCTCTCCACATTGAAGGACTCAATGGAAATAAACAACTCATAGATTCTCTTGCTTGTCTCAGCTTTTCAATCTCACCCAATTTCCTCAATAATGCTATGTACTAATAGAAAATAGAAACAAATTATAATTTAAAACGGTAAAATTTAAACAAAGAAAAAGGATAAAATTTAATCAATAGCGAGTTTAGTAAGAAAAACAGTAAAAGAAGATCAAGGAATTACTTGAACATGAGCGTCGTAGTTGGAAGGGTTACTAGTGAGCTCCGACTCTAGGGTCTGGAGTTGCATATTGTCCTGTGCTTCGTCATCGGAGTCAGAATCGGTATCAGACTCCGAATCAGACGACGCGGCGGGATTGTTTGCAGCTTCTTCATTTCCCTCGGTCTTTATGGGCTCAGGTTCCTCAGAAGGTCCTACTTCAACTTCTGTATCCATGGGTCCTACTTGAACTTTCGCGCCGGAGCAAAGACTTGAAAGTGCCGGAGAGCGAGATAGCTAAGCTAGCTCCGGAGCGAGCCAATGAAGGCGACGGCGAACTAAAAATGGAACTCGAGGGTCGAATGTAAAATTGAAGCGTACTATTTAGAAAACAAAAATTTACTATTGAAAAAATATTAGCACATAAGACTACCAAAATTATCCTGTTTGTCTCTTGTTCACCCCTTTACCCCGAAATTTTTTTAGACAGAAAATTTTTGTCTTGAGCAACAACACTCACATAAGAGATAAGTAATTAATATTTTTTTATTAATAAATTTTTTTCTATTATAAAAATACGTTGAAGTTATGTTATAAATTTATAAGTTTAATTAAAATTATTTATTTAAATTTTTTTATTTAATTATAAATCTGTGAGTTTAAATTTTAATTTTTTTTAGGAGTACTGTAATTTATATTATAAATCTAGTATATGAAATTTCTTTTTTATTATAGATAAAAAAATTAATTTAATTGTAAATGCGTGAGTTTAATTTTTTTTATTATATAACCAAATTCTAGATCTAGCAGGAAAAAAAAAGCCGATATTAGGGAACGGCAAAACTTGTCGGTGGGGGGACTTAAACTTCGACGATTTGTGCCTGTGGGCAGATGTAGGATTCTGCAATATCTGCCGGTAGAGGGAGGGAGTTGGCTTCAGCAATATGTGCCAGTGGGGGTTGTGTTCGACGGCGGAAGCAACGGCAATATCTGCCTGTGGTATGGGTTGGGCTTCGGCAATCTTTGACGTTGTTAGAGTAATAATCACCAATTTAGGATTTCTTAATTATATTTGTATTAATTATGATTTTAATGATGTTTATTAATGATAGTTTGTTAATTATATTTATATTAATTATACTTTTTAATTATGGTTAATTCGATTAAATTTATCAACTATATTTTTAGATATATTATACTCTGTTAATTATGCTCTAATATTTTTATTAAATATAGGTTTGGTAAATTATCTCTGTATTCTAAGGTTTTCGGTTATTTTTAAGATGTATAGTTATATATATTAATTATGGTTTATTAATTATATTAATTATGCTCCAATATTTTAATTAAATATAGGTTTGGTAAATTATATCTGCAATTTTCGGTTATTTTTAGGATGTGTAATTATATATATTAATTATGGTTTATTAATTATATTTTTTAGTTATATTTTTTAATTACGATTAATTTGGTTAACTTTATTCATTATGTTTTTAGATTTGTTAATACTCTGTTAATTACGTTATTGTATTATTTATATATGATTTGATATTTATTAGATTTATTTATCTTTTCATTAAATATGTTAAATATTGTTATGTGATGGGGGTTATTTGTGAATGTTTTTAATTATATTGATAGGATAATAGATTAGATCAGTTTTTTATTAAATCTATTTATAATAGATTAAATATGTTTATATTTGTATTAGATTTATTTAGTTTGCTAATTTTTATGGAATATATTTGGATAAATTTGGTTGGATTATTGAAAAAAAAAATATTGGGTGATTGGTTTTATAAAATACTATAATTAAGTATAATTTAGTTGTTATATTATAAACTCCTACTAGCAACTAATAAAAATATTGTTGATGTATTTAATTAATAAAGTAGAGGATTAGTTCAAAAGATTGTATTTTAGTTATAAGGTTGGGTATATATATATATATATATATATATATATATATATATATATATATATATATATATATATATATATATATATATATATATATATATATCTTTTGCTATCATAATATGGGTTGATATTTAATAAGTACATTACTATCACGTATGTATTTAGGTTTTATTTATGTGATGACTTATTACCTTCAATTCATATACCTAATTTTAATTAACTTAGTTTTATTATTGAAATTTAGATGAGTCGCAGATAAGACATAGTAGTAGATAAAATCGAGGGTCATCCCGTTACTGCTTCTTTACGATGTAACAGAATTGCTACTGAGCAACCTACTCTGATAGCTCGTCTAAAAAATTTCGGAAAGAGTATTGCTAGATGATTATAACAAGGTAATGGTGAAGAAGAACTGAAAGAAGCGTCAGAATAGTAAGAATATGCAAAAGTTCCCAAACAACTAAGGTCTAGTCATCAAGCTCCTAAATTTTAACATTTGCAGACTATGCAGGTTGTCCATCATTTATAGTTGATGTTGGCATTTCAAGGTTTGGAATTCGGAGCGTACGTAGGTTCGGGGTTTGGAGGTTCGAGGTTTGGAGGTTTAGGGGTCGGAGGTTTCGGGTTTGGAGATTTTATATTATCTATAGAATATATAGATTTTCTTACCTCACTAACACAACCTACCATGGGAGTGCCATCATCCTCAGTTTACCCACCTATTGTTGGTGGCTTTAGGTCATTATTAGCTTTGCCAGCATCATTATCTCACATTATTGATCAAGCATTGTCATCAACTTATGTGCGTAATGATGATGATGGTGGTGGTGGTGATGAGGAGGAGGAGGATGATGATGATGATAGGGATGCTGGTGATGCTGGTGATGCTAGTAAAGATGAAGAAAGTATACACCTGAAGGATGAATGGTACTTGCTTGAGCAATATCCCGGAGGTCCAATAATCTCTTATTTGATTCCAAACTTTAGCGGTCACATAGCTTTAGATTTATGGTTAAGAAAGGCAAGTTTATTCTATTCATTATTTCTTAATTCTTATTTTATATGTAACCAATCATATATATTTATTACATTTGTTTCTTTTATTTTTTAGGATCGTGGTTGTCCCAAGATCCACACAAGGTAGAAAGTTTTCAAAAGTTTTCTTAGAAACATCAATGAAAGGATGTCCGCACTAATATGACAAACAAGATTATCACACCTTCCATCCTACATATTTAAGCATGCAAACGTGCCACTTATTTCAGCATTTATTGAGAGATGGCAACCAGACACCAATAGCTTTCATATGCCATAGGGTGAGATAGCAATCATCCTTTTAAATGTACATCGTATGTTAAGGCTACAAGTTGATGATCATCTATTACATTTAGAGATGACAACGGACGCGCGTGGGAAATTAATTAGTGCAATGGGTGTCTTATTTGGAATGGAGGGAATGCAAGTGAATGAAGTCACTTGAAAGGACAGGCTTCCATTTAAATGACTACAAGAAGTATGTAAATCATATTAGTTAGGGGGTGAGGAAAAAGTGATTGAGTATATATTATGGTTGATCGGCCTATCATTATTTGTCGATAAGTCAGTTGATAAAGTTAATCCATACTATATCATTTTTCTTCAAGATCTTAGCTAGGTTGAAGGTTATGCATGGTGTGTAGCCGCACTTACTTTTCTATATCGACAACTTGGTATGGCTTCTAGAGCTGACGCTGCTCAAATGTCAAGACGTGATAATTTATTACAGGTAATTTTATAATTATCACATATATACATATATTAAATACTCTACATTAATTATGATTCTAACAACTGAATATTATAATAGACATAGATATATGAATACTTTCTAGGGTTTGGAGTGGAACGGTCTAGATATGATCCAAACTACCATCGTAGTATAAGGTGGTTTTATAGACAGAAATTTGACAATAAATTGGAAACACTCTAGTACTTTCGAGCAAATATTGATGTTATTTTTGCATCAAAGGTATGCTAAAAACATTATATTGTTACTATATTATGTTAGCGATATCCGTATTTAGTTTATTTTTTTTTTTGAAAGGTTATTTGGAATTTGTATGGAATAGCTAATCCATATAGAGATTGTTGTATGACATTCTATTACGGTTGTTTACATTGTTTGGAGAAAGTTGAACCATATACGCCAGATAGAGTGACACGGCAATTCATATATACACAAGTGATCCATGAGGAGCCTATCAAGCCCACTAAGAACATATACAGAGGTCATTCCCTAAAGAAGTACAAAGTTTACTACGCACACATGCTTAGCCAATGGTTCTTGAGGCATGAATACATATTGGGCCCGGATGTTGTTGGACTACCAGCTTAATACCCATGGGATGTGGCTCCTGATTATATGGATTGGTATGTTCCCATAACTCATAGGTTTGTATTGGCAATGACGGAAGAATATTTGACAGAGTATCCGAATGATGATCATCAAATTCTTGCCAAAAAACATATGAACAAAGCATGTAAAACTATTCGTTGATTGTATTGGAGGGGAGAGCCAACTCCAAATTATCAGCAACTAGTTACATGTATCGAAACCCTTGTGCATGATTTAGGAGTTACTCTACCTAGGCATGGGCATTTGCAATGACCTTGATGCATTATCGTATTGTTATGTACTCTGATTAAAATATGTTTGTTACAATTAATGCCAGGTGTCATTTTTATTTTACCATACATCTTTAAAATAGTATTATTCAATCCACATTGAACACCGAGATACTTAAGTTAAATAATGTACAAATATATCCAATTACCATAAGTCAGATACTTAAGTTATCATAGAAAGGTAACAAGAAATAAACACAAAACTTAGAAAATTTATCATGTTGATGTTTCAAAGGATGTAAACATAAATAAACTAATAAAAAATTACAATAATTCTAAATTAAATTTGAGCTTGAAGATAGAGGATGTGGCTCTCGTGTGCCATCATGTACCAATACACGCCATTGTTGGAATCTTGAAGAATATAGGATATTCCATGTTAAAACGCTGCTATCACGGTATCTATTCTAATTTGCATTGAAATGCCCCAAAAAGTTCTAATTTTAAATAGTATATTTAAATGAAAATTTATTTTGATAGTTAATTAAATATAAATTATTTAATTAAAATAAAAGGAAATTAATTAGGACAAATTAAGAAGAAACTTATTACTATTTTTTTTATTAGGAGAAATTTGGGTATTTTAGCTAGTTAAGGATTTTATTTTAGAAATTAACAAAATAAATTATTTTATTAAAAATAAGGAGGATAAAATAGTTCCAAATTAATATTAATTTTATAAATATTTTAATGGAAGAAAATTAGGGGTTTTGCTAATTAAAATGGAATTTATGGAAAATATTTTAAAAACCCGAAACTAGCCTAAAAAGGGGAATTTAATATTTTTGTTAAATAAATATTTTATATTAAATACCCAAAATATTCTAATTAATTTATTTAAACCCAAAACCTTATTTTCTTCCTTTTTCCTTTTTCCTCTTTCTTTATCTTTTCTCCTTTTCTTTCTTTTCTTTTTTCCTCCTTCTTCCACCGATTGGGCCAGGCGCGGCCCAATCCTCTTTCCTTTTCTTCCTTTCTCCCGCGGCCCAACGGCGCTGGCTTTCTCCCTGCGTGCGCCCAGACGTGGCGTTTTGGTCGTTTTTACGTCGAGACGCTGCGTCTCGTTAAGTGAGGGCCTAACCGGCGCGCGAACCGCCCGATTCTCCCCTTTTCTTATCATTCCTCGGCCGACCGACCCACCTTCTTTCTTCTTCCTTCTCCCTCCGTCTTCCCCCGACGCTGCAATGAAACCTTCGACCCCATCAATGGCCTCTTCGGCTACGGTGATTAATACCGGTCGTTTCTTGCCTCATTGTCTTCCTCTTAACTCCAGGAGTAAATCGGCATAATTATTGGACGTTAAATCTCGCTCGATTCTTCTCCTCAGCCTCGCGAAATTTCGAAGCAACCTAAACGATGGCCGATCAATTACTGCCACCGGCCACCCAAATTCTTGCACTTATTACCTTTCTGTCGAGCTTCAACACCCTATTATCCCATCCACCATCTATATATAGCCTAGTTGTAGGAGTTTTGGAGTTTTTCTCCCCCGAAAACCCTAATCAGGGGCTGGCCGCCACCAAGACTTCAGACGCTTCCCCTGCTGCTTAGATTCAACCTCCACGCCACCGCAGCATTCCAATTTCTTCCCTGAAAATTTCTCTAGATAACTAAACCATTTTTAACCTTCGATTCCTCTTGTGTAGGCCTCCATAGTAGTGCCAAGTTTGCTTCTCACCTCGTCGGAATTTTCACCCAGAAAACCTTAAGCCGCCGTCCTCTGCCGTTTCCGCCACTTTTACTGCCCTATGAACCACCCAAAAAACTCCCTCTAATCCTCCTCTACCGAATCAAAACCTTATTTTAATTTTTCCCCTGCTCCTTCTTTCTTTTTCTTCATCTTTTTCCTTTTAGATCATTTTTCCGGCCACCTCCGTGAACCACCGTCGGTGCCGCCCATTCCTGCCGACTCAAGGTGAAATCCTAGACCTCCTTAGACATTGGTTACTAATTATTGTAAATTATTCTTTTTTTTTATTTTATTTATTGGTAACTATTCGAATATAATAATAATTTCCTTGCTATTAATATTATTATTATTTGATATAAAATTTATGCAGAGTTGTACTTGCAGGGTGGAGAATGCTAATAAAATAATTTTATTGTCAGTTCCGAATTTTAAGATATTAATTGAATTATTATATGATTATTATCATTTTTCTTATTATTATTAATATTATAATTATTAGAATAATTATTATTAACATTTTATTAATTATTTTGGAAAATCTTAGGCCCTAATTTTGTATTAACATTTGCACTTATGTATTTTAGTATTATTATTCCTATTGTTCTTATAACCATTAATAATAATATTATCATTATCTTTATTATTTCAATATTATTATATATGTTATTAATTTTATTATTAATATTAATAAATTGTAGGTCATTAGTTATAAGTAGGGTCGAAACCCCACTTTAAATTTTAAAGCTTATATATTATTGTTATTATTATTATTATTATTATTATTATTCTTGATATTATCTTTATTTATAATATTTAGTTATTATAGAATTATTATTATTATTATTATTATTATTATTATTATTATTATCTTTACTCATATTATTTTGGTGAAGGGCAGAAACCCTTATATCACCTTTTTATTTTGAAATGCCTTAGTTTTATTATTAATATTCTACTAGTATTTGGTAGAGTCAATTCTAATATAATAATTTTTAATTAAAAATAAAGTCTTGGGATAAGTTAGAAATGATAGCATTCTTAAGAGAAAACCTAATCCTAGTATTTTCCCATAGTAGGTGAGCCCAACCAAAGTCCTCAAGTGGTATAGGAGCGTGCTCCAAGACATGTGACGTTTTAGGTAAGGGGTGCTAAGGTCATACTTGTATTATGTGATTTTATGCTAGGCATAATATGTGATATTAATTATAGTGTATTTCGTGTGAATATTGTATACTTGTTATTAATACAACATGATTACGGGATTCAAGTATGTTGGTGTGGAAAAATGGTAGCATGAGAATCATGTGTACATGTATGTTATTATTGTTGTATAATGTGGCCTTAAGACATGCATGAATGGGGGTCGTAAAATAAGGATGGGGTTGTAAGATAATGACGGGGTCGTAAAATATTGGAGTTATAAAATATTGCTGGGGAGTTGCATGTGTCAGGGTTTTGCATGGGTTAGGGTTTCGCATGAGGTTGCCTGGTGATTAGGATTTTGCATGAGGATTAGGGTTTTGCATGGGAGTAGGGTTTGCATGGGAATATGTTTTACATGGAGTTAGGGTTGCATGGGGATATGTTTTACGTGGAGTTAGGGTTTGTATGGGAGATAGGGCTTGCATGGAAATATGTTTTACGTGGAGTTAGGGTTTGTATGGGAGATAGGGCTTGCATGGAAATATGTTTTACGTGGGGGTAGGGTTTGATCGGAAGAGTAATTTACATGGAGCTAGGGTTGCATAGTGTGGTCATGCATATCTAGGGTTTTGTCTAGGAGGAAAGATTTGAATAAAATACTTAAGACACTAATTATTTAAAGTGGAAGATCGTTGAGACGGGACCAACCGATCCACCGGTTCGGAATAGTGGTTAGGGTTTTTACCCTATGTGTGACCGATCCACCGGCTATAATAGTGGTTAGGGCATGATGTCCTATGCGTAACCGATCCACCGGTTATAATAGTGGGGGTTCCCGAGCTCAATAAAAATAAACCATAGTTTTCAAGGTACCTAAAAGATATTAATTATTTACAGTGGAACACCATGCGAGCCGGGGCCAACCGATCCACCGGTTAGGAATAGTGGTTAGGACACGTAGTCCTATGTGTATCCGATCCACCGGCTATAATAGTGGTTAGGGTGTGATACCCTATGTGCCTCCGATCCACCGGCTATAATAGTGGGGGCTCCCGTATTCGCATGGATTTGATAAAAAGGCATGATGTGTATCGATTTCTGATAAAAGATCAATAAAGTAAATAATCTGGACTTTAATTGGGTCTTTATGTATCTACTCAATTGATTGTACGATATTATGCTACTGTGATTGTGCCTCTGTTATGTCCTCTATATGAATCTATATGCTTATGTGTTGGCATTAGCACTCGGTTACCTTACTCAGTACGTAGCGTACTGATCACCCGTTTCATGGGTGCTGCTCATTCCAACGAGTAGAAGGCCCATCTGACTTCCTGCAGGTAGGAGATATGTATTATGATGCTATAGATGTCTATGGAACCTCAGATGGGGACAAGTGATGATCGGGCTGGATCGATTATCAGAGTGACTTGGCCGGTTTTCCTTTAAATTTATTATTACTATCCTATCTATTTATGAATAGTACTTTCAAAACCACTTCATTATTGTAGTTATTTCTCTTTCCTGAAAAACTACCCTCATATTCGGAATTGAATAAAGACTTGTGCATACCTGATTTCCGTATCTTTGAATTTCGATTATCCATTAATGCTTAATGAGTTGTTTCTTTAGCCTTAGCACTTAGTATTGGAACGGTAGGAGTGAACCGGTCTGGTACTAAGTGTAGCGGTAACATTTCCAGAATTTACAGTTTAAGTTATAAGTAAAAAAAAAGAGTATGTAAATTTTGGGATGTTACATGCATATACTGGTGGGAGTGAACATTTTTCTAAAAGATATACCTATCAAATACAAAGATATTATGTTAGCCATTTATATAATATTGAAATGGAAAAAATTTCATAAAACTCAGTTGTCTCCGATATACAATGACTTATATCTTGTAAGAAACATATGGTGACTTCATTTTCAAGACCTTGAATTCCATGTTGCACCACTAAATATAGGAATGAAATGCATGCATTCAATAAGTAATATGCAAACAACACACAGTAACAGGTTGTAATGACATGACCAATATTAGGCATTTCCATCCAATGTGTCATCGGAGCTACCCTTCCCAGTGGGTAATAGTATTAAGAACTTGATCAACACTGTCATATACGAATACATTCTCGTATAATTGTCGTCTCGCCAATATCTCGTAATATAAGTCAGTACGAATCTAAACCCACCATTATTTATCTCCTAGTATAATAGAAGCCAATGCTTTAAAACCACAGTTCCCATCTCCTAACACATTATACCAGCTACTAATATAAGGAGATATATGTCAATTTATCTGAGTCACGTACGGAAATTGTAATTGGCCTAATGACATAAATGCCGATTGTCGTCCTCGACCCCGACCACGACCCCAACGTTGCATTGATCTCGAACAACTACAAAATTGTTGTTCTTTATACTCCCAACTAGATTGTTCCCTTTTGTAGAGTTTATTGGGTGACCCCTATGCTGCCATACCGATGGCTCATGTAGAAGTGTTCTCTAGGAAACTACAATATTAAATTTCTCTCTAACCAACTGATTCTATATTGCCAATGGCTGGCTCATAATATATTCCATGGATATATGGAGTAAATGAGATGCAACCTCTAATGGTTCTTAGGGAGTCGATGGATTAATCAGCCCATCAATATCAAGTTTCTTCCAAAACGGATGAATAGCCGATAAGGGGATTGACATGTAGTTATGAATATATGTCTTAATCTCATGTGTACATGGTATCCCGTGTAATACCCCGTATTTTTAAAACTTAATTTTATTAAGCCTAATGATTTTATTAGCGTAATTGGATATAAATATTTAATTATTTTAATTTTGATTCGTTTTATGGATTTATCGACGATTTCGAATTCATATTTAAATTTAATTAATCGTTGTCGTTGCGAACCATTTTAGATGAATTCGTTCACGACCATGATTTTATTATATTCTTATAATTTCGATTTTCGGTTAAAAATATGTAATCCCGTTCTTTCTCGTATTTTAATTTTTAATATTTTAGATTCGTTTTCGATTATAACTTCGTCGTGTGATTACGAATTTATTTTGGAGTTATATTTCGTTAACGAAATATATTATTTAAATTATAAAATTTCCGTTTAAATAGTTAAATTTATTTTAATAATTTTATCCGTAGAAAATATTTCTGATTTTAAATTTATTTGTTTCCGAAAATTGTTAATATTTTTGGGAAGTTTTAAATTAAAAAGGTTTTCGGAGTTTAATTGTGAATTTCTTTTCCGAATAAATTTTCTTCTGTTTTACGCTTTTTGATTTGTGGAAAAATCGGTTTCATAAATTATTTAAATTAGTCTCGGTTTATTAGAATTTGACTTAAATATTTTATTATATGTTTTTAAATAATTTTTCGAGGTCTTATAATGTATTTCCGTAAATAATATAAATTTTTACGTTCATTGGTAAATTTTTCCGAAAATGTTTCCGAAATTCTTTATATAGCCTTTTTATTAATTTTAAGCTTTCGGAACCTTATAAAATTAATTTTCGTTAAATAAATTTTAGATAATATCACCCATTAATAATTTTATACTTTTGGTATTTATTTTACATGTGTATTTAAAAAAAAACCCACCTGACCGGCCGACCCCCCCTCTTCTTTTCCTTTTCTCTTCTTCTCTTTCTCCTCTTCTCTTCTCTCCTTCCCGTGCTCCCTGTTCTTTGCGCCCAGAAACCCCAGCCCCGACCTCCTCCTCCCTGCTCCTCCTTCGCCGGCCGTCAACCTCCAACCTGCTGCCTCTTGCCACCACCGACGACGCCGCAGCTGCGCAACAGCCGCAGCATGAGCCATCAAAGCAGCTACATGCCACCAGCAGCAGCGCACAGCAGCAGCAACCGTGCAGGTCGCGCCGCCGCCGCCCAGCCACCGTCGACGTCTCCCGACCACCGGCGAGCCACCCCCAGTCCCCGACGAAGCTTCTCCAGCCTTCCTTTGCTCCAATTTCGTTGATTTTCATTTGGTATAATTTTCTGAAAAACCCTAATATTAATTTAATTAATTGGGTATGATTTAGCTTGTGATAAGCTAAATTAATTGTTTGATAATGTATATATGTGCTGTAAGATTGATTTGGATATGTTAATTGTATGGTTTGTGTTGGAAATTTGGGAAATTGAATTTTAGGCCGGGTTATGCCCAAATTTTTTGGATCCGTCCAATTTGGCGATTTTGGATAAATTGATTATACAATATGTTTTTAAATGTATCTAATTTCATGTTGGAACCGTCAATTTGAGAAATTTATGCAGAATCAACTGGAATTTAATTCCTAGGTCAAAATTCGTGTGTAATAAAATTGGGCCGCATAATTGAGTCGTTTCGCTTAATTGATTTTACAATATCATTTGAAATGTATTTAATTTCATATCGGAAGTGTTGATTTGGGAAAATTATATGTAATTAATCAGAATTGGATTTTTAGGTCAAAACTTTTGCGAGTCCAAATTGGATTGTATGATCGGGTCGTTTTATTCAATTGACTATATAATTTATATTAGAATATATTTAATTACATTTCCGAACCATCAATTTATATATTTTAGCAAGAATTGATCGGATTTGCGTTTCGGGCTCAAAAACCCTAATTATGCTGAATTGGGTATTTCTTTTATTGGTTTTGAGAAATTGATTATATGATATATTATAAAATGTGTTTAATTGCATTTTTAAACATTCAATTTGATTAAATTAATAGAATTCAACCGAATTATAATTTCGGGGCTAAAACCCTAGATTTCAAGTGAGATTATGAAATTGGTTATTTGTATAGTTGTTTTTCTAAAATTAAATTTATAGAAGTAGTGGAAATGATCCTAATTGTATTCTAATACCTTTAATTGGAATTAATTGATTTGAATTATCTGAGTTTGTGTCGTGGGCTTTAAAACCCTAATTTTGAAAACGGATCGTCTTGAATTGGTTAATCGGAATATTGTTTTGTTGCAATTGATTATTTAGATTTATCTAAAATTAGTGTAATTGTGTTTTAAAACTATCAATTTGAGGTAATCGAAGTGATTTGGTCGATTTGTAGTTTAGGCATTTAAAACCCTAATCTTCGGGGATGATTTTATAAAATTGATTGTGTTGTGTGTCTTTTATCTAATCGATTTCTGTGTTTGGGTTTTAAATCATTTGATTTATATTTTAATCTTAAATCTTAATAGAGCTATGCTCTTGAGTCCTGAGTTTTGGACACGTTTTCCAATAAAGATCGTTTGTGTTTATTTAATTAGAATATGTGAATTATTAATTGATAAGATGGTTTCTAACCTAGTTCCGATTTCTATCGCGATCTAGGAAAACTTTCTCGTGGATTGTCGAGCTTTCGATAGCTCTCCCTCTTTCTCAATTTGCTTAGCTAGCTTCGGATTGAGGTAAGTCATTTCTTACCTTTACTTATGGCGGAATTTGGATATATGTCTACTTGAAGTAGAAGGTGACGACCATGGTTATTGATCACTTAATTATGTCAAGCGTATTCTGTGTTCTGTGTTGTAATTGTATGTATGTACGAATTTATAGTCTCAATGCCAATGTGTGTTAATATAACACTTGAATATGGTATGTATTTGAGTATGTGAAGGGTTGAGTATGGATTGAAATCGTATGATAACCTATGTTGTATCTTTATGTTATGGAATTTTTCATGTGGGCGTGATTTACGGTCGGCTAAAATCATTGAATAAGATATTAATCATTTAAAGTGGAAGATCACGTGAGTTGGGCCGAGGTGTAGGGTCCGTTCCACAGGACGATAATAGTGGCTCGGGTGTGTTGTCCCCGAGAGGTGCTTCAAGCCGTTCCACCGGTTCAGAGTAGTGGCTCAGGAGCGTTTTGCCTTGAGAGGTGTAGAATCCATTCCACCAGATGATAATAGTGGCTCAGGTGACTTGTCCCTAAGAGGTGCTTCAGTCCGTTCCACCGGATTAAGAATAGTGGGGCCCTATACTCATTGTGAATAAGAATATGATATGAACTAAGTAATGAATAAGACACTAATTATTTAAAGTGGAAGATTACGTGAGTCAGGACCAGGTGTAGGGTCTGTTCCACCGGATGATAATAGTGGCTCAGGTGTCCTGTCCTTGAGAGGTGCTTCAAGCCGTTCCACCGGTTCAGAATAGTGGCTCAGGAGCGTTTTGCCCTGAGAGGTGTAGGATCCGTTCCACCGGATGATAATAGTGGCTCGGGTGTGTTGTCCCCGAGAGGTGCTTCAAACCGTTCCACTGGTTTAAGAATAGTGGGGTCCCTGAACTCATCGTAAATAAATAAAATCGAATGTAATAGTGATTATTATCAGATCGTTGGATTGGTGTTGTTTAGCATGCGAGTGTGATTTCTTGTACGCTTGTATCTTATGTGCCGTCATGTCTAGTAATGTAATCATAAGTATGAATCCGTGATCCTGTGTTTTGTTGTATGTAATGCTTGTATAATTGAGCATGAGAATTGTAAGCTAGAGTCTTTCATATCTTATGTATTTCATGTTCCTTCCATGAGTTCGGTAGTATTGATTTACTCAGTACCGGACCCGTACTGATGCTACCTTGGTTGAATGGGTCCTGTGATGATCCACTGATGGTGGGGAGCATATCTCTTGTGCAGGTTTCAGTTCGAATATTATATTTGGGTGGAAGGCTTGACTTGAGAGAGTAGGCAATCCGGAATTTGATCCGTCAGGATTTGTCCGGTTTAACTGTATTTATTTTTGGAAGTTTCAAGTATTGTATTTAAAATTCAAGGGTATTGTAATTTAACTTTTAATTTATTGTACTCTGATAAGCTTTTAAAATTCGGATTTATTTCGCAGGTTCCGTTGATTGATTCAGCGATGATTTTTTTTAGTGAATTGATTCACTTGCCATCTGCCTGTGGATATCTCCTTGTGGGAGTTTATCCTTACGGCATAGATGTTTGAAGTTTTGTTTGACAGGTTTTAGCCTTGCATCCAGCATGAGATAGATGGTGGACATCTATCTTGTGTTAGATGTGGCGGTAACATTCCCCAAATTCTCTTCTAGCTTCCGCTTTATCCTTTCAATTTTTTTTTCAGGAGTGAATTTTGGGGGTGTTACATCCTATGTGTATGACGCATGTAACATCAATATAAATCATCATCAGCGCCTACATAATCAAGTCTCTGATACTCTTTATTGACCAAATGCATTGCATATAAAGCAACATGTCCTCTCAAATTAGCATAAAAGGACACTTGTAGTAAAATGAGAAGTATTGAATTGAGACATTTCTAGCGATGCTTTTATCTCATTATGTTACAATTCTAAGAACGCGTGCATTTGTTTGTGCGCTGTATTAAAGTTGTCTCGTGATGTCTCTAGAAATCTCTTCAAATATTCATGAGCACCTTCAACCCTGTTGATAAAAAAATTCAGTATATGACTTTATCACCATAAAAAAAAGTAAAAGCAACTATACTACGAGATAAAATATATATCATATATATTCGTTGTAAACTAATGGATATAAAACATGTCACTAAAGAATGAGGCAACAATTTTATGTTTATGTGGTTGTAGCCAATTCATCTTTATATATGAAATTAGGCTTGGCATATTTCTATAATCTTCCTCCAATGACAATAGTCATTCCTCATATTTTTTTCACCCATGACATCTGTAATGCCCCGAATTTTTAAAAGCTTATATTTTAATAAAGAAATTTTATTTTGGATAAATTAGCCTTTAAATCTTTTAATTTAATTATTTTGTATATTTTGAGTATATAAATTTGGATATAAATATTTAATAAAATAAAATAAATTTATTACCCAAAAATATTTCACCTTATTATTTATAAATTAAATTATTTTAATTAAAATAATTTTTCCCTTCCCCCTTTTTTTTTTTTTTTCCTTTTTCCTTCTCTTCCCTTTCTTTCTTTTTCTTTTTCCCTCCTCGGGCCGCCGGTTGGCCGGCCTGCTTCGGCCTGCCCGTCACCCCCCCTTCCTGCGCCTTGGGCCACTGGCCCACTTCTCCCTCTCCCCCTCAGCCCTCTCCCGCGTGCCCAGCCCGGCCGGCTTTCCCCCCCCCCTGCTTTTTCTTTCTTTTCCCCTGGGCCGACCGGCCAGCTTTTTCTCCCTTTTTCCCCGACCGGTCGGCCTACTTTCTTCCCTTTCCCCGACCGGCCGCCCATCGCAGCCTTCCTCCCTCCTTCGTTCTTCTTCTTCCCAGGCGGTGACTGCCGCCGACCTGCCTGCTGCTGCCGACCGCCTGCAACCGCCACCCTGCCACACTGCCCCTTTCTCTCTCTCTCTCTCTCTCTCTCCTTTTTCTCCACCTTTCCTTGCCCATAAGTTCGGACCTCCTTCCCCGAGCTCCCTTTTTCCCCCATTTTTTCTCCCCACCATCTTCTCCCCTTCGTTCGTGCGCCGCCGCCCTCCGCCGATCCGACCGCCGCACCCAGTCCTAGTTGAAGGGGACTGAGTTGCTGTTACGCACCAGTACGATCGGTGTACCTTTGTGTCCCGGGTTCATGATCTCCCTATCGAGGCAAAATAAATATGGTTGTTGTGCTGATTTAAGAAAGGAAAGATACTATAATTGAAAGTGGAATATTAATGAGCCGGGACCAGCGATTTATGATATTGAGTACCGGTCCACCGGTTATAATAGTGGCCAGGAGCGTTGTGCCCTGGGTGATGATTTTTTTTTTATATATATCCCGGTCCACCGGTTATAATAGTGGCCAGGAGCATTGTGCCCTGGATGATGATTTTATATATATTCCGGTCCACCGGCAATAATAGTGGAGGTCCCGAGCTCAATAAAATTTACTTTGGATGTGAATGAGTTATGGAAAAATACTAGTCTTTGAGACGATTGATTAATGGCCTCAAGGCCCGAAAAATATCTCGATTACTGATCATTGGCCTATTTGATATTGGTTGATTGATTTTTGAATACATGAAAGTGAATTTTACATATACGGCATTAATGTATGATTGAGTCATTGGATGTACAAATAATTGGATCTGAATACCATGTTTATACCTATGGTCATATCTGAATGTAGTAGTACCATGTGTAATATGTGTGCCTGTATTTTAAGCGTGTTTTTAAAGGGTTACTCAGTACCGTAGTACTGAAGGGTTCCCTTCATGGGGCCCCTGCCTATTCAATGGGCAGTACCCCTTGCAGGTTGTGTTTCAGGTGCTATTCAAGTGGGCCATTGGGGAGAGCGTAAGGTACTGTCCGGAAATTCTTTTAGGGTTTTAATTTGTCTCATTTAAATTCAACGTATTGTTATTTCGTAATCACCGTGATTGAATGTTTTCTCTTGTAAAGTATTTACTGTGCTACTCTGATATTCAAATGCTTAAGTTCTCGTGAAATTTTATTTTACTCCTTTAGCCTTAGCACTTAGTACTGGAACGGTATGAGTGAACCGGTCTGGTACTAAGTGTGGCGGTAATGCTCCCAAAATTCACGGTTTATCAAATCGCTTCCGCTAAATTTCTTTTAATTAACGAAATTTTTCAGTAGTGAATTTTGGGGGTGTTACAATATGGTATCAGAGCGGTTGGTCCTCTGGCCACGCTCATTTTTGAAATATAAAATTTGTTTTTGAAATTCATATTTGGTTTTGAAGCATGTTGACCACGCCTCCATTCTACTGTTATCTTTTGAATGGGTACCACAAGTTGGTATTAGGTAACTTCCGAAAGCCTTTTTCGGTTTTTAAGTATTTTGAGTTGATTATATAATTAAGTATCAAAGTATTTCATGGAAGTTTTGAAGGTTAAATAATTCTTCTAGAGTTTTTCTCTAAATTCTCTCTTTTGGTTTCCATAAACCGGACTAGTCCTGAGAGTGGGTATGGGTAGACTAAGTGATGTGGGTTTAGGTCACTTAGCTTGAGGAAATAGCACCTTCCCTAACAGACTTCTGTTTTATAGCTAACTCGACATGGACCGAGAGGGACGGATCGATAGCCTAGAGAGGGCGTTCGAGGTGCTCATGGGATTAGCTCAACGCTCCGCGTTACCTCAACCTCAAGCTAACTTGCCTTCAACAAGTATCGGAGAAGATTGGCTCGATAGAGTTTCACGTCATCGACCTCCGACCTATGATGGAAAGGAAGATCCTGTAGTCTTAGAAAGTTGGGTACGAGATTTTGATAGGACTTTCGAGGCACTTAACTGTCCTGAGGAACGAAGGACAAACATCGCGGCGTATTTCCTACGAGGACCAGCCGATACTTGGTGGGAAGATCTTCGAACTCAAGGAGGACGACCGGCATCATGGGAAGACTTCAAAACCGCCATCCGTACGCGTTTCTACACGGAAAGTCTCAAGAGGGCCAAAATCAAGGAATTTATGGAGCTGACACAAGGAAACCTATCGGTTCGAGAGTACTACGCACGATTCACGGAATTGCTGAGGTTCGCCCCCGGAATAGCAGCTAGCAAGGCAACGACAATCTTTCAATTCGAGCAAGGACTTCGATTCAACATCCGAAGCATGATGGGCGCTGACATCTTCCACGACCTGAGTACGCTATACGAACGGGCATGTAATGCTGATGCCTTGATCCAAGAACAAGCCTCCATCCTAGGCAAGAGAAAGAACGAAGAGACTGAGACCGAGACAAGGAGTCATCGCCCCAGTAGCAAAGTTTTGTGGGAACAGTCTCAACTTCAAACCAAAGCTCCGTGTAAGAAGAATCAGAGTATTTCCAAAGCAAAGCCTAGCAAGAGACCGGACCGACACTACCACTGCCGACGTTGCAAAAGAGATCATCTAGGCAAGGATTGCAGGGGAAAGCTGATTCAGTGCCATGATTGTGGACAACTTGGGCATAGAAGCTTTGAATGCTACAGTGCGCCCCGTGAAGGATTTCCAAGGCCACAACAGCCATCGGTTCGGCAAGATCAAGCGCTAGAGTAATACGTTCAGCCTCAATAGCCAAAGGAGACGAGCAAGCATTCAATCATAACCTAACCTCTTCTAGCTTACCTTCAAGTTCCTTGTAGTGGTTGTATTGCTTTTCGTGTGTGTAATTATTTTTTTTCCTTATTTAAGTAAGTTTTTCTTTAAGGGGGTAGTTACCCCCCAAGTAACTTAGGATCCCTGTTGTAACCCTAGTGCTAAGGCCCAAACTTCGGGGACGAAGTTTTTCTTTAAGGGGGTAGTGATGTAATGCCCCGAATTTTTAAAAGCTTATATTTTAATAAAGAAATTTTATTTTGGATAAATTAGCCTTTAAATCTTTTAATTTAATTATTTTGTATATTTTGAGTATATAAATTTGGATATAAATATTTAATAAAATAAAATAAATTTATTACCCAAAAATATTTCACCTTATTATTTATAAATTAAATTATTTTAATTAAAATAATTTTTCCCTTCCCCTTTTTTTTTTTTTTTTTCCTTTTTCCTTCTCTTCCCTTTCTTTCTTTTTCTTTTTCCCTCCTCGGGCCGCCGGTTGGCCGGCCTGCTTCGGCCTGCCCGTCACCCCCCCTTCCTGCGCCTTGGGCCACTGGCCCACTTCTCCCTCTCCCCCTCAGCCCTCTCCCGCGTGCCCAGCCCGGCCGGCTTTCCCCCCCTGCTTTTTCTTTCTTTTCCCCTGGGCCGACCGACCAGCTTTTTCTCCCTTTTTCCCCGACCGGTCGGCCTACTTTCTTCCCTTTCCCCGACCGGCCGCCCATCGCAGCCTTCCTCCCTCCTTCGTTCTTCTTCTTCCCAGGCGGTGACTGCCGCCGACCTGCCTGCTGCTGCCGACCGCCTGCAACCGCCACCCTGCCACACTGTCCCTTTCTCTCTCTCTCTCCCCCTCTCCTTTTTCTCCACCTTTCCTTGCCCATAAGTTCGGACCTCCTTCCCCGAGCTCCCTTTTTCCCCCATTTTTTCTCCCCACCATCTTCTCCCCTTCGTTCGTGCGCCGCCGCCCTCCGCCGATCCGACCGCCGCACCCAGCCCCTAAACCACCTCCTGCACCCTTCTTCTACCACCCTGCACCACCCTAATAACCCTCCCGCAGCCTCTTTCTCCCCTTCTTCCATTTTTCTCCCTGTTTTCACCCTTACCACCGAGCCACCTGCAACCGCCTATTCCGCCGCCGTCCGGCCACCTCTGCCACCACCCAGACCACCAATCTCCTCCCTGCAACCCCCTCTATAACCGCCAGGCATTATTTGGCTGAAAACAGCCCTTGAAACCTTCCATCTTTCCTCCTTCTTTTCCTTCCTTCACAACTCCTCCACCTCACCCCTTTCTCGGCCGCCACCTTCGCATCCCTGCTGCCGCCGCCTCCGCCACCATTAGCCACCAGCAACACATCCCCGACCACCTCTTACACCCCCTCTTCACTTCTGCACCATCCACTTGCCTTAGAACCTCCCCCAACTATCTCTTTTTCTAGCCTAAAGTCCCTAAACCGAGCCACCCTTCCTCCCTCCCATTTCACCCCTCTTCGAGCCTCTCCCCTTTCTTCTTCTGCATGAAACTCACGCTGCTCATGCAGCGTGAGCTCTCCTCCATGTAGAAAAAAAAAAGAAATGATTTGGCTAATTTCTAAGGTATAATGGTGTTTTATATTAAGTATTTTTACTAATTAAATTTTATAAAGTTTGATACTTGGATTTTATTTCTAACGTGTATATGATGGATATTATTCTTAGGTGTTGAATTACTGATTGTGCTTGGTAAGGTTTGGTAATTTTGGCGAGATTAAGGTAACCGTTAAATCTCGCTTAAATGCATGGATTAACGCATGTTATCACATTAGGCATTATCAATATGTATTATGCTTGATATATGTTACTTAGCATTATCATATGTGGTTAATGTGGTTGTTGATGAAAAGGAAGCATGATAGATTGATGATGTGTATGGGAATAATATTTTGTGTAATAATTTGGTGGTTAGGGAAAATATAAATTATTATCCATGTTGTGATATGCTATGGTGATTTTTATTACATGTGTAACATTTTGTTAGCATTAGGGGGAGATTTTAAGAATGTATATTGTATATGAGTATGGCCTAAGAGTAAAATGGTGAATGTGTTAATCAAGGGAGAAAATAGTAATTTTGGAGTAGGGGTAAAATTGTAATTTTGTGAACAAAGGATGGAAGAGTAATTCTTGTATATAAAAGGAGCAAGTTGGTAATCTTGTTAAAAAGAATGGCAATTTGGTAAATTGTAATAAAGGGACAATTTAGTAATGTTAAAAAAAAAGGGCAAAATTGTAATTTTATAATTAAAGGGCAAAATAGTAATTTTATGATTAAAGGACGAAATGATAATTTTACAATCTAAGGGCGGAATGGTAATTTGGAAATTAAAGGAGGTAAGATAGTAATTTTATAATTAAGGATAAGTGGGAATATTATAAGAAAAAGGGCGATATGGTAATTTTTGGGAGTTAAGGGGTAAAATTGTAAATTTGAAGGTAGAGGGGTAAAACGGTAATTGTGCAAATCAAAGGGGTAAAAGTGAATATTGGAAAGGAGTAAATTGGAAATAATAATTATCGGGAAGAGTAAAATAATAATAAGTTAAAAAAAAAGGGTTAATTTTGATAATTTAATAGTAGAGAAGGGTAAATTGGTTAATATGATAAATGTGAGGGGTAAGTTGGTAATTTAACCGACTGGAGGGTATTTTCGTAATTTTGGATAATGGAGTAGGGTAGTTTGGTAATTATGATAAACAAGAAGGGCGATTCGGTAACTTAAATAACAAAAGGGTAATTTGGTAAATTTAATAACGGAGAAGGGTAAAATTGTAATTATGATCATATGCAAGGGTGATTTGCTAATTTCACCAACCGAAGGGCAATTTGGAAATTTTGACAATAAGGAAGGGTAGTTGGGAATTGATAATAAAGGATGGTAAATTGGTAATTAATTTAATAAAGGGTTAATTTTGGTAATTAGGATAAGGAGGAAGGGTAATTTGGTAATTTGACCAATTCAAGGATAATTTACTAATTATACTAAAGGAGAAAGGGGCAAAGTGGTAATCTAACCAATCACATGGAAAGTATATTAAGTGTAAAAAAATTATTAAGGGGGAGTTAATGTCCTAATAAGTATGATAAATAATTTAGTAACCTAAATTGAATAAGGGATAACTTGGTGATTTTGTAACAAGGAGGGTAACGTGGTAATTTATCGAATATGGAAGGGTGACGTAATGATTTCATAAGTAAAGTGGTAAATAAGTAGTTTGTATCTAGTGTATCATTATGATTGTGAATTCGTGACATGGCTCTATTAGTGTTGATTAACGAGGCAAGAATGTTTGACGATTAGTAAGTATCACGAGAATGAGTTTTAATTCGGAATTAGATGAGTTTAGGATGGCCTTATTGATTCTCCTATGTTATGTTGGCTGACCACCTGAATAAGAAATCTCTAATGATATCTGAACGATTAAAAGAGGATAATTATCTTCTTGTTGTGTTTTTGTGATCACCCTTAATTAAGACACTATTACTTAAAGTGAAAGACCTCGAGATCGGGAATGGTGACTCCTTAGGGGTCGCTACCCTAAGGACGTGGTTTAGTCCACGATTGTTTGGTATTTGCTGGTGTGCCTTTGTGCCCCAGCCAGACCCTATATCTACTCTTTCTAGCTCTACGGACCTAGTTAGGGGGTATGCATACTTAAGGATTAGGTGTCCTAGTTGAAGAGGACTGAGTTGCTGTTACGCACCAGTACGACCGGTGTACCTTTGTGTCCCGGGTTCATGATCTCCCTATCGAGGCAAAATAAATATGGTTGTTGTGCTGATTTAAGAAAGGAAAGATACTATAATTGAAAGTGGAATATTAATGAGCCGGGACCAGCGATTTATGATATTGAGTACCGGTCCACCGGTTATAATAGTGGCCAGGAGCGTTGTGCCCTGGGTGATGATTTTTTTTTATATATATCCCGGTCCACCGGTTATAATAGTGGCCAGGAGCATTGTGCCCTGGATGATGATTTTATATATATTCCGGTCCACCGGCAATAATAGTGGAGGTCCCGAGCTCAATAAAATTTATTTTGGATGTGAATGAGTTATGGAAAAATACTAGTCTTTGAGACGATTGATTAATGGCCTCAAGGCCCGAAAAATATCTCGATTACTGATCATTGGCCTATTTGATATTGGTTGATTGATTTTTGAATACATGAAAGTGAATTTTACATATACGGCATTAATGTATGATTGAGTCATTGGATGTACAAATAATTGGATCTGAATACCATGTTTATACCTATGGTCATATCTGAATGTAGTAGTACCATGTGTAATATGTGTGCCTGTATTTTAAGCGTGTTTTTAAAGGGTTACTCAGTACCGTAGTACTGAAGGGTTCCCTTCATGGGGCCCCTGCCTATTCAATGGGCAGTACCCCTTGCAGGTTGTGTTTCAGGTGCTATTCAAGTGGGCCATTGGGGAGAGCGTAAGGTACTGTCCGGAAATTCTTTTAGGGTTTTAATTTGTCTCATTTAAATTCAACGTATTGTTATTTCGTAATCACCGTGATTGAATGTTTTCTCTTGTAAAGTATTTACTGTGCTACTCTGATATTCAAATGCTTAAGTTCTCGTGAAATTTTATTTTACTCCTTTAGCCTTAGCACTTAGTACTGGAACGGTATGAGTGAACCGGTCTGGTACTAAGTGTGGCGGTAATGCTCCCAAAATTCACGGTTTATCAAATCGCTTCCGCTAAATTTCTTTTAATTAACGAAATTTTTCAGTAGTGAATTTTGGGGGTGTTACAACATCTATTACATTTTTCCATCGTAACATAAAACCACGTGCGAACGATGAACGGCTAGAGACTTTCTTACACCTTTCCTCTACATTATTATTAACATGAAATCTACATAATAAATGCTTTAAAGTAGGAAAAATATGTTATATAGCTAAAATAAGAACAAGTTATCAGTCAGTAATAAAAGGTGGTTGGAAGCATACATAGATCCATTAAGGTCTTCAATCTCTCAAGTACCCAAAAATAATTTTCCTCCTTCGCAGATGACATGTATGCATATGCAATGTTGAAATTCAATTGTATTGGTGTTAGTACAACAATTTCAAGTAAGGGCATTCCATATCTATTCGTCTTATGCATGCAATCCATTTGCAAAATAAAAGGAAATGCACATAAAATATTAACAGATACGGTATGTGCAAATAGATGTTCACTTATTGCATTTGATTCTGGCTCACTTCGATGATATTGAAAATAATGATTCTCAACCAACATACTTATGACATGCTGTAACATTGTTTGACAATCAATTTCTTCGAACCCAAGTTTCTGTCGAACATTATAAACATGCATTCTCATACTTACATTTCCTTCAAATTGTTTTTGAATAAGCGGTATGATTTACCGTGACTTTATGTTAGTTGTGATAAGTTCATCAACAAATTGAACTTAATTTTCTGTCAAATTACCAAGGACAACATGCCCTTGATCATAATTTGTTAATTTTTTATTGTGTGTCACATTCCTAACTACTATTTATCATCTACCATTATTATTTTCAAGGACAATAAAAAAAGAGCAATCATTCTTTTTAGAACATGTATTACGTACACCTTCGGTATCTATAGGCCTAGTACGAACGTACGTCTCACTTCTTTCACATCTTATCTAGACTTTACCTGCCCCTATACCATTTCCTTTTCTAGAACCTTTGATAATAAAAACCATTTTATGAGTTCTACCAAACTTTTTAACCCATGTCACAAGTTCTGTTCGATTAGAAAATATTTGTTATGTTATAAAAAATCTCTGATAAGAGTCATAAAATATGTATTCTCTATATCCTTAAAAAAAGAGTTTACCATAATAATATAATAAAAAAAGTATTAATTTCATCAAACCAAATTCATCGCCACAATTTATAATACTAAAAAAATAAAATTTACTTCTTCGTCTAAGTTGTAATTAATATTGGCAGAATTTATTTGTATCATCCATATCTTGTAGGTATTGTAAATTTATTATCGTAGTACAATGGGGTTGTAACCCCATCGTCATAGTTCATTGGACTTCCGAACTCATCATACCTTGTCGAAATTCCAAACTCTTTGTACTTTGAAGAACTTTCAAATTCATTATTCATTCTGAGTGTTTAAAAAATATTATAAAATTTTATTTGAAGATTCAACAAATAATTCCTACTCTGAAAAATAAAAATGATAAGTTGAAGAATAGAAACGATAAGTCATTTGTTTATGTATAAGGATTCGAACATAAATTACAATAATTATACACACAATATAATCAAAGATAAACTACAATAATTATATACATACCTACGCTACAACCTATATTTCTAATAAATAAAAAATGTGTGCTCTAGTTTGATCAGAACTATATATTATATGTAATAATTTGATTTAAAAAGATTTGCACCAGTAAAGTAATAAGAATTTAACGTTATCCATATATAATTTATATATTATACATATATTTATAATAAATATTGATAGAAAATATTTTTATTTAAAAATAATTTAAATTAGGTAAAAAAATTTAAATATTTAGGACGGGAACGACACGAGGTGCCGGTGCTTGGTGTAGGGGAACGACACTTTGTGCCATTCGTTGGGACATGTATACAGCGGGAAGTTGGCACACGGGTTCGACATAAATTGTCGTTTGTTGGCACAAATGTTCGACACATTTTTTCGTTGAATGGGCGAGGGCACCAGCATAATTTGTCTTTGGTGGGGGGAGGCCTTCGACATTTTTTGCTGGTAATAGGGATAGGCTTACTGCATATTTTGCCAATGCTTAAGGATATTTCCGCCAAATGTTTTCTATTGAATGAATAGCCTGTTTCCAAATAACAATACCCAATTAAAGACACAAGGCCATATTAAATTAAAAAGTATAACATATATAAAACATTAAACAATATAAGAATTTCACCAACTTCCAACCGTTTTATGACCCGACTGGTTTTTTGACCCATTTATCAGTTTCCACTGGTCCGATCAGTTTTTGATCAGCTTTCACTAATTTCGAGATCCTAAGAACCGGCATATGGAATCTGGTAGGTAACCTGATCAGTTCACTAGTTGGACCAGTCGATCCAGTTCGGTTTTTAATACTATGCAAAAATCTCATGCACCGAAACTTATATATATATATATATATATTATTGATAATTAAGTAATAAAAATTAATAGTAATATAAAATAAAATAAATTTGTGCCATAAAAAAGTGTATTTTTTTATTATAATAAAAATAATAATGATCATAATAATAGAAATAATAGTAATAATAAACTTATTGTATTTTTTAGGCCATGATATTCTTTTATTTTGTATTATTATAAGTTCATATTACTTAATTATCAATAAAAATATAAAATTAGTGCATTAATATACATATTCATTTTAAATTAATGTTTGGTTTTGGTTTAAAGTTTAGGTATTTAACATTACTCTGTTTTTATTTAGGTGCTCCCTTTGCCGATACCAAAATAGTCTGAATGAGTTTATTTTTTAAAGAGTTAAATATCATTTTAGTGTTTCTAGATTTTTTTTTCATTTTAGCTCATGGACAATAAAAATAATCAATCTAAGTCCTCTACATTCTATTTACCTTTAGGGCTTATTTGGTACGAGAGTAATAGGGGTAGAATTTTTTTTCCTATTTTGTGTCTTTTATATAAGTATTTAATAATAATAAATATATTTTTAATAAAACTCCTTTATAGATCAAATTAATATCTAAAATGGGTATTTATTAGAATAAGAATATTTAATTTTAACTAGATTATGGAAGATATGAAAAATATGGAGGTAATTTTCCATTTCTATTACCCCCTAACCAAATGAAAGGTAAAATTTTGCCCCTTCATTAATATGTGCTCTATATATATCTATCTCCCTATCTATCTATCTATCTATATATTCTCTATGTATGATATATAATAATAATAATAATAATAATAAAACCTAGTCATATTCATCCTTAATTATAAGGTACATTTTGTATTGATTTATATTTTGAGGCATTAAAAAGATAAAAATCAGAAGGCCTGTAACATTTGATACTCTATCATACTCCTTAATTGTAATAACCCAATTTTTAGGATCTTTAATGAGTTTTAATATATATATTTGATTGTGATCTAAGTGTATTTTATCTTATTTTGAAGGTGTGTTTAAGGTTGGTATGATTTTTTATGCAAGAGCATCTTCATCTCATTCTTTTCAAGTTGAAGGTCAAGAGGTACCATATCTAGATGTAGTACAAATTGGTTAGGAAAATCTTGAACACCTTTATAATCACGCTAATAATATTTCATTAAGTAATTATTACAAAGTTTGCAAGAAGAGGACTCCACCAACAATATCTAATGTGCAAGACAATGACAATGCAAAAGTTACAAAGTTGCATGGGAGACAAAGCTACAAGACATAAATCATGATTATTGATTATTTCATGAATTATCATGATTAGGTTATATCTAGCTTTGATATTTTATGTAAGCTTTATAATGTCTTGTCATTGTAATTGTAACTCATTATATATACCATATGGACATGTGTTGGTTTAACTCTTGTATAATTAGGTAGTTAATTTGGGCTTAATTAAGGAGAGTTGAGCTATATCTGCTATCATGTGTGTGTCTATATCTATATATGTATGCTTGTACAATTGATGGAGGAATAATGAAGAGTGAAATTGAGCATTAGCTAAATTGATTAATATATATTTTTACATATTTTATACCCTTTTAATCTTAATTTTTAATCTTTTATTCGACTAATATATGATAATAATTATAATTTTGTGCTTAAGTGATAATAATCTTATATATGTTATTATTTGAGCTAAAATGATATAAAATGAATGGGTTTAAAGTATAAGATTATTTATTAATTCTTCTAATATTATTTTTATAGGTAAAATAAAATATGGTAAATAAAAAAATAGGGGTTTGGGTCTTTTCGACCAATGGCCCAAAGGACCAACAATAGACTAAACCAAAGGCCCAACAATAGGAGAAAGGACTTCACAGGCCAGCATAGGAGAAAAAAAGATAGATAAAGAGAAAAAGTTAGAGAAAGAAAAACACGAGTCTGGCATGAAAAGAAGGAAAAAAATTATGAATAGAGAATAGTGTGAGGCAATCAAGAGATGTGAGGATAGTGGAGGTAGACAACGGTGCAAGAGGAGAAATGCAAAAACAAAATAGGCATAGGCCTAAAAAAGTCAAAGAAAAGAGAGAAAGAGAGAGAAGATAGAATAGCCAGAGCAGCTTAGAAGAGAGAAGAGAGGGATTATGCAGTGTAGGTCAAGTGTGACACACCTAAGAAGAGAAGAAAGAGAGAAGAGAAGAAAGAGAGAAGAGAAAGAATGTGGGACGGGAAGATAGAATAATGCAGGTAAGAGTACAATGCGACTGTGAAAAAAAAAAGAAAAAAGGAGAGGATGATGTAGGTTAGGTGTGACGCACCAAAGAAAGAAATGAAGGAGAGAGAAAGTGCATGATAGCATGGAAAGTTCTGCCAGAGGAAAGAGAAAGCAATGGAAAGACATAGTCCAAAGAGAAAAAAGGATAAAAAGTGATTGAAAGAGTTATTTCAGATGAAATTTAGCAAATTTCCATATGAATAAAATGCTAAGTTTTCATCCATAATTAATTTTGTTTATTTCTTTCTCTATATGATATATATTTTTGTGTAATTTATTTATTTATAATAACTGGCTAAATATTTATTGTTGGGAAATATATTAAAACCCTAAATTATGGTTTGATATATAATATTATTTATTTTGTTTCATGAGATTGTTCAATTACTCTACTTTAATTGCTATTGTTTATATATATAATTTTGTTAAGAATGATTTATATGGTAGATGCCTCGTTATGGTTTCCTCATAATCATAGTATGTATGATTACATGCTTGTTAGGTGGCCATATGTGAAATGCCTCGAAATTTTCTAATTTTATATATTATATTTAAATAAGGTTTTATTTGAAAATTTAAGTTAATAAATTATTTTATTAAAATAAAGGAAAATTTATTAGGGCAAATTAATAAGAAATTTTATAAATATGTTAGGTAAAGGAAATTTGGGCATATTATCTAATTAAATATTTTAATTTGGAAATTTATTTAAATAAATTATTTTACTTAAATTAAGAAAGATAGAATAGTTTCAAATTAATTTTTAATTTTATAAATAATTAAATTAAATTAAATTTGAGCAATTTATTAATTTAAAATGAAAATTTTGGAAAAATCCTTTAAAAAGGTCTATTTGAGCCTAAAAAGGGATTTAAAATTTATTTTATTTAAATATTATTAGTTTTAAATATCCTAAATATTCATATTTATTTAATTTGACCCAACCTAATTATTTCTCTTTTCCTTTTTCCCTTTTTCCTTTTCTTTTATTTTATTTTCTTTTCCTTTTTCTTTCCTTTTCTTTCTTTTTCTTCTTCTTCGCCGAATTGGGCCTGTTGCGCGGCCCAATTCCTTTTCTTCTTTCCTTTTCCTTCGGCGCGACCCAGCCCGTGCGTCGTCGTCCCCTCTCCCCCTCTGCGCTGCGTTTTATGCCCTTCTCCCAACCAAACTCCGCGTTTCACTTCATTCATATTACCGTTGCACGTCAACCCCAGAACGCCATCCTTCAGGCCTTTTTACGTCAAAACTGGTCGTTTCATTTAATCGTTTTTCCCTTCGCGCCGAACCGCCAGGTCTTCCCCCTTTTTCCTTCTTTTCTTCCCCGCGAACCGGCCGGCCAGCTCCCACCTCCTTCTTCTTCCTCCAACCCGACGCCATAACCGTCCACTTTCCTTCTCTCCCCCGAAAATGGTGCCGCCGGCCACACGTGGCGTGACCGTCTCTTCTCCCACTCGTTTTCTTCCTCTCGATCTGCACGTTCATTTGAAACCATCAACTGCTCCTCTCTCCCGGTCGTTTGTGTATTGTTGCCTCGCGAAGATCGGCAAAAAATTCAAGTTTTTGCCGCCCGACCTTCGGCTTGAATTAAACCATTTCCCCCTAATTTAAACACTTATTAACCTCCCTAATTCAAATATAATCTCCCAAACTATAAAAACCCCCTCATTTGCATGATTTCGAGTTTTTATTTTCCCCGAAACCTTAAGTTGTGCCTATGCACCACCGCCCCATCAGACATCATTTTATCCTCCGACCAACTTCAACATCTCCTCTTGCTACCAATCTCTTCCATGCAATACTATCTAATTAACTAAACTAACCTCATCCCTCGATTCATCGTGTGCAAGTTTCTATAATCATCCAAAGTTGGCTAGTTGATTTGACAAGAATCTTGACCCCGAGACCGTCCACCACCGTCCACCACCACATCCGCCACTTCAAACACCTATTAAACCAACTAATAACTTCTTCTAATTATCCTCTACAGCCCCATATAATTATTTTAATTTTCTTCCTCTCCATCACCTATTTTCCTAATTTTTAACCCCCTTAGACCCATTTTTCAGCCACCTCCGGGAACCACCGCCGATTCCACCTACATCCTCCAACTCAAGGTGATGTCATAGACATTTTAAATACTTAGTTTCAAATTATTTATAATTATTCTAATTTTATCCAAAATTTTAGTATTAATTCAACTTTAATTATTATTATTATAATTATTATTATTAGTAATATTGACTGTATTCTAATTTCTAAATTTTGTTTATAGGTCTGGGAGTATTATTGAGTAAGATACAGTAATTATCTCGGTCTTTACCTATTTATTTAGATTTTTACATAATTGATGTTATTATTAATAATATTAATAATAATAATATTATTAGTATAATTATTTGGTTGATATTGTGATTATTACTGGAAGAACAGAGGCCTTAAATTTTAATTAGGCCTCGCATTTATTAATTTTATTAACATTGTTAACATTTTTCAACATTATTTTAATTATATTATCATTATTACCTTTATTAAGATATAATATAAGTATATATACATTATTAATTTTATTATCACAATTCTGAATAGTATTATTTTTATCATTGTGGGATGGTTAGAAATCCAACTTTTAATTTTAAGAATTTTGATATCAATAATATCTAATATTCTATTTATAAAAAGTATCATTAATACTATTATACTTTATTTATATTACTAATTATTTTTATTATTATCATTCTTATTATTGTTCTTATTATCATCATCATAGTTATGATATTATTAAATCTATTTTGGGAGAAGGGTAGAAACCCTTAGTTTATTACCTTTTCGAAAGAAAATAAGTAAATTAATTATATTAGTTTCTATAGTTAATTATTGAATAGTAAAATGTCATCCTAAAACCAAACCTCGAAATAATTTAGAATTATGTAAGAGAGTCTAATTCTAGTATGCTTTGATATAATAGGCAAACCAAATCAAATTCCTCAAGTGGAATAGGAGTGTGCACCAAGACCGGTGACGTTTTAGGTAAGGGTCTACTAAGGCCATTTATGTGTTTGCATGCACTATGTGTTTGATATGCCATGTATTTTATGTTCGTTATTATTAATTATTGCGCATGTGGCATGATTGTGGAATGGAAGTATGTTGTTGTGAATATACTGTGGTATGAGAATTATGCATATGTTTATGTCATTAATGTATGATATGACTTGAGACATGTGTTAGGGTTTTGCATAAAATGGCATGATGTTAGGGTTGCATGAAATGACAAGGAGTTGGGATTTTCATGAAATGGTATGATGTTAGGGTTGCATGAAATGACATAGTGTTAGGGTTGCATGAAATGGCATGGTGTTAGGGTTGCATGAAATGACATGATGTTAGGGTTTGCATAAAATGACATGACGTTAGGGTTTGCATGGAATGGCATGATGTTAGGGTTTGCATAAAATGACATGATGTTAGGGTTCGCATGGAATGGTATGATGTTAGGGTTTGCATAAAATGACCTGAGGTTAGGGCTTGCATGGAAGCATGTCTACGTGGAGTTAAGGTTTGCATATGAATTGGGATTGCGTGAGAGTGTAGTACGTGGAGTTAGGGTTTGCATGTGGATTAGAGTTGCATGGAAGTATGTCTACGTGGAGCTAGGGTTTGCATGTGCGTTAGAGTTTTGCATGGAGATATGGTTTACGTGGAGTTAGGGCTTACATGAAGCTAGGGTTTGTATGGGGGCTAGGGCATGCATGGGAAGATGACTTACGTAGAGTTCAGGTTTCATGGTAATTAGGGTTATTGTATTATTGGGATACATTACTGGATGTGCATGTCTTGAAACAAATATCTGAATAAGATACATAAATTATTAAATACGTAAAGTGGAAGATGTTGAGTCGGGCCCAGACCGATCCACCGACATAATAGTGGCCAGGTACTGCGGTAGCCTGGAGACTGATCCACCGGCTTAATAGTGGTAGGGTATTTTACCCTAGTGACCGATCCACCGGCTATAATAGTGGGGGATCCCGAGCTCAACGAACCAAACCTTATATGTTGATAAGATATGAGAAGATATTAATCACTTACAGTGGAACACCGTGCGAGAAGGGGCCAGACCAATCCACCGGCATATAATAGTGGTAGGGTGTATACCCTAAGTGACCGATCCACAGGCTATAATAGTGGCCAGGAGCCAAAGTGCCCTGGAGACCGATCCACCAGCAAAAATAGTGGGGTTCCCGTACTCGCATGGACCTGATAAAGAACATGGTGTGTATCTACATTTGATAAAAGAAAGATTAAATAATTAATCCGGACCTTTTTGGCCCTTACGTATGGACCTATTGATTATAAGTGATTTCACTTTATGCTTCTATGTATCATATGTGTGGGCTGTAATTGTATGTGATCATTATCCTGCATGAGTTAATGTGTTATGTGTCGGCCTTAGTATTCGGTTACCTTACTCAGTACGTAGCGTACTGATCACCCGTTTCATGGGTGCTGCTCATTCCCACGAGCAGAAGGCCCGTCTGATCTGTTGCAGGTAGGAGATACTTACTTTGATGCTATCGATGTCTACAGGACATCAGGAGGGACAGAGTGATAGCTGGGCTGGATCAATCTTTAGAGTGGCGTGGCCGTTGTCCTTTTTAAATTTATGATTCATGTTATCTTTTATTATGTTTGAATTGTCAAAACAATTTTAATAAGGTTGTTTAGTTCTATCTGGAAAAACAATAGCCGGTATTTCGAATTATGTAAGACTTACGCGTACTCTGATTTCTGTTTTTATAAATTTGAATTTGTTTGGTATTACTGATAATGTTTTCTTAGCCTTAGCACTCGGTACCGGAACGGTAGAAGTAAACTGGTCTGGTACTAAGTGTGGCGGTAACATCCCCATAATTTACGGTTTTAATTTATGAGTATTGCTTTAAAAAAATGTGTAAATTTTGGGGTGTTACAATATGAACATGCTAGAATTTATATGTATAAATTCCAACTAGTTTAGATAATATATCACCTAATAGTTTTTTTATTCTAATTAGAGTAGTATAACGTTTAGACACATGGAGGTCAAAGGAAAGGAATATAACTAGACATCCTTAATGTACTAATTTGGGTACTTAGATTGATATCATTCTACTTTTACTTAATGCTTTAAATATAGTTAAATATAGAATCTGCTTGTTGAGACTATATTGCTAGTATTTAATATGATTTAGTATTATCACTTTATCATATTAATTATTCAAGGAAATAATATAAGGTGTATAGACATGTTTTTGTCTTACAACTTGGTTATTCTCCTTCTTATGATTAAAAGATGACCTAGAAATTATTATTATATTTTGATCTAGTCTAGTAGTGAAATTCGATTTCCATAACACATTCATTATATTTGTATTAATTTATTATTTTTATTATTTTATTTATTTCTATTTAATAAACCCCCACAATTATGTTTTTCTTATTATTTATTTTTTGTGATTTAAAGTATTTTATTTTATTATTTACAAGCTAACTAAATAAAGGTGATCCCTCTCAATCCTTAGTATAGAACAATACCCCTATTTACTAATATTATAATTGACTATAATTGGGTTTAAATTATATGTTGACTACAGCCACACCATAAACCAAGGAGCAAGAGTCGAAACCTTTGATTTCTTCTTCCTATATTTCTATTAAGTAAGTAGCGAATCTTAGCAATAATTCTCAGTAGACATTAGAAATTTCTCTTTTGAAGTTATTTTGATGTTGGAATAGATCAAAACATAACCATTCGAACCTATTTTGCAATTGAAATTCCCCAGAACCCTAATTTTAATAATTTTAGCTAATTAAGGATTTATTTTAGAAACTTATTGAATAAATTATTTTATTTAAAATTAGAGAGAGTAAATAGTACCAAATTAATATGAATTTTATAAATAATTTAATTGGAGAAAATTAGAGCATTTTGCTAATTAAAATGAATTTAGGAAAAATCTTTCAAAAACCCTAAATTATCCTAAAAAGGAAATTTAATATTATTTTTTTAAACAATAATATTATTTTTTTAATATCCCAAATTAACAAAATAATCTATATATCCCAACCTACCTATTTTTCTTTTTCCCTTTTTCCTTTTTCTTTTTTCTTTTTATTTTTCTTCCTTTTTCCTTGTTCTCCTTTTCTTTTCTTCCTTGTTCCCAATTTGGGCCTGTCCGCGACCCGTTTTCCTTCCTTTCTCTTCTCCTTCTGCGCGGCCCAACGCACTGCGTTTTGCCCCCATTTTAAACCTATCGCCCGGTCGGTTTTCCTTTTTTTCTTTTTCTTCCCAGCTACCCAGTCCACGTGCATGTCCTCCACCTTCTTCTTCTTCCTTCCTCTTTCCTCCGTTGACCTACAACTCTGCCCAGCTCCCTGGTTTTTTTACCACCAATCACACCCCATTGACCGACTGTTCCTCTTCTATATCCTTCACCCGACTCGCCAACAACTTTGACCCACCCATTTCCCTTTCTTCTTACGCATGACCCCTTCTTTTCCTGCACAACCACCCTACCACGATTTGAATTTCGCTGGCTTGCCGTCACCGCCGGTGAACCCTAACCCACTTTCCCTATTCTCCCATCACCCCTCTGACCTTATCTCCTCCCTTTAACTCTATAAATACCCCTAACCAACTTAAACTCGGGACTTTTTCCCGAAACTCAGAATTCTTTTCTCGTGCACTGCCGCCTAGTCAGACGCCTCTTTCGTCGCCGTCATCCAATGCCGCTACCTAAGTATTCCACCTAATCACTCCCTACACTTCCCTTTAACTAACTATACCACCCCTCTTCCTCGATTTGCCCTACATGAGCCACCTTGGCTATGCAAAGTAGCCTCCTCGATTAGCTCTCCCTTTCACGTCGCCACCCTTCGCACCACCATTAGCCACCACTTCCGTCCTAACCACCGCCCCTACACCTCCTAACTTGTTCTGTAGACCACCCTCTACCTTTCCCTACCTTTCTTTTCCTCTTCCTCCCTCTCTTCCTCCCTTTCTTTATTTCCTTCCCTTTCGGCCACCACAGTCGCCGCCGTGCGCCGCCACCTTCATTCTACTCCTCTCCACCTAGGCAACCATAAACACCCCAACTTCCACCCTATTTCTCCCTCTCCTTTTTCTAGCACTCAACTTTCTCTCTTTTGTCACCACCAAGCCAAGGTGGAACCCTAAACCCTCTCAACCCTTTTACCCTATTCATACAAGCTTTATTTTATTTTATTTCCATTATTTCGAGTATATTACTACTACTACTACTACTACTACTACTACTACTACTACTACTACTACTACTACTACTACTACTATGTTATTATTATTATTATTATTATTATTGAGGGTCGAAGCCCTATTCTATTTTTATTTTGATTTTATTATTATTATTATTATTATTATTATTATTATTATTATTATTATTAGTGTTATTATTATTTCAAAGTAGGGTCAAAACCCTACTTTACTTTATTTTCGATTTATACTATTATTAGTATTATTATCATTATTATTACTATTATTTTGTAATTACTATTATTGTTTTATTATTATTATCACTATTTTTATTATTAATGTTAATAGTATTATTATTAGTGTTATTTTGGTGAAGAGTCGAAGCCCTTTTTCCACTATTTATTTTGAACCATACTATTATTATTATTAGTATTATTAGTATCTTTGTTATTATTATTATTATTATTATTATTATTATTTTTAGTCTTATTATTATTATTAGGGTAAAATCTTCAAATCTTATATTATCATCTTTTACAATATGACTATTATTACTTATACCTTTAGCAAAATTAGTAATTAGTTAGTGTTCTTACTATTACATTATTATTTTATCCAAAACCCTAATCTTAGCATAAATAAGGAATTAATGGTACTTTTAGTAGGAGGGAACCTAATCTTTACTTTTTCCTCTTATAGGTGAGACCAGTCAAAGCCCTAAGGAGGCATAGGAGTGTGCTCCAAGACCGGTGTCGTATTAGGTAAGGGTGTAGCTAAGGTCGTATGTATGTAATGTGTCTTATATGCCTTGTATGCCATGTGCTATAATATGTGATGTATCTTAAGTGTATTGTTATAACTATTTTATGTATGGTGTGGCTTGGAGTTGAGGTATGTTATGTGTTGTCTTATGATTTGTATATCACATGTTTGTGTTGTGATTGCGATGTGATATGATGTGAGCCTGTGAGATATGCATGCTAGGTTATGTAATATGAAGATATGGAGTGAAATGATGTGGAGTTGACCTAAATGTTGCATGACCATAAATGGAAGGATCTAGGGTTTTGCATGGAGGAATATAGGGTTTTGTATGAAAAAATCTAGGGTTTTGCATGGAGGAATCTATGGTTTTGTATGAATGAATCTAGAGTTTGCATGGGAGAATCTAAGTATGTATGGAAGAATCTCGGGTTTTCATGGGTGAATCTGCATGAAAAAGTTCGAAGGGTTGCATGGGATGTGTAAATTCTGCATGGGGGTGAAGTTTACGTATGGAAAGTTGATTCGGGGTGTGAGGAAGGTAATTGGAGTGTTCTTTGGGTGTTTGAATACTTTGGAGGAAAAATAGTATGTGGAATAATATAAGGGTACATAGGAGACCGAGCTAGGGTTTGGTGTGACTACTTAGGGTTTCCTAGTCACATATGTACTTGGTGAGTAAGGTGTGATGATGAGGGTGGAATCTATGGGTTGTGGTGTATGGAGTGTTAAAATGATTTGGGTTGTGTGAGGTGGAGTAGGATGGGCCACTTAGGCCTAAATTAGGGTTTCGGAATAAAACCATAGAGTGAGACGGTGAGTGGATCTGGAAGTATAAGGTAGTGGGCTTTGACCCACATACATGGGAGATGGGCTATAGTGTGAGTTAGGGTAAGGATGAAAGGATGTTGGGCCAAGTTAGGAGTTGCAGGAGTCTTACGATGTGAGATGATTCCTTTTGGAGGATAAGCGTAGAGGGAATTAGTCATGCATGTCTAGGGTTAAAATTCTGAATAAGACACTTAAGACATTAATCATGTAAAGTGAAAGATTATTAAGTCGGGTCCAAGCTGATCCACCGGTTAGGAATAGTGATTAGGGTGTTCTACCCTATACGTGTCTGATCCACCGGCTATAACAGTGGTCAGGAGCTTTATGCCCTGTGGTTTTCGGCCCACCAGCTATAATAGTGTCCCGAACTCAATAAACGAAACTTGAGTTTACTAAGATACATAAAAGATACTAAGTACTTACAGTGGAACACCATGTGAGCTGGGACCAACCGATCCACCGGTAAAGAATAGTGGTTAGGGTGTTCTACCCTATATGTGACCGATCCACCAACTATAATAGTGGGGATTCCCATATTCGCATGGTTTTGATAAAGAGCATGGTGTGAAATGAGTATATATAAGAGATTAATTAATTAATTAATCTGGAATATAAATGGCCTTTATTTGTTTATTTATCTGAAGTGATCGTATACTATTTTATCATTCTGCTGGAATTATGTGCTTATATGTATTGGTTTTAGTGCACGGTAACCTTGCTCAGTACGTAGTGTATTGATCACCCTTTTCATGGGTGCTACTCACTCCCACGAGCAGGAGGGGCCGAGTGCTAAGTCAGACCTGGGTTGTGGATCGGGAGTGACTTGGCCAAATTCTCTTTCTATGTTATTTTATTCCCTTCTGTTATTTCTTTCATGTATTGGATTTTTTCAGAATTAAATTTTATCGTGTAGACATTATTTCTTTCGAGGAACTTTGATTTTGTACTTTGGGGTTGACAAGTGCATATTTTCAACTACCCATGCTTTTGGCCCTAATAGGCCTGAGTCGATCCATATGCAATAGTTCTAGTAGTATGGATGCGGCAACAACATTCTTAGGTTTAAAAGCCCTATGTTGTTTTCCTATTGACATAGACCACATAGACGTCTTTTGCATGGTTTAACTTTGAAAAACCATGCATAAGTTTCTTTTTAATAAGTTTTTTTAATAAATCCATGTTACCATGAATAATTATGTTAGGCCACAACCATGCATTATTATCTTGTACACTCGAACATTCAATATACAATTTGAGATATTTATAATCTAGCATCTACACATTGTTGATGTAGAGTTATACAAATAGAATGGGTTTATCTACATCATTTGAGATTGTGTGACGTAATTTAGATAAATTGACCATATAACCCTTTTAAAATAATTAACTAATTCTAATAATGTCATGTTTAAGTCCATCAACAAACCAACATTATCAAATTGATTTTTAGTGTTGCTAATATTTATGCTACTAAACCAATGATATTACCCTTAGAGGTTTCCTTGAATTTGATGTTACCTATGTCTATTATAATTTGTCTTAATAACCTACATTCTAAGAACTATTTATTGTTTCTTATCTTGACTTTAATAGAAATTAACAAACACAAAATTCTTATTTTAGCTACCTATTCAATGGGTCCTTGAGGGGTCAGTAGCCAATCCTTAAAGGATGATTCCTCAGGTACCCACACCTTCTTAACATTTTTAGCAAGTCTAAAAGATTGAGAAATGTGCCCATCCTTTCCACATGTGTGAAATACAATAAGAGAAGAAGTATAGGATACATGAGCCTTTGAGGATTTCATAAAGAATATTTTAAGGGTTTGATATTTCTTGAATATTTTTTTATTTTACCTAATGCCCTAATCTTTCATACAACATTATTAAGAACAAGGTAACAAATTAAAGCCTTCTTCACCTTTTGTAAAAGTGTTGGATATCTTCACACTTTCATCACACTTGGCATGTAGATCAACTGGTTTTTTTCAAGTCAATCCATAATTTCCAAATGATAAAGAGTGTTATAACTCTTATATGATTCAAGTTAATTACTCTTTAAATTAAACAAAGATTTAACATAAAGCATTTTTTTATTAACAGAGATAATTTTCATCTAGAGATTGATATATTTTTTATTTAGGTGACCAAATAAGGTGTCGTTTGGTATTACTTATTTTTAATAATTACTTTTAGATAAAACTACTTTTATAAATCTACTTTTAAAAAAATACTTTAATAAATCAAATATATGTTTGTTTTTACTTTTGTTATATAAGTAATTAATACTAAAAAATTATTTATTGTACTTTATTAGTATTTGATCTTTATTTTTCTTCAAATTTACTTTTTATTTTTCATCTTTAATTTTTATCTTCCTATATATATCTTTTGATAATGATTATTATTATATAAATTCTATAATATTAAAGATTAAAAATCATATGAAATATATATATATATATATATATATATATATATATATATATATATATATATATATAAAGTACTAAAAATTATAAAATAATTTTATTCTGATTATCCATCTATTCAAAAGATACCTAGTTGAATCCCTCATCCTCCGTGGCTGCCACCCTTTACCTCACTGTCGATGCTTCACAGCCACACCTTCGAACCATAAATTCTCTCTCCCGTTAAATATGTTCCCAACTCCCCTCCCAGATTCCAACGTGATTTGACCAAGTCGAGGCTCTTATTCTTCTTCGTCGTCACGAAGCAAGTTGTGGAGAGGTTGAATTTACGAGCAACTGCTTGCATCCACTCCTTGTCATCCATTTCTTTGTCCAAAAGAAGAACGACTACTGGGTTTCCAGTAAAGGGCAATTCTGCAAATGCATCAACCTACAAATAAATTAATATTATCTATGCTTGTCTCAGAATATTTTCTTCATTCGAATTCATCTTTATAATTAACTTCAATATTTGTAAGGCTAACATTATCGTAATTTACATACTATGTAGAACTTAATGCTTCTTTTCACCATTGCTCATGCCAAAAAAGTCGACAGATAGAGACAAAGTGAGTGTGGGATTTGCGTGAAACTTGAAGAGCTTTAAATTAAAGTCGTCTTAGAAATTGAATTATAATGCCAATATAAAATACTAGCAAAGCTATGTTTTTGGAGCTGCAAACTCTGTTTCCACCATGAAGCTTGCCGAGTCTTTCAAGTTGACATCTGACAATGAATGTCGCGCACTACTGTTTACTGAAGCTGAAGCACTACTGCTTTGTTATGAATGACTTTTTTTTGTTAAAAAGATACCGTGCCGCACTGTATAAGTTATTTTAAAAGTAGGTAGAACTTACTTTTAATTTATTACTTATAGAAAGTAATTTTTAATAATTACTTTTTTATAATAATTTTTTATAAGTAAAACCAAATACTTATTTTAATCCATAATTACTTTTAATAATTACTTTTATAAAAAATTACTTATCAAAAGTTAAACCAAACAAGCTCTAAGTTGTTCACATTGTCCTTTTATTGAATATCCTATTTTTTCACATAATTTATTATTTAAAACATATATCAATTCATCATAGGTGTAGGAAAAATTCATATTCCGCCTCATCATTTTCATCATAACTAAAGCTTGTTAATGATGTTGAGGTAGATGTTTAATCACTTAAAGCCACAAAGTAAAGGTCTTTCACTTCACCTTATTCATCCAAGGCTCCCATTTGCTTTTTCCAAATGTTATTGTTGTGAATCAAGGGGTTATTAAGGAATTAAAGGGGGTTTTAGGTCACTAAACGGTGCTGAGGTAAAAATTTAAAGGAGAGGTGAGAGAGAAAATGTGAGAGAGTTGTATTTTGAATTTGTGATCCCCAAAATGAGTGAAAAACCACATACACACACACACACACATAAGGGTAGAACATGTGAAAAGTAAGAAGGAAAAAATTGTGTGCTCTTGCGCAACGAACTATCCCTATGTTTTATATGAGACAAACCTAGTTTAAAATTAGTAAGGCTACTAGTCCCAAATGGGTTTGAAGGAGTTATGAATGTGTTTGAAAGATATTAGTTTAATCATTACCTTTGGGCTAACATTCTAAAGGCCTAGTAATACTTGTTTGTGAAAGATCCATATCATCACTCTCCTCAAATTTCATCCATTGTGTATGTTGCTCTCATGGGATAGTTAAGATTAACTTCAGTTAAGTTGTAGATGGACAAGTGCATTATCTACTTCTCTTGTGTAGATGGACTAGGATTTGATTACATTATTGATGGTCCAAGCCACACATTTACAAGAAATAAAAAAAATTTAGTTAAACATTTAAAACTAGAGTAATACAAAAGTCTATTGGACACTTAAAAATAAAGTTATCAATTACAAATGAAAAGATTATTGATCATTATACATATGTACTATCAATTATTGGAAAATAATCTCATTTATATAAATTATGTTGGTTTATCCTATTGAAAAAAAAACAAAAATACCTAATTTCATCATTTTTTTAATTAAAAATTTAAATTTTTATAAAATATAAAATGGTATCAAAATGAGTCTTAACGAATAAGCCTCATTTCCTTACCTCCACGTATTTATATAAGAGGATAAATTTTTAAATGAGAGAAACATGATCCATCCAATAGTTTTGATAAACGAAGCATGTTCCTAGGTCAATGTAATGCCACTATTTTGTGTAATGAAAGGAAAGAGCTTGATGATGTTCTATCTTCTCTAAAAGGGAGATTAACGAGAGGATTATATTAATAATGAATGTAAATTCTTCAATTTCCTGGTCAAAAAATAAGGTAAGTCCAATCATCCTTATCACTTTATCTATCCCCTCCCCACCTCTTTTTTCTCTCATCATTGACAATTACTATTCTCCATCATCTTTAACCTTCACTCTATATATTCAAACCTGATACTTTTTAATCTCAATTTCCATCTTGTGTTAGGGCTTCGTCCACACCACTATCATCTTTTTCTATACATATTATTACAACCCCGTCTATTGTTTCCATAAGTAGAGCTATTCAACATCACAAGCTCCTAGACCAAAATTGTACTCATGAATTTTTTTTTACTATCACACTAAGAACAAGCATTTCTGAATGTCATGATAAATTCCCAACTATTCTAAGGGATCTTTCTCAAACATCTTAGTAATTCTTTTTGTGTGATTTGACTAGGTATTTGGTGCACAACATAACATTTTTTGGTTCATACATGTTTTAGAGATAGTTTAGGTGAATAGGAAGTTTATATGACAAATACAAGGGGACCATATTGTTAAATATTAACCGTATTTTTTGAATGCTCCACCAAGTAATCTTTTTCAACAAAATAGGTTGGGTCGTATGTTTTGGCCCAAAATATAGGAGCCCCATATTTATTAGTATAGTTTATATATTTAAGGCTATTTTTTAGCAGCATCATTTTGCATATTGGGGTTCCATACTGATATAAAAGCTTGCATGTGAACCCTCACCATTAAATGGAATCAGTTACACCTTACCTAATTAACCCCTCTTCTCTTGTGTAATTTAGAGTGAATTACTGATTTGTGTGATCATGTTAAGTGAGTCTAATAATTCCTCTTGTAATCATATAATTGTATTAATAGAGATCTTTAGTTGTACTTATTATTATATTTTGATTGATTTCTCAACTTCTTTTAATTTTGTTTTAACTCCTTATTATTGTTCAAATTTGATATTAGTTAAGTACGATCATCATTTTTCTGCTACACTCTAGTACCAAATAGTGATTGTTATAGCAGATCTGATTTTCAAGATAGCTATAAGATTTGATATTAAAAATTTAAGCCAATCTATCCAATTTAGATTATGAAAATTAAAGATGAGGGTAACCTTGATTCAGAATAGGTTAAGAACTATCAAATACGCCATATTTGATGGTTGATGAAAGATTTGAGGAAGATTTAAAGGGCCTCTCTACCATATAGTTGGTTTTGTCTAATGAAGTGTTGTGGGAAGTAGAAAAGGAATCAATAGTTGTTGCCTTATAGTTGAAGCTCAAATCTCTATATATGATAAAATCTATAGAAAATTGTCTATTGTTAAAGAGTCAGCTTCATGACCTAAAATTAGGTGATGGACAATCTTTAAAAGTGATTTGGATGGATTTGCAAAAAATCAAATTCAATCTTAATCATGAGGATTTAGCCATAATATGTAACACACTCATTTTTCACTACAAAAAAATTTATTTTAAAAACCTTATGGAAGTAGAAAATAAATAAATACTTGGGAAATATGGGGTGTTACCTAACATAAGATAAGCACCAACCTCTAGACTCATGCTAGATACAAGGATGAGAAACCAAACCAACAAAACCCAATGTAGAGTGTGCTAAAACATGTTATATGAGTATTGAAATGAAAGCTTTCAAGTAAAAGACATCAAGGGTCCACAATATTCAAATACATAAGGAAAAATTATACTAAATTATAGGGTTCAAATTAAATGTCTAACTCTAAAATATAGTACATCAAGGACCACTCAAAGCATCTGGATTGTCCATGCTATCAAAACACATCCCCCCACAAGTTTGGCCAACTACTCATCATCCTTAAAGACTTGCATATGGTCCTTTGCTCATGGGAATGAGTAGGAGACTGAGAAAATAGGCACATCAATATACTTTGTACTAAGTAAGCTAAGTTACCTCCTTAATGGAGTTACCAACACACAAGATTCTAGAATAATACACAAACAATACTAACATTTTCATGCATACATCATATAAATAGGATACATGTTTTATCACAGTCACATCAAGCATAGAAAGTTCATACTATACATGACTCATTGTTCTTGACACTATACTACTATATCATAGATGACAGTATGCAAGCTGCAAGTAGAATATCCAACTAATAGTATGGCTTCATTCATCTAGGCATACAATTTTTCCATAGGCCATTTTGTATGTCCCTAATTTTTATTAGGTAATTTATATTTAAGCCACTATCTCTATTATAGTTCTTTTCCATTTACTCTATTTTCCTATTTAACCACATTCTTATTTCCAAAGTCTCATTCAAAATACTTGTTCAAATTATTATCTAAATACTTATCTAAGTCATTATCTAAAGACTCATTCCACTTATTTTCTAAATACTCATTCTAGTTACTATCCAAATAATCATTCCAATTATTATCCAAATACTATCGAAATGCTCATTCCAATTATTATCTAAGTAATTCCTATGAGCATTTTCTATCTACTCTATACTCCATGTCATATTTATATGTATGAATAATGCAAACTTAGTTAGGCTATCCACAATAACCTAGATTGAATGAAAATGATTATGGGTCCTAGGAATACCTACCACGAGTTCCATCGATATATTATCCCACTTTCTTTCTGGAACTTCTAGTGGTTGTAGCAACCCTATTAGCCTCTTATGCTTCAATTTGACCTTTAGATAGGTTAAACATCAGGAAACAAACTCTACCACCTTCTACTTCATATGAGGCCACTAATATACCTTCTTCAAATCCTTGTATAGCTTGTCCCCTTCAAGGTAAATGGAATAAGGAGTGCAATGTCCTTCCTCTAAGGTATTCCTCTTAAGCTCTCCAAATCCTTAAGATAAATACCACCTACTATAGTATCTGACACTATTGTCCTTATATAGAGTTTAAACCCTTAGGCTCTACCTTCCTTAATACCCTATTTGATCCTTTTGAGCTTAACATCACCAAGTTGATTAGCTTATATTTCCTTAAAGATTGAAGGAGATATGGTGAGTGCACTCATTATTTCCTCCTAATTACCACTAGTGATCGGCTTGATCTCCATCTTCCTAAACTCTCAGCATAGATAATTTGACAATATAATTGTGCTCAAGGGATGTGACATCTTTCAGCTAAGCTCGTATGTCACTATGTTAGCCTTACTCTCATGGTAGTTAATTCCAACTCATAATCCTTGACAATTCCAAACATTGGCACTTTCTCAAATTCAACTCCCATTATTTGAAGATGTACTTGAGTCTATTATGGTCAGTATAGAACTTGCACTAAACCCCATATACATAGTGTCTCCATATCTTAAGAGAGAACATTGCTATAGCAAGCTCTAAGTTATGCATTAGCTAGTTTTTTTTTTCATGTTTCTTAAGCTGTTAAGAAGCATAAGCCACTTCTTTCTTATGTTGCATTGGCACACAACCTAGCCCATGCTTAGAAGCATGGCTGTATACTTCAAAACTATCAGACCCACTTAGCAACGTGAGCACTAAGGTTATAGTTAAATGTTTATTTAACTCCTCAAAAGCTTCACCACACTTTTCATCCCATCAAAATCGCATAGCCTTATTTAGCTAGTTAGTAAACAGACGATCTATCATGGAAAAGTACACAAAAAACCTATCATCGTAATCAACAAATCCTATAATGTTGTGCATCTCCTTGATAGAAGTTAGTGCTGGCTATTTAGAAATTACTTGAACTTGGAAGGATCCACTAACACCCCCATCCTTAGAGATTACATATCTAAGAAAAACCACTTGATACAGCTAGTGTCATCTTAAAAATGCCAAATTGTATCTTAAATGTTGTTCATGCTTCTCTCGATCTATTGAGCATATAAGGGCATCATCGATGAATACCATGACAAACTAATTAAAAAATAGTTGAAAAATCTGAGTCATGAGGGATATGAATGTCGCTAGCGCATTAGTGAGTCCAAAAGGCATTATTGTGAACTCATAATGTCTATATCTTATTTGAAATGTAGTATATGGGATGTATTACTCTACTATCCTCAATTGATGGTAGCTTGATAAAGATCAATCTTGGAGAATACCTTAGTGCCCTCAAGTTGGTCAAATAGGTCATCGATCTTTGGTAGTAGATAATGGTTCTTTAACATAACTTGACTAACCCCTTGATAATCGATGAGAAGCCTTAGGCTCTTGTCCTTTTTCTTCACAAATAAAAATGGCACTCCCCACACTAAAATAATTGGTCGGACATAGCCTTCCTCAATAACTCCTCTAATTGGCCCTTGAGCTCATCCATATGTGTAGGTGTTATATGGTACAAGGCTTTAGATATTGTTACCATCCCAAAAAATACATCGATGGTAAAAACAACATCTTGAATAGGTTGCAATCCTAGAATCTTCTCAATAAATATGTCAGGATACTCACGAATCACCGCAATATGCTCTAATGGCATCTCAACTACCTCGGTATCTCAAACACTGCACAAGAAGAGTGGATATCCTTTGCAAACAATGTCTCTCAACACAATTGCCGACATGATCTTTGTAGAGGGGTTAGGTTTGCATTTCTAATATGAGATCCTAACACCCTTTGGTCCTCACAGAACCACACATTCTTGTGCACAATCTATCAATGCTCCAAACTTTCATAATATGTTAATTCTGATAATTACATAGAGGTCACACAATTAAAGGTCCATGAGGTCTAAAAGAAATTCTACTCCGTAAACCATCAAGGTCACCCCTTTTTAGAGCCTCTGTATGTAATCCTATCCCCCAAGGGAAACACAACAGGAAAGGAAATAAAACATGAAGGAGAAAAAGTAGCTATAGCTATGAATACGAAGGAGACAAAATAATTTGATACAATAGAGTTAAATAATACACATGCTGCAAAGGTAGAGATAGTAAGTATATCAATCACCACCACTACACTAGCTTGATGCTCTAGCAATGACTAGCTAATCACATTCAAGTGTCCTCCTAAAGGAATTCCTATGGCACTGGCCAATCCCTACCCTTGCTAAATGGTTCAAGGATTTTGACCTCTTAGCTAAATAGCTCTATTGGCAACACTAAATGGTGATGGAGGAACCCTCAAAATCTATGGCTATGACTACTGAATGGATCCGGTGCCCTAAGCTTGTGTCTGACCTACGTGAACACTAGCACCTCCAACATGGTACTCATATGCTTTGTGCGTAATCATACTACACCTATGGTAAGTCATTTTATTTCCTCCATAATCTACTCTTGTGTGATCTACCCCGCAACATTTGTTGTGGCAATTGCTCTCCTTGGCACACCCCTTAGACTAACTTCCAACTCAAGGTATTGACCCCATACTCCTACCATACATAGGCAGCATACTTCCTCTTGAATAGGCCTTCTTCCTATCATCGGGATGCTGACAACCCTCAAACTTTGTATTTCCTCCTAACTAAGCACTCTGAGCTTGGATGATTTAGGAAGCATCCAAAGCCTACCCATATATTCCCACCATGTTTGGCAGGGTAACTTTACAACACCCCCAAAATTTACTACTAAAAAATTTTATTTTTAAAAAGTTACAAGAGGAAGCTAAGATAATAAATTTTGGGATGCTACAACCTCCCTTATTACTAAAAATATTTCCTCTACCATTCTAATACTAAGTGCCAAGGCTAAAATGTTACTTTACTTCAATCTAAAGAATAAAATTATAAACTAGAGTAGTGTAATAGTTAGGGAGGTTAATTCACCATCTAAATAAAGCCCACTAATTGTGGTTTCAAAATAAAGTCAGTGGAAAGGAAAGTATAAAATATTATAAAGAAAAATACATAAACCTTTGGTATAAGTATTGGAAAAAAATCCTAGATAACCCTATGCTCTAAATCAGAGGAATAACCTTAAACTTTATGAGCTAATCTAGAAAGGTCATTACTCATTAAATAATAAAGCATCTAAGAAATGAACCCTTAAGTACAATAGTACTGAGTAACCCGTTATACAAGACTAATTTGCAACACTCGCATGTAACACATCAGATGCATCACAACAACCAAATGAACATTAAATTATGCATATGTTAATAAAAATGTGATAAACATTCATATAGCCACATGCATCAAGATCATATGCCACTAATACTCATTCATAGAGAAATAACAAAAACTTACTATTAGAACATCCAAGTGATGATCTTTGAAGTATAATTAGAAAACCTCATCATTCTCAACAAGAGGTGTAACTCACTTAATCAACCCATAACTTCTCATTAACACCACAACAATAATGCTAATCACATCAGTAGATTATATCAGTTTATTTATTATTATCTAGGCTCATTATATTACTATAGTAATTAGTCAACTCATGAATTTTATATCAACGAGGGTTCGGAACCCCACTATTCTCACTAGTGGATCAGTAAATAAGGTATAATCCCAAGGTAACACACTCTTGTCCACTATTCTCACCAGTGGATTCATAAATAAGGTACAATTGGCCATAACCTAAGTGGTGTTTCACTTTAAGTAATTAGTGTCATCCCATAGGTTATTACTGTACAAGGATTTTATTACTTAAGTTTGGGACTCCACTATGCTCATCAGTGGATCAGTAAATAATGTACAACCTGCCCTGACTCAAGTGATCTTTTACTTTAAGTAATTAGTATCTTCCCAAAGTTATTATCATTCAATGGCTTTAATTACTTGAGTGAGGGACGCCAATATTCTCACTAGTGGATTGGTAAATAAGGTACAACCCTAAGGCAACATGCTCATAGCCACTATTCTCACTAGTAAATCAGTAAATAAGGTACAATAGGACCCAACATAAGTGATTAGTGTATTATTCGTGTTATACCACACATAGACATGTATAACTAAAGTATAACTCCAACCCTACTACAACCCCGATATAACTCTATTCCCTTTAAAACCCTAATTTCATAAGCTTAGGTACATCCTTACCCCTAATGATCCTTTGAGTCGCCAATTTATTCAACAATCCCAAAACTTTCTTTAGAAACCTTATGATCATGAGTTATAGCCTATTTCCCCTTTTCTCACATATGATAATAATTGACCTCTAAGGTTACTCCTCAAACCCTATTTTTTCCTAGTTGGCCTAGCCCCTTCTCTACTACTTGTTTAGCCCTAATTTTCCACAATCAAGCATATATTACTATGATTATCCATCCACTAAATTTGTGTATACTAACTGCCCCATTTTCACACATATGATAATAACTTCCTAAATTAGGCCCCTCTCAAAACCCTAATTTTCTTGTATTGGTTATAATGACTCCAAATTATCCCACATGGCTATTTAATTTGTTATATAGTCCCCAAGTAGAGAGATTAACATCGTAACCCAGGGTTAGAGCCCAACTCCCCCATTTCTTATATGTGATAATAACCTACCCCTTGGGGTTTCATGCTTTAACCTTCCAAACCCTAGTTCCATCTTTTTAGTAACCTCTCATCTTTTGGCACTATATGGACTTCTCCAAATGTGCAAAGATACCCAACCATGTCATTGTTAATGCCCATATCACCCTAGTACATGGAAAATTACCAAAATGCCCCTATTCCATGTAATATTAATAACCATGCTAAAATAGATGATACTAAGGCAATAAACCCCTATTCTCATGTCCAACACCAATTAATAATCATGCATGTTTATTATACTACTCACCATAATACATGCAAAATTACCAAAATGCTCTTAGGCCATATAATATCAACATTCATACCCAAATATGTGTTACTAATACCACAAATCCCTATTCCAGTACTTAGCATCAAGTATTACCTATTCTGCATATTTATTAGTGTAACCACTATTGCACCTTCAAAATTATCAAAATGCCCCTACGCCATATAATATCAACATTCATGTCCAAATGTGTGTTACTAATGCCACAAATCCCTATTATCATACTTAGCACCATTTATTATTTATCATGTATATTTATTAGGATAACTAGCATTGAACCTTTAAAATTATAAAAATGCCCCTAGACCCTAAAATATTAACATTCATGCTAAATCATGTGTTTATAATACACCAAAATCCTATTTCCATTCCAAGTAATATATATAACATAATTGGCATCATAATTAGGTTTAAATATCATGATGTGTCTAAATAACCAAATTATCCTTAGGGCTCATAGTAGTAATATATTTTTGTTACTCAAGTGTCCTTATATACGTAATATAACATACATCATTACTACCCAACATTAAACTCCTTCTCACACTTTCATACACATAAAATCTTACACGAGACAACATGCATTCTTTAACATTTTCCAAGATAACATTAATAATCATGGGATTTTTTGTAACACATCATATCTACACAAATCACATGTTAAAAACCCTAATATGATAACATGGGATAATCCAAATATTTTAGTAGGGTATAAACGTTACCTAATTTCTAAAAAAAAACTTAACCGATAAAATGCTAAAAATGCTTAGGCTCCATTTAATAGAACTTTATACCTAAAAATAAGATCAAGAATACCATATTAATATTAGATAAATAAAATAATAATTTTTATTCAAAATATTTGTTAAATATAGAATTACCAAACTATTCTTATGCCTTAAATATTATCCAAACATATACACAAAAATATACAAAAAGGAAGGGAGAAAAGGGGGGCTTAGGTATGGGTTGTTGATGGTGGTGGTAGGTATTGGTTTTGGTTGTTGGATGTAGAAGGTGGAAGACTAGATTACTAGTGGTTGGAGCGTGTGCTGCAGGTAGCTTGAAGGCAGCTGAGACGGCAGCATAGGCTACAAGGAGGAAGGTGAAGTGAAGGAAAAAAAGGGGAAGAAAAAGGAGAAGAAGAGGAAAGGAAGGGGACAAGTAGGTGCAAGTTGTGTGTGGTGGCTGTGGGTGATGGCGTAAGAGGTACGTGCCTAGAGGCAGGCAGTTGGAAGGAGTTGTAGTGGTGGAGGAAAGGAAGGGAAGAGAGGTGGTCAAAGGAAGGTGGTGGATATAGGGTGGGGCATTGAAGGGGAGAGAAGGGAAAAGAGGCAAGGCTATAAAGGAGGCTAGGGTGTGTGTTGCTCGATCATGTAAGGAGGACATACAGTAGAGGAGCTAGCAATTGCTGTATTGGAGGAGGGGACTATGTGGGGAGAATGGATAGTTATAGGTGAAAATTATTAAGGAATATCGTATGGGAGAAAGGAGGAGAGATAAGGCAGTAGAGGAGGAGGAGGAGGAGGAAGGAGGGAAGGAATGAGAAATGGTGTTGGCCAACGACAGAGAATGGGTTAGTGGTGGAAGCACCGGTGGTGGCTGTAGAGAGAATGATGGGGGAAAATAAGGGTGGGGAGAAGAAGGATAAAAGGATAAGAGAGGGCTAAAGGAGAGATCAGACTTTGAGGGAGATAAGTGGAAGAGAAGAAGAGAAGAAGAAGAAAAAGAAGAAGAGGAGGAGGAGAGAGGGATTCGATGTGTAGGGTAGGTAGTAGTGCAAAAGAGATGGTAGGATAGGTAGGCAGGCTTGGCAGGGAAGGGGCACGTGGGAGGGGACCAAGGATTATAGGGTCAAAAAAAGAAAATAAAAGGATAGGTGGAGGGTGGTGGTGTAGGTTGTCTTGCTAGAAGAGGGGGTGGCACAACAATTGTGTAGGATGCAAGAAAAGGAGGAAATGAGTGCATAGGGGGAGTGCCTAGGGTGTGTTGGTTGAGATTAGGTAGGGAAAGGAGCGGGAAGGTTTGGGCCATACAGGGAAAGAAGAAGGGAGAAGGAAGGATGTGTAGCGAGGGAGAGAAGAAGGGAGAGGGAAGGTTGGGCCACACATGGAAAGAAGGAAGGAGAGGGAAGTGGTTCAGGTAGTAGAGAAAGAAATAGAGAGGAGGAGAGGAATTGGGCTAGCCTAAGGTGAAAAGAAAATAAAGAAGTGAAGAAGGTTTGGTTTGGCCCAAGGGAAAAAGAAAAGATGAAGGGGTGGTTTAGGTTGGCTCAAGGGAAGAAGGAAGAAGGTAATAAAAGAAAGAAAAGGAAGAAGAGGGAAAAAAAGGAAAAAGGAAAAAGGAAATGAGGAAATAGAAAAATAAAATAGATTTTAGGTTAGGATTAGAATTTAGATTAAAATTGGGCTATTAGAAAACTATGATATTTATTTATCTGAGAATTAAGGTATTAATTTAAGAAAACAATTTTTGTAAAATTATGGGTTTAGGGTTTATTTTAATAAGAGAGTAAGAGAAAATGATGAAAATAATTATATTAATTTATTAAATAATTTTTCTATTTTTGTAAGTTAAGGTTCACAAAAATAATTAAATTAATAATTTAAAGATTTAATTTTTTGAATAAAAGGTTAAACATTCAAATTTTTTATTATAAAAATTCAAGGTGTTACAAACTCCCACTAACAGTTATTTGATCCCTAGGATGATCTTAAAATGGTGGACCTATATCACCTCATTAGCCTCTACCTCTATTGCAAACTTGACCAAGTCCATGAATCTCATGTAGTACTCCTCTATCGTCATGCCTCCCTATTAAATGGCTATAAACTAGCCAAACTTCTTCATACAGAGGTGAGTTGCGTAGAAATAGGCACAAAGTGCCTCAAGAAATAGTTTCCAAATCGTAGGTTCTCTGCCTCTACACTAGACGTTATCCACTAGATGTCTAGTCTTCCACTCAAGTAGTACACCACCACATCAACCCTATTGTCCACCATTTAACCACATGCGTTGAAGTTCTTCTCCATGTCCCTGACCCATCTCTCCATAATTTTGAGGTTCTCTTGACTCTCAAAGATCGGTGGGTGATGATGCCTAGTCTCCTCTACCGATATTTTGGGATTGATGTAGGTACTCTTACTTGTTATAGTTGTAGTGCTCAAATCTTACCTTCTATGTAGGCTCTAATGGTCTCCATGAATGCCTCAATATGCTCATAATGGTGGTTAGGATCCATCGATTCCTAAAGACTAGGAGTAATCACAAGCGATCCACTACCTAGAGCTAAGACTAGCACAACATATCATCAGAAAAGTTATCTACAACACATTCCTCAACCCACTCGCTCATAGACATTCTTGGTTTGAAAAATATTCACTTTCAACTAAATAATCGAATAATTTGGGAAATTATTTGAATGAAAAAAACTAGTGGTATTAGCTTAAACAATTTTTTTAAGACTTGAAGGGATTTCATGTTTTTGAGGATGGTAGTATCCATTTTTGAGGAAGATGGTGTGTTTCACCAAGTCATAGGGAGCATAAAAGGAATATTTTGGAGGAGGATCATCGTGCACCTTATACCATCCATTCTAGAGGGATAAGTTGTATAAGGGCCTGAAGCAGATATATTGGTAACCCCATATGAAATGGGATGTTGGCAACTTTGTGGCTAGGTTCTTGACCTATTAGAAGGTCAAGATCAAGCACAAGGGACTAGTGAGGTTAGTTCTGCCTTTGAAGGTTCTTGAGTGAAATGGGATAGTATGTTGATGGACTTTGTGGTTAGAATAAAAAATACCCATAATTTTTTGTATTTTATTTAGGTGATAGTTAACTAGTTGAATAAGTCAATTGTATTCATATAGATGAAGTAGACCTAGAGTATGAATTAGATAACCAGTGCTTATAAGAAGCATATGGTATAGTACTATGGGGTACCCAAGGACATCATGTCAGATAGAGATTACATATCCTTATCCCTTTTTTGGAATAAGTTGTAGCCAACTTTTGGGATACTGGTGAAGATGAGTACATCTTTCCATATATCTACAGATGGTAAAACTAAATGCACTAATCAGACATTAGAGGATATGCTTCGAGCATACATACTTAAGTTTCAGGATAGCTTTAAGGATTAACTAGATTTGATAGAGTTTTTCTATAATAATAGTCACCATTAGAGGATAGGGATGTCACCTTTTGAGACATTCTATAAACGAAAGTGCTATAGTGTTGTGTGTAGGAGCTACTCAAGTAAGACAATTATGTTGGGACCAAAGATGGTAGAGGACGCTACTAGGCAGATTAGACTAATTCAAGATTAAATGAAGGTTAATTGGGATATATAGAAGAGTTGGGAAAGCTTATGGAGGAGGGCATATGGATATAAGGTGGATGACCAAGTCCTTTTGAATGTTTCACCACTAAGGGAGTGAAGCTTTTTTGTCTGAATGGTAAGCTTAGCCCAAGGTATATTGGATTGTACAAGATTTTAGATTGGGTTAGAGAGGTTGTTACCAATTTTCCTTACCTATCAAGCTTTCATCCGTGCATAATGTCTTTTACATCTCTCATTTGTAGAAGTACATGGCAGTTCCATCGCAAATCTTTCACCTCAAGGTGATCAAGCTCTACAATGCATTCACATGTGAGGAGTGACCATTCAGGATCCTTGATACCAAGACTTAGGAGACACTTTCAAAGGTTATTCCGCTAGTAAATGTCTACGGTCACACCATGGAGCGAAAGAGGCCACTTCAAACTCTAAAAAGGAGATTAAGATAAAGTAGTAGAGTTGATCATGTAGATGTATTGCGTAGGTAATGATGCCTCTTTAAAGGGGTTAATACCCTTCTCTCATGTACTTACTACTAGTTGTTGTTTAATTTTTACCTCATAACTTCAGGTTTTGTCATGTTTTTTAAGCTTACAACCATGTTTATTCAACCCATCAACTAGTTGTGTCAACAGTCCCTCAGTTTGGGGAAGTTTGGTTAGCTAGTTATGAGATACGTCAATTGGTATAATGAACATGTTGATTGGTTACTATAAGCAATCGATCTATTTACCAAACCCATCGATTGGTGACCTTGTGACCGAAGTGGTCTAGTCTCTATGTAGAACTATCGATTAGTTGGGCTAAACCCATCAACTAGTTTCCTAATAATATTCCATCAATGAGATCAACCAATCCACTTGTCTGCTAGTGTTAATTTTATTCAGATCAGGTGTGACCAGACCAATTGACAAGTCCTAGGGACTAATTGAGTGGTTTGACTGTATTCTTCCATGTTCATTGGTAATTATTGTTCTTCCTTTGGGCCTTCAATGTTAATATCTCCATGTAATTACATCCTTTTAATCATGATTGCAACCGTGTTTACCCTAGAATTAATATGGATCAAAATGATGATAAATGGATCTTGGATTGGTTAAGTTTGGTGTCATCACCAAACATCCAATTGGTGGCTTATATGCCTTGCGATGTGTTTTATGTCCCAATTTGGATGATAATGGAATTAATTTATGATTTGTGATATAACTTGGAAATTAGTAGTTAATGGATAAAATTTTCATGTAAGCCTTTTTCTTCTACTCTTGGGGTAACTAGGTTGGTGTTAATGGGCAGTTACCTTATTTTTTATGTTTTCACTCAATACCTATTTCATTCTCTACCAATTTTTAGTTGATAAGGGTTATGCACATATATTTGAGTGTTGGATTATACTATACCAAGCTAACATGGCATTAATGTCCATGTTAGGTGGGTGAGGTATCCTATTACAAGCCCCTTAGAACTTCGTATTTTCTATTTCTTAAGTAGTTGTGGTATCCTAATTTGTGTTAGCACTTGTGGTAGGTGCACTCGATGTGTGGTGGGTATGGTATCCCTATAGAAAATTCCTTCTATATATACTGACCTTATGTAGTGGTTGTGGTATTCCAATTTGTGTTAGTCATCATATTAGGTGTACTCGATGTGTGGTGGATATGGTATCCTTGGAAAAAATCCCCTTCGATGTATCCTGACCCTGTGGGGTGGATGTGGTATCCTATTATGTGTGTATGTTGATATAACTTTCATTCATGGTAGAGAGCTGAGTGTCATTGAATGAATCATCTTAATAACTAAAATGTATTTAATAATAAGGTATTCATAATATGGTTTGCATGATGTAATTCTAATGCACAATTTATATTTTCATTCTTCCATGATTTCCATGTAAGTATGACTTGTTATATTTTTATCATAATCTCGAGTGTAATTATGTTAATATGGTTATCTCTATGATACAAGGTGACCTCAATGTGCATCATGAGCCTCTAAAATATTATAGCTAACTTGTCTTTCTAGTACTTCATAGTTATGATACTAAATTTGTATGGTCACTATGATGATCTGGCTTCTGGTCTCGTGAGTAGATAATAATTTGCAGGGATATGATTGTCAACTAGAGTATGTTGAGAATGATGATTTGGTAGCTAACCATTGCTTGGGGCTTGAGAGTTACACTTTTTTTTAGTAAGAGTTCAGCTATCGGGTTAGATGTATTTTTTCCACTATGTTGGGATGCTTTTTTATTCTTTTTGGTTACTTAAGCTCTTGGCTTTGATTCTAATATTTAGTTTTTAACCTATCATGCTCCCTTTTATCTATATTATTGTTATTCTCATCATTTTTACTATTATTATTATAGTCTTATTAGTTGAGCATGTATTCTTTCATGAATACTCCATTTTTCCTTGTATCAGGCATGTGCTAGGCAATGATCATATCTCTCTCTTGATTGATTTGGGGGTAAAATTCTCTAATTTTGCTTTTACAAACTCATATGCATTATCTTCAAAATAAATTTTTTTGGTTTAAAATTTGGGGGTGCTACAATTCCCCTTGCTATTTTGGTACCAATGATAGATTTAGCTCAACTTCATATTCACATTCAATAATGAAATTATCTAGAGCTTGGCCCTTAATTATTGGTGTTAGATAATATTAAATGTTATATCTACTCAATTTCATAACCCTTATCATCATTCTCCTATAATTCTTAAGTTTATGCAAGATAATCCTATATGAAATATTTGTTAAAACTATAATAGAGTGAGAAATAAATTAAGGTTTTAACTTCCTTCAGCTAATAAGCAGAGAATAACCCATCTTCCTCAAGTTGGAATACCAACACATAACATTAATGAGCATCTTTCTAGTATAATAGATGGGCCTTTTTGCCCTTATATGAGTATCTTCCTCGACAAGAACAAAAAAGATGCCCAATGTTGATGCTACAAGGTATACGAATAATTCCTCTCTTTCTATAGGGGTAGTCAAGGTTGGTAACTTATACAAGTGGGACTTTAGATCATCCAAAATATTTATGACAAAATTCATTCCATTAAAAATTATCCTTTTCTTATAGAATTTTAAAGAAATGTAAACTTTTATTTGCTCCTTTAGATAAGAACCTATGTAATGCAGCCAATTTTCTTATCAAGTGCTGAATATAATTCTCTCCCAATGGATGTTTCATATTGAAGACTAAAATGACCTTTAGGGATTTATTTCACCGCCCCTATAGGATACCATGAAACATCAAAATTGGTCGTTGCCTAATTTGAACACACATTTGGTGGGGTTTAACTTCATTAAGTACCTTCTCAAAGTATCAAAAACACAATGGTGCTCTTATGTGTGTGCTTCTTTTTGCTTACTTTTTTATGATCATGTAATCGTCATAACCCTCTATCTACTTTCCACTTTCCCCTAAAATATTATTTTTACTAGCCTTTGGAAAGTCAGCCTAAAATTCTTTTGTCTAAATTGCATTACTTTATAGTAATAAAGCCCATCATTTGTAATGAAGGTGGTCTTCTCTTAGTTAGCCTTAACACGTTTGATTCGATGATATCTAGAGAAGGCATCCATAAAACTTACTCTTTCTTGTTCAACCATTGAGTTGATTAGTTAGTGAATCCTAGGAAGTAAGTATCTATATTTAGGACAAGGTTTGTACAAGTCTATGAAATTGACACCAAGTCTCCACTTTCCATTAAGTTTCTTCACCATGACTAGATTGACTATCTAGTCAGCATATTTCACCTCCCAAATGAAGCTTAAACTGAGTAAATTCTCCACCTGCTCTCAAACCACTTTATATTTTTCAAAATTAATGGCTTTATTTTTTTTAACAAATTTGAATCCTTCCTTTATATAAAGTCAATGCTCAATGATTTCAAGAGGGATTCCCTTCGAATCAGACACCTTCCAAGCAATGATATCCTTGTTGCTTGTGAGAAAATCTAGTAGCTCCTCTTATCAACTTCATCAATATCATTACTTTTCATTAACTTTTATTTTGCATCCCTCTATTTGTTTTCTTCTTCTTGTTACACAACCACTTGGATGCCCTCCACATAGGCATTTATATATTCCAGAACTAGGCTTTTATCACAGTTTTTTAGTGTTTGGCCATCTTGGGGTGCCTTGTACTTAAATTGCATAGCATTGGTGTGCCATTCTCTAATCACCCTATACTTCTCCCCATCTTCTATTAACCAAAAATCTCATTAAGAGTCCAACTACAAAAATTTTATCTTAGAGCTTGTTCATGGATTGTTGCCCTAGCATTATATTATTAGTTGATAGGAAGATGACTACCACAAATTCCATTGTGATGCTCTTGAAGGCCCTTGATTGACCGATCATTAAAGTAAGATCCACCATTCCATTTTATTTGATGATGTTACCAATGAACCCCAAGAATGGTGTAATCTTATTTATTAAGCATTTTTTAGATAATTATAATTGCTTATAAGCTTACTGAAAGATGACATCAATAGAACTTCCTATGTTTGCTAGGAATTATGCAATTTGCAATTTTCACTTCAATTACAAAGGGGTCTTCATGATGCTCGATTTTATTTGGCCCACAATATTTTATCATGAAACTAAATTCACACTCATTTATTCTTATTTTTATGTTTTTCTTATAGAAATCAGCTTATTTAATGTATGCTTTTATGGTTGTAGTGATTACTCCTACAAAGGAATCTAGTCCCACAATAGTGTGCATATTTTTCTAAGGTCCCTTCATTTGAGGTGGTAGGGGGAATTGATGGGTGTTCTTTGCCTCTTATATAGCTAAGGGTGCCCATGTGTGATGTGCTAAATGACCCTTACTAACCAAATCTTCAAGAACATTCCTCAATAACCGATACTCATCAATAGTGTGCCTATACTTCTCATGATATTGACACCACTTATTAAGGTTTTTGTGCTTCATATCAGCTTGAATGGGAAATAGCCTTAGAAAATTTGATCAACCATTCTTTACAGTGTATATATGTTTGAGGTTGGCTACTGTGGATTTTTATTTGTCAAATCTAGCAATGGGAGTCGATTGAGTAGCTAGTCATACCATGACATCAAACCCACTTGGTCTTCCTCTTGCCTGTATACCTCTTTTGTCCTATATAGATCCTTGTATAGCATCCATTTTATCATTAAAGGCATATCTAATTTTTAGGTCATCGGCCACATATTGCTAATCATCTCATTGGAATCTAATCTCTAATATACATCCTTTCTTAAAGAAGTGTAGGATTTTTATTTAGCTAAATATAAATTATCAACAAGCTCTTTATAGGTTAGGCCTCTATGTAAAGATAATCTGACGATATCATTATCCAACTCATAGATTTGTTGAACCTCCTTATTGAATTTATTTAAAAATAAATGAAAAAATTCCTTCATCCTCTAGGAGAATCCCATCAAATATAAAGAATGTTTTTTAGGATACTAGAATCATCAAATTACTCAGCTAAAACCTTCATGAGTTGGGAAAAATATCTTATTGACTTGGCTTTGAGTTTCCCAAACAACGTTAATGCTGATCATTTAATGGTTCCTAGGAATTCCATGCATAGAGTCTCTTATAATTCCTCTACTAGCATCATTGTTTTCTTGAACATATTCATATTGTCCTCTAGATTTGTAAAACCATTATATGATTCAAAAGTCAGAAATCTTATTCTCTATGCTAGCATTTTAGAGATGTCATTTGTGAAATGTGTATGCTAGCTATAGCCATTTGTGTCACCTTTTTCCCTTTGTCATAGCTTCAAAATCTTCCTATACTCTTTGATCTATCATTCTGCTAATATAATCCTTCTCTTATTTGTTAGTTTGACGACCATCAAATTCTTGATTTTCCTCTTCATCCTAAATCTTCTAATGGGAATCATATCTTATAATTTCTTCTTTGACTCTAATAGCTTGACAACCATCATGCCTTATTTTTGTACTCAAATGTATTTCCATTATATATCATCTAGGAGGGCTTAGAGACTCTAGTTTTCTGCCACTCCTAGTCTTATTAGCATAGGTTGATGCTACATAGCCTAGTCCTTGGCTTCCTTTCTAAAATTTATAGAGCTTGTATTAGTATTTCTTTTGGAGTAGGTTGCTAAGGCATATCACGATGATATTAGTTAATGAGGTATGGTAGTAGGACAAGGGTTTGTGTAACACCCCCAAAATTTACTAATGAAAAAATTTATTTTTTGAAAGTTACACGAGGAAGCTAAGATAGTAAACTTTAGGATGATAATGCCATGCTAGGTACCAGATCGATTTCCTTTACCATTCTATCTCAAGTGATAAGACTAAACATTACTTCACTTAAATTTAAGGATATAATTATGAATCAGAGTAATGAAATAGTTAAAGAGATTAATTAACATTTCAAATAAAACCCACAGATAGTGGTTACAAACATATTAGTGAAAAGAAATATAAAAAGACTATAAGAAAAAACAAAAACTTCCTGTTTAAGTCACTAGACAGAACTCCAGATAACCAGACACTCTTAACCCAAATGATAGGTTTGAATTGATCTTGCGAACTAGCCTGCAAAAGCAACTACCCATTGAATAATCTAGGCCCCAATAAAGGAACCCTTCAATACATTGATACTAAGTAACCCATTATATAAGACTATATGCAAGGCCCGCATGAAACATATAAAATGCATCATAGCAGTACATGAACATTTAACTATGAAAATATTGATTGAAATATGATAATCATTCATATAACCACATATCATCAAGAACATATACTACCAGTACTCATTCATCTGGAGATAACCGAAACTTACTAATGGAGCATCCAAGTAATGCTCTTTGTAGTATAATTAAAAAGCCACATCATTCTCAAGTTATAACTATCGGCACAATTCTCATAGTCAATCCACAACTTCTTGATATGCATGTAGGCCCATCAGCACAAATATTACACAAACATCATCATAAGTAGGCACAAAGGTTACTACAAAACTACAGGTAGGCACAAATGCTACTATTAAACCATATATAGGCACAAAGGCTACTACCAAACCATAGGTAAGTATAAAGGCTACTATCAAACCATAAGTAGGTGCAAATACAACTACATAACCATAGGTAGGTACAAAGGCTACTACTGAACCACATGTAAGCACAAAGGCTACTATCATATCATCCTAATAATCATTTCCATTCAAATATCAAACATTGCCATTTTTATTCACATGAGGAGAAATAAAAAAAACCCCGAAGGCACTAATGTACCCTAGTCATACCGACGCACAAGGACATTACAGTATCCTACCAACTATCAACTTAGGGATGTAAAAGGTACCATAGTCACACTGGTACACGAAGGTACATAGTGCCCTATTGACAAGGGCACCTAATTCATAAGTATGCATACCCCCTACTTAGGTCCATATAGTTAAATAGAGTAAGATATAAGGCCTTGTTGGGGCACTAAGGCACACCAACAAAATTCATAAAGAATCGTGGCCTACACCACACCTTTAAGGTAGAGACCTCTAAATAACCACCATTCCTAATCTTGAGGTCTTTCACTTTAAGTATTAGTATTTTATAAGGGTGACCACAAAAAACACACATTAATCACATATATTTAATTTTTCTTATTAACCATTTTCATTCGTTTCCAACATTAAGAGGTAACAAAAATCAAGATCATTATCAATGTCAACATCAAAAGTCCACTAAGGTCATTCTTGGCTCAATTACTCACACATAGACACTTTAGATCAAAATGACCAAAATACCCCTAAAGCTAAAACTACCACTTTACCATCCATTCCCATTTCAAATTCCATTTATTTTATCAACTTGCCATTAAAAGGGTGACACAACGTAATTAAATTGTTGATCATGTGATTAAGTTACCTGACACGCAAAATAACTATTTTCCCTTAAACACCATACTCCACGCAAAATCCTAACATCCACTTCTAGATCATCAAAAGACATATTCTCATGCTTCATAACAAATAATACATATCTCGTATATTTATGAGAATAATCATCATGGCATACATCTAAATTACCAAAATACCCTTATGCCATACAGTTATATTAATCATGCTGAAATAGGAATATCTAATACAGTAGAACCCCTATATTCATGCTTAATAATAAATAGGACATATCATGTATATTTATTAGAACATTCATCATGGTACACTCCAAATTACCAAAATAACCCTATACCATATAATAATATTAATCATGTTGAAATAGGCATATCTAAAATAGCATAACCCCTATAATCAATCTTAATAACAAATATCACATATCGTGCATATTTATTACAATATTCATCATAGTACACTCCAAATTACTAAAACACCCTTATACCATAAAATATTGATTAATCATGCTAAAACAAGTGTTACTAAGACAACAAACCCTTGTTCTCATACTTAGCATCAAATAATATTTATCATGCATGTTTATTAGGATAATCATCATAGTTCACTCAAAATTACCGAAATGGCCCTAGACCATATAATATTGTTAATCATGTGGAAATACGTGTTATTAAGACAACAAACCCCTATTCTCATATTTAACATCAAATAACACTTATTATTCATGTTTATTAGAGTAATCATCATAGTCCACTCAAAATTAACAAAATGCCCTTAGACCATATAGTATTGATATTCATACTAAAATATGTGTTACTAAGACAACAAAATCATGTTCTCATATTTAACATCAAATAATACTTATCATGTATGCTTATTAGAGTAATCGTCATAGTCCACTCAAAATTAACAAAGTGCCTTAGACCATATAATGTTGATATTCATACTGAAACATGTGAATCTAAGACATCAAACCCCTATTCTCATTCTCAACATCAAATAGCACTTATCATGATGTTTATTAGAATAATCACCACATTACATTCAAAATTATCAAAATATCCCTAGATGATATAATATTAATATTCATGCTAAAACATGTGTTTTTTAAGACATCAAACCCCTATTCTCATTCTCAACATCAAATAGCACTTATCATGATGTTTATTAGAATAATCACCACATTACATTCAAAATTTCCAAAATATCCCTAGATGATATAATATTAATATTCATGCTGAAACATGTGTTTTTTAATACATCAAACCCCCTATTCTCACTCTCAACATCAAATATCACTTATCATGCAAGTTTATTAGAATAATCACATCGTATATTCAAAATAACCAAAATACCCCTAGACCATATAATATTGATATTCAAGCTAAAACATGTGTTTCTAAGACATCAAACTCCTACTCTCATTCTCAACATCAAATAATATTTATCATGCATGTTTATTAGAATAATCACCATAATACATTTAAAATTACCAAAATACACCTAGAATATATAATATTGATATTTATGTTGAAAAATGTGTTTCTAAGACATCAAACCCCTATCTCCATTCTTGGAAATATTTATAACACATTAGGCATCCTTGTTATGGTTAAATATCATAATATGCTTAAATGACAAAATTTCCCCTAGGGCACATGGTAGTAATAATTTTTCTACAAATGTGTTTAAACATACTTAACCTAACATTTTTACATATACATAACATAAAACATCACTTCCCAACATTTATACCCTTTTTATCACACTTTTGCACATATGACATTTTATAAAGGATAGTATGCCTTCATTTTTTTTATTTTAAAAGATAACATTAATGATCACTTATTTGTAACAAGTTATTTCTAACACTAATTATATGTCAAAACCCTAATGTGTTATCATACGATATCCAAATATTTTAGTGGAGTATAAAGGTTACCTAATTTTCAGTAAAAGAAAACTTTATTGGTAACTGTCTAAAAATGATTAGGCTCTATTAATAAAATTTTTATGCCTAAAAATAATATCACAAATACCATAAAAATATTTCATTAATGAAATAATAATTTTTATTAAAAATATTTAGTAAATTTTAAACTACCCCTATATATTAAATATCAACAAAATTAATTTAAAACCAAAACACAACTCACTCTACATGTACAGAATGAGCCATGCATCCAAGGGAGAGGGGAATGGTTCAATATATGGTTGGAAGTGGTGGCTGGAGGTGTTGGTTTGGCCATTGGGTGTGGGAGGTAGGGGTGGAGATGGATAGTGGTGGGATGGTGTGGTGCAGGTGGGTCGAAGATGACAGATGCGATGGTGTAGGCTATAGGGAGAGGTGGCGCAAATAAAGGAGAGGAGAAGAAGAAAAAGGAGGAGAAGAAGGAGGGAATGTGGTGCTAGGGTGGATGTGGGGTGATGGTACGAGAGCGACTAGTAGTAGGAAGGTTAAAAGAAGCTATGGTGGTGGAGGAATAAAGGGGGATAGGGCGGCCTAATGGAGATGGTGGAGACAGGGTGAGTCGAGGGGAGGAGAAGGATGCATGGATATAGGGAGGTGGCTGGTGGCTGGTGGCATAAGTTTAGGGTCGTGTGGGGGGTTACAAAGTGGAGGAGATGGCTGCTTCGAGGGGAGGGGTGGCAATAGCAAAAACTATCATTTCCCTAGACATGGTTGTAGGGAGGGTAGATGGTAGCTAGGGGCACAAATCAATAGGAAGTGTAATCGGGGAGGAGGAAAGAGAAGATAAGGTGGTAGAGCAAGCGAAAGAAAGAGGGAAGAAAGGAAGAGGCTAGTGGCCGACACTAGAGGCTGCCTTGGTGGTGGAGGTGAAGAAGAAGGAGGAGGAGGAGAGGAGGGGGGGACCTTAGACGTGCAATGAGGTAGGTAGGAGTGTAGAAAAAGGGTAGGTAGGACAGGATGGTGTGTGGTCGATGGCTTAGGGTTGGAGGGCTAGCCAGCACAGGTTGAGGAGAGAGGGTGTTGTAGAGCCAAAAGGGGATGGAAAGGGGTGTGAGGAGGGAGGTGATGTAGGCATGTTTGGCTAGGAAAGGAAAGATGGTGACTCAAGCGTGTAGGGGTGCAAGCACACTAAGCGTAGGGGGAGAAGAAGAAGGTAATGGCGTAGATGGGGGAAGAAACAGAAGAAGGTAGGCTGGGTTGGGGTACGTAGGAACATGAAGGATGCGAGAAGGTTAACCTACGCAGGAGAAGAAAAAGAAAGAAAGAGAGGTTGGGTCGGCGTAGGAGAAAAAAAGGAGGAAGAGGGATAGGCTAGCTTAAGAGGAGAAAGAAAAAAAAGAAGGGAGAAGAAAAAGAAAAGGGAAAATAAAGAAAAAGGAAGAAAAAGGAAAAAGAAAAATAGGAAAAAGAAAAAGAAAATCGATTTAGGGTGATAATTAAAAATTAGATTAAATTTAGGTTATTATGATAATATTATATTAATTTATCTAGTAATTACGGTATTAAATTAAGAAAAATAATTTTAGTAAAAATTATAGGTTTGGGGTTTAATTAAATAAAAAAAGATAAAATAACTATATTAATTTATTAAATAATTTGTCTTGGTTTGTAGGCCAAGGTTAATAAAAAATAATTAAATCAATAATTAAAGATTAATTTTTTCAGATAAAATGTTAAACATTCTAATATAAGATTATAAAAATTTAGAGTATTATAGTTTGTGCTAGAGGGGCTAACATGTTTGATACTGTTTCTTGAATGGATATGTAGAGCTCACCATAACTACTTGTAATTGAGAGAAATTAACTAAATTATCATCCCTAAAAGGGTCACTACTACCCATATTAAATTGATTAAAAGGTTAGATGGGATATATAGCTTTTTGTTTAGGTCCTTATTTACGGTGATTGTTGTTGTTACTGATATTTGAATTGAGGGGTTCTTAAGGAGTTAAAGGGGTGTCAAATAACTAAAGGGTACCAAGGGGAAATTTTGAGGAGAGAAGATAGAGAAAAATTAAGGAAGTTGTACTCTAAATTTAGATCCCTAAAATGATTAGAAGACCCCATATATAAAGGGGTAGAACAAGGGGGAAGGAAGAGGGGAACATATTGTGTTTCCAAGCACAATGAACTATCCCACCTATACATTATAGGAGATTGGATTAATTTCGAATAGTATGGCTACAAGTTTGAGACCATTCTAAAAGAGAAATGAGTGTGTCTAAAAGATTTGAAGCTAATCTTTATCCTTTAGGACAAAATTTAAATGACTTAGTGATACTAGTTTTAAAAAGATCCATATCATCCACGATGTCCTTTTTTGTGCTTATCTTCCTTTACTGTTGTTGCTGATTGATTTCTCCTTTTTCCAATTGCATTTTAACTTCATTTCAAAGTTTAAAGTAATCTCCTATGACATACTTGGTCTTCCTATAGTGGTGGCACTTGACCTTATCATCCCTTGAGTTTTCTTTAGGTTTTTTCTTTGGGGTACTTGAGGTTTGCCTTCCACTTCTTCCTCTTCTACTGTAGATGAATCTTTTGAATTGAGCAAAGATGAGAGTAACTTCCTTTTTATTAATCCTTCTTTCATTTTCTTCTCATTCTTCCTCTTATTTAACTCTATAATCAATAATGATCTCTTTATATTTTGATAAATAGGAGGTCTTTAAAGATAGGGTATTCTCCTCCTCTTCCTCCTCCTCCTCCTCAACAACAATAAATTCCAATTTGGATTAATATACCATGAGATTGCTAAAGAGCTTATTAGTTGTCATCTTGGTGAGATCTATAACTTCCTCAATGGCAATGGCCTCGGATATCTAATATTTTGTGATGCATTTCAAGATATTCCTTACTAGCTCTTCTTATTTTAAGTCCCTTCCAAGGGCTTTAAGATAGTGGACAATGGAGGTGAATTGATTTCTTAGTTCAATGATTGGTTCACCTTCTTTTATAGGGAATAGTTCATACTCTCTAGAATGAATAGTTTTTTACTTTTTATTTTTCACTTCATTGGTTCCTTCATGTATTAGAAAAAAACTTTCCCAACTATCATTGGTAGTAGCACATGAATAAATCCAATGATACTCCTTCTTTCCAAGTCCACATTAAAAAACTTATGACAGCTTTGTTATTTAATTTGAGCTTTCTCTTCTCTAAATCAATGAGCTCTTCTCTAATTTTCTTTACTTATGCACCATCAGCTTCATTTGTTATTTTAAGTGGTCCCTTGGTGATGATCGACCACATGTTGTAGTTGTGGGACAGGATAAAGAGAATCATTCTATTCTTCGAATAGAGGAACTTCTCACCATTAAAAAATGGTGGCTTGGTGACTGAGATGCTTTCATGCAATCAAATTATATCCATTCTTAGGGTAGAACTTTTCAACCTAAATTGTCAGATCCTTTGAGAGTTATGAAGCTTTGATACTAACGAAAATGAACCTAGAGGGGTAGATAGGGTTAAATAGAATAGAATTGGATATAAAAATTAACATATGATTTAGTGTGGTTTAAGACAACAAAAATAGGTTTATCTACATCCACTACCAAAAGACTCTCCTTTTTAGATTTTTGAAATGGTGTGATGAGTTCATTGATGATCTTCCCTTAAATTTATGGACCTACAACTCCAATGACCTATAAGAGATAAGTTTACAACTTAATCTATTTATCTTCCTTTTTACACTCAAAATCTTTCAATAATGATCTGCATTCTCATAACCCCTTAATAATGAGTTTTCATTAAGGATGTTGTAATTAAAATAATCCTACAGAAATTAAAGATTTGAAAATGTAAGAATAATATTATAGGATGTAATCTAGGTAGAACAATAAGGCTTGACAATTGAAAATTAACTCTAGCTTAGTTGTAGTGAGCAATAACACTTCTAAGATTTTTATAATAAAATTAAATTAGAAGTTAGTAGTATAGAATTTATTACAAAAGAAATAGTAGTTATTGATTGTATAATTAATAAGAGTGCAAAGGTTATTTTTATTCTACCTAATAAGTGTTATATATACCATGAGCCAACAAAGTAGCCATTAGGGTAATAAAATATTACCATTTAGCGAATAATAGGTAGAATTTTTATCATTTAATAATGAACAATAAATTAATTAAGGGTATTAGTTTATCAATTATCATAATCAATATATTAATTGGTATAACCACCTAAATGTTTATGTCCAAATCTTATTAAAAATATTACCATACCTACTAGATTGGTTTATTCAAACAAGTTGATCAGTTTAAACTATACATTTTGGTCTTTGAAAATATCCAATTGCCTAAAAAATTATTGTGCAAACCAATATCCTATTTGGTAAATTAAATGATAAATTAGGGGAAATTAATTGATGTTTTTAGATTGAAGCAAAAAAAAGTTTGCAACTAATTTAATCCATGGTTGGGTTAGATAAATTAGTTGATCAACTCCATGAAATAGTTGATCAATTTACAGAAATTAAGTTATGGGTTAAAGTTGAGGCTAAATTAATTTTTTCAATAATTCAAACCATAACCTAGTTAAGCAAACCAACTGATGTGTTAAACTTAATGCTAAATATATTTTTCCAGATGAAAGTCACTAAGACACCAATAAATCAAATTATCAAACCACTAGATCAGTAGTTAGGTGTTGAGCTCTTGGTTTTAATGATAATAAAAAAAGATCATTTCCTTTATGCTTCATGAGTTGACATGTCACTTTCTTGAAATTTTTTGAAGAATAAATTCATAAGAAAAATATGGAGGAATAGAAGATGGGAATGTGGAATGCGTAAAGATCCTAAAGCTTGAAGGAGTATCTAAGTTGTGTATCTTTGTGTAAGGTAGTACGATTCTTATAGAGTTAACATATGTAAAATAAATCAAATGGTTTCTTAAAAGCTTTTTTATTGTTTTTTTTTTCAAGGAAACTTAGGTTGAGTTTCACTCCTAATTCCTTATAGTAATAGATGTTTGAAGAATTATGAAAATTTTTTCTAGAATTTTTAAAATCAATTTATTTGATTTTTTATAACATTTTGAGAAAATATATGTTATTATTTTAGTATTTCTTTTATAATACCTAATCAAAAACATTTTATGAAAATTTGTAGATTATATTGGGTAAAATATTTCCTAAGAAAAAAAAAGATAATGCTATGAGATTTTTTTTATTTATCTCAAGGAACATTTTTCAGAGAACTATTCTAGATTATATTTTTATTATTTTATGTTCAAATTCACTAGAGTGGCTTACGAACTAAATTCCATTGTTCTTTTAGACATTTTGTGATGTAAACCTTTAATGTTTCAAGCATTTTTTTAATTGATTATTTCACTTGCTAAGTTGATTTCAACTATGGTAATTCAAAGATTTTTATTTTTTATTTAACTGGGATCACAACCACTTATTATGTATTGGTGATTGTCATGAAAAAGATCATTATTGTGTTTAAGAGAGAAAAAGATTTCATGAGTGTGCTTTCATGAGGAACTTATTAAAAAGTAACTAGGTTTTATTGAAAATAAAAAGTTGATTAGTTTCTTCTTAATTTTCTTTCTATCAAACTTTAGTTGAGCAGAAATCATATATTGATTGCAAGGTAGAAATCATCTTAGGTATGCTTAAGATTAATTTTTTTTGCGTAGGACCTTAGATTTAAGGTAGGTTTCAAAACCTAGAGTTAGGTCTTTATTTATAAATCTAGTGTAGGATTACACATGCTTGAGAGTTCAAACAAAGTGTAATAGTTCTATCTAAATTATTATGATAAATAAAAAGGATTGAACTAGGATTGTGGGTGTATGCTACTTAAGATAATAGTATATTTTATGTAAAAAAACCATGTAATTCCTTATTTTTATCTCTATAATGTATCTGAATTCGAGGAACCATATAGGGAGAGACACAAAGAATGCAAATAAACAAGTTCAAAATAGATTATTTCTACATACAAATTATTAGTAGATCAGTTCCAACGAACTTATTGACTAAGCTTTCTCATTCACTATAGGAAATTTTAATTTCTACCTTCATTTTTTTTGAAATCTTGAAATTTTCAATACTTAATTCATCCCCCTCTAGAGTATTTTAATTAATGCTTATAGTAGGGTTTTGTAAGGTTCAAGTCTTAGATTGAAAATACAAATTAGATGATGAGTTCTCAAACTAGTTGATTAGTTTTGGTTGGAACTAGGGTTTCACGAAACCCTTTGCAAAAGACTTAAGAGTTTAAAAAAAATTATGAATTTGCATTAAATAAATTCTAATGAAGATTTTGAAACCTTCCAAGAGTTAAAATCAAAAGTGTAAATGCTTGACCATAATTTTACAAGAATTATCCTAAGACATAGATTGAACCTTGAGATCTTGTGTCTTTAGGGATCTTGACATGATCTTCACTTATGCTTTGAAACTTGATTCCTATTTTAAACACATATACTTTAGAGATGGTTTAAATAAGTTTGGTTTTCATCCATATGATTGTTGTAGCACATGCACACTTAATCAAGCAAGTCACACCCTTAAGCACATTTGTTATAATCAAAATTGACCTCAGAAATAAACAATAAGCAAGTCCATTAACCTAGATCAATACATCATCAAATAATCCTTTACACATATATAGACTTGTTGAGCTATAACTTAAGTGTCCTTTGAAGGTACTAAACCTATTATATGGGAGTGACCGACAATTATAACCTATTTTTCTTAAGATTCTTGAAGTTAAAGAAGATAAGTCAAGAGGGGGTTTTAAAAGAATCAAAATAATCCAAATTAGTGAAAAATAAAGTGAAAATTTCTAGCATGGAGTTTGATCAACGATTAGAATGAAGAAAATACCATATTAGCTTGCTTATAATAGGAAAAATGTTGGATTTTGTTTTATAAAATGTTTATTTGTTTGTTAAATTATGAAAATATCTAGATGTGACAACCACACCAGACTTTTGGGATATAAGTTTAATTTTTATCCTTACACCCAATATAGGTAAGGTATTGGTCATACCTCTTCTATGTTAGATGTGGTGGAAGCACCTTGCATTTGTCATTTACCTTTCGTAAAATGTTATATAAAACAAAAATTTTCTAGTAATAAAAATAGGAGCATTACACAAACACCCCCATTCTCTTTATTATGCTATATTATAGGTTTTCTTTGGCTCACACACATAAGTTTAAATCCCATCAATAATATCAAAATATCAACACATTTTGACAATTATTGTAATACCTTATTTGTAGAAACACTAATTTAGAAACCGATATTATAAAATTAATAATTATATGTAATTAATTATAAAAATTATTGTCAGATATTTTGTATTGAATTTATCATTATCCCATCAATAATTATAAAAACTACTATGTGTATTGTTATGGTGAATAAGATTATAAATATGCTTAAATTAAAATTTGATACAACTTGGGCGTTTAGTTTTAACCTTACTTTGGACCACTTACCAGTGTTTATTTAATCATAGAACCTCAAATTTGCCAGCAAAATGTATCCCCCCAGTTTGATTAACCTAACTATAAATCCCTAACCTTTTTGCAACTAACTCATTCTCACACTCTAGCTTTGCATGTCTGTTTGTCCGTAAAAAAATCATGTCACTTCCCCTTGTAAAATCCATGCCCCTTCTCTTCTTAATTTGTGCGCCTACCTCCTTCACCTACTCCTCAAGCCTTATCTTCACATGCCATAGATTGCTTATACCCCCTTCCCTCACCTGTTCTACCATTTTATCCAATCTAACAAAGTACCTCTCCCCTCCTTGCTTAAAAACCTTCTCATTGCAACCATTCACCATCATTCTTACTTCATTTTGTGTGCGTTCTTCTTGCCCAACCTATTATTTCCCTTCAAACTCATGGTGCTCCACCCCTCTATCATAAGTGGATAATGTTGCACCACCATTGGTAATGCAAGTAACTTACATTGCTACCCATCCCCTGTGTCCAAGCCTCATGTCATTCACCCCTTTGTCATGTGAACCAATCACATTTATGGCCTTGAGTACCATCAAACATTCACATTGTTAAGACCTTGTAACATGAGAATTTCAAATTAGTTTATCCTCCCTATGTGATCCCCACATGAAACACCTCCCTTTGTTCACAACTTAGATTCTTCCTAAGAATTGTAGGTACGGTTTTGTTTGATTTTTATTTGCTAATTCTGATGATGTCTTGGTATTTACATGAGTTGTTATCTAATATTTTAATGGATTTTTTTCAAGGAAGAGAAGTAAGGAAAGTGGAGGGTAGAGTTGTGGTTTTGTTATTAATTTGCTTTTAGCTTAGAAGAAAGGTAAATCCTATCATTCATAAGATGGTAGAATTTTGGTGCGAGCATGATAGGTTATTTATAACTAAAATCATGATAGGGTTTTATTTTATTCAAGTAATATGAAAGTATGCGATAAAATGAAATAAAGATCTTAAATAGTTAATATGTGTGTCTGACTTGTTTTTAAATATGAGTTATGTGTATGCAGAATATGTAAAAGTTGGTGCATGCATGACTAAGGTGTGGTTAGGACATGTGGCCATGTTAAGTTTTTTCCTTACCATGCTAAGTGTTACATGATTATCATCACAAGTTGTAGCTAAAGTTGATATATAGTATGATAGTACTCAGACCTAATTAGGGTTAGTTTTGTGTTAATCTCTAGTCAGATGCTCTAGGAGTAGAAATATCATCTTACATGTACCATGATATGGTTTTCTTCCTTAAATGTGATTCATGCCTTAAATATGTATACATGTATTGTATGGAATTTATGACATATTAGAAATTCATGCTTAGTGTTTTGTGTATGTAAGTTGTGAAATATATGCATACAGAAAAATGTAGTCAATAACTCAATTTTAAAAATTGCTCAAATGCTAAAGTTTTTAAAATTATTGTATTTACACTTTTTCATGACAAATTATCATTATAATACAGTTTGTTACTGTATTAGATAATATTATGTAATTAGGGTTTTAAGGGTATTTTAGTCATATTTTACCTAATCCACCTAATATGAATAAATGGACATAGGATGGCCTTAGTAGATGGTTAGGTTAACCTTAGTATTAACTTTGAATTTGGCTTAAACCATTAAACTTAGGGTTGACTTGAATAATTAGAAATGAAGAAAAAATGATAAATATGGAATTGGAATTATTGTGCATTATGTGATTTTTATGATGATATAAAAATATTAATATTTAAAGTGGAAGACTTCGAGTTTGGGAATAATGGTTCCATAGAGATAGCTATCTTAGGGACGAAGTTTAGCATTTAGTTTGATATGTTTAACTAGTGTGTCATAGTACACCACCAAGGTGCTATATCTACTCTAATTAGTTTTTCTGATTGGTTAAGAGGTATCAATACTTAAGTATTAGGTGACTTAGAAGGTATAAAGGTATTATGTTACCTCTATGTTCTAGTATGTAATAACCCGTTTTTAGGAAATCATAATTAAAATTAATAATTACGTATGATTAGTTATAATTATTAATTTAGGAGGTTTAGTATTAAACGTATTATTATTATTATTATTATTTCAATGACTTAGATATGAAATTAATTAGGCTAAAAAGTTAATAGAAACCAATTCTTCATTTTAATCCTAGTTTTACCCGTAAATCTTATTTTAAATTATTTTATTAATAATCTTTTTATCCGTAACCAAAAATAATTTCCTAAAAATTATTCCTGATTATATTTATCTTTTTCGTCTTATTTAAATCTACCTTAGATCGAATTATTTTTCTATCCGATATTTTAATTTATCTGGACTAAATTTAATATAAAATATATATGTATATATATAATATATTTTTATCTTCTCTCCCCTCCTCTGCCATTTTCTGTCTCTTCCTGTCCTGTCTCCCTTATTTCCTACCTGTTCTGCATATTATACACATATACACACGCACACGGCACAACACACATCACTAAACAGTCCCCTTTTCCCGCAAAAACTCTCGGCCAAAAAAACAAGCCCTGTACACAAGCATGTCTCCGCACACTTAAGCACCCTCCCCGACCCACTGTTCCTCCCAGCTCCCCCTTATTTTTTTTCTCTCGGCAACCCACCCCAAGCTGCCCCTGTTATCCATTTCCCAGCCTTCCCCCTATCTTCTTCGATCAACCATCTTGCAGCCAGCCCCCTCCCCGTCGCAAAACACAGCCCTGCCACCTCCTCCCTTCATCCCAGCAGCCCACCACCCCGTCACCCAAGCCTGCAGCGTCCCACCCATCGCCCAGACGCTGCGCCCTTCCCCGACCGCAGCCATCCCGTCGCCCAGCTCCCCAGCCCGTGCCTTCCTCCGTTTCGTCCGATTCCCCATCCCATTTGTTTCCCATGCACTAAACCCCCCGACCACCTCGCAGCACCAACCCCCGTTGCTCCCCCTCTTTTGTTTGATTTTTTTTCCTCCCACCCAAACACCACCGCATCACCTCCACCATCATCCCCCTGCACTTCTACCAGCCCTGCATCCACCACCGGGCCACCCCACCTTCTCCACCCGCCCCTCCTTTTTCTTTCTCTTTCTCCTGCAGCCACAACCAGCAGCCGCAACACCACCCAACCAGCCTGCACCCTTCTTCCCCGTCGCCCAGCCACCCAGCAGCCACCAGCAACCTCCGGTCTCCACCGCCACTGCCACCCTCTCCCTTCCCCTGCCTCGCAGCCTTGCCCGACCTTCTCGCCTTTCGGTTGTGCCCATTCCCCTCGAGCGTGACTCACGCTGCATGCAGCGTGAGTTGCGTAGTGGTGTAATAAAATTTTGGGTACCAATATTAATTGTAAGGGTATTTTGGTAATTTTAGAAAAATAAATATTTTTATACTATAATTATTATTTTATTTGATAGATATTAATTCTGTATTTGTGGTATTATTTTTAGGTACGAAAGTTTAATTTGCAGGACCTAATACGTTTTAGTGGATACCGCTAATTTTACGTTTTTGCTGGATTTCAGGTAACCGTTATACTCTACTAAAATGATAAAAAAAATTGCATGATAATACATTAGGGTTCTTGGTGTATTAAATATGTTTAGCATGATTTATTTCAATATAATTATGTGTTAATTATTATTATTATGAAAAAGGGTAAAAATGGGCATGTTATCTGATATAAAATATTTCGGGTATAAAAGTATGTCTTAAAAATAATTCTAATGATGGGAGAACGTTTGGTATAATAATTATGCATATAATTATTAGTTTAGCATGTTTAGATATAATTATGCAAGAATTATTAGGAATGTGTGCCCTAAGGGCAATTTAGTCATTTTTGTGTAATATGATATTTATCCTGAAAATCATGTCTAACATGTATTATCTGTTGTTGATTTTATGAGTATGTGTTTTATACGTTTCAAAAGTTTATGATAGAGTTTCATATGCCGAAATCTATGTAGGGGCAAAATGGTCTTTTGACATGATTAATGATTTAAATTATATAATAAATAATTAGATTATTCATTTTAGCCTTTTCATGATAGATTAATAAATAAGATAGACTTAGTATTTAAATGGATACTAATCTGATAATTATTAGCTTCAAGGGCATTTTGGTCATTTTCGGCCTAACGCCCAAATATGAATAATTGGATATAGGATGGCCTTAGAATTTTGGTAGGTTGACCTTAGTATTGATTTTGACTTTTCTTTTTACCGTTGACCGTAAGGTTGACTTGGATAATTGGAAATAAAGGGAAAATGAATAAGTATGGAAATAAGAATAAATGTGTAATGTGTGTTATCTGTGATCGCTTTATAAAAACACTAATACGTAAAGTGAAAGACCTCGAGTTTGGGAATGGTTTCTCTCTAGGGGTAGCTATCCTAGAGACGAGGTAGGAGTCCTCGATTTGTTTGGGTTTCTGGTGTGCCGGTTGTGCCCCAGTAAGGCCCTAGTCTACTCTATAGGTGACCTACGGGCCCTATAGGGGGTATCGATACTTAAGGATTAGGTGTCCGAGGTGAGGAGGGTACTGTGTGCCTTGTGCATCAGTATGACCAGAGTGCTGTTATGCCTCTGGGTTGGATGGTTGGAGGGTATCGTGTTGCCTTGTGCGCCGATATGACCGGTGTACTGTTATGTCTCCGGGTTATTATTGTATCCCCCTCGAGTAAATAAAAATGGAAATAATATGATTTGATTGGAAGGCTTATTATTGGGTATTGGACTGGTTTGGTAGTGGATGTTGTGCCTACCTGTGGCTTAAGTAGTAGCCTGCGGGCCTACGTGTGTGGGTATTATGTCTATAAGTATGCCTGTGATGTTATGTATATTATTATACTATATCTATAAATATACCGTTGATGTTTTGTATTTTAATTTACTATACCTGTAAGTGTACCTGTGGGATTACGGTTATTATTATTCTGTGTCTGTAAGTACCCAAGTGATGTTATGTATTTTATCATATTCTACCTGTAAGTATACTTTTGATGTTGTGGATTATGTTATAGCTTACCTGTTAATACACTTGTGATGTTATAAATTTGGTTGGGAGTTATGCTGAGATATGAGTCATGCTGCTGATGTTATAATTGTTATGCTGGAGTTTAGGTTCTAATCATTACTTCTGAGAATACCTTTGACATGTTAGTCTGGTAAGCTGTTGGTTATTTTAGACAAATAAAAATGAGTAGCATGTAGCTTTAATAGAAATTGATTGTCTAAATGATTATTGTTTATCAATCCTCGTATGAATACTTAAATGTCTTGTACCTGTTAGTCGTATGCCTTGTATGTGTTCCATGCTAGTTTTTCATATTAGTTTGGTATAAAGGGTTATTCAGTACCGTAGTACTGACGGGTTCCGTTTCATGGTCCCCTGCCTATTCCACGGGCAGTCGCTACTTTGCAGGATTACTTTGAGGGTAGGGTCTGACGACTTCAAATAGAGGGTTGAGAGTTAGGACTATTCAGTGTTCGCCTCGACTTCTTTTGGTCCGGATATTTCTTGGACTCTTAAGTCCCCTGCTATTTCTCTTTTGTTACATTACAACTCTTGCCTGATCTTTTTGTATCTATTCAGGACAATGTAATTTGTAATGAAATTCTATCCTGCCTCTGTTTTAATATTATTTAAGTAAAGTAATATTTTATCCTTAGCACTCAGTATAAGAACGGTAGAGGATGCCAGACTTATACTGAGTGTGGCGGTAACACCCATGGATTTTGTAATTATCGCTTCCGCAAAACGAAAATTTTTAGCAGTAAAAATGGGGGTGTTACATAGTATCATTAAGCGTATGTCAGTATTCCTAGGTTCTAAGGCATAAAATTTTTGTTTTTCCTTTGTGTGCTATTATGGTCAAGTGTACGTTATTCTCTCTGGATTTTTGTTTTCTACCCTCAAGTAAACTAAGTAATAAGAAAATAACTTTGTTTGATGACCTTGTTATGTATTTGATTGTTGGTTCGGTAATTACATCTGTGTTCTATCTTTGTTATTGGAATTATTTTGGTTCGTTGGTTGGTAGAGCCTTAGTGAACACTACCGTATTAGTAATTATTTATGATATGGATATTATATGTTTTGAGATGAATGTGAAATGGTTGTGTATATTGGTTGTTGAGCATGTGGCTTTGATATTGTATATGTTATTACATGTTTTTTGTATCTTGTTATCACATGTGCTTTAAGCTTTGAGCATGTTTTCTAATTATTGTGTAATTGTGTATAATGTGAACATACTGCTTCTTATAAGATATTGTGATTTAATCAATATAAGAAAATTGTATTGATATTACATTTGTAGATGATTATGTGCGGGTCATGGAGTGGCACAAGGCATATAAGTATGGTGAAGATCATTGGGGTTCTTAGAAGGAGATTATGTTCTTGCAATGAGCTTTTGGTCTAAAAGTTAGGGCAAACCAATGACGTACCTTTGGGTGCTAACTTTTATTGTAGTTAGTTTTCCTTGGGGTTCTTATGTCCTTATTATATTTTATATTATCTTTGTTGTAGGAAAGACATTTATTAGCTACCTTTATTTATGTAACTGTCTCTTCTTCCCATCATTTTGTTTTTAGATCTAATTTGTTTTAAGTGTTAGCAATTAGTATAAGGAAGGTAAGGAAATTTGACTTATTTTAAGTGTGGCAATAACATCCGATATTTTAAGATTACGCTTCTATAAAATAAAATTTGTAAACACTAAATTTGAAGGGGTTGAGGATCCACCATCTTAAGTGCCTACTTGGATTAGAATGAATTGGAGTATATGATTCCTGTTTGTTCATCCTCATTTGAAAACTTATTTAGTAATATTTATTAACATCAATCGAAGTTAATAAATCACCTAAAATCATTTCAAATAATCTCATTTTTACTACTCTTAGAATCAAGGTAATGAAAGTGAAAGATAAAATTTAAATAGTATTGTTGACACCGGAAAAATATATAACAACAAGAAAAAATAATATTTGATTGTTATATGGTCAATCAACCTAAATTAGGGATAATTAAATATTCCTAAAAATTATTCGGGACTTATATGTTAAAATAAAATATTTTAATTAGTTACGTCCTGTTCGTATTTTATTAAATTGGGCCAAAATATTTCAATTGGGCTTAGTTTAATTAAATACGGGTCTAATTTATTTCACAAAAGGCTACGAGTTCGTAAAATTAAGTTAAATGAAGCATGACTTTTAAGTCTAAAACGCAAGACGGGCCCAAGCCCAAAAGCCAAGGAGGTCCTCTTCTCTATAAATAGAGGGCACCCCTCCTCATTGAAAGAAAAAAAGGTCCCGAGATCAAGAGCTTATAGAGAGAACGCTCCCAAGCACTCTAAAGCTAAAGATCGAAGACTCGAAGAACGAAGACCGAAGAACGAAGATCCGAAGATTGAAGAAGTAAGATCTGAGGATCGAAGAACAAAGATCGAAGAACGAAGATCTGAAGATTGAAGAAGTAAGATCCAAGGATCGAAGAACGAAGCTTTCTAGATCGTCAAAGTCGAAAATGTTGAAGCGTTGCAACTTCAACATCATTAAACCTATTCGAAGAGATCAAACACCACCAAATCGTGCCCTCTTTACCAGGTAAATTAAATTTTCATCAATAGGTTTGGATCAAGCTCATTAAACTCAAGACGAGTCCCGAACAAGTTGAGCCCAAAATTCAACATCGCAAACCACAACGCCATCAATTGTCTAAAAGATTGAATCAGAGGATATTAAATCTTGTACCAGATTTATACAGAGATTGTACCTACATTCGATCCGATAATTAATAATCGATAAAAGTATATTTTGTTCTTCAATTTTCTTTTTGCAGAAAATTTGTCGTTAACAAGTATAATCTTTTTTTACCCCATTCTTCCCGGTTCAAATAAAATTATTTGGTAACAAAATTTAATCATAATTCGATAATTTAAAGATAAGATTAGAATAATTGGTCAAATCAATCCGACCTATCCTAGAATAAAATTGTCTGATTTTAAAATCTACATGTAAACTACAACAAAACAGATAAATTTTGAGAAAATTGGTTTAATTCGGTACAACTTAAATCGAGATAAATATTAAAAGTAGGGGAACTAGTTTTGATTGTACTATTTAAATTGATATCAGATCGATTCATACAAAGGTTATACTAATCAATTTTTAAATTAAAATAATTTTCAATCAGCTACGGTCAGATCAGTTGATCTGCGTATAGGGTGGTCGACCAATTCCATTTTCGGTAAGGTATTATTTACAAACTGCCGTAAGCATCGCCGGAGAACATAAGTGCGATGCGACAGAGCCGAAGACCAGAACATTCGCTGGAGAACGAGAGTTGCTTCTCCAGAATTAGGATGCCTAGCCAGTGACAAGCTTCAGGGTTTTCCATTTCTGAGTCACCTCTTTTCTCAATCCCACGTGGTAAGCTCTCCCCTCTCTCTCCCCACTCCCTACTTCCCTCGTATGGTTCTTCCCGCTATATTCTTATCTCAAACTTGCTTGTGCATGTTTCTGCGTTAATCCAGCACGCCTAAATAATGGAACTTAACCTTCTGATGCAGCCTCCCAAACCCTCACCCTCTGTCCCACCTCCCTTCTTACTCTCCTACAAATCATCTTTTCCTGCAATACCCGCAGTTTATCCAAAACAACGCCTTCCATCCGTCGTGAAATCATCATACAGATCTTCATTTGTAGGTCAGAACTTGATTACCGGAGAACGCAAGTGCAGTTGGGTAAAGTTTAGGAATACCCATGACCCGCACCACCCAATTAGAGCTGCTGTGAAAAGAAGGAAAGAGCTTCCATTTGATAATGTAATCCAACGAGACAAGAAACTTAAACTGGTATTGAAACTTAGGAAGATTTTAGTGAGTCAGCCTAATCGAACTATGTCGCTGCGTGAATTAGGTACGTATAGGAGGGCTTTGGGGTTGCAGAAGAACCGTCGGTTTATTGCTTTATTGAAGAAGTTTCCGGGCGTTTTTGAGATAATTGAAGAAGGGGCATATTCGCTTCAATTTAAGTTGACTCCCGAGGCTGAGAGGTTGTACTTAGAAGAGATGAAAGTTAGGAATGAGATGGAGGATTTGTTGGTTGTTAAGTTGCGGAAATTGCTTATGATGTCTTTAGACAAGAGGATCTTGTTGGAGAAGATTGCTCATTTAAGGACTGATCTTGGGCTTCCTTTAGAGTTTCGTGACACAATTTGTCGCAGGTATCCACAGTATTTTGAGGTTGTCGCTACTGGACGAGGTCCAGCATTGGAGCTTACTCATTGGGATCCAGAGCTTGCAGTGTCTGCAGCTGAGCTAGCGGAAGAGGAAAATCAAGCCAGGGAGCTCAAAGAAAAGAATTTGATTATAGATAGACCATTGAAGTTTAATAGAGTACAACTGCCTAAAGGTCTTAAGCTTTCCAAGGGTGAGATGAGGAGGATTTGTCAGTTTAGAGAAATACCCTATATATCTCCTTACTCAGAATTTTCACATTTAAGGTCTGGTACTGCTGAGAAAGAGAAACATGCTTGTGGTGTTATTCATGAGATCTTGAGCCTTACAATAGAGAAGAAGACTCTCGTTGATCACCTCACTCATTTCCGAGAGGAGTTTAGGTTTTCACAGCAACTGCGGGGCATGTTAATCAGGCACCCTGATATGTTCTATGTGTCCTTGAAAGGGGAGAGAGACTCCATTTTCCTTCGTGAAGCATATCACGATTCTCAATTGGTGGATAAGGATAGGCTTCTGCTTATCAAGGAGAAGATGCGTGCACTTGTTGCTATTCCTCGAAAGAGAGGCCGTTCTAAGACTACAGTGGATGGAGTGGAAGGAATTGATGAGGAAATGGAGGAGGGAAGTGATGAAGAAATGGATGATGAAGAAATGGATGAAGGAAGTGATGAAGAAATGGATGAAGGAAGTGAGGACATCGAATGGTCTGATGTTGATAACGAAATGGGCAATGGTGATGAAACAAAAGGAGATTATGAGGATGATTGGACTGATGATGATGATTTTCCCCCAGATTTTGATAAAGATGGGGGTAATGAAAAGGTTAGATTTGGCAAACGAGATAAACAGTTTGATACTTTACCACAGAATGAAGTGGAGCGCACTCCTGTTTACCCGGATGGTCGCCCTAGAGATCGCTGGTAAAATGAAAGCAAGTGTAGATGGGTTTACCTAATGGCATGGTCCAGAAATTTTACCTCGGTGAGATTTGGCTGTTTGCTCACTTAGTGACCTCTCAGATATGTGTGGTCCTCCTTGGAGGAAGAATGCCCTTCAGGGAGAATCTGCATCGATTTGTTGGTATGGGTTTTGGAATTTCATGCTCAAATTTCAGAATTGGGTACCTAGGCAAGTTCTTGAGAAAGTCAGTGCATGTATTGCTGCAACTATGCCTCTTTGTTTATTCTTAAGAAGCAAGCAACGACCTTATTCAAACGTGGGTTCTCATTTTAAATGTACTTTGCATAAACTTTTTTGTTATTTGAAATGTCATATTCATCGAATTGAAGCCATGAAACTTCACTCCATCTTGTGTCATCAATGCAGAAGATTTTTATTTATTTATTTTTATTTGTTTAATCTTACTGCTAGTTGGCTATATCTATCTTGACTTTTTTTTTTTCAATTTTGTTCATATTTTGTCATCTTTTCATGGTTTTTGACTAATAATGTCTTGGAGATCACTGCATTTGATCTCAAAAGTTCAAACTTTTCTCTTTTGGACCTGAGCTTCATTAACAGAGCTTACAATGGAATAGCTTATGAGGATACTAATCAGGCTTTTCTTTCTCTCCTGATTTATTGATCCTAATCAGCCTTCGTCAAAGCTTTTTCTTTTTCGCCTGATTTATTGATTAAGCATATGGCCCATGGCTGCACAGAAGCCTTAATGGAAGAGATCAACGACATCAACTGTTCCAGAATTATTGCAGCTGTGATGCACCATGACCGCTTTATTATTTGTGTTTTCCTGTGCTTATTCACTGATACTGCATTGGTACGGTTATCCTCCTATACATTAATTTCAATTCGTTGCTGCATCCATACTGTCACTTACAGTCATGATTTTGATCAGAAAAATTTCTCAATAGACTTGGACATGTTGCCCTACATGCAATCTCTGTCCAATCCATAGATGTTTATTTTTATAGCTATTGGTGTCGCTATATTGATAATCTCTTGTTTTCATAATAAGTCTCGTTAAAGATGCTGGAGCTCATGAGGTTGTTACTGAATTTGAAATTCAGTATGTCATAGAAGAGTTGAGGTGGTCAATATTGAGAGAGGATTGTGCGAGTTTCATCGAGTTTCTTCCTGTATGCGTTTGTTCAATAGGTGCAGTAATCATCTGTTGGCTCTGCCCCACTATCTGATAAGCTATATGAAGAACCTTCCTGAATCCTGACTCATCATGGTACTCACTTCTCATGTTGTAGTGTCAACGTGAGGATGTAGTGGCCTCTCGTATCTCATGCATGCATTGATGTTTTATCACAATATATTGTTCAACTTCATACGAATTCCGTTTTGAAGTCCTGCAGAAATTCGGGTTTCTGCTTCAGGTATCTGAGTCTTGTACCATACTACCATATGTTGAAATGAATGAAGCAAATAAAGTAATTCTTTTTGTTTCCGGTCCATGAAGTGTTGATCTGTTTAAACTTGTCGAGTGATTAAGTTTCAAACTTGCAGTTACCTGAGTTTATCTCATCTTCTATCATAAGACTTTGAAAGTCGGTTGACAAAATATTCCTGTCTGATCAAAGGTGCGATAGTCTAGCGGTAGGATTAACGGTCTGTTTTGCTCATATTATTTTCACATCAGCAAATATAAAATAATATATTATATCAAATAGTATAAATACTACGAATAACATTAGTATTAATAATATACAAAAAATGACTTTTTTTAGACTTGATCAGCAAAAGCAAAATCGAACAAAGATAATGAGTTCTAAATAGGTTTAGGTTACTATATATTAAGACTGAATATTGTTTCCTCCTACGTATTATACGTTTCATATTCTCTCCGCTCGTTTCAAAGAAGTCAATGAATTGTTCATACTTCACAGTGAGGCAGCGAAGAAGTTGACCTCCTTAAAATCGAAACCCTATCAAAAACAAGTTTTATGAATGCTACCATGACACTTTTACTTTATTGTAGTCAAAACAAACATGAATATGCATGGATCCATTCATGTTTCGTAAACTCATACCATGTCATTATCCCCCCATAATGGTTACTATTAGGTACGAAGTGGTATGTGCTATTATAACCAACACAAGGATATAGTTTTACGATAACTGCTTGCTTGGTATGGGATAACATAGGTGGAATTCTCCTTTCACTATTTTGTATTTTTTATATTGATTATTTAAATTAATAAGCACATATCTAATAAATATTTATTTTAGTTTAAGTTAAATTGTAAATAGCTCGGATGGACACAACCTTAGTTCATTATAATATGTGATCTTGTAAATTCACTCAACATTAAAGGTAGGTCCGAAACAACTTTTGTCCCATAAGTCATAAGTGATCTTCTAGCAAGTTATTATTATGACTACCTAAGTTGTAAAAATTAGATGTTAGACACAACTTTAATCTCAACTAATAATATACATAAATGTCTCAATGATTGATTCCTAAGACATAATTAGCAATCTCTTTCTTGCACTTGCACTAGAGCCAATCAATATAGTCCTTTAGCCACATAATATGTAAAATCTTAAAATTTACTACTTATAAATTTTATTTTAGTGGAAGCATAATGACAACATAAATGAGTATTACTAGTATAATCCACATAAGTGTAACTTATCATATAATTCTTACATCATTTACAAGGCAAAACAATTAGAACATAAAATATGATAAACACAGAATGAGGAACTTTCATAAATTTAGATAAGAGCTTGGAGATTAACTCTATGCTCAATATAACAGACTTTAATAAAATAAAAAAGGGACCCCATATAATCAAGAGTCCAAAATGTATCCATACAAAAATAAATAATTAGATAATATAACTCTACATCCAACTCAAAGATAATAATTTCACTCCTCTCTAGACAAAGCATCATAAGTAGTGAAATCATTCAAGTAGTCCTCATCGGCTTATACAAAAATATTTGGAGTCTCTACTCATGGGAATGAGCAATATCTATGAAAAATATGGTTAATACATTATGTACCAAGTAAGGGGACAATACAATCATATTAAGGGCACAAGATATATAAAATCACATAAAATGTTCATCGAGCAAAAGGCTTAAACAAGATACAATGTAAGAGAATAATTGAATTCATATTCCCATCATTAAATAATATCACCCTCCCCTTTTCTTATTTAGATCAAGTTCAGGATCCCACTACTCTTAATCTAGCGTAACATGTGCATGGCCACTATTATTTAGGTGGTAGAACAAACTTAACACTTTCCAAGGCAACACACTTGTATACTATTCTTAAATTAGTGCAACGGTCTAAATCATTTCCTATGATACAATACAATTGACCACTATTATTCATCCGGTGGAACAAGCTTAACACTCTTAACTCACATGATATTTCTCTTTAGGTAATTAATGTCTTATTCACTATTAATAATCTCAAGGCCATCATAAAGGCATACATATAGATATACAAGACACATAATCCAAATTAAACATAAATACTTAAAACACATAGAGTATAACCTCTTGAATGTTAGAATACTCTTCAAGCAAAAATACCACATTTCCTCTAACAAACCCTAATTTCATATCATAAGTATAACTCCTACCATAATATTCATTTGTCCACCAAATTCATCACACATTCCTAAAGTATTATTATTATTATTATTATAATATCCAAAGATGAAGGTGTAAGTACAATTTCTTACTGACAGAATAACAACCTTGTTTCTATAATTACTATTTACAGCTCCTATGAAACCCTAATTTCACAACTTAGGTATAACTTTTTCTATAAGACTCATATAAATACTAAATTTAATACATGTTCCTAAAATTATAATATGAAAAAATTAGGATATAAATCCAACATCTTACATACAATAATGACCCGTCTCTACACTTACCATTATCAATTTAAGCCATTTTCTTACTTTATTAGACTTAGGTTATTCATACTTACTCTAAATATTACAAATGATGTACTTAGCATATTTTGAACCAATTAACACATTAAAACATCAAATATTTCATATTTAACCCATAATTTCCAAATTACCCTTAAGATGGCCAAACACCTATATTCTTAAAAAAAAAAACTTACGAGTCACAATATGATGGGTTTTAATATCCAACAAAATAACCTCATGAAAATATCTAACTAAAAATATATACAAGTCATCCATCACATCAAAATTTAGATAGTGATCCAAGCTAACTTACCTGACTTACATAACAATCATAATTATTTGATATATAAATTCTCATGCTTGCACATATTACTCATCTTCCATCATACCACACAACTTATCATACAAAACTCATTAAAATCAAGAAATTATCAATATAATCATAACAATATGATAATACACACACAGATCATTCATAACATTCAAAAATTCCTAATTACAACACGTGTCCTTCCCAAAAATATCTCCAAGCATGTATAAGTCTAATTTTCCTCCTCTAAGACAACCACAAAATACCTAAGGAACAAGAATAATGGTAAGGAGTAACTAAGGAAAAGGAGGGTGGAAAAGGAGAAAATTTGAAGCAACCGAGCTATAAGATAATGTGTAGCACAAATAGAGGTGTTGTGTGAGGAAGTGACATAATAATGGGATAGTTGTGTGAGGGACTCACATAGATAGGGATATGTAATGTGAGTTCCCCACATAGGTGAAGGGTGGTGGCGTGAATGGATCACAATGGTGGGGATAGAGTGGCATGAGGTTGAAGTGTTGTATGGGGTAGTGCAATATGACTTTGGGGTGTAGTTTAAGGTAAGATATGTGAGCTTCTCATGCAAGTAAGGGTGATAAATGTGAGAATCTCACATAATTAAAGTGATAGAGCAGGAGGTGAGGTAATTTACATAAAGTTTTTCTTGAATAAAATGGTGGATAATCAATAGGCAATGCACATGCAAATTGAAGGAAGAAAGAGGGAGTTTGGTGCGAGGTTAGTGAGGCATTAAATAATATAAAGAGAGAGTGGATAGGTATATATATAAGATAGGTGGTCTGAATGGTGATGGATGATAGAGAGGGAGAGTGCAGCAAGAGGCCAAGGGTGGATCACAATCGGGGAAAAGTTTGGGAAATTTTTTTAACTACATATCCCATGAGTTGAGGGACATAATGGTGGTGATGATGGGTTAGGCTAGGTAGGGTAGTGGCTAGAAGTAAGTAAAAGGAAAGTGGTCTGGGAAGAGGAAATCACATAAAGGAAGAAGGAGACAAGAAGATCAGGTGGGATAAGAAGAAAAAGGAAAGAGGAAAAAGGAAAAGGAAAATAAAAGAAAACTATTATTAGGATTATAATTAGGTTAAAATTTAGATTATGGAATTTGGGTAATATTAAATAGTAATCATCTAGGGTTAGGGTTAAGTTAAAATATTAATCATCTATAATTAGAGTTAGATTAAATTCGAGGTATTACATAATATTAAAATTGAACATAAGGTAAGAGTTATTCCACACTTATTTAGTTCAATTATGTGTTCCTCAATTACATAGTTATACTAATTAATCAAACAATTCACTTTCAACTCATTTGAGCATGGCCATCGTTTCTTAATTTTACTAATGGAGGGACACATATATATATTTCTCTCATTATATGAGAGGGCTAACTCCATCTTGAATACTCACCTTTTTAACAAGGTTGATAATATGTCTGATTGTTACCTTTATAATCACCTATCTAAAAGGTGATTTTAGGTAATGTCAAAACAAACTAACCCTCATGTAGAAAATCATGGTGAACTTAGGTTGAAGGATTATTATATACAATCGATATGAGAACTACCAATAAAATGTATATAAAAATCCTTATAGTATTCTCATGGTGGAATAATCTCATACAATGTCCTCTAACACATATCCATGTATTAATGACCAAAGAAACTTGGCCATCAATTAATCTACATACTAGTGACAAAATCATTATTAGTTTTGTGATTAATGATGACACACTATGTTCCATTTAGAATAATTCTACAATGTAAATAGTATAGTTTAATGTATAATTAATGCTCAAATTATGGAAGAGTCTTAGTTAATGAATCAACAATATTTTCTTTTAATGATATTTTACATAGTTTTACACCACCTCTCTTAACAATGTCTCAAATCAGGTGAAATTTATTGAATATATGCTTGGTTTGTTGATGAGAACATGGTTCCTTTTAAAGTGTGATAGCTCCATTGTTTTCAAAATAAAGGTATAATGGATAATAAATGAAATGCCAAGAATTACTCCTAGTAGGGTGATAAAATCATAATCCATTCACCATCCTTTGCTGCATCAAATATAATAATATACTCATCTTCTATTATAAAATTAGTAATTGGGTCATGCTTAGAACTTTTATTGATCATAACTCCCAACCAACTCATTATTTAAACAAGCATGAGAATATCATTTCCTATGAGTAGTATATTGTTCATATATAGAGCCAATAAATTAATGAAACTCCCACTATTCTTCTTGTAAACAAAAGATTCCTCTATATTTTGAATGAGATTCAACCCATTGAATTCTTCATCTAAATGAAGTTTCCAACTCTTAGATGCTTGTTTTAATGCATAGATAGATTATTCAAGCTTGCATATTTTTCTATCATTATCAAGAGTACTGAAACCTTTTTATTTGTGGAATTTACAATTTCACTTCCAAATTCTAATTAAGGAAGGTGGTTTTAGCATCCATTTGCAAAATTTCATAATCATGAAATGTGACAATAGCTAGAAGTATTTGAATAGACTTAAGCATGCCAACTAGTAAATATGTTTCATCAAACAAAAACCATGAGTGTGTTTGAAACCTCTAATCACTAATCGTGCGTTATAAGTGGAAACATTTTTTTCCATCTATATTCCCTTTTAAAATAATTACTTGCAATCAATAGGTTTTACCTCAATGGTTAGATAAAAAAGATCTAACCTTCGTTTTTATACATGGACTCAATTATAGATTTTATGGCTATTATCCAAATTTTAAAGTCTAGATCCATCAATGCTTCTTCATAGGTAGGGAGTATGTTGACATCAAAATCCAACACAACATTATGTTTATGTAGGCTCATGGCATACCCTCAACCTACAAAGGGGTTGTACTGTTGGAGAATTATCTATAATATTTTGATGATCTTCCTCAACCTCCATCAAAATAGGAGTCAATTGATGTGGTTCTCAAATTTTTTTAGTTTTATTTTACTTGCATTGGTTCCTTTAGAGAGAAATTCTCTTTCTACAAAAAAATGTAATTCTATGAATTTATCTAACCCTAATTTCCAGGTGATTAATCCCTTAATCCTTTACTTAACCATTAACCATTACATAAACATCTTATTCAAACCCTAACCACTCATTTTACCTTCTTAACTTTCAAGCCATTCATTTTCGATACACATAACTGGCAGTCAACTACACTTACCTTTTGGTCAATCAACCAACAACTTTCTAGACCTATTTGTCCAAGGAACCTAGTTGTCAATCACCAACCTTACCTAGTCGACTAGAGTTAGACAATTATTATAATTCTTATTTTTATTATTATTCTTTTGATTTCAAATCAATCCTTCTACCTAATAATTTATTTATATTTGGGTTCCTAGATAAATTACACACCTTTTTTTTTACTAACATTTCATCTTTTTGGGAATTATTTGAATATTTTTTCTATTTTATCCATTTATTGGGCATTCTAACCTCCTTAAATCATTTTTATTGTTGTTGACTTTCTTGGGAATATTGAATTCAAAAATCTTATCCCCATGACCCTTATGATCACACCCTACCTTGTCCTTACCCAATCAAGAAAATTTTCACCTATAATTAACTCATCTATCTCCCACTAAATCTTTAACACTCTATCACACAGATATATCACTCCCATGAATCCTTTTGCTTGATATAAACAAGACGCATTATGTTACCCCCTTCTCTCTTTCCATTATTAACAACCTTAAATGGCTATATGCCTATTTGGTTGTTCATTTCAAATATGGCAACATCCCACACATCTTCTTTGCTCCCTCTTTTATACACTGGAGAAAAAAAAATAATAAAAGATTCATGGTGTATAAATATTGTGGAGGATCTCCATGTGTGGGGAATAGGGTGTGGATTATTTTTATATTAATTACAATAACAAAGAGAAAACACAATGGTTCCATGTTGTTTAATATAATCAGTGTTTCTTGGCTAGTTATTTTAGTTATTTTTTTGGCATGAAGTTAAATTTCTAGAAATTAACATAGGGGTCCCATATCTCACTTACATGAATCATATTTTTCCTAAAATATCACCATAGTTTGGGTTTTTCATGTTTTTTTCTCTTAGTATAAATCGTACTATTTAGCAAACCCTAGATTTTAGAACACCACCCAAAGACAGAGAATAGGGAATTATACATTAAATTCCACTTGATTTCATCAATAAAATCCCTATTCCAAGCTAGTTTGATTTTTATTTTCACTTTGTATACCTATTCTTCATGTTCATTATTAAGTGATTTGGTGATTGAATTGTAGTAATTAATACCAAAATAAGGATAATTGAATTGGGCTTATTTAAATCAAGGTAGATCAGATTTGGTTTTGAGCGATGGATGATGGAAAGATCATGGTTGAGAAATTTGATGGTTCTCATTTTGTGTTTTAGGAAGATGAAAATTGAGGATTATTTATATTCCAATGAACTCCAATAGTCCTTCGAAGGAGATAAGCTTGTGGATATGGAAGAGACCAGGTAGGATGCATTAGATAAGAAGGATTTAAGCACAATCCAAATGTTCCTTTCTTGGAAAATGGTAATCTATACCATGGATTAGGAAATGGCGGTAGGTGTAATCAAAGAGCTTGACAACATGTAAAGAAAACCCTTGGGGATGAACAAGGTATTTTTATGGTTAAATTATTCAATCTTGAGATTTTTGATGATTTATCTATTATGGACAAAAGAAATGAGTTTAATGTGGTATTAAATCAATTGAGTTTGGTTGAGATCTTATTTAATGATTAGGTCAGAGCCTTGATTTTGTTGTTATCTCTACCAGAGAGTTGTAATACTACTACTGCTACTATCTTATAACATCCTAAATTTTACTACTAATTTTTTTTGATTTACAGCAAAAGCATATAATCAAAATATTTGGTGTTGCTACTGTAATTGATGTAAATATGGTTTATCATACCATCCTCACATTAATCATAAGGCCAAAAAATTTATAGTAAAATAAGGAAATTAGAAATAAGAGAAGCTTTATAAATACAAACATTAGTTTAGAGGTTAACTCCAAAATATAGTAACAAAATAAAATAAAGGGGATACCATGGATTGAAGAGTCCAAAAGTTATACGGGTAAAACATCATATGGATAACATGACTCTTTGCCTAAACACTTAGTACATATAAAATTCACTCCTCCCCTTAAAGACCTTTACTTATAACATCCTATCCTAAAATCCTTTAAAAAATATTTAAAATTATGTTGATATAAAATAAATTAGTTTTAGTTTTGAAATAGGTTTGAAATTATAATAAAAATATGAATTTCAAGCATATAAATAGACTTGTTTTCCTAACTAATTGACTGGTTTGCCTAATTGATTAACTGATTGGCCTAACGAATCAACTAGAACGCTAAGGAATTTACATTATTGTTCTCGATAAACAAATTGACTAGTTTCTTCAAACCCATCGACTTGTTGTGCTATTATTTCATATCCATTTTTGAGTTCAATTCAAATTTCTCTCTAATATTTATAAAAACTTCTAGTTAGAGTCTAATTATACTAATAAGCATGTTTTAGTTTTCTAAGATTATTTTCACATTATATAGATCATTAAATAATTTTAATTAGCCAAAATTTTCCCAAAAGGCACTTTTGGGGCAAGCCTCAACTTTTCTCTTCTCCATCACCTCTTGGTCTCTCTTCCAGTAGTTAGGCTTGAAATATTGACTTTGTGTACCATCTCCTAACTTACCAGTCCACTACCATGCTTATTCCCGACTGCACTCAACCTCCGCCACCGCATCAAGTCAACTCTCACTTTTTAGTTTCATACACTCAACCTCAATAGTCTTATATCCCTTTGTCCTATGAATGTTGACCCATCCTTTCCTATATACCTTTCATTTTTGATCCATTTTCATTCATCAATTACTGTTTTTGATCTTTTCTCCCTCATTGTGAAAAATTTTCCTGAGTGTTGAACATCCTTTCATTTTCCCTCTTCTCTTCTCTGCTAAAAAAAAATAGAGACTTGCTCTAGTTTTCTCCCTTCTTTTTGTGAGCATTGTGTTCCGTTATCTTCTTATAATATTGGTTTTAGTTTTCTCTTAATTTCCTTAAGAAAGGAAAATTTAAGGTTGAGAAAGGTTGATGCATATGCTAAATAACTTGGTACATGCTTAATGGAAGATGGTGGCTTATAGGATAAGTGATCACCGAAAGTTAAAATAGAGAAAGAGATGAGGAGTATGATAATATTTGATCTAAGGTAGCTAAATACCAAACAATCACAACTACCACTCAAGGATTTAACACTTGAGATAAAAGTTATGAGATTTTTCACTCAAAATAAAGTTTTCACTCAATTTTGTAGAAGGGGGCTTAGGGGAGCTCGAAAATTTGATATGTAATTCAAGGGGGTAGTGTGTTCCATTGTGTTGAGGCTACCCATATTTATAGTGGCAGCCGGGGTTATAAAAATTTCATTATACCCATCCCCTTTACCTACCTAGGTACATTCCAACCATTCTTTACTATCTAGTTATTTAATACAACCTAACAACTAGTTGGATGAGAACTAAAATGAGGTCACCCTATGTGTGATATTTTGACAGCCATACCACAGCATGGAGCCCCTTACATGTTGAAAAGTATGTAATAAATAAAAGTACAAGTCACTCAATCATTTCCTATACCTAATCAATCATCTCCCATGCTTTCTTTGCTGACTGATTTGACTTGGCTGACTTTCTTCACCTACTCCACCATCCACTTGTCCTCCTTTTTCTTTTATCTTTTTTTTTTCAATTTTCGAAATTAGCCTTGGTCTTGGACTGATTTGGCTTCTTAATGGCAAAATACTTGGAAATACTAATAAAATAGTTGGTTGGGCTTGGGTTGGATAAGCTACCATAATTTGTTGTGTTTGGGCTGAATGTGTCACCATGCAAGCATGGGCTGGTACTTCCACTTATTTCTCATATTCAGCTAATTAATTTCATCCAAATTAAGAGTATTTTATGATCGCCTAACTTAGAAAAATTAATTCGTGAAATATTATTATGAGATGCTCCTGCATCAAAGGTTGAGAAAGGTTAGAGATTTCAACTCTTCCTTGACACCCTATTTTTGAGAAAAAGGGTGGTATTTTGTCTTATTCTTTTTCTTCTTCTGATTTTTCTTTGATTTGAATGAATTTTTGAAAGATTATTTTTAATGGTTTTAACTTTGATTCTCTTAGGAATTGAGGTTTTGCTAGATATCCATCAAGTAGGAGTGCTATAGGAATTGCTTCAAGATAAGGCATTCTTATCTTTAGCATAAATGGGGTTCTATGGTTTATTGGGGTTCTATGTGTTTGATGTGTGTGAGATCATGATTGAATTTTTATTCTATGATCTGAGCATGTGGTATTATTCTTTTGAAGTTAGTATTTCTGAATTTCTCTAATTTTATGCATATGTTAGCCAAGTGAGCATGATTCGTTTGAGTATGTACATTACCATATATCTGTGTGATTCTATGTGTGGAGCATGTCTTTATATGTGTGTTTTGACATAGAAACATGCTAGGATTAATATGGTAAAGTGTGGTAAATTTTGGTGTGTGTATTGAAAATTTGGGCAGTGTTTTACCTATAGCTGCTGATTGATTGCTCGAACCTATCGATTAGTTATGTGAGTAGTTGAATGGTTTGGAGTTTTGGATTGGTTGGTCATAAGATTAGTCAATTTTTTGATAAAGCAATTTACCAGCTTCAATGAACAATCAATTGGTTGGTCAAACCAATCAATTTCCTTCTTTACAGACCAAAATGGTTTGGTCTCTGCTTAGATCCATCGATTGATTAGACCAAACCATTCGACTAGCTTCGATGAACAGTCGATCGGTTCGTCAAACCCATCAATTACTTTCCTTATAGACCAAAATGGTTGGGTCTTTGCTTAGACCCATTGACCAGTTAAACTAAACCAGTCGACTAGTTACCATGAATAGTCTATCGATGAGGTGAACCATTCGATTAGTTCTCTAGAGTTGTTTTGGTTTAGGTCTGGTATGACCAGACAAATCAATTGTTCCCAGGGATCGATTAACTAGTTTAGCTGGAAGTCGACTAATTTTTTTTGTAAATTATTGTGTTTCTCTTAGGCCTTTGTGTTGATAACTTCATGTATTTACAATATTTAAATTGTGATTTCAACTACAATTGTCCTTTTTTTTGATAAATGGAATACAAACAAGGGAAAATGAGAAAGGGTACAAAAATAGGAAAACCCCCTACAATTCAAAAGAGGGCCTGCACATTGTGCACTAGCTCATCTACACTATAGTCAAAAACGTCGTGACCATTCTTTAGCCAAAACCCTATCCGCATTTTGACAAGATGGGAAATCCACCGAACACAGCCTTGTTGATTCTTGAAAATAGACTTGTTTCTGAACTCCCAAATGGTATCCATTATTGCAAAAAACGCTGCATTCCATATTTTCATCCTTAAACCCCTACTTCTGCCATGGAGCCAAGCAAGGGCATTCTCGATGGTTGATCTCGGCATTACCCAGTTGCAACCCATCCAATCACATATAACATATCAGATGTAACACCCCCAAAATTTACTACTAAAAAATTTCATTTTATTAGATTAATTAGCAGAAGCAGAATAACAAAACTATGAATTATGGGGATATTACCTCCACACTTAATACTAGACCAGTTTACTCCTACCGTTCCAGTACCAAGTGCTAAGGCTAAAAGAGTAAAATATAATTTATGAGAAACTCAAAAATGTTTAAATCAAAGTAGCGTAGTAATCCATTTAGAAAAATAAAATCCACTAGTGGTAGTTACAAAATAACAAATACATTGAAACAAGAATTTAAAAGAGAAAGATGACAACCCTAGGATTTTTTGAATAGTTCCTTACGCTCTTTTCTGGGAGTCCACTTGAATAGCACATGAAAATGACCTATAAGAGACACTACCCATTGAATAGGCAGGGGCCCCATGAATGAAACCCTTCAGTACTATGGTACTAAGTAACCATTTAAAATACATTTAATAGCATGACTGTAATGCAACACATGATACAATGCTACTTACACATAATAAAAGGTGCATACATAATATTCACTTTTATACATTCACATATTTAACAAGTCAATCAGATATTAATAGGTCATAATGAACAATCTATACTTTTAGGCCTTAAGCTATTAGTCCATCATTAATCAATCATCTTGGATTATAAATATCCATATGAGTGCGGGAACCCTACTATTATAGCCGGTGGACATGAATACATACAGGAAAAAACGCTCCTAACCACTATTATTCGCTAGTGAACCGTTCATGTAAGGAAAAATGCTCCTGACCACTATTATTTGCTGGTGGATCGGTCTGGCCCTTGCTCACATGGTATTCTACTATAAGTAATTAGTATTTTCCATGATTTATTCACAACCAAATCAAATTTATTGAGCTTAGGACTCCCACTATTATAGCCGGTGGATCGGAATAAAAATATACATATCCAGGGCAATACGCACCTCGACCACTATTATATTTGATGGATCGGTACTCATAAACATCATCTAGGGAAAAAATCTCCTGGACCACTATTATATTTGGTGGATCAGTACTCATAATATAATTCAACCGGGGCCCGGCTCATTAGTCTTTCACTTTCATGCTTAGTTTTTTTTCTCTTTGTTAATCATCACAACAATCCATTTATTTTCCTTGATAGGGAGATCAAGATCTCGGGACACAAAGGTACACCGGTCGCACTGGTGCATAAGAGCTACTCAGTACCCTTCAACTATCAACCCAAGTACGCAAAAGGTACCCTGATTGTACTGGTGCATAAAGCTAACTCGGTACCCTACTGACAAGGACACCTAATCCATAAGTATGCATACCCCACAAATAGGTCCGTAGAGCTAGATATAGTAAGATATAGGGCTTGGCTGAGGCACAAAGGCACACCAATAAATACCAAAATAACCGTGGGTTAAACCATGTCTTTAGGGTAGCGACCCCTAAAGAGCCACAATTTCCAATCTCGAGGTCTGTCATTTTAAGTATTAGCGTCTTAATTAAGGTGATCATGAAAAGCACAACAATCAGATACTTATTCACTTTTAATTATTCAGATATCATTAGATATTTCTTATTCAAATGTTTATCCAAGGTAACACAGAGGAATCATAAAGGCTATAATAATCTCATCCAATTATGATTTAGGATTCGTTCTCGTGATACTTACTAATTGTCAAAAACTCTTATCTTGCTATTCAGTGTTACTTGAGTCATATTACGAAATTCCACTATCACAACGACAAGTTAAATACAAATTACTCATTTACCCCTTACTTATATATTGCTAAGTGATCCTTTCCTTACTTGACAAATTACCATATTATCCTCCTTGTTGCATAATTACCAAATTACCCCTTGCTCGATTTAGGTTACTAAGTTATCTCCCATACTTATTAGGTCACCAAATATCCTTCTTAATTGTTACACTTACCATATTTTCCATTTAGCTGGTTAGATTACCAATTTGCCCTTCTCCTTTATTATAATTAATAAATTACCCTTTAGCTCATGTTTGGAGCTACTTATCAAAATTAATTATCCAAAATAATTACTTATTATAGAATTTTTTAGGCTAAAAAATTTCTAAAATAAGTAGTTATCTATGATAACTACTTTTTATTAGTAACTCCAAACAAGTTATTAGTTGGTCAAATTACCAAATTACCCTTCTTCATTATCAAAATTACCAAATTACCCTTTAGTTGGTTAAACTACCAAATTGCCCTTCTCCATTATCAAATTACCAAATTACCCTTTAGTTGGTTAAATTACCAAATTGCCTTTCTATATTATCATAATTACCAAACTACCCTTCTCCATTATTAAAATTACCAAATTACCCTTTCGTTGGTTAAATTACTAAATTACCCTTCTATATTATCATAATTACCAAATTACCCTTCTATATTATCATAATTACCATTTTACCCTCCTCCCTTAGTATAATTATCATTTTATCATTCTACATTATTATAAGTACCATTTTACCCGTTGCCATTATTATAATTATCATTTCCCCTCTTCACTTACAAATTACCATTTTATCCTTCTACTAATAAAATTTCCATTTTTCCCTTCACTTCCATCATCACCATAATACCCTTAATTTTTCAAAATTACCATAATACCCTTTTACTTATAAAATTACCATTTTATCCCTTACTTCCAAAATTACCATTTTACCCTCTTCACTTACAAATTACCATTTTTCTCCTTGTTACACCACTTATATTAAATGATCATCACTGCATGAAATATTATTATTAATACCCCATTCTCATTATCGAACTCACAACTATTATATTTAATATAATACTCATTACCACCCATACATATTAGGACAAATTCTTGCACAAGACATATTACTAAAATACCCCTAGGGCTCACAATAATATTAACCATGCATTAATGGTCACAATAACCTAATATAATATGGATAAGTACTTAGCATATTTTTGAATAGCAATTCTACTTCCTTAAGCATTTCTTCTACACTTGGCATATACACCAGCATGCTTTCCATTTTATCAATCAACACAAGAAACTACATTTATTATATTAAACAACATATATCAAGCATAATAACATATTAAAAGCTTAATGTGCTAACATACATTTATCCATGCGTTTAAATGGGGTTTAACGATTACCTTAATTCTCACAAAAACGAACCTTACCAGTATTTTGGTTAAAGATTCAAGCTTTGATTAGTAAAACCAATACCTAATAATAATATAAATGCTTATTATATTAGAAATAAGAAAACCAAAAGCATTAGACTTTATAACACTTAATTAATGAAATACTTAACTTAAAATATTATTATACCTTAAAATCATTAACCAAATAAACCAAAAAATGCAGCAACTCATGCTGCTCATGCAGCATGAACTACATGCAAAGAAATGAGGGAGAGGGTTAAAAATGGCATTAAAAAGGGGAAGGAGAGCCAATTTTGGGTTAGGATTTTGGGGCTAGGAAATAGGTCAGGCAGGGGAGGATTTAAGGTAAGGGAAGGATGCAGGAGTGAAGAAGGGGTGTAGGTGGTGGTCGGGGATAGGTATACAGCGGCTAAGGGTGGTGTCGGAGGCGGCAACAAGGCTGTGAAGGTGGCTGCCGAGGTAGATGGGGCTGAGAAGGAAGGAAAAGGGAGGGACAAAATGAAGGCTTGCAAGTGGTTGTTTCAACCAAAGGAGGTTTTGGGTGGTAGGAGAGGTTGCAAGGATCGATTTGGTGGCTCAGGCGGCAGTAGAGGTGGTGGAACGGCGGTGGAAGGATGAGGTGTAGGGTGGATGCCGAGAAGGAAGAAAAAGAAGAGAAAAAGAAGAGGGAAGGAAGAAGGGGGCTGCAGGGTGGCTCGAGGGGTGGTGTGGTGGTTCATGGGTGAGGTAGAGGGTAGCGGAGGTGGTGTAGGTGGCTAGTGAGGCGGTGGAAGTGAAAGAATATGGTGGAGGAGTAAAAATAGGGAGGGAGATGGGAGGAGAAGAAAGGAAGATAAAGAAGGTTGGGGGAGGGGAAGGAAGGCTCAAAAATGGCAAGACGAAGCAGGGAGGGAAGAAGAAAAAGAAGAAGGAGAGAAAAGGAGGGGATAGGGGGCTCGGTAGGGTGGCAGCAGGGTGGTAGGAGTATGGGAGTGGCAGGGGAGGGAAGGGGGAGGCAGGGCATGGGCAAGGAGAGAGAGAGGTGGTGGGGCCAAGATGGGGTAGGAAAAACAGCAAGAGAGAGAGAGAGATAGGGAGAGCAGTAGGGGAGGAGGGTTATATGTAGGACGGCTGAGGATGGCAGAGGTGGTCAGGTATGGCGCTGGGGGAAAGGAAGAAGAAGAAAGAAAGAAGGGGAGGGGTGCTGCGTGCAGGCCGGGAAAAGGGGAAGAGGGGAGTGGGCCAACCCAGTCGGTGGAGAAAGGAAAGAAAAAAAAGAAGGGAGGATTGGTCGGGTGACACATGCGGAAGAAGGAGAGGGAGGAGAAGAAGTGGGCCTGCGGCCCAGGCGCGAAGGGGGAGATAGGCTAGGGTGCTAGCAGCCCAAGGGAAGGAAAAAAGAAAAAGAAAGAAAGGAGGAAAAAGGAGAAAAAGGAGAAAGAAAGGAAAAAGGGAGAAAAGGAAAAGGAAAAATGGGAAAATAAAATAATTTAATTTATGAAATAATAAAATGTAATATTTTTGCTAATAAATTTATTTAATAATTTAATTTAATATAATCAAATATATGAGTTTTAAAATAATAATTTTAGTAAAATATTAGTTTGAAAATTTATTTAAATAAAAAGAGTATGATAAAATAACAAAATATTTATTTAATTTATTAAATATTTACATCAAATTTTATATACTCAAAAATCTATAAAATAATTAAATTAAATAAATTTAAAAGCTAAGTTATCCCAAATAAAAGTTATTAAATTATAAACTTTTAAAATTTTGGGGGATTACACCAGATCATGCCCATCTTTAAACAATGAAGGAACACTTGATCAACTGACAATTGCTTGATCCTACAGAAGGGGCATCATGAATCCCTTACATCAAGAAGGTGGATCCTAACTAACCTATCTTTGGTGTTAAGCCTTTGTTGGATGGCAAATCACGTAATAAGTTTAATCCTCAGGGGTGCAATTCTAATCTAAATTCTATTATACTCTTTTATTCCACCTCCATCCCCATTAATCAATTGATAAGAGACTTCATAGAAAGATTTGGCTGAAAAAAATCCCCCTATTTTCAATTTCCCAAGTAATCAAATCGCTCCTATCTCTTCTTGGGAAAAAAAATTAGAGATCATTCTACCCATTTGATCCACTAACTCCTCCTCCTAGTTAAAGAGCCTTTTGCACCACCTCAGATTCCATTGCCAAATAGCACCATCCCAAAAACCCATATCCATAATTTTGTCTCCTTGCTGATTGGAAACCATGAACAACCTAGGAAATAAGCTCTTTAGAGTCCTTTGTCCCAACCACTGATCATACCAAAACATAACTTTTCTTTCATCACCCAGTATAATCCTTATACCTAATAATTAAACCTAGTTCTTCTTTCCCTGATCAACAATGTCAATCCACAGAGTCATGCCTTTATTTTGATTCGAAATCTCGAGCCTTCCAAAATTATGACCAATGTAGATATATGAGATGACCCAATGCTAATGAGTCCCCGTAGTTGAATAGAATCTCTACCACCATTTGAACAAAAGTGCATTATTCCTCATGATAATATCCCCCACTCCCAAACCTCTCAAGCTTCTAGGTTTTTGGATAACACTTCAGCTCACCAATGGTAACTTCCTCTTACTCCCACTACCAAGCCATAGAAAATTCCTTCAGATGATAATAATTTCCTTTGCCACTCCTTTTGGCATTTTAAAAGGACTCATATAATACATCAGCGTACTATTTAGAACATTCATGATCAAAACAAGTCTCCCTACTCTCGACAACGTCTTAGCCTTCCACCCTGCCAACGTTTGCCTAATCTTATCCACCACAGGTTTCCAGATCTTTTTTACTCAAATTTGCCCCCAAAGGGAGACCAAGGTACCGAATGGGCAAGGACTTGATCTTACAATTCATGATAGATGTAGCCTCCTCTCTAATACGAGCCTTTGCCCCTAACCCAATGTGTTTAGACTTCAAGAAATTAATGCTCATCCCTGACATGAGGTAGAAGCATTCCAGTAGTCTCCTCCAATTCTTGACATTTTCTAGAGTAGCTTCACAAAAAAATCATAGTGTCATCAACAAATTGAAGATTAGTAACCACAACCCTATCTCACCCCACTCTAACCCCCTAGATCAAACCTTTGGTACTACCTCTCTAGATAAGCTGGTTAAAAGCTTCAATGGCCAAAACAAAGAGAAAAGGAGACATAGGATGTCCCTGTATAAGGCCCCTATTCATCTTGAAGGGTGTTCAACCCATTCACCACAACCAAAATGCTGGCTGTAGAAAGACACTCCTTTATCCATCCTCTCTAGACCTTACCAAAGCTCTTAATCCCCAAAATGTTATCCACAAAATCCCATCTTATGTTGTCGTAGGCCTTCTGGAAATCAAGCTTCAACATCAAGCCTTTCAATCCCTTCTTCTTCCTAAACTAATGAACAATCTCATTGGCAACTAAAGCACCATCCATAATACTTCTATCTTCACTAAAGGCTGATTGAGATCAACTAACCTAAAAATCAACAGCATGCTTCAACATGTTAGCTAGAATATTTGACATAACCTTATAGATATACCCTATCAAACCAATTGGCCTGAACTGCTTGACCTCCATTGGACCATCCATTTTGGAAATGAGGGTGATAATCATGGTATTAAGTTCATGAGGAAGGCGACTAGTCCTGAAAAAATCTAGAACAACATCCGTGAACTCGACCCCAAAGGTGACCCACATCTTTTGAATACACTCCATATGATAGCCATCATACCCTAGCACCTTAAGAGGCTAACAAGACCACACTACTTTCTCAACCTCCTCTCTTTGAGGTATGGAATCCAGCATCCTACTTCGATGATTCATAAGCCCGTGTAACCATTTAGCTAATAAACTGATACTCAGCATATCAAGATCCTTATACAAATCCTTGAAATAGGGAATGATAACCTCCTTTATTCTCACTAGATTGGTGATCACTTGGTTATTTTCTAGAAGCTTGCTGATAGAAGCACTCTTTTTCTCACATAAGCAACAATGTGGAAAAACTTCATATTCCTATCTCTTTCCTTGAAACCCTTGACTCTAGAATTTTGTAACCAATAAGATTCTTTCCTATTGTGCCATTTCCATAATTGGATCTAGAGGGCTACTCTCCTATCCATGCTTTCCTCACAAAAAGACCTATCTTCACCAGCAACATCCACCCTCTCTAGGTCCTACTACAATGATATGATCTTCCAATCAATGTCTCCAAATACCTGTTTATTCCACTCCCTATCAGGCCCTTGAGATTCTTGAGCTTAACGTGACATGAGGTCCCCTCCACACTTGTCCAACTTTCCTTGACGAACTTACAAAAATTAGGGGTTAGAAAACTACATATCCCACAATCTAAAAGGTTTTGGGCCCTCTTCTAACTTTTTAAAACTGAGGAAAATTGAGGTGTGATCAGACAAAGATCTCCTAAGGCTTGACCAAGACAAGGACAAAAAGAAAGAAAACTAGGAAGGATCCAGTGGGAACCGACCAAGAATACTGGCCGACCCAGCCCTACTCTATGTGAACTTCACGTTAACAGGGACCATGTCAATTAGGCCCAATCTATCAATCCACTCATTAAAAAAAAACTGCTGCTACTCTCAGCCAAACCCCTTTACCTTTTACTAGGTTGCCTGAATTCATTAAAATCTCCCATAACAATCAGAGGGATGGAACACTAATGACTAACCACATATAATTCCTTCAAGAGGCCCCTTCTTTCTCCTAGTTTAGGAAAATAGTAAACCTAGAGAATGGCACACTCTCAAGAGATGGAAGAAAAAACACCTTCAATCAAGATCCACTGATTATCAATTTTAGAATTTTTTATCTTCAAATACTAGACATTCCACCCAATGATCAATCCACCTCTTTGACCCTGCGCTCGGGAGTTTCTCTATTCAACTGACCATTCCACTAAACTCTATCTAGGCCTCTGATAAGGAATGATGCTTATTTTTGACCAGCCTAAGAATCCAACGCTTCTCTTTAGCTATAACCGACTAAATACTAGATAATAATCCATAGAACCAATCCCCCCTGAAATTCTAGCTAATAATAGACATACCAGAGAACTCAAAGTCAAAAGACCCCCTCTAGAAAGAAAAACCCTTAATGACACCTTTTCCTACTCAATCTTTGGCTCCTTCTTACCTTGGATAACTTTTCCACGCAAAAACCCTCCTCTTTTGATGACAACCCTAACTCACACCCCAATTTCCATGCTTCCTTAGCTCCCTCAATGTCACTTACCTCTACTCGATTTTCCACATCTAGTAATCCTTTGGTCTCTCATGCTTTCTTCTCCCAAAAAGGCCAAAGAAAAGATATCAAGCCCAGCGGGGGGCCTTCCTCACACATCTCAACACCCCCTTCTTTCAATGCTTCAACCGATCATCCAAGACGGGCATGCCCTTCCCTACCCTCACCTCCCAAGTTACAAGAATGACCCTGGTTCAACAACAAACTCAATAATCGGTCTTCCCCCTCCAAATCGTGTGATACACAAACTATTTTTTTCCTATAGAGTCACAAAAACTCTCCTCAATTGCACCCTTCTCCATGCTGCACAACCTAGGAATCAGCGAGGTAAGATCCAACATAAACCCAGCCGATTTCTTTTCTCCATCCTCCCGATCCCTTGGGAACCCCAAATCCTTTAGTAGCCTATCCTCTCCCCATGAATCATGACTCAAAGCCCCAACTGTAACACTCCCAAAATTTACTACTGAAAAATTTCATTTTAAATGAAAGAATTAACGAAAGTGAAATAACAAAACTGTGAATTATGGGGATATTACCGCCACACTCAATACCAGACCGGTTCACTCCTACTGTTCCAGTACCTAGTGCTAAGGCTAAAATGGATTATCATCAAACAAGAGCTAATACTCAAAACGAGAATTCATAAGGAAGTTAAATCATTCACAATATAAAATTCAGAGTACGCGTAAAAAGGTTTACAAGCCAAAAGGGTACATAAACAAAGTTCTCAAGGAACATAAAGTATCGTACGATAGAATAGAGCTAAAATAAAATGATACAGGGTAAAAAAATGAAAAGGAGAGTCTGGTCATGTCACTCTCTGTCCCCAGGCCAAGTCTAGGCTCAACTCTCAGCCCTCCCCGATGCCTCGTAAGAGTCATAGGCATCGAAGATATTATCTCCTACCTGCACAAACGCAGGTGGGTCCTCTACTCGTGGGAATGAGCAACACCCATGAAACGTTTGGTTAGTACGATATATACTGAGTAAGGGAACTATGTAGCTAAGACCAAACATATAAAACATACAACATAACATACATGGCATAATCACATAAGCAACATGTAGTAATACAGATAATGAAGGCTGGCTATGTAACACCCCAAAATTCATTATTTTTTTTAAAGCGGAAGTAATAGAACTCTTAAATTCAAACCAGTGAATTATGGGGATGTTACCGCCACACTTAGTACCAAACCAGTTCTCTCCGACTGTTTCAGTACTAAGTGCTAAGGCTAAGGAAAAGATTGACAATCAATTACAAATCAAAACAACTAAACTCCAAACAAGCATTAAACTCAAACCAACAGTTCATAAAAGAACTCAAAAGATCATTCATTAAAAATCAGAGTACACGTAAAGAATCATGAATTAATAATAAGATAGAAATCAGAGTACGAAAATCAAAATTCCTCGAAAGGAATGATAGCTACAAACATTAATACTTAATTTCGAAAAATCCAAAACAAAATGAATAACTAGAAGCAATAGAAGTCACATAAGGATTGAAATATGGCCACAACTCTCTCGAACTTGAGCCAAACATACTCAACACACAGCCCCGACTAATGTCTCGCCCACCTGCACAAGGTCAGAAGGGCATACTACTCGTGAGAATGAGCAGCACCCATGAAAAGGGTGATCAGTACGCTACGTACTGAGTAAGGTAACCGAGCACTAATGCCAACACATAATAGCACATAATCCATGCATAAGAATAAAAGATCATAATCATGTTAACATAAATGCATATAACCATACAGGTAAAAGTACAAAGGCCCAATTATAGTGCGAATTATTTACTGAATTTATCTTTGATTAGGAATCATTTTATACCATACTTTTTATCAAATCCATACGAGTACGGGAACTCCACTATTTTTCCGGTGGATCGGTCACCAGGGCACTCTGGCTCTTGGCCACTATTATAGCCGGTGGATCGGTCACTTAGGGTACATACCCTACCACTATTATATGCCCGTGGATCGGTCTGGCCCCTTCTTGCACGGTGTTCCACTGTAAGTAGTTAGTATCTTCCCACTTATTAACAACATGTATAGTTTGGTTTGTTGAGCTCGGGATCCCCCACTATTTTAGCCGGTGGATCGGTCACTAGGGTAACATACCCTACCACTATTAAGCCGGTGGATCGATCTCCAGGTTACTGCTGTACCTGGCCACTATTATGCCGGTGGATCGGTCTGGGCTCGGCTCAACATCTTCCACTTTACGTGATTAATGTATTAAGTATATTATTCGGACAATTTAACCCTAGACATGCATGAACCACTCCTTTAACACATATCCTCCAAATCCACTCCACATCTCACTCTAGGGTTTTATCCCGAAACCCTAATTTAGACCTCAGTGGCCAATCTTATGCCACCTCACACAACCCAAATCATTTTAACACCCCACATACCTCAACTCATATATACCATCCTCATAATTACACTTTAATTACCAAGTACACATGATACAACAAAAACCCTAAGCAGCCACACCAAACCCTAATCAACCACAACAACCCATAGTTAATCGCTCCAAATCCTATCTAACCATAACAACCATAATTAGCCATTCCAAACCTTAGTTAATTACAACAACCCATAGTTAGTCACTCCAACCCTAGTTAATCACAACAACCCATAGTTAGTCACTCTAACCCTAATTCAGTCTCCTCTGTACCCTTATAATGTCCTACATAATATTTTTCCTCCCAAGTGTTCAAACACCCAAATAACACTTACATTAACTTCCTTACATCCCAAATCAACTTTCCACACGTAAATTTCATGCCCATGCAGACATTAACCTCCCCATGCACACCTTCGAACTTTTTCACGCAAACCCTAAAATCCCACATGAAACCCTAAATTCAGCCATGCAACCCTAGATACTTCCATACAATTAAAACCCTAGATTCCTCCATACAAAACCTCAAATTAAATCCATACACAACTAAAGATTCATCCTTATCAAACCCTAAATTAGATTCTCCCATACAACATCGTAACTTAGATTATCCCATATAAAACCATAAATTAGTTTCTCCCACATAAAATCATAAATTATAATCTCCCAAGCAAAACCATAAATTGGATCCCCCCAAATAAATCATAAATTAGATTCTCCCAATCAAATCATAAATTAAATTCTCCCAAATAACATCATAAATTAAATTCTCCCAAACAAACCATAAATTCGATTCTCCCATATAACCTCATAAATTAGATTCTCCTAAATAAAACCATATATTATATTCTCCGCAGAAAACCATAAATTATATTCTCCACATAAAACCATACATTAGATTATTCCTTATAAAACCATAAAATTAGGTCAACTCACTTCCCTTAGTCAACTTCTTTCCCCATCCTCCTTTTTCATCCTTTCTCCCACACAAACCACATCGACATCCTCTCATGCATGTCTTACAGGGTCACAACACATTTTGTCACATACACATAGTACACATGCCATACAAAAATATAATTCAATTCCATGTCATACCACATAAAAAATAATTAATAATGACAAACATATAATACATAGCATACAAAGCACATAATGCATATAAGCACACAATGGCCTTAGTAACACCCTTACCTAAACCGACACCGGTCTTGGAGCACGCTCCTACGCCTCCTTAAGGCTTTGACCAAATAGCAACATACTAATAAAAATAACATTAATAAAATTCTAACTTTGCTAAAGATATAGAAATAATAGAAATATTATAAAAGTTGATAATATAGGGTTACTTTACCCTAATAATAATAATGATACTAAAATAATATCAATAAGAATATAAATAATAATAATAATAATAATAATAATAATAATAATAATAACAATAAAAAGGACATTATTCAAAAATAAGGTGAAATAAATGCTTCGACCCCTTTTCCAAGATAATAATAATAATATTATTATTAAAATAAATAATCAAATTTAGTAGTAATAATAATAATAATAACAACAAATTTAGTAGTAGTAGTAGTAGTAAAAATAACATATATATACTTATAATATAAAAGGAAATAGTGCTAAAAATGATAATATATTAGTAATAATGTTAAAAATGCTAATAATAGTAATAAAAGGCAAACGTTGCGAGGCTTAATTAAAATTTTAGGTTTCTATGCCTCCTGAAATAATTACACCATTAAATAATTAATTACACTAATAATAATAATATTAATTATATTATTAATAATAATAGTAAACATGTACTAATTCTATTAAATAACTAAAATTCGAGAATAATAGTTTTTCTAACTCAAGAATACTCCCAAACCTGTAAAGAAGATTTAACCATTAGATTACAATTGATAACAATAATAATGATAATTATAATAATAATAATAATAATAATTAGAATCGAATTAACATTAAAAATTAGGATAAAAGCATAATAACTATCAATAAATCGAAAGTAAGTGTTTAAAAGGTCTAGGATTTCACTTTGAGTTGGAGGGTATAGATGGAACCGACGGTGGTTCCTGGAGGTGGCCAGAAAATGGATCTAAGAGAGGTAAAGATGAAGAAAAAGAGGGAAGAGGAAAGGAGAAAAATAAAATAAGCTTATGGTTCGGTGGAGGAGACTTAGTAGGAGATATTGAGTGGTTTAGAAGGTGGTAAAAGCGGCGGATGCGGTGGTGGATGGTGGTTTAAGGTTTCGGGGTAAAAATTCTGCCGAGATGAGCAGCAAAATTTGCATGGTTATGGCAGCTCATTCAAGAATAATCGAAGGATTTGAAGGGTTTAGTTAGCTAGAGGGAATTTCAAGGAAGAAATTGGGATGCGCAGGTGGTGTTGAAGTTGGCTATCGGCGGCGAAATACGCGTCTGAAGTGACGGTGGCGGGTGGTTCTTACTTAGGGTTTCGAGAGTTAAGAAGTTTCAAAATCATCCACGACTGGGCTATTAATAGAGTTTAGATGGGTTATTAGGGTTTTGGAGGTCGGAAGGATGGGTTTGGGTGGCCGGCGTCAGAAATCGGTCGGCGATTGCTTGGGTTGGGTCGAAGGTTCGTGAAGCCAGAGAGAGAGAATGAGTGAGAGTTAAGGATAATTGATTATTCCAAGCTAATGTGCGAGTCGAGAGGAAGAAAAATAGGGGTGAATCGGCCGATCAGAGTCCTCGTAGCCGGTGTCGCCATTTTCGGGGGTGGGAGTTGCAGTAGTGTCGACGGAGGAGAGGGGAGGAAGAAGGAAGGAGGAGGGGGCTGGTCCGGTTCGCGGGGAAGAAAGAAAGAAAAAGGGATGGAGACCGGGCGGTCGGCGCGGGTCGAAGGATAGTTAAACGCAACGCGGCATTTTCGTGAGGAACGACAAAGAACGCGGCGCAGCGAGGGTGGTAAAGGACGCCGATCACGAGGGTTAACTCATTAAATAAAACGACGTGGTTTGGTGAAATTAGGCATAAAACGTGGTGTGGAGGAGTCAGGAGAAGGGGTCGCGCGGGCTGGGCCAAAGGAAGAAGAAGAGGACTAGGCCGCAGGCATGCCCAGTCGGGGGAAAAGGGAAGGAAAAAGAAAAAGAAGAAAAGGAAGAAAAGGAAAGAAAAAAAAGAAGAAGAAAGGGAAAAAGAAGAAGGGAAAAAGGAAAAATAATAATATTGGGTATTTTAATTAATTACAATATTTCTATATTTAAAAATAACAATATTTGAATAACATAATACTTAAATTCTATTTTAGTCTAAATTAGGATTTTTAAAAGATGTTCCATAAATTCCTTTTTACTTAGCAAGACACCCTAATTTTCTCCAATCAAATTATTTATAAAATTATTATTAATTTAAAACTATTTTCTCATTCTTATTTTAAATAACATAATTTATTTAATTAATTTCTAAAAATAAAATCTTCAATTATCTAAAATACCAAAATTTCTCTAGTAAAAATACTTACAAATTTCTTCTAAATTTTTCCTAACACATTCCTTTTTATTTTAATAGAATTAATTTATTTAAATAATTTTTCTAATAAAATATCATTTAAATATAATTTATTCTTTATATCTCTGGTAAATATAGTCGATTCACATCATAGTCTTTATCAATTCATGTGAGTGCGGAAACCTCACTATTATAGCCGGTGGACCGTTCATGCAGGGCAAAACGCGTCTGGCCACTATTATAACTGGTGGACCGGTCATGCAGGGCAAAATGCTCCTGGCCACTATTATTCGCTGGTGGACCGATCTGGCCCCAACTCACATGATGTTTCACTGTAATTACTTCATATATTTCCCATGTCTTATCATCATTATGTTTGGTTTGTTGAGCATAGAAACTCCCACTATTATAGCCGGTGGAACAGTCATGCAGGGCAAAGCGCGCCTGGCTACGATTATTTGCCGGTGGACCGGTCTGGGCCCGACTCAACAATATTTCTCTTTAAATGATTAGTATTTTATTCGTGTCTTATTCGGTAAGAAATTGATCCTTGACATGCATGTCACCAACCGTCTCTTTCTATCCTCTCGAGAGGGCCCGTCCCATATCTTGGGACTCTTGCGCCCCTTATCACACCCCGATATCCATTCCCCTTTACACTTACACATAGTGAAGACCAACTCCTAAGGGTGCGGGTTAAGGCCCAACACCTCGTGACATCAAACTCCACCCACTATCACCCTCTAGGGTTTCCCTTGAAACCCTAATTGGACCTATGTGGCCCAACTTCCTCTTACTTTACTACCATTAATTCATTAATCGCCCAACACCTCATCTCATTTAGATTCAACTACAAATCATATCACTTTACTCATTGATTTCGCAGGTGATCGAAAAACCCTAGCTGGCCACTCCAAACCCTAGCACATTTCTTCCCCCACAAGTAATCTCTCTACTTTTCACCTAACATTACTTACTTCCCATGACACCCATACTCATTCCTTATATATTAAATTTCCACTCTTAACCCATTACTCCACTCTTCCTTAATTGTTCTTACTTCCACACTTTCCCCCATATTAGGGTTTTCTCCCAAACCCTAATCGAGTCCCCTATACACCCTTACACCAACCTACGTACTATTTTTCATCCAAAGTTTTCAATCACTCCACAACTCTCCTCTTACCTTGCTTACACCTTAAAATAACTTTTCTCACGTAAATATCATTTTCGTGCAAAATCCATCCACCCCATGAAAACCCTATAAATTTCCCATGCAAAGTTCACATCCCTTATTTATTTTAATCATAATCTCCTTTTAATTTTCCCTCATGGATCATGAGATAATTAGGGTAATCTCATGTCCCCCTAGTCAACTCACTTTACACTTTCTCCTTCTTTTTTTATCCTTTCACATTCATGCCCCCACATCATATTATTTACATCTTAGCATGCATGTCCTAGAGGGTCACGTCATAAAATATCATAAACACAACAGACAATCATTATACACATGTCATAAGGAATTCATATAAGCATAACTCAACTCCAAGCTGCGCTAGAAGTAATTAGTCATTAAAAACATAAAGTATACAACATGGCATAACACATGGCACACGAGGCACATAACACACACATAATTGTTCTTATCCACATCCTTACCTAATACGACACCGGTCTTAGAGCACGTTCCTATGCCTCATTAGGGTTTTGACTTTATTCGCCTATAAGAGGAAAAACTATGGATTAACTTTCCTCTAACCAAAATTACTATTCTTCCTACCTTACCCTTATCACGACTTACTATTTGGGTTAAAAATAATAATATTACCTTTATAAGTAAAAGTAGGGTTATTATTCCTAAGGTAGCTAATCATTCTACTACTAATAAAAAATAGGTCTTAATAGCTACAATAATTTAAAGTAATTATAATAATATTTATATTATTAATGGTAATAGTTTCAATGTTACTAATAATGATAATAGTAGTAGTGATAGTAAGGTTAGTGATATATGAAATATTAATAATAGTGAAAAGGTAATAAAATAATAATAATAATAATAATAATAATAATAATATTATTATTATTATTATTATTATTATTATTATTACTAGTAATAATAACAATAATGATGTTAAAATAATAATACTAAAGTTATAGGCCATTAATGAAAATAATAATAGTTATAAATATTCCGAAGTTAGGTTAAATAATAATAATGATGATGATGATGTAATAATAATAATAATAATAATAATAATAATAATAATAATAATAATAATAATAATAATAATAACTAGCATTTGTACAAAGAGGGTTTAGGGGTTGGGGAGTTTAGAGGACCACTTAGGGATGGTGGTGGAGGGAGGAGAAAGGAAGAGGGAAAGGACGTGCGGTAGAGCAGCAAAGGACGCCGTACAGTACGAAGTGCACGAAAACCGAGGCAAACCGACGCACGACATCACAGCGCCATCAGCCGCCGGCCAGAAAAAGAAAAAGAAAAATAATTTGGCATGGAAATTCAAGACCGAGAAGGAAGAAAAATAAGAGGAAATTTATACCGGTAGAATTTATTTCAGATAAAATTAATTTTTATCTGAATAATTCTTAATCTTTTATCCAAAATTAATTCCGGTTATTTCTTTCTCTTATTTTTAATTTATATTTTAGATATATATTTCTGTGTAATTAATTCTTTAATTATGACTGGATGATTATTTATTGTTAGGGAATAATTTGAAACCCTAGACTATGGTTTGACTTATAATTTTATTTTCTTTGTTTCGTGAGAATTTTTCTTGACTCTATATTAATTGCTATCGTTTATATGTATAATTCTATCAAGTATAGTTTATTTGGTGCATGCCTTGTTCTGGTACCTCATAAGTGACAGTATGTAGGATTAATTGCTTGCTAGGTGGCCATCTAAATATACTAGAATTTATATGTATAAATTGCAGCTAGGTTAGATAACAATTCAACTAATCGTTTTATGATTCTAACCGAAGTGGTAAAACGTTTCGATACGTGTGGGTCAAGGAAAGGAAATACAACTAGACATGCTTTTTGTACTAGTTTGGGTACTTAGATTGACAGCCTTCCACTTACACTTAATGCATTAAATCTAGTTAAATATAGGAGCCGTTTGTTGCTGCTATACTGCTAGTATTTAATAGGGTTTGGGTACTTAGATTGACAGCCTTCCACTTACACTTAATGCATTAAATCTAGTTAAATATAGGAGCCGTTTGTTGCTGCTATACTGCTAGTATTTAATAGGGTTAATATTGGCGCTTTGTCGTATTAATTAATTAAGGGAAGTAATATAAGGTGTATAGACCTGCTTTTGGTGTGCAACTTGATCGATCTCTTTCTTATGATAAAAGGATGACTTAGAAATAAATATTATATTACGACCTAATCTAGTGGTGGATTTTTATTTTCCTAACATATTTCTCATATCTGTGGTTCCCATTAATTCCCATCGTTTCCCATTATTTTCATTATTAGTTTATTTTATTATTTTATTATTATTTTGACAACCCCCATTAGTATTTTTCTTATTCATTTATTCTTTGTTATTTAGGATTTTTTTTTATTTTTAGTTTTAGTTTTAGTTTTATTTTCAAGCTAGTTAAATAGAGGTGAGCCCTCTCAATCCCCGATCTAGAACGATACCCTATTTACCAGTGCTACAATTGACAACAAGAGGGTTTAAATTGTGTGCCGGCTACGGTCGCACCAATTTTTGTGTGATGAGTTCATATTTTGACACATTTTATACCCTTATAATCTTAGTTTTTGGTAGTTTATTTAGCTAATATAGGGGAATAATTATTGTTATTGTTATTATTATTATTATTTAAATAATGCTCCTACGACTCTAAATAAGTTCTACCGGTATAAATTTCCTCTTATTTTTCTTCCTTCTCGGTCTTGAATTTCCATGCCAAATTATTTTTCTTTTTCTTTTTCTGGCCGATGGCTGATGGCGCTGTGCTGCCGCTCGTCGGTTTGGCTTGGTTTCCGTGCACTTCGTACTATGCGGCGTCCTTTGCTGCTCTGCCGCACGTCCTTTCTTGTCTGTCGTGCCGAGCCTTTGAAGGCTCTGCCTCCTTCGCGTGACGCGCCCAGTGCCTGTCCTCCTCTCTCTGGCTTTTTCCTGAGCCTAAAAAGGCTCTCCTTTGACACGCTCTATTCTCTGCCTAACGGCAGAGACCGCCTCTCGTTCTACTCCTTTGCTTCTCTCTGCTGCTCTCCTTTATTTATAACGTGCGGCCCTTTCCGTGCCACGTCAGCCCTGACGACTGAATTTTCTTCTCTTCCGAGCCGCTGCCGGTTCTCTTTTTTATTTTATCGCTCCACGTCAGCCCTACGGCTGACTCTTCCATGCTTCCAGGTCTCCGTTCGGTGTCGTTTTGTGTTCCAGGCCATTGGGCCTTCGGCCGTTGGTCCAAAGGTCTTATCTTTTTTTTTTTATTTTTTTTATTTTCTTTTACTTAAAAACAAAACCTGCAAAATAAAATTAATAAATATTATTTTGCTCTAAATTTACTTAATTTATATCATTTTAGCTCAAGTAATAATATTTATGCAATTTTTACCACTTAAGCATAAAACAATAATTATTCCCCTATATTAGCTAAATAAACTACCAAAAACCAAGATTATAAGGGTATAAAATGTGTCAAAATATGAACTCATCACACAAAAATTGGTGTGACCGTAGCCGGCACGCAATTTAAACCCTCTTGTTGTCAATTGTAGCACTGGTAAATAGGGTATCATTCTAGGACGGAGATTGAGAGGGCTCACCTTTATTTAAGTAGCTTGAAAATAAAACTAAAACTAAAACTAAAAATCCTAAATAACACAGAATAAACAAATAAGAAAAATATTAATGGGGGTTATAAATATAATAATAATAAAAGGAATAAATAAAATAAACTAATAGTAAAAATAATAGGAAACCGCAGATATGAGAAATATGTTAGGGAAATAAAAATCCACCACTAGACTAGGTTGTAATATAATATTTATTTCTAAGTCATCTTTTAATCGTGAGAAAGAGATCGACCAAGTTCCACACCAAAAGCAGGTCTATATACCTTATATTACTTCCCTTAATTAATTAATACGACAAAGCGCCAATATTAACCCTATTAAATACTAGCAGTATAGTAGCAACAAGCGGCTCCTATATTTAACTAGATTTAATGCATTAAGTGTAAGTGGAAGGCTGTCAATCTAAGTACCCAAACTAGTACAAAAAGCATGTATAGCTGTAATTCCTTTCCTTGACCCACACATATCGAAACGTTTTACCACTTCGGTTAGAATCACAAAACGATTAGGTGAATTGTTATCTAACCTAGCTGCAATTTATACATATAAATTCTAGTATATTTAGATGGCCACCTAGCAAGCAATTAATCCTACATACTGTCACTTATGAGGTACCAGAACAAGGCATGCACCAAATAAACTATACTTGACAGAATTATACATATAAACGATAGTAATTAATATAGAGTCAAGAAACAATCTCACGAAACAAAGAAAATAAAATTATAAGTCAAACCATAGTCTAAGGTTTCAATTCATTCCCTAACAATAAATAATCAGCCACTCATAATTAAAGAATTAATTACACAGAAATATATATCTAAAATATAAATTAAAAATAAGAGAAAGAAATAACCGGAATTAATTTTTGATAAAAGATCAAGAATTTATTCAGATAAAAATTAATTTATCTGAAATAAATTCTACCGGTATTAACTCTTCCTCTAATTTTTCTTCCTTCTCGGCCGTTATTTCCGTGCACAATTCTTTTTTTTCTTCTTTATTCGACGTTGACAGAGGCTGTTGTGCTGCTGTGGACGACCTGTGCTGCCGCTGCCTCGAACTCCGTGCTGCTCCCTGTCTGCTGCTCTCGACCGCACTCGTGACGCGCCCTACGTCTCGTCTCTGTAGCTCCTCTTCTCCTACTGACTGCCGCACGCCTTTTATAAATTTTTTGCTTCGTTTTGTGCGGCTGATGGCTCCATTTTTTTTTGACTTTTCAGTGCGGTGCCCCTGCTCGCCCGGCTTCGGTGTTTTTTTCTTCCTAGGTTAGCTGAGCCATTAGGTTTATTTTGGCTTTCGTGGCGTTTGGGCCTTCGGCCTTTAGCCGTTGGTCCAAACGTCGACTTCTTTTTTTCTTCTTTTATTTAAAAATAATAATACCTGCAAAATAAAATTCAATAAATATTAATAAATAATATTTTATTCTAAATTTACTTAATTTATATTATTTTAGCTCAAATAATAATATTTATGCAAATTTTACCACTTAAGCATAAAATAATAATTATTCCCCTATATTAGTTAAATAAACTACCAAAAACTAAGATTATAAGGGTATAAAATGTGTCAAAATATGAACTCATCACACCCCCACACTTAGCTTCTTGCTTGTCCTCAAGCAATTTATTATTCTAAACAAATAAAATGAAATTAACTAGCCACTTTCGTAGGTCTCACGATTACACTTAGCATGTGTAACAAGCCCTTTAAACCCCTAGGTCGCCCATCGAGGACGAGTAAGGTCTCGTGAGGGTTTCGCAGATGATATACCCACAAAATCACACACAAATAACATAATAATAATAATAATAATAATAATAATAATAATAATAATAATAATAATAATAATAATAATAATAATAATAATAATAATCAAACTACACCTAACACCCTTAACTTTTTTTTTTCAGAATCTTTTACTTTCAAACGTCGAGATTAGCAATCAATCCAGATTCAACATTGGGAGATTTAAATGATCAATTTCAACATATGGTTCACACATAAACATGACAGGTATGAACAGATCAATATTATGGATGAAAATCTAGCACGCCTTAGTTACATCAAGATCCATCCTCACTATGGATACCCTCTATTTTTTCTCTCTTAGATTCATGGCTACAAATGTATAGAAACACTCATGTATGTGAGATAAGATGATGAAGATAACAAACGACTCACATATATAAAAAATAAGGCTCATGTTTTTGTGGATAAAACCTCATGAAAGATATACAATATTTGCCAAATGGACTAAACCATATGCTTAACTCTTGTGACTAATCTCCATCAGATCAAAGGCTGCTCATCTCAAGAATCAAATATGACTTACTTATTGGTTGTAGCGGGGTTTAAGGTAAAGAAGGGTACAGATTATTTTAGGAGTGTGGTGCTAAAAAGATCAAGAGCTAGTGGAATCTAATGATTAGATAAAATATAAGCATAACTCCACATCAATGATTAATGATACACCTCTCCGTCTTTACAATAAAATGTAACATTAATAGAACTTCCTCAACATCATCTCCATAACTCCCTCTCTTCCTTATATCCTAACATTTTTTTTCTTTTTTTTTTGACAATTTTCATTCTTTTTTTTTTCATTCAAATTTTTTTTTCTCCACCAAACATAACCAATCCCCTTTCTTAGCATAAATACATATATTTATTTCACATACACACATACACAACCAATCTTTATATCCATAACAATTTGATTTCCTTCCACTAGCTTTAAGCAAAGGTAAGGAGATTAAAACCCAACGGTTATTCAATGTGGGTAATGAAGAAAAATATATAATCCATGTATAGGCTCAAAGGGTTTCTATGGGGTGTATATCATGGATACACAAATCAAGTTAAGCTATTTGGTCATGTGATGGAAAATTCCTAAGCTGCATTTATCATTTTCTCAATCAGAGCATATTTTGACTATAAGCTTCGACTAACACAAGAGTAAGTTCTAGTAATCTCTATAGTTCATTACAAGATCTATGGAAAATAATTTGATCAAAGCAATTAAACATATATGAGGTTTATAAAGAAAAATTTTGAAGCCAAGAAATAGTAGATGATTTTTGTGTAAATTCGCTCAGAAAAAGAAGGTACATATGGTTCAAAAGCTCACTAAGGAATGTGACGAATCTCAACATGCCATGTCGGTGATTAGACAATCATACATATTCTTTCTCCATTCAAACTTAGGCACGTAGATATGTGTTCCCTATATCGAAATTAACACAAAAAATATCCACTTACTTTATCTCGATTTCATGATCATCTTTTCGTTAGATTTCAAAGATATATTCCTCATTAACTACTTAAGGGTTCCTACGACTCTAAAAATACTAAACACTCTAAAAAAAATCTAAACAATTTTGTTTTTTTTATATATATAAAACACACGCACCCCCACACTTAAATCACACATTGTCCTCAATGTGTAAACAACTAAGGAAACCTATAATTTAAGGTATGGAGAAAACAAACTAAATAAATAAATAACTAAAGGATAGAAAAACTCCCTTATCACATTGGGTTGCCTCCCAAGTAGCGCTTTTTTTTACGTCTTCAGCCTGACGTCATAGTAATCTATTCATTCGGTGTGGGTCCATCTTGTAGGCACACCTCTTCAACGTTATGCTCCATGAATGACTCATAGTAGGGCTTAAGCCTGTGACCGTTTACCTTGAACTCATTCCCCGTCTTCTCGCTTTTGATCTGTATTGCTCCATAAGGGAAAACATTAGTAACAATAAAAGGACCAACCCATCTAGAATGCAACTTACCTAGAAATAAGCGAAGACGCGAATGGTAGAGTAGCACTTTTTGTCCTACAACAAATGATTTTCCATGAATCATCTTATTATGAAAAGCTTTTGTCTTCTCCTTTCATACCATAGAACTTTCAATAGCGTCATCCCTTATTTCTTCTAATTCATGAAGTTGTAGCTTCCTATGCGTTCCAACTGAGTCGATACTCATGTTCAAATTCTTAACAGCCCACCATGCCTTGTATTCAAGCTCCACCGGTAGATGGCATGCCTTTCCATAAACGAGTCGAAAGGGAGACATGCCTATGGGCGTTTTATAGGCTGTCCTATAAGCCCATAAAGCATCATTTAGCCTTTGGCTCCAGTCCTTTCGATTGGGACTCACAGTTCTCTCTAGTATCTTCTTAATTTCTCGGTTGGAAACTTCGGCCTGCCCGCTAGTTTGAGGATGGTAGGGTGTAGAGACTTTATGTGTCACCCCATACTTACGTAGCAAGGCTTCAATTGTCCTATTGCAAAAATGTGATCCTCCATCTCTAATGATTACTCTAGGCATACCAAACCTAGAGAAAATGTGAGATTGAAGGAACCCTGCAACTACACGAGAATCTTTAGTGCGGGTGGCAATTGCTTCCACCCATTTTGATACATAGTCTACTGCAAGAAGAATATAGAGGAAACCTTTAGAAGATGGAAAGGGTCCCATAAAGTCAATGCCCCAAACGTCGAAAATTTCTACAGCTATAGTAGAAGTTAAGGGCATTTGGTCTCTAGGACCAATATTACCTAATCTCTGACATCTATCACATCGCCTATAGTAATCATTGGCATCGCTAAATAGTGTTGGCCAATAAAAACCTGCTTCAAGGACCTTGAAGGCAGTCTTTTTAGCACCAAACTGTCCCCCACAATGCAATGTATGACAATGTGCTAGAATATGCTCGAATTCTGAATCAGGGACACATCTCCTAATTATACTATCATTACCGAATTTTCACAAATAGGGATCATCCCAAACATATTGGAATGCCTCTTTTCTAATTTTAGTTCTTATAGATCGTGGCATGTCATTAGGCAACTTATTTGTTACTAAATAATTTACTATATCAGCAAACCATGGTGTACTTACTTGTATCCCGAAGAGCTGCTCGTCTAGAAAGTTCTCGATCAATGGTATAGGTTCACCATCTTGAATCATTCGGCTCAAATGATCTGCCACTACATTTGCACTACCTCTCTTGTCCTTAATTTCCACATCAAATTCTTGTAACAAGAGTACCCATCGTATCAATCGTGGCTTTGTGTCTTTCTTAGACAACAAATACTTCAAAGCTGCATGGTCAGTAAATATGGTAACTTTAGTTTGAAACAAATATGACCTAAATTTCTCAAGAGCAAATACCACAGCCAATAGTTCTTTCTCGGTAGTTGAGTAATTCAACTGAGCATCATTTAGAGTCCCTGAAGCGTAGTAGATGGCGTATGGCTTTTTTATCCTTTCGTTGCCCCAAAACTGCCCTAATTGCATAGTCAGAGGCATCACACATGATTTCAAATGGTAGGGACCAATCTGGCGGTAATATCACTGGAGAAGTAGTCAAGAGCCTTTTTAGCTCGTCAAATGCTTGTTGGCATTCTTTATTCCACTCAAATATCACCTCCTTTTGTAAAAGGCATGTCAATGGTCATCCAATGCTGGAGAAATCTTTTATAAACTTGCGATAGAAACCTGCATGTCCAAGGAAGGAACACACCTCTCTCACGCAAGTGAGAGAGGGTAAGTAACGTACAATATCTATTTTAGCCTTATCAACCTCTAGCCCTCTAGATGATACAACATGACCAAGTACAATTCCTTGTGTCACCATGAAATGACACTTTTCCCAATTAAGTACAAGGTTAGTTTCCTTGCATCGTTTCAAAATTAAATTCAGATTTTCGAGACAAGATTCAAAAGTGTCACCAAAGACACTAAAGTTATCCATGAAAACCTCAATAATTTTTTCAATGTAGTCAGAGAAAATACTAACCATACATCTTTGGAAAGTACCAGGGGCATTGCATAGCCCGAAGGGCATGCGTCGGTAGGCAAATGTGCCAAATGGACATGTGAAAGTCGTCTTCTCTTGATCCTCCTCCGCTATGTAAATTTGGTTGTAACCGGAGTACCCATCAAGAAAGAAATAGTAGGAATGAACAGCCAATCTCTCGAGCATTTGATCAATGAATGGTAGTGGGAAGTGGTCTTTCCTTGTTGTGGCATTAAGCTTCCTGTAGTCAATGCATACTCGGTATCCCGTCACTGTCCTTTGAGGGACAAGTTCGTTCTCCTCGTTCTTCACCACTGTAACCCCTGACTTCGTAGGCACCACATGTATAGGTGCCATCCATTTAGAATCTGAGATAGGGTAGATAACTCCACAATCCAATAACTTGATGATCTCTTTCTTCACTACTTCCATCATAGGAGGATTAAGCCTACGTTGAGCTTCTCTAGTTGGCTTTGCTCCATCCTCAAGAAGTATGTGATGAACACACATAGTAGGGCTTATTCCCTTGATGTCTGCTAGCTTCCATCCAATAGCAGTCTTGTGATTATTGAGAACTCCTAAGAGCTTCCTCTCTTCTTCATCTGTTAACTTTGAAGATATAATCACCGGAAGGGTTTCATCATCTCCTAAGTAAGCATACTTCAAGTGGTCTGGTAATGGTTTTAGTTCTAATAAGGGGGCTTGAATCACAGAAGGTATGGGCTTGTTAGTAGATAAGGGAATCGAAAGAGGAGGGAATCCATAACGATATGGAGGGTTTGCCTCCATGTGTGATACCATATGCACAAGATGTGGTGCAAGTATTGCTTCTATTTCCTCCAATGGAATCATTTCTTCCTTTTAATCCAATCCTAAACTTTTCACAAGAGTGGTATCTAATGGGTCCTCCTTGTCCTCCTCAAAATAATTCTGTACTAACAAATCAATAGTGTCAATAGTAAAACAAGAATGATCATCCACGGGGTATCTTATAGTGTTAAAAATGTTGAAGCTTATGACTTCCCCATCAAATTCCATGGTAAGAGAACCAGTATGAACATCTATTTTTGTGCGAGCAGTTCTCATGAAAGGTCTTCCCAATAGCAATGGCATTGGACTTGAGATGCTATCATCCATATCCAGCACATAAAATTCTGCCGAAAAAATAAGTGTATCAACCTGCACAAGAACGTCTTCTACAAGCCCCTTAGGGAATGCGGTAGAACGATCCGCAAGTTGAATGATCACATTATCTTTCTTAAGCTCTCCTAAACCTAAAGAGGCATAAATAGAATATGGCATAACATTAATAGATGCACCTAGGTCTAGCATAGCATTTTCAAACTTATTGTTACCAATTACGCATGGAACTGTGAAACTTCCAGGATCCTTGCATTTTGGAGGTAGCTTCCTTTGTATCACCGCAGAAAATTGCTCACTCATCTTCACTACTTCCGTTTCCCGTAGTCTTTTCCTTGTGGTTCACAATTCCTTTAAGAATTTTGCATATTTAGGCACTTGTTTGATAGCCTCTAGGAGTGGAATGTTAACTTGCACCTTCTTAAATGTATACAAAATTGCTTGATCACTCTCATCTTTCTTTGATTTGGATAACCTGCTAGGAAAAGGAGCTGCAGAAATAGGATTAGTTATAACATTTTTAGGAATGGTAGAGGATTTACCATTTAAAGAACTTTCAGCTTGCAGTTCATTATCTGTTTGATCACTCGTTTGTCGATTTCTGCTTTTATTTTCTTGTTTCTCCATGCTTTCCCCCTCTTTTATAGCAGGATCATCTTCCACTTGCTCAATATTCTCCTTAACTTTATTAGAATTATCTTCACTTGATTTACCACTTCTGGTTACCACTACATTTGCTAATTCAAAATTGCCCTTTGGATTTGGTATAGTGCTACTTGGCAATTTTCCCGGATCATGCGATTGATTGAAACTAGTAACCAATTCTCCAATTTGCCTCTCAATATTCATCACTCTCTTATCCATGTTGAGTTGACTTTGATGCAGCTGATTCAGTCCATTAGATAACAACTCAAACATCTTATCATATTTATCAGTAGCTGGAGCTTGAGGCTGAGAAGATCCTCCTTGTGATTTTTGATAAAAACTAGGTCCCACTTGGTTGAAACCTGGAGGATTAAGAACATTATTATTGTCTTTCCAACGAAAATTGGGGTGGTTACGCATACCTGGATGGTAAGTATTTGAAAATCCGATGGCATTAGCTTGTGCATGATCGTCTCCTCCTGTTACCTGCGGACACTTCTCACTTGAATGTCCTATTACCGAACATACTCCGCATGTGGTAATAGCTCCAGAAGCTGTTGCGAGCTGCGAAACAAAAGTGGTGAGTTTGGTAAGTCTATCATCAAGTTGATTTACACTCACCTCATTTACTCTTGCACGAATAGAAAGACCATCATATTGTTGTGCAGTGGAGGCTCGATTCTTTAATAGTGCTTGTGTTGAAATGGGATCTTTGTCCATAAAAGCACCACCACTTGATGCATCCAACATATTCGTTTCAAGCTGAGTGAGACCCTCATAGAAATATTGCAATAAATTCTCTTCCCTCATCCCGTGTTGTGGGCATTGTGAAAGCAAAACCTTATACCTATTGTAGTATGCATGAAATGACTCGTCAGGCTCTTGCTGGATCCTGGTGATCCTCTTTCTGAGTACCATGACACGTGATGCTGGAAAATATTTGTCTAAGAAAGCACTTGCTAAGTTATCCCATGAGTATGTATGTCCTATTGATAAGTCATAAAGCCAGTCTTTCGCACCATTCATCAAGGCAAATGGAAATGCCTTGAGTTTCAAGATTTGAAGATCTTACCATTCCAAATGCAAAAAGCTAAACCTGCTGCATCTTGCTTTTGCAGATGACCTTATTTTATTCAGCAGAGGAGACACTCCTTCAGTACAGACCTTGTTACAGGGGCTTGAAGATTTTAGCAGGTGCTCTGGTCTGTCTGTGAACCCTGCTAAATCACAGATCTTCATGGCAGGAGTTAAGGATCAGCTACAGCAGGAGATTTTGGCAATTACCAGAATGCAAAGAGGAAGCTTCCCCTTTCAGATATTTAGGGGTCCCCTTAAACCCCTGCAAATTGAGGCCTATGGATTATGAGAACCTCATCAACTCCCTGTGTGAGCAGCTGAATTTATGGAAAGCAAATTTTCTCTCTTTTGCAGGAAGACTGGAAATCCTGAATTCTGTGGTCCAAGGCCTGCTGGGTTTCTGGCTATCCATTTTTATTGTACCTATGCTTGTCTTACAAATGATCACTACCCTCTGCAGAAACTTTTTGTGGCAAGGAAAACCTCCTCCAGTGGCATGGACAAAGCTATGCCACCCTAAACAGGAATGAGGGCTGGGTATTAGAGACCTATATGCATGGAATTCTGCCTTCCTTTGCAAATATATTTGGTTCCTACAAGATGAGAAGGTCTCACTGTGGACCAAGTGGATTCATGTACATTACCTGCAAAATGGGAATATGGCCTCTTTCCACCCAAGCCATGGCACTTCCCATTTTATGAAAAGAATTAGCAACCTGTTTGCCCTGCTGGTCTTGAAGCAGGGATCTAAGGAAAATGCAACAGCCCTGTTGAAGTCATGGGTGACCCTGGATGGCTTCTCAACATCTCTGGCATACAAATTTTTCAGAGACAGAGCCCCCAAATGGAAACCTCACAGGGCTGTTTGGTTACAGAACAGAACCAAAAGATATGCCTTCCTTATCTGGTTAACCCTCATTAAAAGACTGTATACCAGGGATAGGCTCAAGTTTATGGATGGCTCTAAGGACTGTCCATTATGTCAGCAGAAGACAGAGACCCATGATCACCTATTTTTTGAATGTGAAGTCTCCAACAGGGTGTGGCAACCTCTTAGAACATGGTTGGGCATCTCAAGGGGATCAACCAATTTATACAGTGCCATGAGAATCATCCAGAGGAACTCCCACAGACAGCGTATAATCTGGAAGGCTCGAGCTCTCACTTTGGCTGCAGCTGTGTACCTCATCTGGAGGAGTAGGAATGACTTTTTGTTTAATTCAAAAACTTTTGATCCTACTAGTATTTTTGTACAGGTCCAGAAATATGTTTATAGTTCTCTATTTTAAGAAAGAAACCTTAGGGATGGTCTAAAGGACAGCTTGTATGTTTAATGCCCTAGGGTATAGAATATTTCAGGGAGCTAGGGACCTACTTTGCATGGAGATCATTTTTGTAAAAAATGATCATTATTTTTGACCAGGGTATGCCCTGTGTACTTGTACAGAATGTTCATATGTTATATAAATTTACCTCACTTACCAGGGAACATGGAGACACACACAAATTGAAATTCCTTTAGGAATTTATTTGGATCTTCACTTGGGAGACCATGGAATGTTGGAAGACGATGAAGTAGGCTGGACTTTAACTCGAAATCCCTTTCTTTCCCTTCAGCTGGCTCAGGATAGCCTATGCATGTAGGTACAGCTTCAGCTATGTTATGGGCTGCTAGCTCCCGTAAACTTCTATTAGCTTCCATTTGAGGGAAATAGACAGAATCGGTTGATGATGATGGAGAACCAGAAACTCTTGACTTTCTAATTGCTCGAATGAACTTTTCTATCTCAAGATTCACTGGTATCAAATCTCCTTGTGCTTTTCTTCTCGTGTGCATTCACCAGTGGATACCGGAAATAAGAGAAACACTTTAATCGAGTAAATCGTACTAAAAAAAGAAATAAAAAAATAAAATAAATAAAACAAACTAAGAAAACCTTACTAGTATAATATAGGCAAAGTTACCAATCCCCGGCAACGGTGCCAAAAATTGGTGTGACCGTAGTCGGCACGTAATTTAAACCCTCTTGTTGTCAATTGTAGCACTGGTAAATAAGGGTATCGTTCTAGGTCGAGGATTGAGAGGGCTCACCTCTATTTAACTAGCTTGAAAATAAAACTAAAACTAAAAATAAAAATCCTAAATAACACAGAATAAATAAATAAGAAAAATACTAATGGGGGTTTATCAAAATAATAAAATAATAAAAGGAATAAATAAAACAAATAAAATAATAATAAAAATAATGAGAAACCGCATATATGAGAAATATGTTAGGGAAATAAAAATCCACCACTAGATTAGGTCGAAAATATAATATTTATTTCTAAGTCATCTTTTAATCGTGATAAGGTGTATGGACCTGTGTCAACATCAACATATAGATATGACCATTATTATTAATTAAGGAAGGAAATACATCAACATATAGATAACAAGACCATCTCAATTGTTAAGATTCTCATTTTTCCTTAGAAACCCTAAATTCATAATTTAGACATAACTTGTCCCATATTGATCATTTACCCACCAAATTTAGTATATCTTCCTCAAATATTATTGGAACTAACATACCTAAGATTCAAGTTCTAACTCTTACGTCTTATACATTCGATAATAGCCCCATCTCAACAGTTACTATTCATAAAGCTCCTAGACCCTAATTTCACAGGTAAGTCATAACTTTTCCCATAAAACTCATAAAATTACCAAATTCAATAAAAATCCCTAAAATGCCAGTATTAAAAATATATCATAAATTCATGGTCTAAATCTAACGTTTCACACATGTAATAATAAGATTACCATTTTAAGATTACTATTCTCAATTTAGGCCATTTTCCCATTTTTGGGAGCTTACGATATTCATAATAACTCCAATAATTTCACATGAAATTATTAACATATTTTAATCCTCATAAAATTTTAAAATACCAAAATTACCATATGAAAGCACATTGAACAAAATATTCTCGTAGATAGTTGAAAGCCCTTACTTTATAAAAATCTTATACCTTTAATATCATTATTTCCTAGTACTCCATTTATCATCATACATATTAAATATAATTATGTTACACTTATCATTATTTATTTTGACCATAATACACTTCCATAAGTTGTAATCATCCACAAAAATGCAACCTAGTGTAGTAACATCTTATTAGCACATCTTTCGTTATTCATACTCTCTTTCTATCGTATAATCCATTTTATCATATCATATCATTAAAAACATGAATTTAACCATATAACAATAATATCATGGTAATTACACATAGCCATAAAATCATTTAACACAAAACCCTAAAACATAAATTAGTATCCTTACTAAAATGGCTCTAGTCACTAAGCACACTTATCATATTCCACCTCTTTTAGAACCTCCAGAGTATCACCTAAGAATAATTAATAAACACAATTACAATTAAATGATATAATTAAGGAGGGTATAAGGTAGTGGAAGGGTGAAAGAATGGGGAAAAACCATATTGAGGTTTATAAGAGTCTTGACCAAAATTAGTGCAACAAGGAGAGGATTTGGTTGTTTTGGCTAAAAGGTGGGTTGAGGTTTATAGTTTTTGTATGAAGGAGGGTGGTGGACTATTTTGTAAATGGATGAATGGAGGTGGAAGGCTGCAATGAATATTTCCAAATGTAGGGTGGCAGTTTCAATCTTTTTGGTAGAAATGTAGGGGTGATGCAGTGAAAATGGCCAAAGGTGGTGGGGGTGTTGTGGTGAAAATGGCTGAATTTAGGGGGTAAGAATGGCTAGTGTTGATGGTTCTTGAAGGTTGAGTGTTTTTATTTTGGCATGAGGATGGGGTGAGGGAATGATAAAGTTTGTCATTGGTAGGGGTGAAGGAATGGAAAATGCTGCTAGTAGTGGTGTTGGTGCATTAGTCGAGCTTATTGGTGGGGGTGATTTTGGATGGGTTTGGTTGAAGGCGAGGAGGGGGATAGGAGGAGGGAGAGGATATTTTTGGGTTGTAAATTTTTTATGGAAAATAGAGGGAGAAGGGGGTAGTTTTAGGAATTAAATGTGTCTTATATATATATATATATACCTACATGCATGTAGGAAAGGAACAAGAGAGTTGGTGATTGAGCAAAAAATCAACCTCAACCCATAAGTTGAGGAGGGGTGAGTTGATGGGGTAGGGGGTAGGCTTGGTATGGGAGGCTTGGACGTAAGAAGAAGAGAAGAGGAGAGGAGAGGATCGATAGGGGAAAAAATAAAATAAAATAAGGAAATGAGAAGAAAAAGAAAAAGGGAAATGACAAGGTGTTGGTTTATATTTGCATTTAGGTTAGGGAATTAGGATAATTAAATTAAATTATTATCTAGGATTAGGTTTGGTTTAGAAAAAATCTTAATATCATGGAATAAAAAATTAGAGTTAGACTATGATTTAGGACTAGAGAGTTAGGGTAAGATAGAAATATTAATTTTTTGATAATAGAATTAGGTTATGATATTAATTACTTAGGATTAAGCTTAGCTAAAATATGGGTCATTACACTATTAGTATTTCCCATGGACAATCAATGTAACACTCCCAAAATTTACTATTGAAAAATTTTATTTGAATTAAGAATTAGTAGAAGAAAAATCGTAAATTTCAGGGAAGTTACCGCCAAACTTAGTACCAGACTGGTTTCCTTCCATTGATCCAATACCAAGTGCTAAGGTTAAAGAGGAAAAAAATACAATTTACACAGATTCAAACTTTCATTTAAATCAAAGTAGTGTGTTAAAGCCATTACCAAAGATAAAAAACCCAATATTAGTGGTTATAAGAGTAAAATCATTAGCTAAATAAATAGTAAAGTTAAAAGAGAAACCCTAAAAAGATTACCAGACAATCCTTACACTCTTACCTAACAATATCTTAAATAGCACTTGCAGCTAACATACAAGGGACTCAACCCATTGAATAGGTAGGGGCCCACAAATAGAATCTTTCAGTACTATGTTACTGAGTAACCCCTTTATAACAAATTAAAAGGCGGGGCCTACATACAATACATCATACTTAAACAAATGTAACGATAATATCATACACGAGCATATAAATAATAACAACCACATAAGAGCGATTACACATAGCAACCAATAAGAATTGTACAATACAAAGTTCATTTTCTTAGAATCTCCATCACTTAACAAGAGTGATAGGAACTATGGCCATACTTATACTATATCAACATATCATAAGGATAAAAGTAACACTTTTTGTCTTAAGCCCTTAATTAAACATTATTCAACATTATCTCTTGAATTATATCCATGTGAGTACGACAACCCTACTATTATTGATTTGTATGGGAATGTGGAATTATTAAATTAGTAAAACTAATCCTTAATTATGTTGGAATTAAGAAGAATAAGTCTCAAAGGTGATGAATTAATGATGTAAGGATTAGAATAAGCTAGAATAATGAAGATGATGATTTGATGATGGTGATGATGATTTGATAATGATGATTCAAATTTGATGGATGAATGATGAATATGATTTGATAATGATGAGATGAGGATGATGATAATTTGATGATTAGGGTTTGATGATGGATGGTTTCATTTGTTAGGGTTAGGGTTAGGGTTTGGTTTTGAAAATTAGGGTTAAGGTTTTGAATTAGGGTTTTGATTTTGGGATTTTTTTGGATGATGAATATGGCTAATAATGGCACAGGTTCTAGATTTTAGAAGATAATACTTAACCTTTAATTCACATAGATAAAGAGATTAAGGGTTTCAAGATTAATCATTCACCTAGACTTGATTAAACCTTAGTTGAACTCACACATAATTCAATAGCAATATTTACATTTAACTTCAATTCAATCAATGATCTATCATCAATCATGGGGTTTATGGCTTTATATAGCCAAGGCTACTAATTACAAGATACTAGCTAAAAGATATAATTCTTCAAAAGATACCTAGCTAAAAGATACTAAAATATAGAATATTCTTTAAAAAGGTAGATTTATGCTAATTTATTCTCCAACTAATCTATAACTTTAATAATTAATAAATTAAATAACTAAATCAACTAATGTGCATGCCCAAGGTGCATTTTATTCCCCCATTCATGTAGTAATTCCTCTATACATGCCACACATGCCATGCACATACACGTATATGCCAAGTAACTTGTATGGTAAGTTTCATCTATTACTAGCATCATAACCACCTGTTTGTCTTCAATTTTGTGGGATATCTTTTCTAAATGAAGAGCAGTTTGTTCCATAATGATGAATGCCAATTCTTGAATGTTTGATCCTGCATCATTCTTCCCTTGTTGGCTTTAGTTTTCCCTCAAATTTGCATTACTATAGTAGAGGGATAATGTCTCCAACATTGAATATCTTTAATACCCCACCATATGAATCTAATAAATCTAGCTCATAAGCACTTTCCCTAAACTTTAAAAATACTTTGAAAGGACCATTGGCTTTTGTCATAAGCTTGTTTTTCCTTAGATTAGGAAATATCTCCGTCCTCAAGTGCAACTATACCAAATATCCCAGTTAAAAAACATGTTGACTCCTATGCTTATTTGCTATTGTCATGTATACTTCATTCACCTTATCAATATTGTACTTGATTTTTTTATGAATTTTTTGAAATAACTCCACTATCTCTTGTGTATCATAACTCTTCACTTCACCTTTCTTCAATGGTACCATATCAATAGGTATATATGGATTAATACCATATACTATCTTAAACCCCAAAAGCTTTGCATCCACCATGGTAACTACCATGGTTCTCATAGATAATGTATTTGCCACAAAATTCTCTTTCCCATCCATATGTCTTTTAGAGAACACACATTTTTGCAATAAGCTTATTCACTTAGCATGTCTCGGAATCACCTTCTTTTGACCATGTAGATACTTCAAACTCTCATGATCCGAGTGAAGTACAAAAAGCTTGGGTCTCAAGTAATAGCTCCGTGTCTCCAAACAATGCACAATATAACAGAACTCTTTATCATAGATCAAATAGTTGATTCTTGCACCATTCAACTTTTCACTAAAGAAAGTAGTCGATTTCCTTTGTTGTGAGAGAACACCCCCAATGCCTACACTACTAGCATCACAAGTTACTTCAAACAATTTATCAAAACAGGATAAAGATAATACTGATGCATTTGAAAGCTTTGTCTTCAAGTCTTCAAAATCCTTTTTTTCTTGATCATTTCAATGGAACTCTCCTTTCTTCATCATTTGTGTGATAGGTGCTGCAATAGTAGAGAAGTCTTTGATGAACTGCCTCTAGAATGAGGCGAACCCATGGAAACTTCAAACTTTATGGATATTAGTAGGAATAGGCTGCGTTTGGATAGCTTATACCTTTGATGGATCAACTCTAATACCATCTCCACTCACAATATAGCCAAGAAAAACTACACTCTCCATCATAAAATTATATTTCTCCAACTTACCATAGAGCTTTACCTCTCTAAGCTTGTCAAATATCCTCTTTAAGTGTTGTATGTGCTTGAACTCACTCTTACTATATACCAAGATATCATCAAGGTATGTAGTATTAAATATTAGATTAATCATATTTTCAAGATATTTAATAAAAATGACATATATCCCTAAAATGCTTACAGTTTGCATTAGATTCAAAGGTTGGCCACAACCTTTAAACTTTAAATTGTTGGATATCATAATTATTAACCAAGTATGAATATTAAATATAGGTGAATAGTAATTTTTGGTAAAAAAAATATTCTTCATTTTTAGATTTAAGCTTCTTAGTATAAAATGACATTTGTTATCGGTCCATGAAAATTATTTTTTTGAATATTTAATTTCTATAAATTTGATGTAGAACCTTCTTTTGACTTATTAAGCTATTTATATCTACTTTTTATATATTTTAGACTTACCAAAAAATTGTGGCTTTTGGCCTTTTTGATCTAGTTTTAAGGTACTTAAACCTTTGAAAATGGTTTCACATCTTTAAAAGTGTATTTTAGTCAACTATTAACTAAATAGATAAATAATGACATATGTTGGAATTTAAAGCTTGTTGGACTAAGTTTGGCTTTCAATTTTTTTCAAAATTAATTGGTAAGAGATATATTGTTTTAATTGTTTAAAATTATTTCTTATGGCCTTTAACCTTTGATTTTGGATTTTTTTTTCTAAAGTTTTGAGGGATATTATGATATGTGTTGATCTTCTAAATCATCGATTTTCTTTGTTTGGGGTGATCCCTAATCAATATTAAAGGTTTTGTATTAACTTTAAACACTTATGTTATGCAGTACGTTTTGGTTGACATTTCAAAACAAATTCCTCTAGGCCCTTCATTTTTCATTCTCATAAAATAGTGGAGGCTACTATTTACATGGTATCTTAGTGAATTGTATACTCTATATGACCTTTAAAATCTATAGAGAGTATACAAACCTAAGGATCAAGATAGCTTTCGTCAGACTACTTTGATTAGATTACATTTGTAGTGGACAGGATATCCAACCTTTGGAAAATTTTAAAGTTCTAAGCTAGGAAAATGTTGGATTCCTCGTACAAAACCCTCATAGTATATGTTCATTTGTAGTGGAGTGGGATTCTTATATAGTTTCTATTTTTACACTTGAATTTTTTCCATTTTAGTAGAACGTTGGAGTCTATACATGCTTTCAACTGTTATGGCCTTATTATTATGCACTTAGCTTTTGTCTATTCATGGTAGGGTATTATCCCTATATGCCTTGTCACTATTGTTTGTGCTATATGGGTTTTATCCATTAGTGGTAAGACTAGATATATAGGCTTGTGGCTTAAAGTTTGTGCCCATATGTCTAGGGTGTATATGACTTACCTTGAATGTGTCTTTTAGCCTTATGCCCTTATACAACTTGCTATTATGCTTGTGCCCTTAGCCTATATGTCCATTATGGTAGGAATAATATCCTTAAATGATTGAAATGCATGCTAGAAAAGCATATAGACTTTTCTTGATTCCTCTCCATTCTTATCAAATCCTTTTCATATTATTTTCTACCCTAGGATGCTAGCTTGAAGTTGTTCTATGTGGTTAATTGTTAGTATGTACCATGTTTACTTTCTTACAAGCATGATTTATGAGTATTCCTCTATTTTAGCACTATCCATGATTATTTCTCCATCTCAACATAAAATATGTGTATTATGTCGGCTTTCTATCACTTGTAGTAGGTTATGCTTACTCAGTACACTCTCTGTATTAATACTCTTATGCAGGTTCCTTATGTTTTCCCTATGTGGGGTTGTGAGTGTCAAGTCCTAGGTTAGCTCAATAAGCATTTTGGTTTTGATCCTAAAAATCATGTATTCTATTTTATTTTTCTCTTGTTGAGCTCTGTTATATCTTGTATATATTTTTCATACTTTTTTAAGTCTTATATTAAACTCAAGTATGATGACAAATACACCTGCCTCTTAGGATATGAGTTTACTTTTTAGCTTAGAACTCAAAAATTATTAGGCGGTGGTTATACCTCTTTTATATTAGATGTGGCGGTAGAAACTTTCATTTTCAATTTAGCTTCCACAAAATGTATTGTAAAATAAAAAAAATTGGTTATAAAAATAGGGGTGTTACATCATAGATATTTGAATATTCAGTGAGACACCAAAGGGTCCAAGATGTTATGATTTTTCCATCATTGGACTTGATTCTCAGTATTTATTTGATAGCCCTTGTGCTTCCAAACTTAGAATTTTTATATAAATTTACATACTATTTTAGGTACTTATAAATTTAATTTTTTTTATTTTAATTATATTCTTCATTAAAAAATAACATAATAATAAATAAATAAAACATGAAAAAGAAAAGCTTATGAAGAATTTGAGAATTGACTTTTCTAAAGAGACTTTTTTTTAAAGTTACACATAAACTATCTTTCTTTTTCTTCTTCTTTTGAAGAAATGGAGGGAGAAATAGGTTACTCCCTTCATCCCCATATTATAGTCCGTTATTAAAAAACTAACTTTTTACTAAATATAATGAATAGGGGTTCTCATGTATGTCCTTAGTTAAGGAAGGAAATATGATTAGTCTTAATTATAGTTATTAAATAAAAGCATGCCTAGCACATGAGAAGCTATCTTACTTGAGCATAGAGCCCATCATAATTAACATACTTGAAGGAATGGATTAAAAGTACTTAAATAGGTTTAATAAGGGTGTAACATATTTAAACATGAATTAAGCCCACAATAAGGGATTAGAATTTCATTATTAAAAATTTAATTCAGCCAAATACAAGGCACATGAAACCTATGTAAGCAAAATGATACCAATCATATTAAGTCCTTTAGGGTCACTATTTAATTTTTTTCCTTAGTATAGTTAGTTAGAAGTTTTATCTTGTTAGTGTGTTTTAGCTTTCTATTGTTGTAACACCCCCAAATTTACTACTGAAAAATTTCGTTTAAATCCTGATGTTTAGCGGAAGCAAAGGATAAAACCGTAAACTTGGGGGTATTACCGCCACACTTAGTACCAGACCGGTTCACTCCTACCGTTCCCGTACTAAGTGCTAAGGCTATATCTGATCAACCTTTAGTACAAAGTATCAAAAACGCAAGACAACATTTAAAATAAATCCTTAACAAGAGGTAAGTCAAACAGAAGTTAGAATACGATTTAGGATTACAACCCTAGAATATGTTTCTCAAAACAGGAATGTAATACAAAATACAGCTAAACAAAAACAAATCCCGAAGGATCAATATCCGGATTGCCTACTCACTCAAGTCAAGGCTTCCACCCCAACACAGTATCCGATCTTAAACCTGCACAAGAGGTCTGCTCCCCACCATCGGTGGATCATCACAGGACCCATTCAACCAGTGTAGTATCAGTACGGGTCCAATACCGAGTAAGTCTCACTACCCTACCTTATAGGAGAGATATCATCAAGTGTGTATTAAATTATAGTACAATACGTTAATACAATATCCTACATACTCACAACCCCCAGCATGAATCTTTCCATACACTCATAGTAACATATAAAACATATGCAACATCCCATTTAACATATAAGCGTGGTATAACCAAAATATAAAGTGACTCATTATGCACATAAGCAGCATGTGGTAATACATATAATAAAAGCTGGCCATGGTCCAATTAGACTTATTCTTTATTCTCATTAATAATATGTTCATTCCACACATATTCTTTAATAGTCCGTGTGAGTGCGGGAACCCCACTATTATAGCCGGTGGAATGGTCACTAGGGCCATGCCCTGCCACTATTATAGCCGGTGGACCGGTCACGAGGGTATCATACCCTGCCACTATTATTTGTCGGTGGACTGGTCTGGCCCCGACTCACAAGGTGTTCCACTGTAAATATTTGTATCTTTCCCAGGTCTTATTATCATTCTGATTAGTTTGTTGAGCGCGGAATCCCCCACTATTATAGCCGGTGGAACGGTCATGAGGGCCATGCCCTGCCACTATTATAGCCGGTGGACCGGTCACGAGGGTAACATACCCAGCCACTATTATTTGCCGGTGGACCGGTCTGGGTCCGGCTCAACATCTTTCTTTGTAAGTAGTTAATGTCTTAACATATCTTATTCAAAAGGTTTTCACCATGGATATGCATAAATCATTCTCTTTATGCTTTACACATCACAACCAATAAAATTCCACATTCATAACTACACTTAAATCAATAATATACATGATAACGCCAAACAACTCTAAGCAATCGTAACCAACCCTAATTGTCCACACCAACCCGTGGTTAACCACTCTCATCCCTACTTTACCATAACAACCGTACTTAGCCATCCCAAACCTTAATTATCCTCAACAGTCACAATTAGTTACTCCATCCCTGCTTAATCACAATGTCCCAGAGTTAATCACTCCAAACCCTAATCCCATACCATCATTAATACCTCCATAAAATCATAATACCACCATACAAACCCGAATACCACCATAAGCCATTAATACCACTATGAAATCATTAGTACCACCATACGAACATTTATGCCACCATACAAACCCTAATCCCACCATACAAACTTCAAGACTCCCATGATGGTTCCCAACTCATATTACCATTTATCCTAGCATGCTTTCCTAGTGGGCCATAACATATTACATCATAAACATCATACATATAACTGTCATGCTTATGTCACGGAAGCACATATAGCATACCTCAATCTCCAAGCTGCGCTACACATAAGACAAGGTATCCACAAATCATATAATACATGGCATAGCATGGCATACACAACATTCAACACATCCGTGTCACACATAGCACAAGGCCATTAGCTTCGTCCTTACTAATTACCCATAAGTAGAGGTAAGTAGAGACTTACCTGGATTCGAAGCTAGCTAAGCGAGATAAGAGGAAGAGAGATCACTAGCTCGTGGATCCACGAGAAAGCTTTCCTAGATCCGATAGAAATCGAAAACTAAATTAGAAACTATTCTATCAATCAATAATTCACATATTCTAATTAAATAAATACAAACAAAACAAATGATCTTTCTTAGAAAACGTGTCCAAAACTTAGAACTTAAAAGCATAGCTTTATTAAGATTTAAGGTTAAAACTAAATCAAAACGGATTAATACAAATATCACTTGGGACATTTCAACTTAATTTGGAAAGCTCGAGAAAGAATAATCGATCATAAGCTAATTTATCGAAAATAACTTATTTATTAGGTTTTACAACTAAATAGGTAACCTAACCATTTACATAGAACCAAATCCAAACCGATTAGGTAAAAGGAGAATTTAAATGATTTAAAACCCAAAGATAGAATTCGATTAGATAAAACACACATAGCAAAATCAATTTTATAAAATCATCCCCAAAAATTAGGGTTTTTAATACCCATGACACAAACTCAAGTAATTCAATTTAATCAATTCAAATTAAAGGTATTTAGAAGCAATTAATACCATTTCCACTATTTCTATAAATTCAATTTTAGAAAAACAACAATACGAGTAATCGGTTTCATAATTTCACTTGAAATTTAGGGTTTTAGGCCCGAAAATACAATTCGTTAAAATTCTGTAAATTTAATCAAATTGAATGTTTAGAAATGCAATTAGACACATTTTATAACATATCAAATAATCAATTGCTCAAAATTAGTAAAAGAAATACACAATTTAGCACAATTAGGGTTTTCGAGCCCAGAACGCAAACCCGATCAATTCTTATCAAAACATATCAATTGACGGTTCGAAAATGTAATTAAACATATTCTAATGTAATTTATATAGTCAATTGAATAAAATAACCCGATTACCCAAATCAATTTAAACCCGCGGAAGTTTTGACCTAAAAATCCAATTCTGATCAATTACGTACAATTTTCCCAAATCAACACTTCCAATATAAAATTAAATACATTTTAAACAATATTATAAAATCAATTGAGCGGGACGGCTCAATTATACGACCCAATTTCATTACACCCCGAATTTGACCTAGGAACCAAATTTCGATAAAACCTGCATAAATTTCTCAAATCGACGGTTCCAAAATGAAATTGGATACATTTTAAAATATATTGTATAATCAATTTGTCCGAAATCGCAAAAATGGACGGATCCGAAAAATTCGGGCATAACCCGGCCAAAATCCAATTTTTCCAAAATCTCGACATAACAATACGATTAACCTATCCAAATCATTCTTACAGCACATATATACATAACCAAACAATCAATTTAGCTTTTTATAAGCTAATTCATACCCAATTAATCAAAATAAGGGTTAGGGTTTTTCGGAAATTATACCAATGAAATCAACACAAATCGGGATAAGAAAATGCCGGAGAAGCTTCGTCGGGGAACGACAGTGGCTCGCCGGTGGTCAGCAAGGCTCGCCGGTGGCCGGGCGGTGGCGTGACCAGCGCGGCCTGCGGCTGTTGCTGCTGTCCGCTGTTGCCGCGCGGCTTCAGCGGCTGCTTCTGTGGTGGTCGGCTGCGGCTGTTGCTGCTGCTGGTAGCTGCTGCGGCGGTGGTTGACGGCAGCAACCGGTCATGGCTAGCGAGGAGGTTGGAGTGGAGGAGCAGGGAGGAGGTGAGGGCTAGGGTTCTGGGGCTGCGAACAGGGGCAGATCGGGAGAGGGGACTGACGGGAAAGAGAAGCAGGGAAAAGGAAAAGGAAGAGAGGGGGGTCGGGGAGCGAGGTTCTTTTTTTTTTTTTTTTACAAATACACATAAAATAAAATACAAAAAAATATAAAAATATTATTGGAAGATTTTATATAAAATTTATTTAACGAAAATTTATTTCGAACGGATCCGAAGGCTTAAAATTAATAAAAAGCTATATAAAGAATTTCGGAAACATTTTCGGAAGAATTTACCATCGAACGTAAAAATTTATATTATTTACGGAAATACATTATAAGACCCTGAAATAATATTTAAAAACCTATAAGAAAATATTTAAGTCAAATTCTAATAAATCAAGACTAATTTTAATTACCGAAATCGGTTTTCCGCAAACTAAAAAGCGTAGAACGGAAGAAAATTAATTCCAAAAAGAAATTCTTAAATAAGTTCCGAAAATATATTTAATTTAAACTTCCCGAAAATATTACATTCAATTAATTAAAACGTCGATAAAATATTACTTCCCGAAAATGATTAATTACATTCAATTATGAATTCGAAATCGTTGATAAATCCATAAAACGAATCGAAATTAAAATAATTAATTTTTTACATCAAATTACGCTAATAAAATCATTAAACTTAATAAATCTGGATTTTAAAAATACGGGGTATTACAATTGTTGTGTAATAAAGTGAGATTTTATATGTCTTATTTTATGTTTTATCTTATCTTGTGTGTTAGAATATTGGACTTGAAGAAGGAAAACATGGTTATATAAACCACTTGTAATTCACGTTCAAATCATATGACATGAATCAAGTTTTAGTCTTCTTCAACCTTGCTCTGTTTATGAGTTCTTCTATTATTAGTCATTCTTTATGGTGAAAATTTAAGAAATCATATATTTGAATAATATTTGATTTATCATCCACAATCATTACATATAATAATTGCCATTCATCATCATCTTCCAAAGCCTAACCGAATCTCATTTTCAAATTATAATTTTACAAATCAAAAATCATTAATTATTGCAATTAATGTGGTTCTCTCACCACAATTGAAGCCTAATCCATATATTATCATCTTTATTGTCCCATTCCTACATCAACTATGGTATCAAATCCATTCTTAAATAATTCTAAACTCAATCTAAGGTTTAGGGGAATAAGATTCAATCTCTTCTTCAAGAATTCATCAAGAACTCATCAATAACTCATCAATAACTCATCAATAGTTAAGAAATTGAAGAGATATTCATGAAATTGAATTGGGAAATCCACTATTGGAATGAAATTTATTCATGCCACATGTGAACATAGAAGGAAGAGATATGTTTAAGTTGTTTATAGAAGTAATGCAACAATGAACACAACAAACAAGCAAACAAAATAAGGTAACTCAAGCATAATTGTGTAAGTTGTAAGAGCACCTTTAAAACCATATAGAATAATGCAAAGATCAATATGGAATATTGGTTCAAAATCAAGGACAAATAAGAGCCCTCCACACGCTACCACAAGATAACTAAATAGAAGAAGGTGAAGAAGAAGAAAGTGTAGCAGATGATTGGAAGTAATGATCAACTCCTAAAAGACACAATGATGATTAGGATAAGGGCCTTATATTTAACCTTACAAATATTAAGAGAAGTATGGAACCCAAAGTATATAGAGTCGCAACAGACTATATATGCTATATTTGATTATAAGGAGCTTAATGATGAGAAGATTTGAAACCTTATCACTTTAAAACTCAAAAAATTTTCAATGAATAGGTATGAAAATTTCAAGAGGGCACATGATAATGAAGGCAAGGAAAATATTAAATCATGTAGGCAGTTGAAAAACAATTTCAAGAGGAAATTTGTGCCTAAAGAGTTTGAAGAAGGAAATTTTACTAAGATGATAATACATAAGCAAGGTTTTATAGTGTGGACTATGTTATATAACTTTGTAGGTTGGAGTTGTATTGTGATGTTCAATAGAGGAAGGAAAAAAGGGGTGCAAAATTCCTTGATGTTATTATTTTAAACATAAGGGAGAAGGTGGAAGTTTATATATATGATAAACTTAAAGATTTGGTCAAATTGTCTCTTAAGTTTGAGAAGCCATTGGGATGTGCCAAGGTAATGTAAAACCATAAATCCCAACCATTTTCAAGCCTCAATAAAATGTAAGTTCCAATTTTGAAAAAAAAGGAAGGGGAATGGATTATGGGATGTATAAGGTGACTGAGAAGTTAAACAAGTAATGCTACGTGTAGATATTATAGACATTTTGTTAGAGATTTTCCAAATCAAAAGGCTTTGACTTTGAGGGTCATTTTGAATATGGAACCTTTTACTGATTTTCATATCGAGGTGGAGGTTGAGGAGAGTAAAATAATTGAAAATTCATATGGAGAAGAAGAGCAAGTGTGTTATGATGTGTGATAGATATTGTAACTGCATTCATGGTATTCTTCTCAAAACGAAAAAAATTTCAAGACCAAGTGCAAGGTTAGTGAAAATGTCTAAAAGTTCATTGTTGATATTGTTTCATGCACAAATGTTTCTTGTGAAGGTATGGTAAGCAAACTTGGATTAAAGACTACAAAGCATCTAACACCATACTCCTTACAAAGGCTCAATAAGGACAAAGGTGTGAGGGTTCCTAATCAAGTTCTTACATTCTCTAAGATTGGTAATTATGTTGATGATGTTTCATGTGATAAATTACCAATATGTGCATGCCATATCTTATTGGTGAGGTTGTGGAAATATCATAGAAAAGTTTCATTTAATAGAGTCCTTAATTAGTATATAATGCGTAAAGGAAAGAAGATATTTTATGTGAAGTTTATTGTTGAGTTATAGGACGAATATAAAGAGGGTAAAAGGGGCATGAGTTCAAAATCTTTTTTCTTCAAGAGCTTGCCATGGTTAAGTTCATAAAAAAGTAAGATTTTTGCTATGCATCGGTAGTGAAAAATGCATAGTAAGGGGGATATATAACAACAATTCAAAGGTAGCTAATATTTTGGATAATTTTAGTGATGTGCTTCTAGAAGGCTTTTCACCTGGATTACCACATTGAAATCATGAAAGACATTTAGCATGCCAAGAGCTCCTTTTCTAAACAAAGTGGCTTTATAAATAAAATACTATAGAGTCTAAGGATCATCAAAGGCAAATTCAAGAGCTTTTGGACAACGATTATGTAGGGGAAAACGTGAGTCCTTGATGTGTTCCATCTTTTCTAGTGCTTAAAAATGATGGAATGTGGAAGATGTGGATTAATTTAAAGGAAGTAAACAATATCAAGTATGGATTTCCAATACCAAGGCTTGATGATGTGTTGGATGAGATATAGGGGGTTAGATTCTTTCCTAAAATTAACTTGAGGATTATCTATCATTAAATGAGAATAAGAAAATTTGGTGATTTGAACATAGCTTTAAAGACTAAATATGGTATATATGAGTAGTTTTTGATGTGTATTTGGCTTTGTAAAGAACTAAGGTCCTCTAATAAGACTGATGAATGAGGTACTAAGACCATTCTTAAGTGATTTTGTGGTTGTCTACCTTGATAATATTTTGGTTTATAGTGAGAGTAAAAAGGATAATATAATCTACTTTAGAAGAATTTTTGAGCATCTAAGGGAGGTGAATATCTATGGAAAACTTGGTAATTGTGGCTTTATAATAGAGAGTGGCATTCCTTGATAATTGTTTTTAGTGGAGAAGAGGTAAGAGTTGATCCATAAAAAAATTGAAATAATAACTACACGTCCTAAGCCTTCAAATGTACATGAAGTTAGAAGTTTCCATGGCTTGGCATCATTTCATCAAGGAATTATCAATAATTGCGAGTTTTATTAGACAAATCATGAAGAAGGGAGAATTCAAGCAGAGTGAAGCTGCTACAAAGGTATTTGAAGAGTTAAATAAAATCTTTCTAATTCACTAGTGTTATCCTTACCTAGTTTTGATAAATTATTAGAAGTAACTCGTGATGTTGGTGGTGAGGGATTGGAGGTGTTCTTTCACAATAGAAGAGACCTAGTACATTCTTCAGTGAGAATTTGAATGGTGCAAAGCTCAATTATTAAACTTATGATAAGGAGTTCTATGTTATCATAAGGTTCTTAGAGAATTGTAGTTACTACTTGTGACCAAAGGCATTTTTTCTATATTCAGATAATTTATAGTGGGTGAGCCTCTTATACATCATTTTGCTCTATACTAAGTACTTAGATAACAATGCAATTACAAATTCACTTTCTAGGAGTAACATGGTACTTGTAGTTATGGATATACAAATACTTGTGTTTGAGATGATGAAGGACCTATACCTTAAGTATGAAGATTTGTTGAATTTTATGAAGCTTATAAGAAGAACAAAAGTAATGGGGTATATGTGATACAAGATGGCTTTCTATTCAAGAAACCTAGATTGTTGTGATTTTCTAATTAAAGAGATGTATGAAGGTGGAATAGAAAGCTATTTTAGAGTGAACAAGGCCTTTGAGCTAATTCAATAGCACTTCTATTAGCTAAGGATATTTAAGGGTATGCAAGTTATAGATGGAAGATGTGCTACAAGTCAAAAGAGCTAGAGCTTCTTCAACAAATGACTTTGTGTTCCATTAACCATGTCTACTCCATTATGATAATGTCTTATAATAGACTTCATACTTGGTTTACTAGAGAATCAGATAGAAAAGCATTTAATTATTGCAACACCCCCATTTTTAGTAAAAAAATCTATTTTATGGAAGCATAATTTACAAAAATAGTAGGTGTTACCACCATAGTTAGCATAAGTTTGATCTCCTTACTTTCCTAATGCCAAATAATAAGGTTAAAACAAGTTAGATAAAAAAAAATAATTATAAAAAACACAAAATAATAAAAATAAAGGTTTATAAGTAATACAACCTCCACAAAAAAGGCTAAATAAAGTATATTGGGGACCAAAGAGTCTAAGGAAAAACTAATGAAGAAAGAACACACAATGGTACAACACCAATTTTCCTTTACACTCAAATGAATTAAAATCTATAATAATAATAAAAATTAAATATCATAGAACTAGGGACCCTCAATCTCCCTGTCATCTTAACCCTCAAGATAACGCTCCTCAAATGCTTAAACCATAACATATTACACATCTACTCATATGAAAAATGGTAGTATTAGTATGATTTCCTCATACTAAGTAAATCACAACATCACAAAAGAGGTAGCATGATCACATTACACACAACACAAACAAAAAATGATTTGAATATAGTATTCACATGACACAATAAGAAAGGGTATACATGCTTCCATAATTTCAGCACAACATTGCTCATTAATCAAGCCTTACTAAGACCAACAACAACCAAATTTTCAAAACATAATTAAACTAATCTCAAAGTAAAACCCTAATCTAATGATTAAGAAGAGTTATTAGTGATCCATCCAAATTAATTTGAAGCCAACAAATTATATTATTGAGAGAAATACAATCCTATAATCTAAAGAAATGATTGTTATGGCTAATAATAAATCAATAAATCAAACCACTAACCTACTGACATAATGTCAGAGAGGTTGCATGACGTCAAGTAATGTATAATAAATAACTTTTTGACACATCACAAAAGTCACACAAATTAAGCTGTGTCTACATAACCTCAACACTCAAGTTCTTAATTATTTATACCCCCATAGGGTTTGCGATTCCTTATGACTATAAATGAGCCAATTGAATCAAATTTCTAACTATGCACTGGTAACTCTATCAAAGCACGAGATCCCTTGCCAAACTCATAAGTCTTTCACTTTAAATACTTAGTATTTTATTTAAGTTAAGATTATTATTCTTGAAACAAAAATAAGTCCTATCTCAACTATCAAATCAACTAAGGACAATAAGGGCCATCATAATCGACGCCATCACAGCCTTAGGTTACGCTTTGTGTCATAGCCTGAACAATCAATTCAACCATCCCATTTCCATCTCATATTAATAATTTATTCCAAATTATTCCAAGACCAACTCTAAGGTTAGATAAGGCCAACAAGGTATATAACCATAATGAAGATAATAACATATCCAAAAATGTCCCAAAGGATGGTGGGTGAACCACACAAATCAAGAATTAAATAAGTTCTATTAATAAATTGTGCAAGAAAAAATAAGGGCATTTGGTCAACCATTATGGCATATCAATTGACCTGTTATTAAGCTTAGTTAGTTAATTGATAGGTCATGGAAGTTAACTGAATAATCAAAACACACATTGAATATTATAAACAATCACTTGATCAAAGTGTGACTACAATTGACCAAATGAGAGCCAAGAATCAATTGGTCAATTAAGAACACACATTGATTGATGGTACACATGGACACATTAGCTGATATGGCCTATCAATCAATTGAAGGTACAATTACCCAAAACTCCTTTTAAAAAAATTAATACAAGCATTATTAAATATTCAAAATCATAACACCCTTGGAAAAACAACCATTTCGACAACTTCAGACTAATTATAACATGCTCAACACCAACTAATGCTTTTAAAAATCATTAAATCACAAGAATCATGATGCCATATCAAATCAATTATAAGGATTGAAAACTTAAAGCGTGCCATCTAATCTACCATTTCACACACATACTCCATCATATTTTAAATATAATGATAACATACATAAAAATTACTTTCCAACATGTTATAATACATAAAATTTCACATAAGAACATAATATCATATTTTTTTTCACTTTCTAGTATAAGAAAATAAAAATTACCATACATAAGCCTAGTAATATTCTATTCTAAAATAAATCATCATGCTTGCACCCAAATTCTACTATCTACCTATAAGGTATCACACAAAATCAAAACCAAAAAATATTCTCCAAGGGACCTTAAGAGTTGTTTAAACAGATGATGCCCAAAAAAATATATTAGCACTAATTCAACATAATTAGTGACTAAAAAAAGAATGATAGTAAGGAAAAACTAAAGCATGGAACTATGCAAGGTTGGAGCTAAATCAAGCAACTCACACTACTAACACCTAGAAATGTGAGGTCCTCACATAGGGAAGGAGTAGCTATGCTAATACTTCATGTAGAAATGAGGAAGAAATGTTTAGAGCTCACATTATAATTAGTTAGGCTCAAAACTAGCTCATTCTATAAGTGACTCCCAATGTGAGTTACACATGCTAAAAAAGAGGGAAGAACTTTAGGCACCTCACATTAGATGATGGTTGCACATTAGAGCTCATTCTAAGAATCTCAATGGTGGTGTACACAATAAAGGAGGGTGGTTGGGGATATTGTTAGTTGTGAGGAAATGTAAGGGGTGGAAGGGAAACAAAGTTTGAGGAGGATGGTGTTGGTTACTTCCTAAAATACAAGAATGGAAGGAATAAAGGAAACAAAAGTCAGCTTTTGGGTTGAAGATAGAATAAGAAGAAGATAGAAGAAGAAAGGAGGGAGCTTAGAATGCAAATATTTAAAGACAAAAGTGATGAAGGGGAAAGAAGGATTTTATAGGATAGGAAATCAAAGAATAAAAAGGAGCAGAGTGGAATATGGGTTTTATGGGTGATCGGTGGCATGTGGACAGAGGCAATAAGGCATGATAATAGAATTGGTTGCATACATGAAGATGGGAAAACAAGGGTTGGCACAAGTGACGAGTATACTGGTTGTTGCATGAGAAAGGAAATGAGCTAGATGGGTAGGGTTTAGATAGCTCGATGCAAGCTCTCTAGTGTGTGTGTGGGTGGGGTTGGGAAGATCTCTATGGCTGGGCAACTTGAAGGTTGGGTGTGTAGGTTTTTAATAGAGGCACAGGATAGAGAAGAAAGCAACACTACTAAAAGAATTTGACTTGGGAGTGATTTCAGCTAAAACTACTTGACTAGCATAAGTAAAAGAGAGAGTACTATGAGGTTAGAGGGTTGGGCTTAAGGGTTAAAATAATGATTTAGGGTTAAAACTAATAGATAAATACATATAAAAAATATACACCATTATAATATATCATCCTAAAATTCTTCAAACATTTGTTTGAAATTATGTTAATATAAAATAAAGTGGTTTGGTGTTGGAAAGGATTTGAATTGGATGAAAATGGGGAATTTTAGTGATACCAATAAACTGGTTTCTCAAACTGATCAATTTGTACATCCAACAACCATCATTTCATTTATTGTAGAACTAGTCAATTGGTTTCCCTAAACCAATCAATTGGTTAAGTTATGATTCCATAATCCTTTTCTTCTTTGCCTTAATTCACTTTTCAATGTTTATGAAAACTTCTAATTAAATTCACTTCATGCTAATTAGCATATTTTTATGCTTTGGGATTATTTTTACATTACCTAGATCATTCTATGATTTTATTTAGCTAAAAATCTCCCAAATGCACTTTTAAGGTACTTTTCCTCACTTACCACTTCTTGATGCAAAAACATGACCTTATTCATTTCCAAACATGGTTTTGAGATATGTTTGAGGAGTTTCTTTGAGTTCTTAGAAGTTCCAAAGTCAAACAAGACACTTTCTTGAATTTCAAAGCATAAGTTGCATTTTATGCAATTTCAAGAAACCAAACAAGACCTTAATAACATGGCAGCTATGGGATGAGTCAACCTATGTTTTGATGACATGTTGGACGTTATGCCACGTCATCATGACATGTGTAAGCTGCTGGAACAAGCGCCACGTGGAGTAATGCAAACTAGGGTTTTCTTTGTTAAGGTTATGATTTTATAGCTTATAAGGCAACGATTTTTATATGATGTATTGCCATATCATTTAAGTGTAATTACAGGTTGTAATTAGTTGTACTTAATAGCTGGAAGTCGATTTTATGGCCTATAAATAAGGGTCTTCTCATGTGTAAAAGAGGGTGTTGAGTTTGAGTAAAATTCGTCTCTTTTGAGAGAGTTTAAACCTTCCAATTCTATGTGAGTTGAAAGTGGCCATTTTAAGGATTATTTGTGTGTTCCTTTTCTTTGGTTTTAAATCCTATGAAGATTCTTTGTGTTTTCTTTATTTTATTCGTATCAAAGGGTTCATCTTTGTGAGTTATCTTTGAGATCCATTTAAACATCATCTTTGTGAGGTGTTTAAGTGTTACATTTGTTGCATTTTATCCTACCTTTATTCGTCCATCATCATACTACACGAACATCATCATCCATCACCTTTCTTGAGTGGAATTTGTGTGGGTGTTACATATCACTTCTCCTCTCCTCTTACTTTCTCCTTCTCTCCTCTAGCTCATGTAAAACTCCATGCTCCAATTATTAATCTATCTAAGTATCATTTTTCATGAATTCAACCTTCCCACCTCATGCTTCATCATTTACTTTTCTTACACGAATATACCCAACACTTAGCACCACCTTTACAAGTCCACTCCCTATCTTCTCTCCTCCTTCCTTTTTGGTCGACCATCAAACCTTCCTAGAATTCCTCATCTAGTTTCCCTCTCCTTTTAACAAGCCTATTAAATTCTCTTTATTTGATCTCCTTTCTCTCTTCTTCCTTTAGTATATTTTGCTAAGTGCGGAGAACCTCTCTTCTCCTCTTTCCTTTTCTTTTTCCAGTAGAGAACCATATTCTTCTATTTAGGTTCAATTTTCCCTTCTTCTTAATCTTCACTTTATCTATTCTTTGTTATTTATAAATAAAGGAGGATTAAAGTTTAAAGAGAGTTGAAGATTTCGTGCTCTTTGAAACTCCTAGCTATCTATCTTGTGAGTTAAGGTTGAGAATTTGTACCTATACCCTTCTTCTCTATTTATTCTTGTTTAAAATTATTTTTTAATTGTATTTTACTAATTTTAGATTCTTTATTTCCTTATATAATGAAGGGTATTATAGTGATCCATCAAGTTAAATACATTTTCTCTTTGTTAGAAGGTTTACTTTTAGTTAAGAAAAGTCTATATTTTATGATGAGGTTTGGTGTTCATGTCTGTGTTAGTTAATATCTCATCTACCTATAGAAAATCATGAGTTAGTAGATATATAATAAATCAAGATATGTGTTGTGAATATGGATGGTTGTAAGCATAAGATGTGACATTATATGGATCATGTGTTTACATAGGAATTTTGGTGTAGTAACTAAAATTAGGAAGTTATGTGTAGCAAATATGCTTAATATTCTAATCTAACTCTATGACTTTAGCTTTCTATCTATGTATAACATGTTTGGTAAAGTTTAGTAGTATGTGGTTGTTAGGACCTTTGTGGTGAATCGAGGATATGTGTGCATGGTTGATGTAGACATGAATTTATGAGCTTGACTACAATACCCCAAAATTTAGGGTCTTTAATGTATATTAATATATGCATTTGATTGTGATCTGAGTGTCTTTGATCTTGTTTTGGATGTGTATTTAAGGTTGGTATGGTTTTAGTTAAGCTTGGCTTGGATTTTGGAAGATAATTTGTTTTAGCTAAAAAGTAATAGATTAGTTTGAAATACACTAGTTTTTTCCTTAAAATTGAGTTTTGAAACTCGATGAACCAATTGATTGGTCTGGGGTACCAATCAACTGGTTCGACTAAAGTAGTTATTCTTTAGGCTCAATTCTCACTACAAATCTTTCCCCAAAAATTTTGCAGCATCATGATTTTTTTTCTCAAAGGTTAGTTGATGATTTTTACAGATCTTTTGAGCATAGCTAACCTATTTTATCGATATTCAATGGATTCATGAAGGAAAATTTTCTCCTAAGTCACTTTCATGAATTTAGCAACTTTATCTTTGCCAGTTACTTTTCTATCTCTTTGGTAAGATTCCTAAGCAAAAGATTTAGCCTTGAAACCTCTAGAGATTTTGGATTCAATTCTCTCTCCTTTTTGTCCTTATTTCTTTCTTATGATTTAAAATTTTTAAAGCACAATGTCCTACAACATTTCATTTTTCACTATTTTAGCTCAAAGTAAAAAAGGTGCAGCCTTGAACCTCCAAAGTGAGAATGTTAAAGCTTGGTTTTAGGTTAGGGTTTGGGTTCTTGATTTATAAACCCCATTACCCTTTTTTTTATTTATCAAAAATAATTATCAGTTCTAGTTAAATCCTTCAATTTTCCCACTCCTTCCTTGAACTCCAAACTTCCCGGTTATTGTTCATACTCCTTCTCTCCACATTTTCTTCCTTTGTACTTTGATTCCAATCTTTCCTTTCTCTTTTATTCTCTTTGCTAGCTCATTATTTTTATATGAAGTAAGACGAGATTTAGAATTAGGAAAAGAGTAAGGGATTACCTTTCATCTCTTTTGTCCTCTATTTTTCCCTTTCAAATGTGGGTTTGCTCTTATTTCCACTCCTTGTTATATTAATTTAGAGGATCATCTTTTCATGATTTCATGGTTCTAATTAGTTTTAATCTTTAGTTCTTGAAAGGTGTTCCATTATTAGAAAGGGGTTTAGATTTTAAAAGACTTTTGCTCTTTTTAGTGGGTTGCTAAGTTATTTTGAGGTATACTACCGTATTCCCTATTCTATAGAAAATGGTATGAACAAGTGAAATTTACATTATATGTTTTAGTAAAAATATTATTTCTAATGATAAAAGTGTGTAGAGTAGGTAGATGTGGGATAAATGAAAGAGTTGGTAGCAAGCTTAACTTGATGTCTTTTATGCATAAGCCTCAAAAATATAGTTTTAGATTTGTAATTACCTTTAATTTTTAACATCTTAAATAACATCATTATGTGTGGTACGATGGATAGATTGTTACATAACGACCTAGCAAGAAGATAAGGTGATGTATGACTTCCTCACTTTTATTTAATTTTATAAGGTGCAATCATGATTTTATGATGCCATTGATATTCTCAACATGATTATGATTTTCTACATGATAATCTATAACTATTTATTGCTAAGAAGAATGATTTACTTATGATTTAGGTTTAGTGTGATTGAGACTATTTTATAGAATGAGTATGTGTTTGATGTGCTTGGTAGGAGCTATTTTTGCCCTAACCAATCACCTGGTTTGATTGAACCCATCAGCTAGTTGGGTCAACCGATCTACTGGTTACCTTGTGACTTCAATGGTCTTGGTCTTAGGCTAAACCTATAAATTGGTTTGACTAAACCCAGTAATTGGTTCTCATAACAACCAACTAGTTGAGTTAACTGATCGATGGGTTGGCCAGTGACTTTAGAGGTCTTGGTCTAGGGTTAAACCTGTAACACCCCAAAATTTATAACTGCAAAATTTTGTTTATAGAGTTAAAGTGTGGAAGCTAAAACAATAAAAACAAAGGGTGTTACCGCCACACTTGGTACAAGTCTGGTTTCCTCTACAATTCTCGTACCAAGTGTTAAGGCTAAAATCATTAATCCGCTTAAATTAATATCATGATTACAAAAATCAAGATAGGGAGAATTTTAGATAAATACTACTAATTAAAAATGACATTATCAGTTTACGAAACTTGAGAGAGAAATCACAGGAGGACACGAGGGTCCAAATACAACTGAAAATAAGACAACAAAAGAAACACCGGATAGTCCTACACTCCCAAATCCGAACTATCAGCATTTGACTGAGCTCAGAGGCTGACCTGCAAAGTCCACTGCCCATTGATAGGCAGGGACCCATGAAAATGAACCCTTCAGTACTACAGTACTGAGCAACCCTTTATACTAAACTAATATGATAAATTAGCATGAACATATGCAAGGCATACAATTAACATGGTATAAAATATATACATATACATACGATGATTGAGATACAATAATCACTCAGATGATCAATTTCCATCAAGGTCACGTACTACTCATTTTCATTCATCGAAATTAACTGAACTTATTAAAGAACATACTAGAGATACTATTACTCTCTGATGCAATAATTAAAACCCAACTTCAGCATAATTCACGTCTTAGCATAACTCCCAACCAATTACATATATCATAGGTGTGTTCATAGGTATAATTTACTAAGATATATATCATCCCAGACATACTTACAGGTACAGCATAATAAATCCATAATGTCACAGGTAAACTTACAGATACAGCATAATAAGACCCAAAATATCATAGGTATGCTCACAGACATAAAACTAACATAGGTAGGCATGAAGGCTGCTACCAAATCCATAGGTAGGCATAAAGACTACTACCGAAACCACAGAAAACCTCAGGTAGGCACGAAGGCTGCTACCGAAACCAAAGGTAGGCACAAAGGCTGCTACTGAAACCACAGAAAACCTTATGTAGGCACGAAGGCTGCTACCGAAACCTCAGGTAGGCACAAAGGCTACTACCGAAACCAAATAAAACCTCAGGTAGGCATGAAAGCTACTACCGAAACCTCAGGTAGGCACAAAGGCTACTACCGAAACCACAAAAAACCTCAGGTAGGCATGAAGGCTACTACCGAAACCATAGGTAGGCACGAAGGCTACTACCGAAGCTACAAGTAGGCACAAAGGCTGCTACCAAATAATCCAATAATCTAATAATCATTATTTCCGTCAAATCATATCATTTCCATTTTTATTTACTTTCTCGAGAGGAGATCAATCAACTTGAAGACACAAAGATACTCCAGTCATACCGGCACAACAAGGCAACACAGTATCCTACCGAATATCAACCCAAGGAGGTACCCTGGTCGCACTGGTACACGAAGGTAACACAGTACCCTACCGACAAGGATACCTAATCCATAAGTATGCATACCCTGTATTAGTCCGTAGAACAAAATAGAGTAAGATGTAGGGCCTGACTAGGGCACTAAGGTACACCAAAAAAAATCCATATCAACCGTGGGCTAAATCACGTCATTAGGGTAGCGACCCCTAAGAGCCACCATTCCCGATCTCGAGGTCTTTCACTTTAAGTATTAGTGTTTTATTAAAGTGACCATGGAATCACATATAATACAGATAAATTCAATTATCATACTTAACCGTTCTTACTTATTTCTAATCATTTGGGACAACAATAATCAAGGTCGAGTTCAAAGCCAACATGAAAATATATTAAGGCCATCCTAGGCTTAATTATTCACATCTGGATATATTAGGCCAAAAAAGATAAAAACACCCTCAAGACTAACATTTCCAGATTATCATCTATTTAAATACAAATTCCATTTTGATTTATTCATTTGCCATAAAAAGGCTAAAACACCATAAATAAGTTATTTCTTACGCGATTTAAATTATCAAATATAAATATAGTTTGGGAAAAATTATTGGAATTTGGGTAAGTTTAAAAATAGTTGGAAAGAGTAAAATAATCGAGAATAATTTTTAGGAAATTAATTTTAGGTTACAAATCAAAAGATTATTAATAACATAATTTAAAATAAGATTTACGGGTATAACTAGAATTAAATTAAATAATCTAATTTCTATTAAAAATTTAAGTTGATTAAATTTATAATTAAACCGTTGAAATAATACAAAAAATAATAACATTTTTAAAATTAAACCTCCTAAAATAATAATTATAATTAATTATACGATTATAAATTTATAATTATGGTTTTGAAAAATGGGGTATTATATCACTACCCCCTTAAAAACAGACTTCATCCCCGAAGTCTACGCGGAACTACTCGAAAACGTGCTAGGATACGTAAGGTACCCGGAGGAGAAACTACCCCCTTAAAACAAAACCTATTTATGCGAGAACGCTATGAAAACACATAAAGCACGAAACCAACATCTCAAATCAACCGATTAAAAGACGGCAACATACCAGAAGGAGAAACACCGGGATCGAGCACCTGTTGATCTGCTTCTTCTGGATTGGCCAATTGAATAGCTCCAAATGTCGGGTCTGGCTGAACTCTGTCGCGGGTTGCATTGTAGCACTCAAAGATCCTGTGCCCGAGCTTACCGAAGTCGTGACACTGAATCAACTTTCCCATATAATCCTTACATGGATGATCTTGTCTGCAACAACGACAATGGTAGTGTTGAGTCAGTCTCTGACTAGCTCTGTTACGGGAACCATTTTGACCCTTTTGGAGTCGACCAGAAGTCTGATGCTGAATGCTAGAAACTCTGGCACTATGGTGCTGACTCTTTTCTCTGGAATCCTGCACATCGGGTTTCCTCTTACCCAAAATCGAAGTCTTCTCTTGAACCAAAGTGGCTACGACACACGCTCGCTTATACAATGTAGCCAATTCATGGAAAGCAACTGCACCCATCATCTTCCTAATGCTGAAATGGAGTCCTTGCTTGAACTGGAATACAATAGTTGCCTCACTAGCAGCTATGCTTGGAGAAAACATCAACAACTCCATAAACCGCGCATGGTACTCTCGAACTGTCAAACTTCCCTGAGTCAACTACATAAACTCTTTGAGCTTGCCCCTTTTGAGACTCTTGGTATAGAAACGTGAACGAATTGATGTCTTAAAGTCTTCCCAAGATAATTACAGTCCTCCTTGAACATGCAAACCTACCCACCAGGCGTTTGTGGTTCCTCGGAGAAAATACGTGGCTATGCTAGCCTTTCACTCTTCTAGACAATCGACTGCCTCAAATGTCCTATCAAAATCCCGAATCCATCCTTCTAGGATAATAGGGTCTTCTTCTCCGGCGTAAGTCAGCGGATGATGGTTCAAAACTCTCTGAAGCCAATCCTATTCTATACCCTCCTATGGGTGATACGGAGGTGGTGGAGGCTGAGACGAACGCTGAACAAACTCCATGAAAGCCTCAAATGCTCTTTCCAAATGGCCGACACGTCCATTTAAGGCCATGCTGAACTAGCTATAAAACAGAAAATATGTTAAGCAAGATCCTATCTTACTAGCACATAACACATAAGCACAATTCAAATACCACTTAGTCTACCCACACTCGAATACTCACAAGACTAATTCGGGTTTAAAATCATTGAAAGAAGATAAAAACATTTTCCGGTTAAAACATTAAAGACCGTGAGAACCGAATCTCTAACCGAAACCCGATTCTCAACAACCAAAATCTTTGAGACCAACTTGTAACACCTCAAAATTTACAACTAATTTTTTTTTTACACAGTTAAGTGCGGAAGCTAAAACAATCAAAATAAAGGGTCTTACTGCCACAGTTGGTACAAGTCTGGTTTCCCCTATCATTATACATACATACGCACGCCACACATTCTACACTCCACCCCAAATAAACAATCCCTGTTTTTCTCCCGAGCAGCAACTCCCCAGCCCTTCCCTTCTTGCCTCCCCATCGCAGCCCTTGTTTTTCTCTCACCCGACAGTCGTAGCATCGCACCAGCCACCATTCTTCCTCTCGACCCAACAGCCCTTCAGCCTCCCTTGTACACCACTCTGCTTGACCAAATGCAGCACACCCAAACAACCCCTCTTTGCATTCCCATCGCATGCAGCCCTTGCATCTCCCTTTCGTCCCATGCAACTCCCCCGACCCATCACCATGAACACCACCCAACAGTGCACCAACAGCCACCGACTAGCCCCTTCTCCCTTTCTTCCTCTTCTCCCTGCCACTTCCACCATGTCGCAACCCATCACCCAGCTCCCTAGCCCGTCAAGCCAGCCTTCGACCACCACTTCACATTTAGTAGCCCCAGCAACACTCCCCGTCCAACATAGCCTCAACCAAACAACCCTCAAACCAGCAACCACTCACGCACACCCTACCCTCTCCTTCCACCACCGTTCGTAGCACCAAATAACATCAGCCCTCTGCCCAATCAAATGGCCCCCAACTCCTATTCCTTCTAGCTCTCTACATGCTTCCTTTTTCTACACCCTACAGCCTTGCCTTCTTGCAGCCACAACCAGTGCAACCACCTGCTTGCACCATCTTGCTTGCCTCGACCAACCACCAGCCTCTAGCACCCCGTCGCCACCAGCTACCACCCTACACCCCTTTCCCTGCTCAACCCTTGCAGCCCTCGCAGCCGTCCAGCCTCCCCCATGTGCCTGAAGCTCACGCTGCACATACAACGTGAAAATTGTTTTGGGTTTTAATAAAATATTGGTACCCATTTTAAGTGTAAGGGTATTTTAGTAATTTTCAAAAAATAACTATTTATATATTATAATTATTATTTTACTTGATAGATATTAATTCGATAGTTTTGGTATTATTTTTAGGTACGAAAGGTTGATTAGCGGGATCCGATAAATTTAGTAGGATACCGCTATTTTTGCATTTTTGTTGGAATTCAGGTAACTGTTATACCTTACTAAAATTATAAATATTGTGTGATAGCACATGCGGGTTTTTGGTTGATGAAATATGTTAAGCATGATTTACTTTTATATAATTATGTATTAATTATCATTATTATGAAAATAGATAAAACGAGCATGTTATATGATATAAATTATGCTGGGTATGAAAGTATGTTTTAAAATGATTCGATTGATGGAAAAATAATTTGTATGATAATTATGTATAAAATAATAGGTTGAACATGCTTAGATATAATTATGGAATAATTATTATGGATGTGTGCCCTAGGGGCAATTTAGTCATTTTTATGTATTTTGATATTTATCTTAAAAATCATGTCTAATATGCATTAGTTGTTGTTGAGTATGTGAATATGTGTTTTGGATGGATTAAAGGTGTGGAAAAGGATTTTATGTGTAAAATTATGTATAAGGGAAAAATGGTCATTTGACATATTTGATTATTTAAATTGTGTAATAAATAATTTAATTATGGTGTTTTAACCTTTTCATGGCAAATGAATGAATACAACGGAATTAGTATTTAAATAGGTGATAATCTGGGAATTTTTAGTCTCAGGGGTATTTTGGTCTTTTTTGGCCTAAAGTATCTAGATGTGAATAATTGAGCCTAGGATGGCCTAGGTATATTTTAATGTTCGCTTCGAACTTAACCTTGATTATTGTTGTCTCAGATGATTGGAAATAAGTAAGAAAGGTTAAGTATGAGAATTGAATTTATCTGTATTATATGTGATTTCATGGTCACCTTAATAAAATACTAATATTTAAAGTGAAAGACCTCGAAATCAGGAATGGTGGCTCCTAGGGGTGGCTACCCTAAGGACGTGGTTTAGCCTATGGTTGATATGCATACTTATGGAATAGGTATCTTTGTCGGTAGGGTACTGTGTTACCTTCATGTACTAGTGTGACCAGGGTACCTTTGCGTCCTTGGGTTGATAGTCAGTAGGATATTGTGTTGCCTTGTTGCGCCGGTATGACTAGAGTACCTTTGTGTCTTCAGGTTGATTGATCTCCCCTTGAGAAAGTAAATAAAAGTGGAAATGATATGATTTGATGGAAATAATGATTGTTGGATTATTAGATTATTTGGTAAGCTTTTGTGCCTACTTGTGGTTCAGTAGTAGCCTTCGTGCCTACCCAAGGTTTTCTGTAGTTTTCGTAGTAGCCTTCGTGCCTACCTGTGGTTCTATAGTAGCCTTCGTGCCTACCTGAGGTTTTCTATGGTTTCGGTAGTAGCTTTTGTGCCTACCTGTGGATTTGGTAGCAGCCTTCGTGCCTACCTGTATTGGTTTTATTTCTGTGAGCATACCTGTGATATTATGGATCTTATTATGCTGCATCTGTAAGTTTACCTGTGACGTTATGGATTTATTATGCTGTTCCTGTAAGTATGTCTGGGATGATATGAATCTTAGTAAATTATACATGTGATGTATGTGATTGTTTGGAAATTTATGCTGAGACGTGAATTATGTTGAAGTTGGATTTTAATAATTACTCAGAGAGTATTTTTAGGATGTTCAATAATAAACTTGGTTGTTTTAGATGAACGAATATGGGTAGTATGTGACCTTGATGGAATTTGATCATCTGAGTGATTATTGTATCGCAATCATCGTATTTATATGTATATATCTTATACTATGTTAATTGTAGGCCTTGCATGTGTTCCATGCTAATTTATCGTATTAGTTTGGTATAAAGGGTTACTCAGTACCGTAGTACTGAAATGTTCATTTTTGTGGGCCCCTGCCTATTCAATGGGTAGTGGACTTTGTAGGTCAGCCTCTAAGCTCAGTCAAATGCTGATAGTTCGAATTTGGGAGCGTAGGTGTAATACCTCGTATTAATTAATCTTTAAATTAGACACGTAAGACTTAAAGTTTGATTATTAGGCGAAGTAAGCCATAAGTTTTTTTTGTTTTTTGTTTATTTATTATTATTATTATTATTATTATTATTTTTAACGATCGCCTTGTTGTCTCGAGTAGGTCCATAAATATTGAGTTATAAAAATAACCTGGATTAAATGTAAGAAAGGGTAGAGGAAGTTAAAAATTGATGTCGTTAACAAAACCGATAACAAGAAGAGAGTAATTAAAATAGAAGGGGATTGTAAGAATAATAATAATGTTAGCAATAATTGCAAATAAAATAAAATAAGGGAAGTGATAAAATAATAATAATGATCATAATAATAATAGTACCATGATTTCTTTTTGGAGGAAATTAAACCTTGCTTAAGTGGTAATTCTTTTTCCTAATAACCTTACTTGCTTGCTTAATACTTTAGGAGGCTTTTGCTGATATTTTCCTAATCAAACCCCCACCTTTTTCCCCACCTTTTTCCCCACTTAAACCCAGCCAAACCACCCCCCAATTTGTCGAGCAACTTGTAGCCCATGCAGCCATGCATCCCGTCACCTTTTCTCTCTCCTCCCCATGTATATGTCTCTTCTTGTCCAGCACTATCCTCCTCTTTTTGCAGCTTTCTCTCTTCCCCAAACGTAGCCCTTCTCCTCCCTGCATTGCCACCTCCCTCACGCCACCCCCAGCCCTGCATATTGTAGCCATCAACCAGCCCATCTCCCCCACGTCACTCACGAACCTGCAGCCATACCCTTCGACACCCAGCCCTTTCCCCTCCAACTTACAGCCTCAACTCTCTTTTCCCCAACCTACACCCCTACTCTATCTTCTTATCTTTACCCACCTATTTTTCCTCCTTCCCCATGCCTCTCCACCTGCAAAAATGCAGCCCTTAACCCCCAGCCATCCTCCATCACATCTTCCAGCATCTTGCAGCAACATGTCACGTAGCCCCAGCTTCCCTCAACTTGCAGCCCCTATTTTTCCCTCCTCTCAACCTGCACACCTACCCCATATTTTCTATCCATCTACCCCTCTATTTTCCCTCCTTTCTCATGCCATTCCACCCTACAAATTCCCAGCAAAATAGCCCAGCCATAACCATCACATCACCCAGCTTTATGCAGCCCCAAATCTCACGTAACCCCAGCCCATCCACCAAGTTGCAGCTCTTATCTTCCCCTCCTCTCAACTTGCACCCCTATCCCACTTTTCCAGCCATCTATCCCTCCATTTTCCTCCTTTCCCATTCATTCAACCAGCCCCTTTCCCTTCTCCTAAGCTTCGACACCCTCATCCCCAAAAACCAACCTGCAGCACCCTTCCCCACTCACCCTTTAAGTCTCAACCTGCAGATATCACCCTCCTTCCCTCTTCCTTTAAACCCTCTAATTCTCCCCTTGCAGCCCCCTCTTTCCTTTCCCTAAATTCCAACAACAAAAGAAAAGAAAGTGTAGCCCCAAACTCCCCTCCCCTCCACCGAGTTGAGTCTCAAAAATATTCCAGCTTTTGCCTTGTGTTCTACCTTCCCCAAGCAGCTATTTTTCATGCCAAATTAAGTACTCTATCCTCAGTGGGTTCAGTGCTTAAATTCATGCACCAGCCGCCTCATTTATTTTCCTAATCATTTGCAAGTATTAGCTTATTTAGGTTGCATTTTGATTATTTTTATTTTTCTTAAATATTAATGCTTGTAGTTTGGATGGTGTATTCAATTCTAGGTAACCTCAACCTCGCTTAGAGTATTTGTGGAGGAAGCTTGTGGTGTTAATATTTCTTAGCTCAAAGTAAATCCAACTAATCTGTAGACGGTAGAATTTTTATGTTAAAATGATAGGCGAGTTTTCTAGGATTAAATCATGATAGGATGAAGTTATCAAATTATTGTATGTTTGTGAGAAATGGGATCATGATGTATTTCTTTTCTACATGAACATCATGATGTGTAAATTTACATGTGTTATCATGCAATATTTTCATATGCCTAAGTAATATTCTAAAGATTTGACGAAGTATATGTTAACGATAACGAACTTGAATTATGCTAGTAAAATGAGATGAATATGTCTAAGGTAAAATGTAGTTTATATGGGAGCATTTTTTAGTTCATTCATACATGAATATAATGAAGTGTAAATTAATATGTGTTATCATGTAATCTTTTTATATGCCGAAGTGATATTCTTTAATGTGAAAAAGTGTATGCTAATGGTAACGAACTTGGATTTATGCTAGTAAAATGAGACGGGTATGATTAAGGTAAAATGTAATTTTATATACCATGATTGTGTTGAGATTTATTTGTGAAAATTGTATGAGCCTATGAAATATTAAAAATGTATGCTAATAGTGTTTACATGTACTATGTATGATAAATGGTTAGGGATAATATGGTCCTTTGTAGTACCAAAGAGATTGTCGGCTATAAAGTATCAATAATTATTTTATGCTAGCGTTTCATGAAAAATGGCTTATGTAAGTAAACTCGGTAATAAAAGTGAAGGAAAATGTGGTAGTTATAGGTTGAGGGGTATTTTGGTCATCACAACAAAAAAGATGTTCCAAAGTGGATAAATGGATTAATTAAATTAAGTGGGCCTTCGGGTCAAGGGGCTCACTTATGCTCTATAGGTATTCCATACACCCTTTGGGGCTATGCGTACTTAAGGTCTTGAGTTCTAAGGTTTAGTATGGGCGACTGTTATGTCGTGTGGCTTCCTTGGCGAGCTTTGCCCTGGAATCGAGTGATTTATTTTGGTACCACCCTCCTTGACGATCTTTGTCATGGATATGGGATTGTATTCCACTTGAGAATTGCTATGAATTTTATAACCAAATTAGACACCCACCATAATACTTCTGTAATAATTGGAATAGGAATGATTTGACCTTGGTGAGATTGCTTGGAATATCACTAATTCTTCCTATTAGGCCATAATGTATGGTCGTTGGTAAGTTAAATTGATTATGAAATTGTAAGTGTGCCTTAAATGCCTTGATAGAGATTTTGACCTAGCTCGTAATGTTAAATGTGATGTGGTTGTGTGTTTCAAAATCGTGGCCTTGCATGTGAGCATATGTTCTCTTTGAATTCCGTACTTGTATGATGTTTTCTACATTGGTATGCTACCTCTCCGGAGGCGTTGTGGTTTACTCAGTACGAGAAAGTCGTACGGATGCTATCACTTTTCAGAGGAGTACGTCCAATGCATGCGTTGGCTAAAAGACTACGAGGAGCGTCACCCCGACGAATAGGTAGATTTAGGAAGCGAGTGAACCCCGCCCCTTTTTCCCCTTTTCCTTGTAACTTGTTGGACCGTAGAGTGTAAGGCAGACCATTAATGACTTTTGCGTACTCTGTTGTTATTTTCTAAATGGTTAGTTACTTAATTTCCTAAACAATAATTTGTCATGGATAATATGTCTTTTGCAAAACTTTTGATTTCGTATTATACTTCTCTTGTCTTTGGATGGTTTGATTTGTTTTAAGCCTTAGCACTAGACGTAAGGATGGTGAGGAGACCAGATTTATGTCAAGTGTGGCGGTAACACCCATCGTTCTTTAATGTTTGCTTCCGCAGAGAAAAATTTAAATGAAATTTTCAAGCTGTGATTTTGGGGTGTTACAGTAGGACTATCCGGTGTTTCTTTTGTTGTCTTATTTCCGGTTGTATTTGGACCCTCGTGTCCTCCTATAATTTTTGTCTCGAGTTTCATAAACTGTTAATGTAGTTTTTAATTAGCAATATTTATCTAATGTTCTCTCTATCCTGATTTTTGTAATCATGATATTAATTTAAGCGGATTAATGATTTTAGCCTTAGCACTTGGTATGAGAATGGTAGAGGAAACTAGACTTGTACGAAGTGTGGCGGTAACACCCTTTGTTTTTATTGTTTTAGCTTCCGCACTTAACTCTGTAAACAAAATTTTTTAGGTGTAAATTTTGGGGTATTACAAAACCCACTGACTGGTTTAACCAAACCCATCAATTAGTTCCTAGAACAATCGAATGGTTAGATTAACCTATTAGTTGGTCGGTTTGTGACCTCACTAATCTTAATCTTAGTTTAGATGCATTGATCAATTTAACCAAACAAATCATCTGGTTCTTAAAATAGTAGACCGGTGGGATTAACCGATCGACTAGTTCACCACCACTAGGAAGGTTGGAAGTGTCCTAAACAATTGACTGATCCATGAGACTAATAGACTAGTCAGTGAGACCCATCAACTAGTGTTTGGATACCCATTAACTGGTCTTGGACAGCTTTGCTTTTCTTGCTTATTTCTTCTCCAATGTGATATTTTGAGTTTAGCATGCTTGGATAATTACCTAAGAAGCTAGTAGCTATATGTTTACAACAATTTAATTGATAGATTAAAGTTAATTAAGATAAAATTGATCCTAGTTGACCTTAACATCACATTTAGCTTTTCTCTTGACCATGGAATGAGAAGAGGATTAGATAACTAAAAATGGATTCTTCCTATTGATAGTATCCATGTAATGAATCATAAAAATGGCTAATAGACTTCTAACAACTTAAATTACGGCCTAAAAATATGAAACATTATAAGTTTAAATGACTTAGCATGAATGGAAGAAAATAACGTGGACCTATATGATGACCTTAATTTAACCTTAACTTGGCTACTATGATAAATGGGTAATTAATACGATTTATGATTGGACTCTAACTAACCTCCAAGTGGACTTTCATCTTTAACTTTAAGGATTAACTTGGAACATTCTTTAATGTATTGTAAGATTGTGCTTAAGTAATGAAACTATGACTTTAACCTTAGCCTCAGGATGACCTAGACTTGAACTGTGCATGAAGGAACGTAAGTAGAAAATGAATGTTGGTTTGGACATTTATGGTTGATATCAACATTATATGATTCCACATGGGCATAATTGATTAAGAAATGGAATGATCACTTTAAGATACCTTTATGAGAACATTGGAATGTATGAGAACTTTATATAGGTGCATTGGATTACAATGATTGGTTAATTTGTGTGACATTGCTCGTGTACCTTTATGTGATATGGTATCCTAATATGATAAGATATTAATCACATAAAGTGGAACAAACATCATGATAGGTCTAGATTATTTGATCCTCAATTAGCTACCAAGGGTTAGTCTACCTTCGGGTGTTCTACTTTCAGATGCCTTTAGGAGGGAACCAAGTTGGTCCCAATACCTTTCCTCCTCTAGATATTGATGATGTATTAGGGGGAGTTGATACTAAAGGTTCTGGACACCATAGGAGAGTTACTTTGGCATGAGTTAGGAGTTATGTCCACCATGTTACTTTAGCATAAGCTAAGACATTATGTCCATTTATTTGGTTTGACTTCCATGGTATTGAGAGATCATGAGGAATAATCCCACGTATTGCTCAATAATTTTGTAATGGAGTTCTATATTCACCTAATGTAAAATAATAACCATAATGAAACCAAAAGAGGTATTAATTGGCCTAATATTATTTTATACTTGATCTTGATATGGTTATTTTGTAGGCATGATACTTGTTTTGCCCTATAATTATTTAAGAGCTCACACCTCACTTAAGTTAAAAATACGTTGTGTAACTTACTTTTACCCTCCCTAAATTTTCTAACAATCACATGATCATATGAATGTATGATGTGGCATACCTATTATTGTGTATACAAACATTTTCTGCCATATGTTCCCTTTAAATGCTCCATTGTGGTACATTTCTGTACTCGCAATTTTTCATGACTTATTGCATGATCTATTTTTACTATAATCATGATCCACCTACCGTAAGAATCCGCGCTTGAAAAGTCATATATGCATCTCTACTTACACATTACCCTTTAAGCTATACTCTAAACATTATTGTATGGATAATCTAAGTGATCCATGTTTCCTTAAGAAGGAATATGTATGATATAATATGTATATCTTTGTATACTAGTATGATTATGATTAAGCATATTTTGGTGGATCCAAATATGTCCTATAGGACTTGGTGTGATAGTACGTAAATGATATCGTAGGAGTATTGCATTTACATTTTGGTATGTCATACCATGAGCATGTTGGTATATCCCATTTATACTATGACATACATGATAGTGGTAGATTAGTTTGCTTAGTATATATGTATACTGATGGGCTTGCTATTGCAATCCTCTGCTCAATCCCATGAGCAATAGTTTTAGTTTAGGTTTCCTGAGGATGGTTGGTGAGTGGTATATCCTCTTCCCATCATAATTGGGGTGTTGAGCATACCCATTCCTAGAGACATTCTTTTATGGTCCTTGAGTGACCAAGGCATCCTTCCTTGTAATGAATTTCCACTGGTTTACATTTTCATCTAGTGTAACTTTGTAAGAAAATTTAAGGCATATAGAGCCTTAGGTTGTGCACCTTGATTGTTATACCTTTTAGTATTTTCTTATGCACTTTAGTTTTCCATATGATTTGTTAGTTAGATACTTATCCTTGTGTCTGATGTGAGGTAGGCATTGAGGTGTCTATCTTACATTATATGTGGTAGTAGCACCCTATTTTTCTTAAGATTATCTTATGTTTCCACTTCTGTAATGTTTCATAATGAAATTTTTTTGTAGTAAAAAAATAGGGTGTTACATTGACCTAAATGTCGATGGGTTTCTTATTGATTCCTTCTTGATGGTGAGTAGGTGAGCATGTGAGCATGTTTTGGTTATTTTTACTTGAAGCATGAATGTGATGAGTTAAGCATGAAAGTGAGGTGCAAATAATTGATAGGCATGTTTAGGATGTATGTTTGTCTTTGCTAATAGTAGTATGTGTGGGATGTAATTCATGGTATGTTGAGCGTAATTTACCCATCTTAGTCGTGACATGGAATTGAAGAGTATAATATGTGATTAAAACCTTTAATTTGGTCTTAGAGAATGACCTATGTGTTTATCTTTCTAAGTATGTTCTTATATGTGTTTTACAGCACAAGGCATGGTTGTTTTATTTATTTGAGCATGGATTGATGTTAGCATGATTTATATATTATTTAATCCATGTTGATGAATTGAGGTATAAATTATGATTTTTATTGCATTCAAGCATGATTTTGTAGATTATCAATTTCTATCATGTACCATGTGATTATGTGTGTGGAATATGTTCCTTTATGTATTTGATAACATAGAAGCATGCGAGGATTAATATGATAAAATTGGGTAAAGTTTTGATATATGGATTGCAGCTTTGGGTGCTATTTTACCTAAACCAATCGATTGATTTGATGGACCAATGGACTGGTTGGGTGAACAGTTGATTGGTTTGGGAATTTTGATCAACTAATTACAAGAGTGGTTAATTGATTCAATGAACCAATCGACTAGTTCCCATGAGCAAGCGATAGGTTTACCAAATCCATCAACTAGTTATTTGTGTCTAGAGTGGTTTAGTCTCTACTAAGACCCATCAACTGGTTTGGCTTAACCTATCAATATTTTGATCAGTTGGACCAACAAGTCAAATGGTTTCACTTTGTTTTATTTTCTCAAGTCTGGTGCGACCAGACTTGTCGACTAGTCCCAGGGATCAATCGACTTGTCCACCTGGTTTTTCCACGTTTGCTTGATATTTGATGCTCTTTCTTTTGGACTTCCATAATAATTTTTTTTTTGTAATTATAACATATAAATCATGATTTCAACCATGTTTAACCGAAATTTAGCATGGATCAAGACGATAATATTATGGTGCTTTGAGTGGTTAAGTGTGGTGTCACCTCTAAACACCCAAGTGGTGGCTTTCATACCTTGCATTTTATTTGGTGCTATAACTTGGTAACACCCATTTGGTTGTTAATGAAATTTTAATTGTGAATTGTAATATCACTTGGTAATTAATAATAATGAAATTAATAAAGATAAAATAGTTATTTATGTAACTTATGGCCTTAAGTTGTGTTCGATATCAATATGTGGAAACACTTAATTGAATTGTTATGAAACCTTGTTGCAAATTGTGAAATCACTAATTTATAATATATAAGAAATAAGATTTTATTTGAGCCTTCTTCTCTAGCTCTTTGGTTGGTTACCAAGAGTTAATAGTTTGCTTACCTTATACTTTTTTACTTTCCTTTCACTCATTAACTTTCTCGTACTACTAGGTTGTGACCTGTATGTAGGATTAAGAATAATATTATGGTAGAACATCATTGTGTCGGTTCTTGTGTAGAGGGTATGCCATGATTGGTGGAGTTTCATCTCCTTTCACTTGGTACCTTTCCCATACTACTTGGTTTTGACCTATATGTAAGCATAAGAATAATACTATGGAAGACCATCATGGTGCCAGTGCTCATATAGAGGGTATGCCATGAGTGGTGGAGTTTTATCTCCTTTCACTTATTACCTTTCCCATACTACTAGAATGTGGCTTATACGTGGGATTAGGAATAATAATGTGGCAGACAACATCATGGTGTTAGTGCTCATGTAGAGGGTACTCTATGATTGGTGGGTTTATCCATTGTGATTGGTGTGATCTCCTAAACACACAACTAGAAGGTTTGGATTACCTTATTTTGCCTTTAGTGTCATTGCCTACAAACACCCATATTAGGATTAGAGCTTTAGTATTGGAGGGTATGCCAATGTTTGTGTTTGGTGCTATCATCTACAAACGCCCATATTGGGATCAATGCTCTGGTATTGGAGGGTATGCCCATATTTGTGTTTGGTGTTATCACCTACAAAAACCCATATTAGGATCGATGCTCCAATTTAAAGGTTATAATTATGTTAGGAACCTATGTACCATTGTGCTATTACCATGACCCACATTCATGGTGGAGGTTTAGGATTATGTGGTCATATAACGAACTAATGATAATATGGGTTATATATGCTTGTGACTTATGCAATCATCATATTCTTATTACCATCATACCATAAAAATGTATTCTAGTATGTTTATTATACCATGATTAATGTGACTTCTAGATGTAGTATGAGTCATTTCCATGTTATAGAATAGACTTGTTTTGGTAGTATTTCACTGTATTGATACTACCTTGTGTGGTCACTATGATAATCTAGCTTTTGTTCCAAAGATCAGGTGATGTTTTGTAGGTTTCAATAAATTTTTATGGGCCTCTATATGACCCTTAATTAGGGAAGATATATTTTATTGAAAAGTTAGACTAATTGGTTCGATTAGGTTTCTCTATGTATTGGGATGTTTTTATTTTGGTTACCTAAACTCTTAGTTATGTTCCTGTATTTGGTTTATAAATTTATCATATCATATATTGTATATCTCTCTCTTATTACTTTCTCTATTTTCTCTCCCTCGTGCTATCTTTAATTCTCATGCATAGTTTTGGTTGAATAGTTTAGCCTTACAGCAAGCATAAATTAGGTGGATGGCCACATCTATATTATGTTTGGTGCTTCAATAACATTTTTTAGTTTTATTTTATTGCTTTCACATTGTCTTAAAATACATAAATAAAAATTTGTAAAAATTAGGAGTATTATATCATTAATATATCCTAAAATAATCTTCTTGTACTCTATGTGATTAGCATATAATAATAATGATAATAATAATAATAATAATAACAATAACAATAACAATAATAATAATAATAATATACATAATAATGGAATGCCTAACCCTAAAATATTTTTCTATAATTAATTACACCTAATTACCAATTTTATTATTAGGATTTCTAAATTAAGGTTATTACAAATGAGTATTCCAATTATCATAGTGGTTGATTATTTTTCCAACATGTCATCCTTCATTCCATGTCACACAATCAATGATGCTACACACATTGCAAATATTTATTTCAATGAGGTGGTGAGATTGCATGTTGTTCCAAAGAGTTTTATTTTTTATACTAACTTGATGTTCCTAAGTCACTTTTGGAAGACCTTAGGACATGTATTGCAAACTAAGTTTTTATTTAGTACATTTTATCATCCACAAACTAATGGTAAAACTAAAGTGACTAATAGGACACTTAGTACTTTGTTAAAAGTGGTTGGTGAGTAAAAGTGATAAGGATTGGGATGTGAAGCTAATATATGCAATGTTTTTCCTATAATACTAGACCATCCTAATATACAAGTTCAAGTCCTTTTGAAGTGCTCCATGGTACAAATCCTTACATGCCATTTTATTTAGTGCATCTGAAGATGGGTGATTAGAGGATATTTGAAGCAATAGATAGGGTGGAGTTCTTTCAAAAACTTCATCAATAAGTGAAGAGAAACATTGAGAAGGCTAATAAAACTTATCAAGATATAGCTAGCAAGAATCAAAGTCGACATGTGTTTGCTCCAAGAGACTTAATGTGGTTATACTTGAGAAAAGAGAGCTTCCCTCATCTAATAAATAATTAGCTTATATCAAGATTTGATGGATATTTTAAGACATTTAAAAAGTTTTTGAAAGAGTTCTAATGACTTTGAACCCTTGATTCTTATATAGGGGTATCAAGGGCATTCAATGTGGGTGATCTTTCTCCATACTATGATCATGAAAATTTGAGGAAAAATTATTCTCAACAAGGAAAAAATGATGTAGGAGCATGTCTTTCACATGAGAATCTAGATTGATTGATTATAGATCCCATAAAAATAATAGCTCAACTGGGCTTAATAAGGGTGTGACTTATTTAAGTATGGATTAAGCCCTCCAAGAGGGACATGAAATTATTGAAATTTTAATGTAGCCACATGAAAGTCACATGACACATGGGTTAGCATAAGAAGGTCAACCATATTAAATTCTTAACAGTCATTAATTAATTTTTTTCCTTCGTATAGTTAGTTAGAATTTTTATCTCTTAACTATTTTATCTTCCTATTGTCATGTGATCTAGTGAGCTTTTATGTGTTTGTTGTCATAAATGTGGACTTATCTTGTCACTTAGAATATTAGGTATAAGGAGGTGCAAAATGGCTCTATAAACCACTTCTATTTATCATTCAAATCATATAACATGAATCAAGTTTTAGTCTTCTTCAACCCTAGACCTCTTTATAAGTTATTCTCTTATTATTCATTATTTATAAAAAAAATAATTAAGAAAAATACTATTTTAATTCTATATGAGTTAAATAGAGTTGATCATCCACATTTAATACATACAATAATCAATATTCATCGTCTTCCAAATGCTAGCTTAATCTCATATTCAAACCCTAATCTTAATCACTTTAACTATAATTTATTTTCACTAACAATTCGGTTCTCTCACCACAATCAAACCTTGATCCATCTATTGTCATCTTTCCTAGCCCACACTCATATCAAGTTGATAAGAATTTAGAAGGTTAATACTTATTTGCATGATTTCTAATTAAATTTAGAAGGTTAGTTTAAGAAATTCAATTGTTTTTCTTAATTAATTTAAGTTGACTACATCTTGGGATGTCTTATAAAGGAATAAAGGACTAAAATATTGGGACCCATGGATTATTAAAAAAGTGAGAATTCCCTATGCACACTAGCAAAGAGGTCCCTTCATTTTTTATCATCTTTTTTTTAAATAAACTTTAAATATATGAAAAATGAATGAATTATAGATTTTATGAATGATTATGTAGACTAAAGTTCAATCATATTATATTTGGTCACTCAGTTTGTAACATCCCAAAATTCACAGCTGAAACTTTTCATTTATTTAAGATTTAGCAGAAGCAATTAAATCAAAACGTGTATATTTCGGGGATGTTACCGCCATGATCAGTACAATCCCGGCCCCTGGCCATTCCCATAAAAACCACAAGGCTAAAGTAACTTTAACTCAAACTCAGAGTGCGTGAAAAAGAGTTACAATCTAGAATACATAGTTAAAGTTCCTTAAAAGAAATAAGGTCTACAAAACGATAAAAGTTAAGTTTGGGAAATCCAATACACAATAGAAGAACATAAGGAGGAAGTCTGACCACGCTACTCTCGATCCTCAAGCCAAGTCCATGCTCAACACTCTGCCCCGCCTGATGCCTTGTAAGCATTGAAAGCATCAAAAATAGTATCACTGACTTATACAAAGTCAGAGGGGCCTTCTGCTCATGGGAATGAACAACACCCATGAAACGGGTGGTCAGTACACTGCGTACTGAGTAAGGTAACCATGCACTAAGGCCAACACATAAGGGCACATAATACAAGCACAATAACATGACAACATACAATCTTTCAGATAAGTAAAAGTTAAGTTGTAATCCGGATAAACTTGATTATTTAATCTCTGATTAGTACTCATTTCACACCACACTTTTCATCCATCCATGTGAGTACGAAAACCCCACTATTATAGTCATTGGATCGGTCACTTGCAGGGCAGAACACACCTGGCCACTATTATATGCCGGTGGATTGATCTCTAGGGCAAGATGCTCTTAGCAACTATTATGCCAGTGGATCGGTATGGCCCCGACTCTCATGGTGTTCTACTATAAGTACTTAGTGTCTTTGATGAGTCTTATCAAAGTTAGGGTTTATCGAGCTTAGGATCCCCCACTATTATAGCCGGTGAATCGGTCACTTACAGGACAAAATGTACTTGACCACTATTATATGTCGGTGGATCGATCTCTAGGGCACCCCGACACCTAGCCACTATTATGCTGGTGGATCGGTCTGGTCTCGACTCAATAATCTTCCATTTTAAATTATTAGTGTCTTACAGTAACTTATTCAATAAATTTCACCCTGAACATGCATGACTAACTCCATCTATGCCTATCCTCCCAAGAGGGCCCGCCCCATGTCTTGAGACTTTTGCACCTCCTAACTTACCCTGGCAACCTTTCCTTATTCCACTTTCTCACACTAGAGGCCCAAATCCTAAGTGTGTGGGTTAAGGCCCACTATCTTATACCCCCAATTCCACTCACAGTCTTGCCCTAGGGTTTTCTCTAGAAACCCTAATTTGAGCTTATGTGGCCCATCCTTCTCTGCCTCACACAATCCAAACTGTTTTAACACCCCACACATCACAACCCTTAGATTAAACCCTCATCAACTCACTTTACTCCCCCATATACAAGTGTGACGACGAAACCCTAGGTGGCCACACCAAAACCCTAGCATCCTCCTTTCCACATGTCACCCCTCCATTTCTCACCTTTCACTCTTATTTTCCCATGATACCCATGCTCACCCCACACATGACAATCCTCCATCCTCATATCATACTCCACTCACCCTCATTTATTTTTTTTCCTTTTTCCACCTTCTCAAATTAGGGTTTCCTCCCGAACCCTAGCTCGGTCTCCTATGCACCCTTATACTGTTCCACGTACTATTTTTCACCCAAAGCCTCTAATCACCCAAACAACTCTTCCATTACCTTCCTCACACCCCAAGGCAACTTTCCATACGTAAAGTTCACCCCCATGTAGACTCCATCCCTTCCATGTAAACCTTAAAAGTTTCTATGCAAAATCCTAATATTCCTATGCAAACCGTATATTCTCCCAAACCCTAGATTCTCCCCTATGAATTTCACCCACTTTTTCATTTGATTTAAAGTCCCCTTTTATTCATCCACTCATGGATCATGGAATATTTAGGTCAATCCCACCTACGTTAGCCTACTTACTTCCCCTTGGTCATCTTACTTTCCCATTTTTCTTTTTCATCTTTCCATCCCACAATACCACATTAAATATTCTTGCATGCATGTCCTAAAGGGTTACATTACATCACAACACATTTCACCGCATATACATATTAAACATATACCATAAGGAAGCACATGAGCATACCTCAACGCCAAGTTGTGCTACACATAAAACAGTTATAACAATAGCAGAAGATACACAACTTATCCTTATACATAGCATTCAAGGCATATAAGACACATAACACACATAAGGCCTTAGCTACACCCTTACCTAGCATGCACCAGTCTTGGAGCATGTTCCTACGCCTCCTTAGGATTTTGACTGATTTTACCTATTAGAGGGAAAAACTAAGGATTAGTTTTCCTCCTACCAAAAATACTATTATTTCCTATTTTATTCTAAGATTAGGGTTGCTATTATTAAAGAAAACTTTACAAGTGAAAAGTAGGGTTTTTATCCTCAAGTTAGCCTACTAGATTATTACTAGTCAAAATAGGTTTATGTTAACATTGATAGCCATATTTATATCATTAAATATAATAGATTTATTTCTTCTAATAATAGTACTAAGACTAATTATAGTAAAGATAGCAATATTAATAATAATAGTAGTAATACTAATATTCCTAGTAATAGAAACCCTAGTATTTTTAAGGCTAAGACTAATAATAGGGTTAGGGATAAAATAATTATAATAGAATAATAGTAATATTAACAAAATACTAATATTACTAAGGATAGTAGTAGTAGTAGTAGTAGTAGTAGTAGTAATAATAATAATAATAATAATAATAATAATAATAATAATAATACTATAGTAACAATGATAATAATAAGGGCATTAGGAATAATATTAGCAATATTCGAATAATAAATAATAACAATATTAAGGTTTGAGTATCCTTCTTTTTTAGCAACAAAATGATAGCATGCCAAATCTAGTATCAATAATGATAACAACAACAACAACAACAACAACAACAACAACAACAATAATAATAATTGAAATAATAGTAAAATAGGGTTTCAACCCCTTAATAATAATAATTATAATATTTTGGAGATAATAATAAACATGATAAATAATAATAATAATAATAATAATAATAATAATAATAATACATAATAATAACAATATAAATACAATTAAAATGGATAAGGCTTGCATAATTAGGGTTTAAGGGTTGAGAGGGGTTAGGGTACCACCTAGGGCTGGTGGTGACAGGCAGCATACGATGGCGGTGGGGAAAGATTGTGAAAAGGAAAATAGTTGAGTGTTAGGAATAGGAGAGGGGGAATGAGGGTGGAAGTTGGGGTGGTTGAGGATGCCCAATTTGAGAGGGTTGGAATGGGGGTAGTCGCGTAGCCAAAGGCGGCAGTGCAGACGGCGGTGTTGTGGTGGCCGAGGGTGGTGGAAAGGGAGGAAGGAAGGAGGAGAGGGAGGAAGGGGAAAAGGAGGGTAGGGAAAGGTAGAGGAAGGTCTGCATGTGATTTTGGGAGGTGTAAGGGGTGGTGGTTGTGGCGGGAGTGGTGGTGAACAGTGGTGCATAGGGAGGCGGGGGTGGAGGTGTGGCTAATTGGGAAGGGTACTTTGCATGGCTGGGGTGGCTTGTGTAGGGAAAATTGAGGGAGGAGGGAGGTGTAGTTAGGTAGAGGGTGATACAAGGGGCAGTTATGTGGGCGGCTCGGGCGGCGGCGCTGGATGGCAGCAACCGGATGGTGGTCTGATTAGGCAGGAGCGCAAGGGACGGGATTTCTAGTCTACGAAAGAAAATTCAAATTCGGGGCTACCTATGGGGTATTTATAGGCCAAATGGAGGGAAAAACGACAGAGAAAAATAGAAAATAGGGGCAAGTGGGGGTAGGCACACTGGTCGGCGGTGGTAGGCCGACTCAGGTCTACCATTGCATGGCCATGATTGGGTCGGGAAGAAGAAGGTAGGCACGCATGAGGAGAGGGGAGGGTCGGTTAGGTCAAAAAGACAGGAAAATAATCGGGGAAGAGAGGGAAGGGATGGGTGGTTAGCGGGGCGTAGTCACTAGCGGAAATCAAGCCGCAGGTCAGGAGAGTTGCAGTTGCATATCGGGGAGGAAAAAGAAGGAGGCTGGACCATGCAATCCAGGAAGAAAGAAAAGAAAGAAAAAAGGGTGGGGGGAACCAGCGGTCAATTGGGGGAAAAAAGAAGGGGGATGCGGGCCTTGGGCCGCATGGGATGGTGGAAAAAAGGGAATTGAGCTGCAGGCTGGTTGGCCCAAGTCGGGGGAAGGGGAGGGGATGAAAGAAAAAGAGAAAGAAGAGGAAGGAAAGGAAAGGAAAGAGGAGAGGAAAAAGAAAAGGGAAAAAAGAAAAAAAAAGAAAAATAGGTGAGTTGGGGGTATTTAAAATATTTTGGCATTTTAGGATATTTAAAAAATAATAGTATTTTAAATAAAATAATAATTAATTTCTCTTTTTGAGTTAATTTAGGATTTTTGAAAGGTTTTTCCTAAATTCTATTTTAATTAGCAAAACACTCAAATTTATCCTAATTAAATTATTTATTATTTTCTCCTTGATTTTCCTTAATTAATTCCCTTTTATTTTAATAAAATAATTAATTTAATTAATTTTCCTAATAAATCATTATTTTGTCATAATTTCCTAAATTAGGGTTTTGGGGTATTTCATAGTTAAACTCAACTAGACATAGACAAATGCAAGTATGTCTAAATAATCAAACAAATAACCCTAGCCTAACATGAACCTAAAATAAATATGAACCAACACGATCCAATTAAATTTGACATGACAAAATCAAATCTAAAATGCCTAAATTTAAGTGAATTTGATCCTAGAAGGACACAAAATTGAAATCACTTGAATGTGAATTTGATTTGAATTCATCCAAACCTAATCTAACCATGACATGAACTAATATTGACAAATTCATTTGAACCCAATCAAAGGTTCCCTATATTTAGTGTAATACGAAGCCGAAATACCTTGACCCCATATGTTTTTTGTTAGCCACCATAGAATAATTCATTTTGACATCTCTATCTTTAAGGTTGGTTTGAAGTTTGACAAAGTTGTGCCTAGGTAGAGGAATAATTCTGGTATGGATCGGCCTTATAGTAAATCCTCTTATATAAAATATATGGATTCGTATAAGAGTCCCCTATTGATGTAAATACACTTACCATAAGCTTGACTCAGGTAAGAATTTACCAATGTAGAGTCAAGGTCGTCATGTTTGATAGTCTTTGACGAGAAGATATTTCAAGAAGTGGATGAAGATGAAAATTACTATAACTTTTTTGGGTTGTCTAGCAAATAAAAGAACATCTAGATAAATAATAATAATAATAATAATACCCTAAACCCTAAACCCTAAACCCTAACCCCTAAACCCTAATAATAATAATAATAATAATAATAAATAATAATAATAATAATATTAATATCTCCATGGCTACGCAAGAGATGAAAAATCCGTAAAATACTCCTGTAATATTTGACATAATAAAAGGAGATTTTTCAATTTCCAATCGATATCCAAACCAAAATACAATTCTGCTTTATTTCTTCATATTTCAATATTTTTGTTTCTCTATATTTTTACCGTAGCCTACTATTTGCCGACAGTCAAATCGCTGCTCCCGGTAACAGAAAATTATTTGTCCAATTTTCAAATAAATGTTCTTGCAAACCAGTAAAAAAGTGAAATCTGCTATACTCTGGTTTTATGAGTAAAACAACACGATCACATTTCAAACAACATACATTTAGATAGGAGCTAGTATCACAACATATCAATTCCTGACCGCATCTTTGAACTTTAAGATATAATCCAATGCACGCTGAAATTCAGATTCTTCCAAAGCAATAGTGAATCGGCAATAGCCAGGAATTCCTGTCCATAAGCCACTGTTAACGGTGATACCAGTGGCCCCAAATATAATTTCTCGGATGTTGGAATCTTCAAGCTTAACTTCGTTAAATGTCGAATCTTCGTTGGTCTCCCCAATCTTATAAGGCAGCTGAAGTTTGATGTGCTTTCCAATAAAAGAAGACGGTTTTGCCAAAAGGGATACACCACCACAAGGCTCAAGAACATCCCATCCACAGCTCTCAAGAGTCTATCAGAAAACAGCAAATAGTAAATGGATGGTAAAGAGTGCGTGGAAAAGCAGACTTTACAAGCAAATTTAGGATAGTCAATTCACATGCAGGGAATGGAAGCTAAAATAAGATGATCAAATAAGGTTCATTGTGAGATCAAAATAGCAGTTCAGTGATACATACATACAATGTGATTCAATGAAGGATTAAAAGACAAAGCAGATTGACGGACATTCTTCCTTGAGAGGAGAAGAAGAAGAAGAAGAAGAAGAAGAAGAAGAAGAGGAAGCTTATAAGATTCAGTGCATGGTTTTTGAATATTTGCTGATGCATAGATGCAATGTCAACAATTTAAAACAAGAACAGGTGACAATTATGCTGACAGAAGTGACATGCACAAATCGGAATCTCAGAAAGCATCTATGCTGCAGATCTTCTCTCTCTCTCTCTCTCTCTTTTCTCATATTTTTTTTATTTTTTTCTTTATTTTGTGTCTTCTTTTTGGGTGGGAGGTTGGGTTGTGTTTTTGTTTTTTTGGGGGTGGAGGGGGGATGGCCTACTTCCTTCTATGGGTGCCAGACATCAACAGAGAAGATAAGTTATAATGGGACTCTTGTTATTGGTACAGCTCAGACTTCTGAGAAGACTAACATATGACGCAAGCCTACTCTTAGCCTTCAGTTTCTCACAAACCTCACAACATTATTAATGAACTCTGAAAAATAATGAAATACATTGGTGCTTATTAACAAACATAAATATTTAGTCATAAGAAGATGACGATAAATACTAGCTAACATTCCTAAACTTGTGGGGACCTACGGAAAGAGGTATGTCACAAGTACATGGGCCTGCTTTCCAATGGGCCAATGGGCTCAGAGTCTCAGGTTACAGGCCTTAAGATAGGGGTGGACTGTAGATTGCATCAGCATGTCACTTCGCAGAAAAAGAGGAGAAAGAAAAGTTTGGCCATATTTCATGATCTTGATACTCACAGAAATGTCTCCTCATAAACAATGGACACCCAGCAAATCCATTCGGGAAAATTTGTTCCCTCAGTTATTCAATTTCAGCTAGCTTGATTTTGGAGGACAAGACATTTGGAATCATAAAGCATACATCCATCTAATTTGTCCATTCACAGTTCATATCTTGCTCATGTTACTTAATATAATTGCAAAGGGCTAAGTTGAGTGCCAATCAGTTTCCATGTTCAGCATACCTGAGCATCTAGACTCTGTCTTCTAGACATATTTATCTTTCAGGTTCAAAATAAAGGTTAAATTTCTTAACATGCTCAGGAAACAAACTCATAAATACATATGAAGATAGACAAAAGAAACTGCATGCATTAAATGTTTTTTTCTTTTTACCTCCTTCAAGATACGAGCTCTGTTTTGTAAAATCTTTTTATGCTCTGCGACAGCATCAAGCAGACTTCCTGCTTCTTGCTCGGTCTGAGACAGCAGTTTCCTCATAGCATATCTAACAGTTCCATGAGGCTTATTTATTCCCGAAGAACTACAGAAAGTCTCAGCCAAAAGTGACTGATTTAGAATCATAAATCCAAACGTCAAACCCCCAGTTAGCATCTCCAAAGACAGGCCTCCAAGCAGAGACACGCAGAATGATGATTTGGCAGTGGAAGATAGCTTTTCCAAAATAGGCTCCAAGTTCCATGAATTCCAACCCTTGGTGTTATATTCTAGTCCAGAAAATGAGGTGTCAATCAGGACCCTTGCCCCATATTTAGCACAAATTGATAACAGACTTTCTATTTCTTTATCACTATAAAGCGACCCTGTAGGGCTAACTGTAGGTCCACATATATACACCCATGGGCTTTTAACAGTTTCAAGTGCCTTGGAAAGTGAAGTGCCACTAAGCTTAAACCCAACCTCAGCATCCGTGGAAATACTGATGGTATTAGCCCTCAAAAATCTGGCAGCATAAACGTAGCTTCCATTGGAACCAGCAGGGAAGCAGAATGTTCCACCTTCTTGGATGCAGCAAAGTACTAGTTTGTTAAAAAGGGACAAGGAGGAGTCGGCATATACACACTCCATATAGTTATTTGTTTTGAATCCATACTTGGTCTTGACAAACTGCATGATGCTGCTAGTCACGTCAATCTCAGTTTCTGCCAAATTTTGCCTTGCAAAACTTTCAAATATAGCAGCCTTAACAGGTGATGGTAATGGCAAAAAGCTTTGGTCAACGTCCATGTGAATCAAGAAATTATTATTGTCCACACCACATTTTGACAACTCCGCATGACTAAAGGCAGAGACAGCAGAGGTGGCAAATCCAATCATCTGAACAGAATTTTGCTCCTTCCATTCTCTCTGATAAAAAAGAACCAAAGTTAATAAAGCCAGAAAACTATTGATAATGCAGCAATACAACTCAAGATCAAAGATATACCAAGTTCAGCCTCAGTTTTGAGAATCGAAGGATAGCTACTCCTTTGTTTGGAAGCTTGGAACCCATGGATAAAAAAGCATCTCTTACCAGGGAATCAGATATTCTTTCTGTTTAGTTATCTCCTTCAACTCTAAAATCAATTACATGGATTCTATCTTTGAGCACCTATAGTTCCGTTTCTTTTTTTTTTTTCTTTTTTTAGGTTTGATGCAGGAGCATGTCCTAGAAGTTGTCCTATACTTGAAAGGGAAGCTAATGAAGCCATATTAGAAGAAGTTATTTCAAAGAATTGGATCAAAAGAACACACAAGGATCAAATAAGGAGGTAGCATGGATTATAAAAGGACATGAAGGTCATTCTGAAGAGTTTAATGAAAACATGTGGCTTGCACATAATCATCAAGAAGCTTGTTTTAGATCTACTGTTTTAGAATTTGACATGAAGATTAGGAAAAATTATATATAGATCTATTGTTTTAGAATTTGATTTATTTTTTGTGAGTGCATGAGTATGGCATGGATGTAAAGAGATTTTCTGTGCCTTTATCATATAGTTTTTAGCTTATCTTTGGTGTGGAAGAATCAGCTTGAATCAAGTATAAAAGCCTCCTGCAATCACGTTGGTTTTGGCATGGTCGTATGAAAGTAATCACATTGAATCTTCAATTGAATTCTATATGAGTTCTTTTCTACGTTTGTCAATTCTATGTAAGTAAAAATTTTAAACTCTTTATATTTTTCCTTTTTTAGGTTAATATAGAGTTTTATGCCAAATTTATATAATTAATTCCACCAGAATAGCCACGTTGAATCCATACACAAACATACATTTACATAAAATAACAAACTTTCATCATCTTCTTCCTTTGAAACCCTAAACCTAGCCTACCAATGTCCTTTTACAGCTGAATTAAGCCATGTTCTTCCTCATTAATCATGCCTTCATCTCACCATTAATACCCATCATCAAACCCTCAACAATCATCACCCATCATCCATACATAGACCTAGCAAAAAAACCTCAAACCCTAACCGCAGTCACCTTTTTATCATCTTTTCTCACCCTGTTTTGATTTGGTTTTTTGTAATTCATCCTAAAACCTGCTCCTTTGGGTGTGTATTTCTCCTACGCATCAAAATTTCTTGGACTAAAGATTCATCTCTGTCTGTTTTTTGTGAGCAGGGTAGCAATCAGCAGCTAAGTGATATGTATCTTCATAATGTTTCCAACTGAGCCAATTGTAGTAGATTGAATGCTGGGTCATAAGATGGCACTTTACAAAGTTATACTCTCTTCAGGAAGTCCATGAGAAAGAAAAATGTTGTTGAAAGGATTTCCATGAATACTTTAAGATCAAGAATTTTAGTTTCAATCTAGCAGAACAGACACTACGCCTACATTGAGTAACAACTGATCAAAAGTAAGTTGAAAGAAAAAGGTGATAAACGATATGGGAAAATAGATCGGTCTTGGACGATGCTTCATTGATTACGTGGGGCTTGCGGAAAAGTTAATGCTGTTTGGCTGGTTGCAATTAGGAGGTTAAACTTTCAAGATTAACTTTTCAAATGCATTCTTTAATCTTTGTTTTGTGCATGGCTGTTTCTAAATATATGTTTTTAGGTTAATTTTGCCTCAATTACCTCACCAAAGAACAAGCTGTCATTATGGGTCTTACTAAGACCTCTCTGGTGTTGAAACTGATAAAATATACTCTACCAGCAGAGTGACAAATAAAAAGTCTCACTGCCATCCTTAAAGTTCAGCAGTTGTGTACATCAATTTTTCTTTTATTTTCATTTATTGTTTACTTCTATTTGCGGAAGTGATGTTATCGCTTAAAAGATGTCCAGCATACCCTTCAATAGAAGAATACTTCCAGGACTCCAGGAATTCAATAAATGATGCTAATCTCAGCCTAAGCCTACTGTTACCAAGTCAATTTATATAATTTCTCATACAAAAATAAAATTGAATTTATGCTAATTCATAGCAGAGAATACCAAAAAAAAAAAGTATAAAAAACCTTAATAGGTGGGTGCCGATCAGCCAGTTGAAAAGCAAGAAGCTCATGCAAAAGGCAGCCATAATAGTACTGACTTATCAGCGCTGTGTTTCCTTCCAGAAGCTCCACTGTCCTGGAGAGTGCTTTAAGAATATCATCCTCTTCAGCAATAACAAAAGCCACTTCAAGGTCTGCATACACCTGCAACAAATAATTTGGTACACTTCATGCACAACATTTTGGGTGGCTGAAGAGCAAATAACACCGGTCCATCAGTTAAGCAATTAGAATGACACTTTTTTTCGACTATTTTCTTTTTGAAAGAAATTTTCTATTTAATTTTAGATAATATTGTTGTCTGCATAATTTACAATATATAAAGTATATACCTGATGTAAAAATGATTGGAACACTTCATACATGACATTTTAAGTTGTTGAAGAACAAATAACACTGGTTGATCAGTTAAGTGATCAGAATAATTTTGTTTTCTTAGATACTATTGATCCATGGTGTACATAATATAAAATATATACCTGGTTTTTCAATAAACCACAAATGATTGCAGCATGTGGTGGGAGTGATGTTGCAGCAAGATATTTCAGCACACCATTAGAACTAGGCAGGCTGGACAGCTCAAAATGATCAGAGATATCCAACAGAAGACGGGAACCATTTTCTCTGGTTGCATCTAAGAGTTGCTCAAAAGCAGCACTGGTAACAGACTCAAAACTAGCAATCCCCGTAACTACGACCTCAGGCTTCAGCCTCTTGATCAGTTCCACCATTAAATCTGACTGACGTGGGGCTTCTATGACAGTAATTACATCATCTGGAGGTTGACAAGCATCTGGCTTCTGCAAGAAAATATATGGAATTGATTTTCTGTTTTGTTGTGTTGCCTGATTCAACTAATAATTGACAGCATGCAGCTCAAGTAGACTACACATGATAGAAATGGGAAAGAACCATACAAGCTACAAAACAAGCTATATATCCAAATGTAAACAATACTTTTTTGGACCTAGATAATTGATAACAAAAGAAACAAAAACCCTGTATAAAGATATTAGAGAAAGACTGGTCACAATTGAATATATCGGTTCTCTTCTGTGTGTGTGTCTGTGGAATCATAGTACACCGTTTCATGCAAAAGGGAAGGAAAGGGACGAAGCTATATCAGAAACACCCAACTAGAGAAGTCCAAATATAATGGAAACATAAAAACTTGTATACTGCTGTTACCAGCCGAAAAGACATACTATTTCACTACAGAATAGAAATGTAAAAGTTTATCCAACAAGTCAACAATGGTGCCTATTGATACATACAAACTTAATTGCATAAAAGTAATCAAAAAGAACAAGATAAAAGACAAAAGACAAAATAGAGATGCAAAACCACTCTTTAGCCCAATGTAGTCTGTATTACAGATCAGTATAGTTATAAATCAGAAAAGGAAAACAGAAATGAACTCTTCTAAATGTAACAAAATAATAGATCTATAAAACCTGTAAACAATGAGTATTTTCAAATATAACACAAATAAATCACCAAGTTACAATCAAGTTGTCATATTGAATTGCAAAGGGTGTCCTTTTCTGGACAATATAATATGCCAGAGCAGAATTTGTTAGTCCCCTAGACTTAACATAAAACACCAATGCATTAAAAATTTCTGAATCCTGAGTAACCCCCTATCCACTCAGAAGGAATACAGATGTGATACCAAGAAAATTAAGGACATGATATAGTGATAGGCCCATAATCAAATATACTTACGTCTGGAGGAATAAAAGGGCTGGATAGTGGGGGTTAGAAGGGCAAAATTGTTATAGCAGGGGTTTTTTGGTCTTTTAGCAGAGCACGTAGCTGAGGAGTCTGTTAGGACCTATTTGCTGAGTTATATTTTTCTGTTATTGTACGTCAGGAGTCGGGGAGTCTGGGATATTTAAGAGGAGGGAAGTGAACGAAGGGAGGGGGAGGAAAAAGGGACTGTAAACAGGAGGGGCCAGGACCTCGAATATCTGGTAGGACTATTTCATCAATATCTATATTATCATTCTCTATTCCATATCTCTGTTTTCTATTGTTTAATTCATTTCAGAATATCTGTGAGTTAGAGGGAGTGTCAAGTAGCAGTGAATCTGCTACCATTTGGTATCAGAGCCGTGCGTGATCGGGACAAATGGCACAGAAGAAGATGGAAGCAATGGAAGAACGAATGGGAACTCTGGAGGAGAGACTGACTGTGATATAGGAAGAGTGGCAGCATGAAGTGGATGGCATCAAAGGGGATACACAAAAGATCCCACAGCTCGAAAGAACCCTGATGGAGGTAATGGGCAGATTAGATCAGCTGATTAGGCAAGGAGATCGAGCTATGACTCCATCCAATTCACGGAAGGAGAAGGAGGACGAACGAGAGGTCACGAATACAGGACCAGCCGCAACCCACACCATAGAACAAGGGGTCCCACGGGTGGAGTACCGCCCTGTTCGCCAACTGGAGCTTCCAATCTTCAGTGGTTCAGACCCGGATGGATGGCTGTTCCGCGCGGAACGATATTTTAATCTGAACCAGCTCACAGAGGATGAGAGGCTAGAATTGGTACCAGTGGCTATGGAGGGGAAGGCTCTCGCCTGGTTTCAATATGTGGAAGAAGGGAGACGGTTCACAACCTGGAGAAATTTCAAGAAGGCATTCCTTACCCGATTCCGACCGAAGCATGAAGGATCTCTCTGCGAAAAGTTCTTGGCTATACGTCAAGATACTTCAGTGGAGGAGTACCTAGAGGTGTTTGAGTCGCTGGCTGCCCCGTTGCAGGGACGATTAACAGAGGAAGTACTCATCAGCACTTTCCTGAACGAGCTAAAACCAGCGGTGCGGGTTGAGGTTCGAATGATGCGGCCCAATGGGTTGGCTGGCTGAGATAATGGAGTCGGCCCAAATGGTGGAAGATAAAAATCGGGTCGTCAAGATAGGGGGAAATGGTTTAAGTGGACTCAGGGAGATGGGATCCAGGCTGAGGTTACCGGGTCGGGGAAATTCGAACCCAGGAAGTACCTACTCATCTTCGCCCAGCACTGGACCGACCAAACCGATGGTCGCGAACTCAGCCCCGAGGTTCTCACCACTCAGTACCAACAACGCACCTCGCCTTGAAGAATCGCAAGCCAGCAGGAGAACTCCAGGAATCAGGCGACTTCCAGATGCTGAGCTGCTGCGCCGACGGGAGAAGGGGCTCTGTTTTCGGTGTGAAGAAAAGTACTCGCCTGGCCATGTTTGTAAGAATCGCATGCTCCACCTGCTGGTGGACGATACGGTTGAGCTGGACGAAGGAGAAGCAGACGCACCCATGGAAGCGACTGAAGTTAGGGCGGAGGTCAAGGGCGAGGTAGAGCTATCCATGAATTCAGTCGTGGGACTCACTACCCCTAGAACCATGAAGCTGAGAGGGACGATTTAGGAGGAGGCAGTAATTGTTTTGATCGACTGCGGCGCTACGCACAACTTCATTGCAGCCAAATTGGTGAAGAGGCTGGGACTTCCTATAACGGAAACAGCCTCGTATGGAGTACTTATGGGGACCGAAAATTCTGTCCAGACACAAGGAATATGCAAGGGAGTTCGGCTATCACTACCGGAGGTGGAGGTAATTGAAGACTTTCTGCCCCTTCAGTTAGGAAGTGCAGATGCCATATTAGGAATGCAATGGTTGGAAAAATTGGGTATGATGCAGATCAACTGGAGGAACCTACTGATGAAGTTTACGGTGAATAGGACAGCAGTCACACTACGGGGAGATGCTGATTTGTGCAAAACCCAGGTCTCCCTTAAATCCTTAATTCGAGCGGTATGCCAAGGGGGACAGGGAATTTTACTCGAATGTTGTGCGCTTGCGTCCAATTTCTGCTCAGAACAGGCACCGGCTGATATACCCCTCCCACTACAGGAGGTAGTGCAGAGCTTTCCTGAGGTAACAAGGAAACCGTGGGGACTTCCCCCCCAACGCAGATTGGACCACAGAATTCCAATGATCCCTGGTACTGGACCAATAAGTGTGAGGCCCTACCGGTACCCTCAAGTGCAGAAAGATGAGATTGAACGTCTAGTGGGTGAGATGCTGGCAGCCGGGGTGATTAGACCCAGCCACAGCCCTTTCTCAAGCCCAGTGCTACTAGTCAGGAAGAAAGACGACAATTGGCGGTTCTGTGTTGACTACAGAGCCCTGAACAAGGTGACAATCCCTGATAAATTTCCCATACCTATGATTGATGAATTGCTTGATGAGCTGCATGGGGCCTCTGTGTTCTCCAAGCTAGATTTAAAGTCGGGATACCACCAAATCAGAGTAAACCTCGAGGATGTCCCAAAGACTGCTTTCCGAACACATGAAGGGCACTATGAATTCCTGGTAATGCCGTTCAGACTGACTAATGCACCGGCTACTTTTCAAGCTTTGATGAATGATGTATTTAAACCCTTCCTCCGTAAGTTCGTATTGGTATTTTTTGACGATATATTGGTGTATAGCCAAGACATGGAAAGTCATGCCAAACACTTAACAGTAGTGTTTGAAGTATTGCGTACTAATACCCTAACGGTGAACATAAAAAAATGTGCATTTGGACAGTTGGAACTGGAGTACTTGGGTCATATAATCTCTACTGAAGGGGTGGCGGCTGACCCATCTAAACTCAAGTGTATGAAGAACTGGCCAGTACCAAAAACATTGAAGGAGCTGCGGGGATTCTTGGGTTTGACAGGATATTACAGGAAATTTGTGAAGCACTACGGGCACATAACAGCTCCTCTCACAGCTCAATTAAAAAAAGATAGTTTCGGGTGGAATGTTGAGGCTCAGGAAGCATTTGATAAACTCAAGCAGGCTATGTCATCAGTACCAGTTTTGGGGCTGCCCGATTTTCGGGAACCCTTTGTGATAGAAACGGATGCCTCGGGAATTGGTGTTGGAGCAGTGCTGATGCAAAAACAGCGTCCAATCGCCTATTTCAGCCAAGCCTTAGGCCAGCGAGCGCGTCTGAAGTCCGTATACGAAAGAAAATTAATGGCAGTAGTGTTAGCCATCTAGCGATGGCGACACTATCTTATGGGACAGAGATTTACAGTGAGGACTGATCAAAAGAGCCTAAAGTACTTGTTGGAGCAGCGAGTAATACCCGAAGAGCACCTCAGATGGATTACAAAGTTGTGGAGTTACAACTTTACTATTGAATACAAACCCGGAGGGGAGAACAAGGCTGCAGACGCACTATCCCGGAGGGAATCAGAAGCTGATTGTGCTGCTCTCTCTGCTGTGTGGATAAAGGATTGGAGCTCCCTTCAATCTGAAGTGGCAGCTGACCCGAAATTGAGGGCCATAGTGCAGGAGTTACAACAGGGGTTGCCGAACACAAGAGGTTACAACTTGCAGCAAGGAAATTTAATGTATCATGGGCGTTTAGTCATTCCAGCAAAATCTGAATGGAGGAAGAAGTTACTGGCAGAATTTCATGGTGGAGGATTGGGAGGCCACTCGGGAGCGTTAAGAACATATCATAGACTAGCAAGGGAGGTATACTGGCCAGGAATGAGAAAGGAGGTTCAGGATTATGTTGCCGGGTGCGGGGTCTGCCAACAAAATAAATACCAGACTTTGAGCCCAGCAGGGTTGTTACAGCCCTTGCCTATTCCTCAACAGGTCTGGGAAGATATTTCACTAGACTTTGTGGAAGGACTGCCTAGTTCAGAAGGTTATGACTGCGTGATGGTAGTAGTGGACCGTTTGACCAAGTATGGCCACTTTATTCCCTTAAAGCATCCCTTTACTGCACGTGTGGTTGCTGCTATATTTGTGAAAGAAATAGTCCGCTTACATGGGATTCCAAAATCGATAGTGTCAGATCGGGATAAGGTGTTTGTGAGCAACTTTTGGAAGGAACTGTTTAAGCTGCAGGGCACAAAGTTGCTTTTTAGCACGGCATACCATCCTCAAACGGATGGCCAAACAGAGGTGGTCAATCGGAGTTTGGAGACCTACTTACGCTGTTTTGTAGGGGACAAACCCAAACAGTGGGTAAAGTGGATACCCTGGGCAGAGTTTTGGTATAATACCTCCTACCATTCGGCTATCCAGTCTACACCTTTCGCTGCCTTATATGGCCGAGACCCCCCCTCACTGCTGTGTTATGAAACTGGGAATACTCCTTTTGCAGCAGTGGATCATGAGCTTAAGGAGAGGGATGCAGTTCTGGAGGAATTGAAATATCACCTCCAGCGGGCTCAGTTGAGAATGAAGCAACAGGCAGACAAGAAGCGAAGGGAACAGGAGTTTACAGTAGGAAGCTGGGTATTTGTGAAGTTGAAACCATATCGCCACAGATCTTTGGCTAAACGCCTTAATGAGAAACTGGCCCCAAGGTATTTTGGCCCATACCAAGTGGAGGCCAGGGTGGGAAAGGTGGCATATCGCCTTAAGTTACCGGATGATGCCTCCATACATCCTGTTTTTCATGTGTCCTTACTCAAGGAGGCAGTGGGGGAAGGAAGTCAGGCCCAACCTTTTACCCCGGTTCTAACCGCTGATATAGAGTGGAAGGTTGAACCTGAAGCTGTCCTGGACTTGCGCTACAACTCCCAAGGCACACTGGAAGTTCTGATTAAGTGGAAGGGGTTGCCAGAGTTCGAAGCATCTTGGGAGGAATTTGATCTCATCAATCAGCAGTTTCCTGAGTTTCACCTTGAGGACAAGGTGAAGGTCCGAGGGGAGAGTAATGATAGGCCCATAATCAAATATACTTACGTCCGGAGGAATAAAAGGGCTGGATAGTGGGGGTTAGAAGGGCAAAATAGTTATAGCAGGGGTTTTTTGGTCTTTTAGCAGAGCACGTAGCTGAGGAGTCTGTTAGGACCTATTTGCTGAGTCATATTTTTCTGTTATTGTACGTCAGGAGTCGGGGAGTCTGGGATATTTAAGAGGAGGGAAGTGAACGAAGGGAGGGGGAGGAAAAAGGGACTGTAAACAGGAGGGGCCAGGACCTCGAATATCTGGCAGGACTATTTCATCAATATCAATATTATCATTCTCTATTCCATATCTCTATTTTCTATTGTTTAATTCATTTCAGAATATCTGTGAGTTAGAGGGAGTGTCTGGTAGCAGTGAAACTGCTACCATATAGCACTAACAATGGATGGTGAGAAACTGTCAAGGCAGGTATTCATAAGAACCAGAACATTGAAAAACATAGTAAGAAAACAAAAATTAAAGACACTATACCTCAATCGACAAAGATGCCAACCACTCCTTTGGTAGGTTACGAGTCAAATGTTCATCCACAATGGCAAGGCGAGGAGAAAATAGTCGAAGCACATTCTCAATTGCAACAGTCCTTGAAGGAAAGACAACAACATTCTTCAAAAAACAAAAAAGAGAAGTTAAAATTTTTACAGTGTACTATACCAATATTTACATATCAGCATATGAAGAGATAACCTTTGACACCCAGGTCACATTGAAAAGCCTTGATGAAAGTCATAACAACATATGTAGCACATCCATATAAATAAAATAAGGAATCAAGAAAAATATAAAATTCAACAAAAAAGAATGTTATATGCATAGTTGCCAGTCAAGGAATGTCTTCCTGAATAAAAATTCAACATACAGGAATGTTATATGAAAGGTTGCCAGTCAAGGAATGCCTTCCTCAATTACAAAACTTAAAAGGAGTGCTATAAATGAAGAAAAACAAGAAGTAGGAATATTTAAAAATCACATTCTTAGGTTCTAGAACACAAATTTCATTCCTCTGAAGTCTGACACCACTTGACTGCTGAATAAATATTTGTTATCCAATAATTCACCTTAATTCAAAGGAATGATTGTCCTGCATATTGTTGGTTATAGGTTCAAAACCCAACATATCCCTTTATTTTGCATCCCATGCCCCACAATCTTCTTCCATTTTTATTCCATCTTCCTAACCTACGTTCCCCCCCCCCCGGGAGGCCCTCCAACACCCCTAGTTTACTACTTTTTTTCCTTTCCTTTCATAGTCTTTCGCTTTTCCTCATGCCTTATTTTAAATTCATTCTCTAATTTAGAGTTTAAGTCCATCTAAATTCTTTCCTTAATCTTTATTTTCATGAAATACATATATTGTGGTTTGATTTGGTTTACAATTTGATAAAGTATGGCTTTGTTTGGTATTTACAAAAGCATATGGTCGCAGTTTTGAAATGAAATAGCATATATAAAACAATGAAGAATAAAAAAATATTTTTGTGTAACAACTTCCAACTTGTTTTGTAAGTGGTAAATTATAACTTGTAACCCTAATTTTCTTCTAATGTTGTCACATACTCAAACTCTATAAATTTTCTTGACTATCCTTTAAGTATTATGGCATCAATCTAATGTTGATCGTATATCATATTATTATAATTCATACTCTGGATTAGTTGTATTAAATATCAGATGTTATAAGCTTATTCTAAATTATAAGAATATAGTTTTTCAAGCAAAAAAGTTATTACAAAGGGGGTTGAAGCAGGCAATTAAATCGCGGTTGCAGCCACGGTGTCGCGGTATTGGAGCGTCGCGAACGATAAATTATGTGTCGCGGTCGTCGCGGCGTGAATTTTTATTTTTATTTCACCATATACACTAATTATCATTTATTGATCATTTGAATATAAATATTTAATAAACTAGTATTTTATATCATATAAGAAGTATTAGAGTGAGTCATTATATGCTAAAATTTTCTAATAACCCTAAATTTACCTTAGAATGAAAAAAGACATGTTATTTAATAGTAAATGTGAAGATAATAAATAGTAATACTTTATTATAATTCAATCGTAACTTGATCTAAGATATATATAGTAAATAAATAAATAAAAATTATCATGCATGCTTTTTTCAGTAGATTTAAGAATGCTCAATAAATCACCGATTTATCGGTGATATTTTCCGATTTATCAGGATTTATCAGCGATATCGATTTATCGGCCGATTTACCGGCGATTTATCGGGTGATTTATCGGCCGATAAATGTGAAATTTTAAAACCGTAGCGTATCAGTAATTTCGCGTCGCGACTGACCCAAAAATTGCTAAATAGCGGCCGCTACGCTATAGCGGAACCGCTATTTAATTGTATCGTTGAAGCCTAAGGTGTATAAACTGCAAACCAAAGCAATCTATGTGGTAAAATCATGGTATGGTTTGCTTTTGGGCATTTGTATAAAGGGTTAGGCTTGGTTTGCTTAGAGATTTTTCCAAACAGAATATGACCCAAAGCATACAGTATACACTGCTAAGGATGCACCAAAGTAATACAAGATCCCATTTTTTTACGCGATGATTCTAACAATTATTTGCTATGATAAAATACATTGAAGTGCTTAACATTTATGTCATCCGAAGAAAGTGAGGAGCCCAAGATCAATAGAATTATTAACTTAATAGCACATATGTAATAAAGTATCAACAATGAGAGGACAGATTCAAGTTAAGTAGTACTTCCTCCCCTCCCGCCTCCTATAAGACAGGTATTACTCCAGATCAAAGGCTGTCAAATAAAATACAATTTTAGCATGCAAAGGTTAAAAGATAAATTAAGCAGCCACTAGTTTTGGTATAAACCACTTTCAGATGCAAGTGCAGTTGTGTGAGACAACATCAAAATCACCCATCTGCCAACAACAGATTTGCAGATGAGAGGAAAAGAATACTGGAGCGAAAATGCCTTTCTCTGAGTAACAGAGAGCAAAGAGAAAAGAAGAATCAAGTAAATCACTTAGCTGAACAGCTCTTCAGGGAACATAATAAATATGTTTCTTACAAAGTAGAAATGCTTTGATGGGTTCTAAGCTAGTGAGTGGACTGGAGAAGGATATGCAAACTAGGTGATGACAAATAGCCAAACAATGTTATAAGCCCAAGCATTAAAGCAAAGCAAATGCAACAAGACTCAGTGCTAAGGCTTGCTTGAACCCTTTTCATTGACTCTTTATGACAGATGCAAACCCAATTTAAGCTGGTTCCCAATCTTCTTATTTTGCTTCTCCTTGAATGGAAAAACAAAAAATGGTATATTGACCAACTTATGTAGCAAGAGTTATGCAGTTGCAATCACAGAAACGGACACTGGTGAAACTCATAATCCAAAGTAAAAATGCGAAAAAGATGAGTCTACATACAACAAAATAAGATATAGAAGCTAAAGGGACCATAAATATGGCAGAGAAAAGCATATTTGATCAACTTATAAGCTTACCTTGGCATCCAGTGGAATGTGGTGGTATGTTCTCATGAAGCTTGCAATATAATCACGAAATCGTCTGTTACCAGCTGGTGGCTCAAAGGGAAAGAATGAACTTTCTTTGAAAACATTAGCAAGATAAGCAAGAAATGGAATCTTCTCATCAGCCACTGCATCATCTTCAAACGACAGATCCAGGGAATTGTTTATATCTTTGTATCCATTTTTAAGAAACTCAAAAATTGTCTTGACCTGTTAGAGTACCATTTGCGGTCATAAAGGAAGTGCCAGATAATGTATTTTGCCCAAGCACCCACCGGGATATGAAGGCATTTAATTAGCAAGTGGAAAGCAAAAGAGAATGAAGCTCTTGCCTGGTTTGGTTGCCGAAGTTGACAGCTGTAGACTGATAAAGCATGAGAAATGGAGCCACCTGCCTTTCCATATGCCCACGCGGTTCGGGCACAAATAGGTTGATCACCAGTCAGCCCCATGAAGAACTCAAAACGATGTGGACTGTTCTTTTCAATCTCCACTAGTGCTGAAATATCGGTGTCAGAGGCCTACAAAATCACATTTTTAATCAAACTCAAGTTCAGGAAACAGAAGTGTATGTACCAACACCAAGGGTTTACTTGCCTGAAGAATTTTAGTCTGCCAAATCTTGTTCACACGGAAACCACGACGTTCAAACAGCCGCTGGCAAACAGCTTGACCTGGACGCCCTCCCATATTAAAAATCATAATTCCCATAGGTTTGATTACAGAAATTCCTTCTTCAACTGCCCTTGCAATCAGACCTAGTCCAAATTGATCTTCAACAAAACCCTGGTTTAGCAAATGGTGAATACTATTATGATCTTGAACTATTTCATAAAAAATAGCCATAGTGATGATAAAACTATATCATTTTCTGCAGATGCAGACAGGAGTTTCACGGTATATCATGACAGGCAGGATTTTGGTTAGATGCAAACATGAGTTCCTCAGTATATCAAGATTAGGGAGGGGTTTGGTTAGACAGTGTAAGAGCTGCTTCAGACTAAGTGTGTCATGATTAGTCAAAGGCATAGGAGAATTTGCAAGATGATGTTGACCAAGAGATCAGATAATTATACTTCCTCCCAGGCTCCCACCCCCATCTGACTTCTCTCACCTCTAGCTATTAACCAGCTCTTCAACTGTTTGTTTACTCTCAATGTAATCATATTCAATTGGGCACACCCAAGACATATCCAATTTTCCCTTTTTACTTATATTATGGCTCCAGTTGTTTTGGCAACAGAATTACTCCACAATACAAACAAATCATTAGAGACACTACAGCCGGTGATCTCTGTGAGTTGGCACGCATATAGCTTATGTATCAGTATCAGCAATTATCAGAACAGCTTAAGTCATGCAGCTATCATATCCACAGCATACTATTTGTACCAAATTAACCATATAAAAGATATAATTCCTCAATACCTGGAGTGCACAATAATTGCTTAATGAATAAAGAAATTCCTCGCTTGCATTTTCTGTGATCATCTTGGACATTGCATCTGGATTAGGGTTGAGAATCTGTAATAAATACAACATTGGAGATCAAAAATGCAAAGTAATCTCCCCCAAGCACAATAGAATGCAAAAGAAACATGATTATCGCTTATACCTGAGGAATGCAGCCTACAATTCTTTCAAGAGTTATCTTGTTGTCTCTGCAGTAGGAGAGTAAATCAGATTCATGAAATTCCACTCTGTCCAACAACGTTTTATTCTCTGCATCAAAGATGGGTTTGCCATCCTCATCCAAAGCATTTAAATACAAGTTGATCAATGATATCTTCACTGCCCTGGGATTAATGTCAAGCCCATAAACCTGTTCAAGGTTTCAAATTAAAATTTCAATAGTTCAGAATCCCATGCAACTATGAAGAAGGTGTAGAAATAGAACCTTGGAAAATAGTGTTCCAGAACAATGTGATATCCCACTAAAAGAAAAATTAAACTGCATTGCAATTTTCTAGCCATATCAAAAAGCAGTCTCACAATCATGAAAAATAATTGCAGTCCGTAAAGTCCCTGCCGGTTTGATTAAGTGTGATTTGTGGAAATTTATTTTTTACAAAAAAGGAGGAGGAGGAGGTAAATGTGCTTTATCTTCAAAACCTACTCTTCAATTTTCCGCGTTAGCAGAGTTTCCTCAATCTAAATGCTAAAACTACGCCAATCATCAAGAGCGGGAACAGACCTTGAACTAATGAAACATTCAACGTAGTAAGTCTAGGCTAAATGAAAATGAACCATAACATGACTGACACGTGTAATAATTGCATGAGAAAATTAATACTTGATAAAGAAAGAGAACAATAACTGAAGAAAGAGATGGGGGAAAAAAAAGCCAGCGTAAAATTCAACTAAGAAGCCATAGACAATGAACAAAACCTTTGAAGGCAACCACTTCTCAGCAAGAGCAATAGTAATCCATCCATTTCCACAACCTAGCTCAGCAACTGTCTTATCCTTAAAGATAGATTCAGGATGCCTGTTTAGCCCTTCATAGAATGTATATGACCAATCTTCTGGGACGAAAATACTAGGCACCACCAATGTTGTCAGCTTCTTCCTCTTCTGATAACCTGAAAATGTGAAGAAGTCGACTATTTAATGGGAATGATGTATACAATAAAACGCTGTTGCACAAAGCGTTTAGAAATCAGTGCAGTTGAACATTGCCTGGTAAATTTCATCGACGGACGGCAAAATTAGAGAAAGAAGGAAGCATTCGAAGCATATATATATTGATATCAACAAAACACATAAACCGAAAGTAGAACCGTCGCTAGTGATCTGAATTTAGATCCGTCCGCCATGTAAGGCCGATATAAACTTTTGATTTTGATACCAGGTCAAGTAATGACTAATGACAAGAAATAATTAGGCGAAATTCCATCTCAGTTCATCTCCCGAGAATAGACCAAATTCAATCTAGACCTGATAACCAAATTCCTTAGATTCAAGTGCAAGGCATTGTAGAAATAGAGAAAAGCTCCATAATCATAACCAGATCACATGGTCTAGTTCTCCGTTGCAGTTCCTCGGTCTTCAAAGCTCATTCACTCCAACCAACAGAACAAAAAACAATCGCCAAACCTAAATTCTATATGCACAAAAAGATATCTAAATCTCAGCATCAGAAGATAAAAGAGAGACAGAGAGAGGCAGTAACCATCGTATGGCCCGAGGTAGGCATCTTGAATCTGGAAATGATAGGTAGTAAAGCATTGATCACAAGCCTCTTTAGAACCGAAACATTTTTGAAGTTTCGCCAAAAAGATTCTGGCATCAACTCTAGTATTCGGATCATCAAGCTTCTCTAACACTGATCTCAATGCACTGTACGCGGCGTCGCCTGATTGTTCACATTGCTTCAGAAATTCATCAACTGATTCCATATTCCTCTTCTATCTCTCTCGACTCTCGCGCTCCTTGGATCAACCAATTCCAGCAAATTTATTCCCTAATGCACTGAGGAAGGCCAGAGGCATAATGCTCTTGGACTATTATATAGCGGTCAGGACAGTGAGAAAGTGGGAAGGCTGGGAGGGAGAGACATAAAATAAGATAAGGTAAAATAACGGAATAAGAAAATGGAATCAAACAAATGAGGAGATTCGGTTTTGGCATAGCGGATTTTAGCACCCACCCTTTTTTCAAGTTAATACCGCATACAAACATTACCCGACCGCTTTGAAAATGACACAAATTCCCAAAAATCCAACATTAGGGGAGGCCGGGAGGGAGGAAAATTCAACGGAAGGGGAAAGAAATGAAGGGAGCTGCTGCAACCTTGCACGAGGATACGACTTTTTTAATTTCCAAACACCCATTTCCCTCTTGTATTGTATGTTACTTGGGATTTGTATAAATGAGATGAAAGTTTATTAGTATTACTCAATCTACTAGTATATGTTCCCCTAATTAAGTTTTCACTTGCATTCTCAGTATCTACTCCATGATCGTAATTCCCTGCATAATAGTAGTCATGTCAATTGAACAATACAGCATCGGTATTCTTATTCGAAAAGCATAAGATTACTCCGTAACATTTGTCCTAAGTAGCAACAGTAAAATTTGTTGAAAAGTTTCCCAACAACGACAAAATTTGCCCCTTCCCTCCCCTGCACTATTACCATTCGTCGCTTTTCGGTATACAGGCCAATTTTGCCGGTCTCCGCCGCCGCACAGGCATATTTTGATGCTACCTAACCCGCCGCACCGGTATATTTTATTGTTCTGTTCCCCTTAAAACTACCATTTTCTCCTAATAATTAATATTATGCTCCCATTTACCGATGTAAATGTGTAGTTTTACAAATTATAAGAAATAATTATCCATTTTTTAAGGAAAAACATTTCTATCAGAAAAATAGATATACTGATATCGAATATTTATATCTTGTTTCAGTTTGTATAGTTAGACTGTATATATATAAAAGAACAATTTTAATATTTTTATTCTTTATTATTGGAAAATCAAGTATACATTTTAATATAAAAAAATTTATCAGAAGGAGAAAGTATTTGTTAAATTTTTTGGTACAATTATATATATATATATATATATATATTAAACACTTATAATAAACAAAGAATTTGGAAGCCTTTTAAATTTCGATAAATTTGGAACTCCGACAAGCTACGACGAGTTTAGAACTTCGATGAACTACAAAGATATAGTTATAACCCCCAACAAACTATGTATACATAGAAGAAATACATATGGATTCTTCAAATTTTAACTACAACTTACACGAAGAGGTATATTTTATTTTTTTATTATTATAAATTTTGTAGATGAATTTATCATGATGAAATTAATAATTTATTATTATTATATTATTGTGGTAAATTTATTTTGTTAGTGTATGAACAATACATGTTTAACGACCCAAAATTATTAAAGATTTTTCATAACATATAAAATATTTTCTTATCGTGAAAAAATTATAACATGGATTAAACAAATGGATAGAACTCATAAGATGATTTTAATCATCAAAGGTTCTAAAAAAGAAAATGGTGTAGGGTAAGTAGAGTCTCGATAAGATGTGAAAAAAGTGGAACATACATCTATACTAGACTATAGATACCGAAGATGCACGTATTACAAGCTCTAAAAAAATAATCGTCCCTTTCTTGTATTGAAAATAATAATGGTGAATGACAAGTGGTAGTTAGAAATGGGTCACACAATCACGAATTGACAAATTATGAACAATGACATATTGTTCTGGGTAAGTTGACAGAAAATGAAGTTCAATTTGTTGGTGTGCTTATTATAACTAATGTAAAACCACGACAAATCACACCGTTTCTTAAAAAACAATTCGAAGGAAATGTAAGTATGAGAAGTCATATTTATAATGCCCAACAGAAGTTTAGGTATGAAGAAATGAACGGTTAGACAATATTACAGCATGTTATAAATATGTTGGTTGGGAGACATTATTTTCAGTACCATCGAAGTAAGCCAAAATTAATTGTAATAAGCGAATATATATTTGTACCGTATCTATTAATATTTTATGCGTGTTTCCTTCTTTTTTTTTTACAGATAGATTGTACGTATAAGATTGGAATGCCCTTACTTAAAATTATTGGACTATTACCAACAAAATTGAATTTTAACATTGCATGTACATACATATTATCTGAAAAGGAAGAAAATTATTTTGTGGGTACTTGAGAGGTTGAAAACCTTAATAGATCCATCTACGCTTCTAACCACCATCATTATCGACTAGGAACTAACTCTAATTTCATCTGTAGAACATATTTTTTTTTTTACTTTAAGATATTTACTATGTAGGTTTCATATGAATAAAAATGTGGAGGAAATGTGCAAGAAAGTCTCTGGTCATTTATCATTCACACGTGGTTTTATATCTCAATAGAAAAATGTGATAGATGCCACAAATAAACAAATATATGATGAACAACTCATGTCATTAGAAAAAGATTATAGAAACATGCTTAGCTTAATTTCATATCTAAAGACGAATCGGCTACAACCATATCAACAAAAAATTATTTCTACTTTCTTCAGTGATTTATTTCATATTCATCATATTACAATAAATAGGTATGAAAGTTATTTTATCTCCCATTGTAATTGCTTTTAAATATTTCTAGTGATAAAGTAATATATTGATTTTTTTTTACAATAGGGTTGAAGGTACTCACGGATCTTTGAAGAGATTTCTGGAGACATCAAGGGGCAGCTTCAACATTGTGTTCAAACAAATAAACATGTACCTTGAGTTGCAACATAATGAAATTAAAGCATCACTTGAGAGGTCTTGATTCAATACTCCACATTTTGCTACAAATGTCCTTTATGCCAATTTAAGATGTCATGTTGCCGTATATGCAATGGAGTTGGTTAACAAAGAGTGAAAAAGAAGTAATTACATAGGTACAGATGATTGTTTATGCAGATGTTAGATGTGGTGTATGCATAGGATACCATATACACACGAGATTAATACATACATTCACAGCTACATGGCAATCCCCCTCTCAGCTATTCATCTATTCTCGACATAGATCGGCCAATAAATCCACATATACTGCAAGAACTAATAGGCGTTATGTAACACCCCCAAATTTACTACTGAAAAATTTCGTTTAAGACAAAGGTTTTAGCGGAAGCAAAAGCATTAAAACCGTAAACTTGGGGATATTACCGCCACACTTAGTACCAGACCGGTTCACTCCTACCGTTCCGATACTAAGTGCTAAGGCTAAGCTAAACCATCATCAAAACATAGGTACGTAGTTAACATAGGTCATTCATGAAAACACGAGTCAACAATAGTTAGAATATCGTTTGGGAATACAACTTAGAGTACGGTTTCCCAACAAGAAGCGTAGTACAAAATATAGCTAAATAAAACAGATCCCAAGGGATCAATATCCGGATCGCCTACTCACTCAAGCCAAGCCTTCCACCCCACAATTTGTAACCGATCAAACCTGCATAGGAGGTCTGCTCTCCACCATTAGTGGATTATCACAGGACCCATTCAATCAATGTAGTATCAGTACTGGTCCAATACTGAGTAAGGGCACTGGTGCGCTAAAGCCAAACATACAATCGTACCACATAACATACATAGCACAATCATATAGGCAACATGCGATAACACACAAGATAAGGCCTGAGTACTTTTCGGTGACTTATTCTTTATCCTCGTTAATAATATGTCAATTTCACACATATTCTTTAATAATCCATGTAAGTGCGGGAGCCCCACTATTATAGCCGGTGGACCGAAAATCAACACTCAGGGCAGAACACCTCTGACCACTATTATAGCCGGTGGACCGGAATCAACACCCAGGGTAGATCGCCTCTGGCCACTATTCTAACCGGTGGACCGGACTGGCCCCAACTTACATGGTGTTCCGCTGTAAGTACTTAGTATTTTCCCATGGATTACTTCATTCACATTCATTCAAAGCATTTTTCATTAATCCATGTGAGCGCGGGAGCCCCACTATTATAGCCGGTGGACCGGAAATAAACACACAGGCCAGAACGCCTCTGACCACTATTATAGCTGGTGGACCGGAATCAACACCCAGGGCGGAACGCCTCTGGCCACTATTCTAACCGGTGGACCGGACTGGCCCCGACTCACATGGTGTTCCGCTATAAGTACTTAGTATTTTCCCAATGGATTAACTTATTCGTTTGGGTCTGTCGAGCCCGAATCCCCCACTATTAAAGCCGGTGGACCGGAATAAACACTCAGGGTAGAACGCCTCTGACCACTATTATAGCCGGTGGACCGGAAATAAACACCCAGGGCAGAACGCCTCTGGCTACTATTCTAACTGGTGGACCGGACTGGGTCTGGCTCAACAGTCTTTCACTTTACATAATTAATGTCTTATCCGTGTCTTACTGAATCGCGCCACACCCTTGACATGCATAAATCATTTTCTTTATACTGTACTTATCACAACTAATAAAATCCCACATTCATAACTACCCTTCAATCAATAGATACACATGATAACACCGAACAACTCTAAGCAGCCATAACCAACCCTAGTTGTCCACACCAACCGTGGTTAGCCACTCTTATCCCTATTTTACCATAACCACCATACTTAGCCATCCCAAACCTTAATTGTCCTCAACAATCACGATTAGTTACTCCAACCCTACTTAATCACAACACCCCAGAGTTAATCACTCCAAACCCTAATCTCGTACAATCGTTAACTCCCATGCAAAACCCTAACTCCACTATGCAAACCCTAAGGCCACCATACCAACATTAATACCACCATGCAAACCATAACACCACCATGCAAACCCTAATACCACCATAAGCCATTAATACCACTATGCAATCATTAATACCACCATACAAACCATAACACCACCATGCAAACCCTAATACCACCATAAGCCATTAATACCACTATGCAATCATTAATACCACCATACGAACATTTATACCACCATACAAACCCTAATACCACCATAAGCCATTAATACCACTATGCAATCATTAATACCCCCATACGAACCCTAATACCACCATGCAAACCCTAATACGACCATACAACATTAATACCCCCATAAAAATCACAAATACCACCATACAACATTAATACCTCCATAAAATCACAAATACCACCATGTGAACCATTAGTACCGCCCTAGAACATTAATACCATCATACAAACTTCAAGACTCCCATGATGGTTCCCAACTCATATTACCATTTATCCTAATATGCATGTCCTAGAGGGGCATAACATAATACACCATAAATATCATACATATACATGTCATGCTCATACCATGGGAGCACATACAACATACCTCAATCTCCAAGCTGCGCTACACATAAGACAAGTTATACACAGATTATATAATACATGGCATAGCATGGCATACACAACATTCAACACATCCATGTCACACATAGCACAAGGCCATTAGCTTCGTCCTTACCTAAGGCGACGCCGGGCTTGGAGCACGCTTCTCTAACTCCTTAGAGCTTTGGTCGGGATTACCTATAAAAGGGGTAAATGCTAAGTATTAGTTTCCCTTATAAGTACCACAATTCCTTATTCTAGTTTAGGATTAGAGTTTTTATTACTAAAGAGGGTGTTATACAAAAACTAGGGTTCTTACCTTAGGATTAGTATACTAAATATTAGTAGTCCAAATATATTTATTTTTTTGATACTTATTGTTACACTTATTTTATTAAAACCCATTAGCCCTATTCTTATAATAGTAATGTTCATGCTAACTACAGAAAAATAGTGATAATAATAATAATAAAACTAATAATAACGATAATAATAATAATACTCCTAGTAGTAATGATAATAAAAATAATACAACCAAGTAAGGTTTAGCAACCACAATAATAACCGTAGTAAGGATAATAGAAGTAATAATAGTAATATTATTAATAATGTTAATACCAATAATTATAAAAATTAAGATTAAAGTTAAGTATAATAAAAGTTAGGGTTCAAAAGGGATGTTAGTATTAGTAAGAAAATAAGATCTTAATAATAGAGGCAATAATAATGGTAATAATGACAATAGTAATAATAATAATAATAATAATAATAATAATAATAACAATAATAAAAGTAATAATAATAATGATAATAATAATAATAATAATAATAAGTATATTAGTATTAATATTAGTAGAAAATAGTAGCAGTTATGTAAAAGGGATATTAGGGTTTGGATGAGTGGAGAACCACCTAGGGTCGGTGGTGGTCCGGCGGCGGCGCGTGGCGGCGACGGCGGCGGCGGTGGAGGAGGAGAAGAGGGGGGGGGTGGAAGATGGAGGTGGTGGTTAGATGGGAGGAGAAAAGAAGAAGTTTGAGGTGGGGGAAGAAACAACAGATGAAGGGGAGTGGAATGAGGGTGGTGGCGTGAGAAGGGCGGCGGCGCGCGGTGGTGGACGCGGCGGCCGAAGGAGGAAGAAGGTGGTGGAAAATGGTGGAGGCCGGTGGAGAAGGAAATAGGGGGTAAGGAGGGTATGGGCAGGTAGGGGAGGACCTGCAGGTTACTTTGGGATGTGGAAGAAGGGTGGAACACGGCGGAGGTGGCGGCTACGGGCGGCGTGAGGGGCGGCGATGGCTGGAAGAGGTATTTTCGAGCAGTGGACTTTGCACGGCTAGGGCGGCACGTGCATGGCAAGGCGGAGGGTGATGGTGGCTTGGTTTTGTCGAGGGAGGTGCAAGGATGATAACGGTGGGCAGTGGTGGCGGTGGTCGTCACCGGTGGCGGCGGAAAGCCCGTCTTTTTGAGGCGGCGGAGAGGCAGGGTTCCGGGGCAAAAATCGAAAAGGAACCTGGTTATGGCTGCCAATGGGGGGTATTTATAGGCAATTGGGAGGGTAAAACGACAAGGGGAGAAAGGGACGAGCGGGGCAGGTGTGCAGGTTGCCGACCGATGGCAGGCGGTGCAAGTCCTACCATGGCAGGTTGGGTCGGGAGGAGGAGAGAAAAAGGAAGGGAGATGGCACGCGGGGAGGGTAGCTGTGGAGCTTGTTGGGGTCGAAAAAGGGAAAGAAAATGACAAGGAGGCAGGGGAGGACGGTCGGCACTGGTGGCTGCCGGCGAAGATTGCGCTACAGGCGTCGACTTGCAGGACGCGGTGCAGGTCGGGGAAGAAGAAGACATGCAGGGTGGACCGGTGGTCTAGGGGAAAAAGAAAAAGAAGGGGAACCAGCCGGTTCGGTGGCGTTTTTATTTAATCTGTAAGTCAAACGCGCCGTACTAAGGGTTGTGGGAGGAAAACGTAGCATCGCGTCGTAGGCTGGCGACGGTCATAAGGCCGTTAAGCGTGACGCGGCGTTTCGACGGCTCTGAGGGCAAAACGCAGCGCACGAGACACACAATGGTTGGCGTCGCACGGTGTTGGGTCGCGGGAAGGGAAAGAAGGAAGGGACGGGGGTTTGGGCGGCCTGTACGCGAGACGGGGGAGAGGAGAAGGGTTTGGGCCGGTGGGCTGGCCCAACCGGGGGGGGAGAAGAAAGAAAAAAAAGAAGAGGAGGGAGAAAAAGGAAGAAAGGGGAAAATAGGAAATAAATAGGATGGGGAAAATAAATAAAATAACTTATGGGGAAATTGGGGTATTTTTGGGTTATTTATAATATTAATATTTATAAAATATTAAATAAATTCCTTTTTTGCTTATTTTAGACTATTTTAGATAAATTTCCTTAACCTCCATGCTAATTAGGAAAAATACCCAAATTTTCTTCCAATTAAATTCTTTATTATTTTCCTCTTAATCTAACTTAATTAACTCTCTTCATCTTAATAAATGAATTTATATAGTTAATTTTCCTAATAATTCTCTATTTGGCCAAACTTTCGGAAATTAGGATTTTTGGGTATCACACGTTACATCTCATTTATTCCACATTTCCACGAAAGTTATTATGTGACAGCTATCAGCAATACAAAATCAGTTGATTAGAGAGATATTTAAATTGTTATTCCACAAAAAACACCTCTCTAAGAGCCACCCATACAACAACATAGGCTTCATCTAAGAAACTCCACTAGAATGGAACAATCCAGATGGGAGTTCACAAAATAACAATTTTCTAGTCATTTGAGATCAACACAAGGTCGTGGTTGTGGTTGGGGTCAAGGACGACAATCAGCATTCATGTCATTGGGCTAATTACAATTTTTGTACACGACTCATATGGATCAACATATAGTTCCTTATATTAGTACCTGATATAATGTATTAGGAGATGGAAACTATGATTTCATAGCATTAGTGTACATTATACTAGGAGATGAGGAATAATGGGTTTAAATTTATCCCGAATTATATCACAAGATATTGATAAGATGATATTTGTACGAGAATATGTTAGTATATGACAGTGTTGATCAAGTTCTAAATACTATTGCCTGCTGGGAACGGCTAGCGTCGATGGCACACTAGATGGATATGTTTGATATTGGTCATGTCATTACAACCCATTATTGTGTTGTTTATATATTACACGTCGAATGCTTGCAATTCATTATCATATTTAGTGGCACAACATAGAATCCAAGGTCCTAAAAATGAAGTGACTATATATATTTTTTTTGCAAGACATGAGTCATTACATAACAATATGCGAGTGTTTTATGATTTTTTTTTTCATTTCAGTATTATGAATCACATTAATTGTTAATTATTTTTTTTGTATTTGACAGGTAAATCCTTTGGAAAATTTTACACTCTCACCACTACCTGTAAATTGGAGTAGATACTATAACAATAGCATTTTGACATGGAATACACTATGTTCTACAAGATTGCAACAAGGGTGCTCATTGGTTAATGATGGCACCCAAGAGCCATATCCTCTGTCTTCATACAAGAGTTTTATCTAGAATTTTTGTAATTTTTTCTTAATTTATTTGTGGTAATCCAATATATCTATACTTTATTCAGTTTAAATGGGGTCTCTGAGTTCAACATAATTAAGGTAGATTGAGTTATACTTTAAACGAATACATATAAAATAAAAACTATCTAGCATTAATTATAATAAACATATTTTAATCAAAGTACATAACCAAACAAATGCACATCAAGGTTATTATAAACTCTCATGCCCATGCCCAAGCCTAAGTAGAGTAACTCCTAAATCATGCACAAGATTTTCAATACATGTAAGTAGTTGCTAACAATTTAGAGCTGGCTCTCTCCTCCAATAGAATTGACGAATAGTTTTATGTGCTTTGTTTAGATGCCTTTATGCTAAAATTTGATGCTCATTATTTGGATATTTAGCCAAATATTCTTCTATCATTGTCAATACATACCTGCGGGTACTAATAACATACCAATCCATATAGTCATGAGCCATGCGCCATGAGGTATTGAGATGGTTGTCCAAAAACATCTGATCCCAATATGTGTTCATGCCTCAAGAACCATTGGCTAAGCATGTGTGCGTAAAAAAACCTTATGACTCTTAAGGGAAGGACCTCTATACATATTATTGATGGGCTTGATAGGTTCCTTAGGGAACTTGTGTATATCCGAACTAGGGTGTCACTCTATCAGGCATATACGGTTCTAATTTCTCCAAGTAGTATAGACAATCATGATATAATGCCATCAGACAATCTCTATACAATCAACTACTTCGTATAGATCCCAAATGACCTATTACAAAAAATTTAAACTAAAAATAGATATCGCTAACATAATATAGTGAGAATATGATAATTTGAGCATACCTTTGATACAGGCATAAGATCAATCTTTGCTCAAAAGTACTCGAGTGTCTCCAATTTATTACCAAATTTATATCCACAAAACCACATCATACAACAGGGATAGCTTGGATCATACCGGATCATTCCACTCCAAATCCTAGAGAGTGTTCATAAATATAAGTCTGTTATAATATTCGATTGTATTAATTAGCATTAAATGTATCCAATTATGTATATATATATATATATATATATATATATATAACATACTTGGATGGTAATTGTAAAATTACCTATAATAGAGTGACAGATCCCGACATTTGAGTAGCGTCAGCTCTAGAAGCCTTCCCAAGTTATTGATAAATACAAGAAAGTGTGGCTGCTCCCCATGCATAACGTTCAACCTACCTTAGATCTTGAAGAAAAAAGATATAATATGGATTTAATTTATCAACTGACTTATCAACAGACAATAAAAGGCCGATCAACCATAATAAATACCTTATCGCTTTTTCTTCATGCCCTAGCTAGTATGATTCACATACTTCCTATAGCCATTTAAATGGAATCACACCCTTTCGATTGATTTCATTCACCTGCATTTCCTCCATCCCAAACAAGGCACCCATTGTACCAATCAATTATCCTTGTGTATCAATAGTCATCTCCAAACATAATAGATTACCATCGACTTATAGCCCTAATATGTGATGTACATCTAAAAGCGTGATTGTTATCTCATCCCATGGCATATGAAAGCTATTGGTTTTTTTTGTTGTCATCTCTTAATAAAACATTAAAATAAGTGGTACATTCGCATGCTTAAATATGCAAGCTGGAAGGTGTGACAATCCTGTTTGGCATATTAGAACAAACATCCTTCATTGATGCTTCTGAGAAAATTTTTTAGAACCTCCTGTCTAGTGTGGATCCTAGGACAACCACAATCCTAAAAAAAAATATCAATATATGTGATGACTATATATGATATCTATACAAATGAAATGCTAAATATTTAATAATGCATATGATAAACATGCATTTCCTAACCATAAATCTAAAGTAGCGTGACCACCGAAGCTTAGAATCAAATAAGGGATTATTGGACCTCCAGAACATAGCCTCAACAAATACCATTCATCCTTCAACTGTATACCATGTTCATCTTCACTGGCTTCACTAGCATCCCTATCATCATCACCACTACCGTCATCATGTTTATAATCATCATTGTCATCTTCATCGTTGTCGTTAGCATCATCATCATGTACAACATCATCATCACGACATATGTTGATGACGATGGTTGATCACTAATATGGGGTAATTATGCTACCAAATCTAACGATGATCTAGAACTACCAACAGTAGGTGGATGAACTAAGGATGATGGTATTCCCTTGTCAGGCTGTGTCACAGATGTAAGAAAATCTATATATTTTGTTGATAATGGAAAACCTCCATACCCAAAACCTCTAACCTATGAACCTTAGTACCCCAAACCTTCAACCTCGGAACCATTGTACCCTAAACCCCTTAAACCATCATACCTTGAACCTTCATACCCTAAACATCTAAACTCCGAAAGCCCTACTCCTAAATATCTGTACCATTAATCTCAAAAACTTGAACCTCTGTACCCCAAAATGCTATCATCAGCCACAAATGATGGATGATCTACATAGTCAGCAAGTGTTGGAATGGTAGAAGTTACATGACAAGACCTTAGTTATTCGGGAGCTTCTACATATTCTTGTTGTTCCATTTCTTCTTCTGGTGCTTGTTGGCTACTTTTTTTCTTTTTCTTTTTTACCTCTGCTCTATCATTTGGTAATACTTTTTCCCATACTGTTTAGATGAGATATTGGAGCAAGTTGTTTCGTACTTGTTTTATTACATTGTGAAGATGCAGTCACAAGACGACCTCCTGTTCTATCTACTATTTTATCTTGTATGTGACTCATCTGAATTTCAATAACAAAATAAATTTATTACCCAATTAATATAATTAAAAACATTTACCAATAACCACCACCACATAACAATATTTAACATATTTAATTAAAATATAAATAGATCAAATAAATATCAAATCATATATAAATAATACAATAATGTAATTAATAGAGTTTAATATATCTAAAAATATCAATAACAAATTTAACTAAATTAACACTAATTAAAAACTACAGTTAACAAATAGAAATTAATGAACCTAAGTACCCCTCTCAATGACAACTAAAAACCCTATAAGCCTAATATATTTTGACAAACCTATATTTAATTATAATAACATAACATAATTAATAAAGTATAATAGATATAAAAACATAATGAATAAATTTAATTTAATTAACCATAATGAAAATTTTATAATTAACACAAACATAATTAACAAACTGTAATTAATAAATATGATTATTTCAAACATAGTTTATATACATTAATTACATTACCTAATTAATGTAGACATAATTAACAAACCCATCTACCCAAAACCATCATCCACATCACAAACCATAATTACTAATTAACAAACCACAAATTATACAAATATAATAAAAATTATCAATTAATATTTAACATTAAGTAATACTAACATAATTAATACACACATATTTACCAAAATACAATAACTAATAAACACAATAATCACAAACCTAGGATAAAATTTTATTAGATTTTACACTAATTAATCAAATAGAATTAATAAACCCAATCTACCCAACTAACACCACCCTCTACATCACAATTCATAATTACTAATTAAAAAACCATAAATTATACAAACATAATAAAAATTATCAATTAATATTTAATATTAATTAATACTAACATAATTAATACACAAATAATAAGTGAAAACCTAAATTTTGCATGAAATTTTACACAAATCTCTACCCCACCGCCCATCCATGTCATTGCCCCCACCCCCACCGGTGAAAATAGTTGTTCCACCCCCACCCTCCACTAGCAAAAAATGTCGCTCTTTCCCCCCAAAATCGACCAACTTCCAATGTACTTAAAAAAAATCCCACACACATGGATAAGATAATATTTTTGTTGTCTAAAAAAATTAACTTACCTTGCTCTTGAATGATAGGACTCCAGTGGCGAGCTGAAAAAGAGAGATAAGAAAGAATAGAGAGAAGAGAGATAGAAAATAATGGGAGTGAGTGGTGGAGGGGGTAGTATAGGGAAACAAATTTGTTTTCTATATCATTTTTTTTTTCTAAATAACAGCTACGTATAATATAAATGCATAGAATGAGCAAAATAATGTAATGAATATTTTATTTTATTTTATCGTTGCCTTTTACCTATCTACTCCATTCTCCCCAAAATTCAATCTACCCCCATTTTATTTTACATTAGCCGCACAAATTTCTAATTTAGGTGAGATTTAACTTAGTTTGGGTTGTTTTTTTTTTCTTTTACTTTTAACTTCCACTAGCACTATCTATTATTAGTTGGGTTTTTCTTTCCCATCTACAACTTTTATTATTAGTAAACTCTATAAGTTTAATCTATGGCCCATTTATGTTGCAAATTAGTCATTCATGGTCATGCCTTCTTCTAATATTAAATTAAAAGCACACATAATTGAAATGAACCAGACTAACACAATTATAATCGATTAGCCAAATAGGCCTGTGAGAACGTCATTGTTCTTTTCAAACCCAGAGTAATCTCTATGTTTATCATCATAATCAACAATTTTAGTAGAAGAATGGATAAATCTCATATTTTATAACACAAAAACACAACGTGCCCCTCACATTGCCATTACAAACACTTAAATATATTAGGATTACATCATTCGACAAAAAAAAAAGAGGAGAGGGGAATACAAAGATAATGATAAAATTATTAATGGCCTTAGACATTGGGAAGGGAAGAATTAACTTCTTTGACTTCCAAAAAAAAAACAGAAGAAGAGAAATAGGTGGAGATGAAGGAGGATCAAAGAGGAAGAGGGTGACATTAGAGAGAGAAAGGGGTTTTAGGAAAACAAAGCATAGGGTTAGGGGAGACACGAAATAAAAGATGTGGTCGAGTAAGGAAAGGAAAAGTGGACCAACCTTTTAAGGCTTAGGAAGGTAGGTGTTGCAAGATAATGAATACAACATGGGTCATGGGTCGCCCAAGTCAACCTGTCAGTCCATGGTCTAAATTATATATATATATATATATATATATATATATATATAGTAAAATAAATTATATCCCATTAAGTCTTAAGGAGAAGTTTGGGTTATACTTCTACGAGCCTATAAGGACAAGAGGATGGGTTCGAATCTACCACACCTAAGACTAATGTCAACTTAAATGGTATCATTATTTTCTAACTACATGCTCACACACACAAATAAAAATGGACTAGTTATCGAACCCAACTCACTTACTGTTCCAACACCCATATTCTAACTAAACTAATAAATTAATGTGTGACTTTGAGCTTCCATCTTGATGCTTATTTCCTCGCTCCTTATTCTGACTCCATTTCCTTTGTAGGAAATATATTAGGATAATTCAAAATAGGTTTCAAAATAGTATTTAATGATGTTGTGTCAATATCATCTCCCCATTCTTGAAAGGGTTTTGTCCTTGAAACCTGAAAAAAATCAACAAAAGGAGATAGATTAGAAACATTGAACGTGGGATGTATGTCACCATACTTTTTGGGCAAGTAAAGCTTATAGACATTATTGTTTAAACATTCAAGGATAGTGAAGGGTTCATCATCTCGAGGGTCAAGTTTATCTTTTCAGTGGTTGGGAAACCGATCTTTATACAAATGGAACCAAATGAGATCTCTTAGTTGAAAAACAAATTTCTTCCTATAGTGATTAGCACGAGTAGCCATTTCCATATTTCACTTCTCAATATGTGCGGCAATGAATTTGTGAAGTTATTTGATAGATTAAGCATGTACTTCAACACTGTTTGAGATGACTTGGGATGGTGATAATGGGGATAAATCTAATGGTGTGAGCGGATTGAAACCATAAACAACCTCAAACGGAGATTTGTTAGAGGTCGAGTGGATAGTCCAATTATAAGAAAATTCAATATGTGGTAAGATGAACTCCCATTGTTTGGAGTTATTATCAAGAATAGCACATAGCATGTTGCCTAAGGTACAATTAATAAGCTCGGTTTGTCCATCAGTTTGTGGGTGACAAGAGGTTGAGAAAAGAAATTTTGTACCAAATTTTCCCCTAAAGGGTTAGCCAAAATTGAGACACAAAATTAACATCCTGATCTGATATAATGGTCCTTGGGACGCTATAAAGCTTGGTTATGTTGGAAAATAAATAGTTGGTAATTATGGTAGCATCATTAGTCTTGTGGAAAAGGATGAAATGAGTCATATTTGATAAACTATATCGTGGGGATGGGTAGTCAATTTAGCACGCTTGCACATGAAATGATTAGCACAGAAACACATTACATCCCTTTTCATATGAGGCCAATAAAAATGCCCGGTATTATGTCATAGGTGTTGGCATAACCAAAGCGACCCTTTGACCCACTACCATAGGTTTTAGATAGAAGTAATTTCTAAAATGCGCAATGAGGAATGTATAGCCTATTTTCTCAAAATAAATAGCCATCACAGATTTAGAATTTGTCTAGAGCCATGATTTTACAATTAGCAAAGACTTCATGGAATTCCTCATCATTTGGGTATAATAATTTAAGATGTAAAAATCTTAAAATATCAGTGTCAATAGTGGCTAAGAGTGTGTTATCGGCTAAGGGCATTAGCTACCTTATTATGCCCCCTTACAATATAAAGGAAGAGCTTAATAAACTCACTACACTTAGCTTGTCAATGGTTAAGTTTCTCTTGTGTTTTCAAGTATCCTAAGGGTTGATGATCGGTATGGATAATGAACTCCTTAGGCCAAAGGTAATGTTGCCATACTTCTAAGGATCTAATAAGCACCAAGATTTCTTTATCCTATGTAGAATATTTCAAGGATAAATCTTTTAATTTTTCACTAAAATATGTGATAGGTTGATTATCTTGAGATACAATAACTCCTATAACCACTTTAAAGGCAGGACAGTCAATTTCAAAAACCTTGTCAAAGTTGAATAGTGCTAGAACTAGCTTGATAAGTCTTTCTTTCAAAAGTGCATAGGCCTTTTCTTGGGTAGGACCCCACTGAAATGTAATGGAATTTCTTTACCAGATCATTCAAGGGGGCTACTATGGTGCTAAATTGAGGAACGAAGCACCTATATAACCCACATAACCCATGGAAACTCCTAACCTAAAATGCACTTTTTGAGGTGGGCCATTCCTGGATAATATTAGGCTTTTCTTCATCCACTTGTATCCTATTTCTACTAACCACTAAATATAAAAGGGTCACACTCTCAAGGTAAAAGCAACTCTTATACACATTGGCAAACAGGTGTTCATGTCTAAGGATGTTAAGCAAGCGTTTAATATACATAACATGGTCGTTATAGCATTTGCTATAGATAAGAATGTCATGGAAGTACACAACAACAAATTTGTCAATAAATTCTCATAACACTTGATTCATCAAGTGTATGAAAGTGCTAAGGGCATTAGAGAGACCAAAAAGACATGAAAATCCACTCATATAAATCAAAGTTAATTTTAAATGTGGTTTTCCATTCATCTCTAGGTTTCATTCGAATTTAGCGATACCCACTTTTTAAGTCAATCTTTAAGATAATTACACTCCCATGTATTTGATCTAGCATTTTATCTAAGAAAGGAATAGGATAGTGATATTTAATTGTAATCTTATTTACTACACGAGAGTCAATGGACATGCACTACTCCCATCTTTTTTTTTACTCATACTCTTCCTTACGTAGCACTTTTCAAGTAATTTAGTGACTTGCCTTTTTAATTCATTGACATCATTAGGGTTATTTCCATAGGAAGGATAGTTTGGACTGCTAGCCCCTGAGATGAAATCAATTTGGTGTTCTATTCCTCATAAAGGGGAAGACCACTAGGAATTTATTTAGGAAAGAGGTTAGAATATTTAGAAAGTAGGTTTTAGACATTAAGAGAAAGAGATTTAATATGATCAAGAGACGACCTAAGGCACTCTTTGTAAACCATCATTTAGATAGGTAGATTATGGGAAAGGTATGAGTAATTTCCCTTTCTCAAGTAAAGAAACTAGCTTGTCATTTGTTATTGGTAGTATCCTTAGGAGCAATGTAGTCAAATTCAGATGGGGATTTGCCTTTACTATGATCATATTCAACCTTTAGCCTTATGTGATCTTATTTGACTTAAAAAAGGGAGAGGGGTGCTAAAATGTATTTATTATCATCTTTATGCACCGTATACCCATTTTTGTACCCGTCATGAATGACTTGTCTATTGAATTGCTAGGGGCATTTGAGGAGGACATGATTGGCCAATTTTGATGCTTAGAAGGACTTTTCTGTTGACCTTAATTTCCCCAAGCTCATTTAGCCATTGAAGTTTGTAGGGAAGGGGATACCTAATGGTAAGGAGACTCAATTTATGAACTAGTTCTGTGTTAGTGGACACAACTGCCACTATCAATGATAAGGCTACTATTACTCCCATTTATTTAATATCATGTGTGAAAAATGTTCTCTTTATTCTAAGTTTGGCTTAATTTTGACTTGCGAGTTAAGGGATCCACGGATGATAAAGGATTTGGCATTAGGGTATTCTATATCAAATTCAATCTCAAGAGCCTCACTAGGTAATTCATCCTCATTTTTAGAATCCAAGATAAGTTCAACATCTTAAAGTATCATGATTCTTTTATTATAACACTAGGCTTAGATGTGTCGATGTCCTTAACACAGAAAAACATTTGATTTTTTGGGATGATCTAGAATTACTAGGGTTAGCTATTCCTTTGGCCTTATCCGAGGGGGAATTTGGAAGGAACTTTGTATATTGATAATTAGTTTGGGGGGATCAGTATGCTTGTAGATAAATTCAGGAGGACAAAAATAAGACCACTTGTTTTGAGACGTGGGATGGATATTGCCTAGAAATGATTTTAATTTTTTCTCAACCTTTTTAGCAAGAATAAGAAGCCAAACCATAGAGTCATAAGTGTATGTAAGCATACTTGGTTAGCAATGTCAGGATTTAAGTCTCTAAGGAAACTAGCTGATGGCTTCTTCTTCCTCATACAAATTCAATTTTGTAAGGAGCATTTCCATTTCTTTATAGTATTCATCAATGGATCGAGGACCTTTCTTAAGAAAATAAAATTTCTGATGTAACTCACATGCATAATAAGGTGGAATGAATCTACGTCTCATTATTTCCTTAAGTTCAGACCACAAGGTAATAGAGGTTTATAATTTTGTTCTTAATCTCTAATAAGCTTACCCCACCAAGATATTGCATAACCTAAAAATTCAACAACAACTAACTTGACTTTTTTCTCATCAGAATAGTTATGAAAATAAAAAACAAGTTAAATTTTACATTCCCATTCAAGGTAAGCGTCGAGGCCATTAAGGCCTTGAAATTGAGGGATTTTTTTAGCTTGATGTCATTTAAGCTCTTATCTTGCCCACTATGCTAACTCCTATGATTACGATTATGGGGTTGTTCATCACCGCCCACAGACTCGTGATTAACACTTTCTATGTCTCAATTACTACAACTGTATGCTCTATGTAGTTAGAATTTTCATTAGTGATCTTAGCCTCAATATTCCCAATTCTATTAGTTAGTGTTTCAAATTACTCAACAAGTGATGTAAGCAAATCAATAGGCAATTTAGTGGCCATACTCTTTTATTTTTTTTCTTTTTTTGGCTAAGAGAGAATGGGTATATATTAATATTTTCATGCAAGCAGAAGAGGTAACGCAGACATAATATATGTCAACTTGAATAGTGCACAAGAAGAAGTAAGTAATATAGGTAAACAAAAATAGTGCACTCCAATTTGGGTCATATAATCGGAAAACTCAAGATAGATAAGTTGTGAATAGTGTGTGAGTAGAAATAATCAAGGCAGTAAAGAAGGAAAAAAAAGATGTAGAAAGAGAAACAGGTTAAGCACGCTAGACAAACATGGTACACACAAATACATGTCTCATAATTGGGCAACTAGAGGCATGCTAAGCAGGAAATAGAAATTGAGTGCAAGATGTGAACATGTGATCCTCAAACAGATATAGAAGGAAAAAGAAAAAAATAAAACTTGAAACAATAACAAAGGAGAAATAGTTCTTTATGAGATAACAAAACAGGAATGAACCATTCACAATTCATTCTTACAACTCCTATTCAAAATATAGCAATAATATGATCAAATCTATTCGATTTTCAACTAATCGAGTATAACTATAGAACTTTTTTCCAATAGATCTAAGCTAGAGAAAGAATTACCAACACCAGACTCGTATACTAGAAAATTGAGAAAGGATTGCAGGATAGTGGACTTAGAGCTGGGAGGCACTGAACACCACCAAAACCACCATGTCTTTCACTAACCTCCAACCTAGAGTAAGCACACATTAGTGGATTCCTACAAATATAAAAACCAAACAAACATGGGCATGCGTCCTAACGAAGACCAACAAGTGGAGTTCACGCTATCTTTCATCCTTTCCTTAGTAGGGTTTATCCCTAAGCAACAATGAAAGCCCTTTTACTAGGTTAGGCGAGTCTCATGATTCTCGATTTCAAAATATCTGAATCAGAGATGAGAGAACGCCGACTAAACTTCTAGATCTCTTTTTCGAATAAGAAAGCATGTCTCTCTCTAATGTGAATATGGAATGCAAGATAACAGAGTAGTTTTCGCCCAAAGGGTCCTCTACTAGGTCGATCCCAGGGGATGAAGTGAACTTGCTACTAATTGAGCATGAAGATAGTCTGCTTTGAACATGAATGAGATGTGCTATTAGATAAGGGAGGAATTCTTGTTTGTTCAAGCTACCACTGGTGTGAACATATGAACATGTTACACTCATATGTATAACACATGTGTAGTATCAGAGTTATCAATGAGAGAAGGCTTCTTGGTTATAGAAGGGGGTAGCTAGGATCAGGCTGATGGGCTAAAGAAGGAGTTCTCTCCCTAGGTTTGTCAACTAGAAGGAAGATGTTAGGCATCCGGGTGTGCTATCTGAAAGAGGGTTAGCAAAGTTTGATCTTACTATCCCATGTGGGAGATCTTGTTATATTTTAACATCCTCATAAGGTGGTAGAGTAAGTTCAGTTTTCACTATCTTTTCACAAGCAAGAAATCTCTTCTCTTCTTATCCCTCTGGTCGGACAAAGAAGTGAAATCATCTTCCATAGTGAGACAAATATGGTAAAATATCTAGGAGAAAGGGTGGATTGGTAGAATCAAGAGGTCAAAGAGAGGGCTAATATGGCGTATAGATGGCCAATGGGTTACATCAAGGTTGGTTGTCCTTGAGAAGGGTAAGATCTCTCTTAATTGGGCATAGGATCCGGTCAATAGATTAGTCCCTCAATCATACACTTAAGATGCTATCTCTCCCGATGTTAACTAAGACTCAAACTTATGTTGTTCCTTATTCCAGTCCTTACTACCTAAAGGAAAGATAGATATGTCTTAAAGTAATCTTACAACTGCTTTACCGATCAGAGTTGAAGCGGGATAACAGATGAATTGTTAGGATAAAGAGTTAGAAAGGTAAAGGCTTTCCTCTATTCCTTCTTAAAGTCTATCAGAGTTTCCTTGTTCTCATTAGCTCATATTTGAGAAGGCTAGATAAAAGGATTTGAGTGTTAAGGCATTCAAAAGTGGTATAAAGCTATAGATAGAAAGTGAGGAAAAAGTAGGAAATGAGCATGCTTCATAGAGGCAGGCCTTTCCTGAGAGTAGTGGTCTCCATATTAGTAAGTAGTTGAATGCTTTCTTCTTTATGAATGCCTTTTCCTTTAGTAAGTGTGAGTAATCGAGTGATTCCTTCTTTCTATATATATTTGTCTTAAAAAAAGAACTTATCAGGCATGTCTTCTTGGAGGGTTAAAGAAGTTCTCAACTTTTGTTCGTACTCTTCCATGGAGTCTAGGTCCTCCTCAATTGGAGTCTTCTTCCTATGGATCTCCAATGGTAGAACAGGTAGTTGAATACTTTTCTTCCTTTTCTTTCCTTATCTACTAGAACTTAGGAAAGCTTGGAAGCTACTTGCAGAAGGAATGCGGCCGTAAGCTCATTAGTTTAAGAGCAACTCCACTTCTCGTTATCAGCCCTCTTAGCTTAGCTAATTGACTCGGGTATTCCCATTTCTTCAGGTATTTGATTACCAAACCAACTGTTGCCATACATCTAGCTACAAAGAAAGAAAAAATACATCGATTAGTTCATGCACCTTCTGTCATTTCACTTCACTACCAGCGCAGTCACAATCCAATTCTCTTTTTCTATCTCCGAATTCTCTGTTTCAATCACCACCTACCCATCTTTCGAGCATACCTTTCTCCTTAATGCAAGCACTAAGTAAGTCCACTACCTTTCAACCAATGCCATTCACACCATACCCAGTCCAAAAGACTCTCCAACCCCTTAATGCAAGCACTAAGTAAGTCAACTACCTTTGAATTAAGACTTCCTTCTGCTCATTAGATCCAGACCGCTGGTGAATTTGTCAGATAGAAAGATCTTTTAGAAATCAAATCAATTGCTTGGGTGATCGCCCCTTATCTTATTGTTTGGTGAAAAAGACTCCTATGAGTTGTTTATAATGGGTCAAACTACCCCTTGGTAAAGTGGGACTGTGCTGGAGTCATATAGTAGCGACCATAACCTTTTCTTCACTATTGTGCTTCCCGATAAACTACTACAAAATTTATGACTTGTGCCAACAAAAATTTAGTCATAGATTTTTTTTCTATTGGTGAAAGTTACTAATACCAACAGATATTTTTTTGTGGGCAATGAAGAAAGTTTTTCCTATAGAAAATTTTTATTTGTTGATAATAGTATGTTATATCAACAGATCTTTTGCCTACTTTTATATTTGTGGGTATTAGTGACATTGTACCAACAAAACTAATACCCACTCATATATCTGTTGGTATTAGTATATAAGGAAGACAAATGTTTCAACTATTATTATATCTTGTGGCACAATAAATTCATTCCTCTTATACATGAGATACTTCTCTTATTATGATAATTGTGAATTTTTATATGAAATACTAATAATATAATATATAACCATATTTATAATTATCATTATAGTTATTTTTAATATTATTATAACATAACTATGATAATTAAAATAATCATAATTATTCTTAAAATAATAAAAGTTATAATTATAATAATGATTAATAATTATAATAACTCTCATTATTATATGAATTATAATAATAAATATTATAATAAAGGTAATAATTAGTCAAGTCAGACTTCGAATGACCTATATGATGGGAGTCTCGCTACTCAATCAACACGATGAGGGTCTAGGAAGCAGTATACCCATGGTTGTTAGATCTTCTAAGGCCTAATGTTATTATAGTTATTTATATAATTATTGTAATACCTCATTTTTTAAATTCAATTTCCTTAAACTTAATGATTTTGTTAATGAAATTTAATGAAAATGTTTAATTATTTTATTTGTGATTGGTTTTACAGTTTTATTGATGATTTCAAATTCATATTGGAATTTATTTAATCATTTGTCGTTGGAGATTATTCTAAAAAAATTTATTCACAATTATGACTTTATTAAAGTCATATGATCTTCGTTTCTATTTAAAAATATACTTCCATTTAAGGAAATTATTTAAATTTTTTACAGTTCCTTAGAATTTGATTTATATATTTTTCTATTTCTTTTAATTATTATTTTGCTATTACATTTCTTTTTCCACAAGCTATACAATTTCATTGTGTGATTACGACTTTATTATGGAGTTATATTTCATTAGCAAAAATAATTTATTATTATTATAATATCTCTTTAAAGTAGTAAAATCATTTGAACGATTTATTTGTAACAAATATTTCCTTATTTGAATTAATTTATTTTACACTACAATAAAATGGTGCATTAAAGACCAATTTGGCTACCAATTTTTTTTTGTCGTTATTGATATATTATTAACGATCACTATTAAAAGTTGTCGTTATTGGTATATCTATTGTGACAAATATAATTTTTGTTCATTAATTATTAATTTATTAGTCGCTAAAAATGTTTAAGTTCCACACACACACACACAAATATATATATATATATATATGTGTGTGTGTGTGTGTGTGTGTGTGTGTGTGTGTGTGTGTGTGTGTGTGAGTGTATGTGTGTGTGTGTCTGTGTGTGTGTGTGTGTTTTATAATAATTTTTTCAAATCTCTAAAATCTAAAAAAATAAAATATAATAAAAAACACTTAAACCCCTCAATTTCTTAAAATTAAAAAAAAAACAAATTCAGCTCCCGCGCGCCAACTACCCCACCCTTATACCATTCTAATTTTCGCCGAGCCTCGTCCCCTGTGCCCCGACCCCCGTCCCCCATGCCCCGACCCCCGACCCTCGACCCCGGACTCTTCTTACTCTGCACCTTCAACCCAGGTCGCACCACCACACCAGCCAGCCCCGCTCGAGCACACCACCACACCTACTCTAGCTCGTCGTTGTCATCTTCCATAGTAGCCGAGCAGTAGCAGCAACCGTCATCAATGCACGAGGATAGCCACGGGGTGCCACTGCTTGTTTGCCTCTAGCGCCGCTCGTCACCGGTGAGTGTTCCTTGACCACCGGCGACGCTCCAGCACCCCTCACTCCCTCCAATTTCACAGCAATTCACTTGGTATAAATACTTAAACCCTAACTTTTGTTTTGATTAATTTTAAATGATTTAGCTTATGATAAGATAATTTAGTTGTTTAATTATATATATATATATGTGTTGTATGAGTGATTTGGGATAGTTAATTGTATTGGTTATGGTTGGTTTGTGAAAATTGGATTTGTGACCCGGCTATATCTAGATTTGTCCGATTAAGCTATTTTAGATAAATTAAATTTACATTATACTTTAAAATGTATCTAATTTCATGTTAGAAGTATCAATTTAAAAATTTTGTGCAAAATTAATTAGAATTGGATTCTTAGATCAAAATTCTTGTGGGTTTTATCTGGATTTGTGAATTAGCTTATGATATGCTAAATTGGTTGTTAGATTATGTATATATGAGTTAGATGATTGATTTGGATGGGTTGATTGTGTTGTATATGGTTGATTTATGAAATTTGGATTTATAATCAGGATTTATTGGTATAGCTCTACTTCGTCCGATTTTAAGCAATTTTTACCAATTGATTATGTAAGATGCTTTGAAATGTATTTAATTGTAGGTTGAAAGTGTCAATTTGAGAAATTTGTCCAGAATTGATTGAAATCTAAATTCTTGGTCAAAACTCTTGTAGTTATGAAATTTGATTGATCATTGGCTTATTTTATTAAATTGATTATACAATATGTTATACAATATGTCTAATTGCATTTCTAAACTTTGAATTTGAAGAAATTAATAAGATTTGACCAAATTATGTTTTGGACCTAAAACCCTAGTTTCGAAAGTAATTTTCTAGAATTGGTCAACATTGTGATTCTTTTTGCTAAAATTGATTGTTCGGATTTGTTTAGAAGAGGTTGTGGCATTGATCTTTAAAACCTGTTTCTGAGGAACTTTGATGTAGTCACTATGAAGAGGTTGTGGCCTTTCATGAATTGCCAATCATAAGAGGGACTCATATGTGAGTGGGAGTGTTAAGAAGTTGAAACCTACATGTAATTTATCCTATATGAAGAAAAAAGAAAAAAATAATAGGATGACTTTGTCATAAGTGTGCGGTTTTAGGATGAAAGTCTAGTGGAGCTTATAAGCTGTTAGACTCTCTTTTCACTTGGACCTACGTAAAAGCCATTAATTGTCAGTATGCTCATGCATTATTGGAAAAATAGAGACCTATGTGGAAACTAGTTAATTCTCGTAATCAAAGAAGCTACTTCATAGGGAATACTTTTGCATGCTTTGTTTACGCATCAATGCTTCCTATGGTTATGTTCTTTTCGTCTCATTTTTGTTGAATTGATTTGATTTGAAAAAAAATCAATGCGCTATTATTATTCTTTTACTAATGTTAGTGTCATAATTGATAGTTTTTTTTATTACTACCATTACTATTGTTATCATTACTATCATTATTATAATTATTATTAATTAAATTTGAGTGTCTTAATCACATGGATGATCATATTCATTTAATTGATTAAATGGTCATAGAGGTTCCATTCTTAAAGTAATTCCAACATGGTTGTCATAATTATTTGTATACTATGATTAATTATTATTGTGATATCATGTGACCTACTTTTATATTTTTGTTCATTGAATGACATAAAGTCTAATAGGTGGCTATGTTAAGACATTAAAAATAGAAAGAACATTGACATTTAATAATGCCAACTAGTGCATGTATGTACAATTAGTTATCTAATTACATCATTTAGGAAAAGAAATTAAAGTCTTGATAAGTGCCTAAGGGTAATTGTTAGACAAACTATTATAGCAATTATATTTAAGTTTAACTAGAGTACACCTAAAGGGAGGATTCATTCGGGATGTTTCTCTTTTTAGGTGATGAGTAGTCACATGCTGCCTTTCTTAGACTATGTATTTGCACTAATGAACCTAAAAGTATAAGTTGTTGGGTTTGGCTTAATTGATGATTTTATACTTTCAATATTCTTTTGTACGTGAATACTTTATTCGGGCGTAAGACATGGGCTTGCTTATACAAGTTCTAGAAACCACACATCTTGGAATTGTATAAATGGGAGCTCTAAAGATTTGAACTTATTGAATAGATCGACTCTACCATGTCAAAAACCAAAAAGCTTAAATTGTAAGTCTTGAAGCTATTCATTGCTGCTCACCCTAGACGATATTATTTTATAATTAATATTTCCAAGACTAAAGTAACACTCGAATATGAATCTTGTAGATGTACACACCATCACAGCCCTTATATACAATTGCAGTAGATTACTTCCAAAAGACCTATAGAATATTGGGGTTTCAAACTTCTAATTTATTTTTCCAAGAGTATAATTTGCAAACATTAAAATTGGTTGATGATTGAAATATGCATGCCATGTGAACTATGATTACCTAATCAAGGTTACAAGCTGCACGAGCTTCTACATTATTACATGTAAATAAAAACTCAAATTCCATTTAATTTTTAGTTTTCCTTTTTATTTTACCATTTTTCTATAAAGTTCTAAAACTATTGAGAACGCTTTTCCATAATAATACTGATTAGAGAGCTATTTTAAGTTTTCTTCCAAATACTTGATTTTGCTCACACCTGCTCTTCCTCTTAATTATGGACTCTTATTATTTTTGAGAAAATTTTAAAACTTCCTTTATTTAGCTTTTGGGTATGAATTTATATTAATCTAATTAAGTTACTTGCTATTTTCTTAGGGAATACATCTTGATGATTATTTGAAGTCGTTGGAGATGCTGAATAGGATGAGAATGAAGATGATGGTGTTTGATGTGTTAATAAAGATGTCTTGTATGTCAGCGTATGTTACAAGTTGTATTTATAGTATTGTACCTATAAGATTATATTATCACTTTGACAAATAAACTAAACACTGATGATTATGTATGGTGTATTTAATTTTATATAAGGATAAGTTATTATTACAGGTAAATATTACAACAACAGGTATTATGGACATCATTATCATTTTACGAATAGATAATATATATATATATATATATATATATATGTATGTATGTATGTATGTATGTATGTATGTATGTATGTATATATGTATATATATATTTGTTGGTAATTGTTCTAGCAGTATATATTGTTTTGTGGATAATAATTTTAGTCACAGATATTATTTTATGGTTAATACTTTTAGTCACAGATATTGTTTTGTGGATAATAATTTTAGTCACAGATATCGTTTTGTTCTTAATACTTTTACTTACAGATATAATTGTGGGTATAAGTTTTACCAACAGATAAATATCTATGGGCATTATTAATTATTACTAACAGATCATATTTATCTATGGGCAAAACTTTTAAGCACAGATTTTTTACTCACAGTTTTGTAATAGAAAAATGTCTGTTGGTAAAACTTTTGCCAACAGAAAAATGGCTTTTGCCAACGGATTATGCCCTGTTGGTATAAGTGAATTATTTTTTAGTGAACTGCTTTTTTCGAAAGAAATGAAAACTTATGTTGCCTTCTTTCGTAGCTTTTTCTCATCGCACCCTTGTTGCCCTCCTCAGGTGGACATATTTGATACACTAATTCTTTGATTTGAGGGAGAGGAGATCATTGTCTCTCCAATCCATAAGTCATTAGGATTAATGTGAAAGAAGTTTCACTTCCACATCCCACTACCCAAGCTTTTGGTGCTACTAGAAAGTGTTCAACCAACAAAATCTACTGAATCAACAGAGTCGACTAGATCGAGATCTTCATCCCTATCACGATCACCAAATTCAGCATCCTTATTTTTATTAGTAATACCCAGAACCCCTTGGATAAGAATTACTATCTACTTAATGATGCCCATAAACCTTAGGTGGCTACTTATTCCCGTACTTATTACCTAGGCAGTCATCCCCTTTAACTACCTTTAACGACAGATACTGTTATATCGAGTGGTAGATCTAAAAATTGAGCCCGTTGAAACATTAATGATGAGAGGAGCTATATGTAGAGATAAAAAGTCTAATATAAATCTAATTTCTAAAATCATCTTTTCCAAGAGCAGCGGTAGTTGAAGCAGTATAGGCAGGAAAAGGTGTGGGTCAAGCAGGGGCTATAAGCAAGCCGCAGGGCAACATAGATTCCCTTTTTTGATGTGGCACTTTTGGACAAGAAGTAAATAGACAAAAATGTTGGTCTTTCATTCAAGTGTGTTAAATTAGATCCCCATCCATAGTAAAAGGAAAATGAACATGAGCTATTTTGGTTGTTCACCAATAGGCTACAATTGGCGCCTCTCTTTTATTAATGCTTGGGATAACTTTCTAAGATCTTGCCAGTAGTATGCTTTAGAGCTAGTTGATTAGACCACCTTTCCCACTTCTCCTAATCCTGCTAGGGATGGACGGGGTATTTACCTAGTTAGCGCTATAGCTTTGCAAGGTAAGGAACTTGAAGACTCGTTAGCTTGAATCAATAGAGTTGAGAAGCATTTGCTAATCATGGTACGAATTCTCTCTTTAGGGAATTCTGATCTTCAAGTATCAATGAAATTCTATATTTCAGTCAAGTAGGAAATGAAAGCTATTTAGGTAATAGAAGACAATGCCTGCAGGAGGCGCTCTTTGCGCAAGAAAGAATATCTACTATTGTATTTTTGGCACAAAAGAATGAGGAAGGAACAAGTGATTTTTTACCTAAGTTTCCTTATTAAGGGGCATGATAAAATGATATAAACATTGAGAAGATGTGTTTGTGCCTGTATTTCACAGTGGTCAAGCTTCAACATTATCTATTACCGAGGTCATGTGAAGACGATTTGATCCAACACAAGTTATTGATACCATTTCTCAAAGGTCAAATTGGAAAATGGGTTTTGGCCTTGTTAGAGTTTTCATTCAATTATTTACCAAAACAATCGATCAAAGGATTGGTGTTAGCCAAATTTTTGATAAATCATCCTTTTTTCTCAGGCAAGAAGTTACCTGATCAGGATGACGGAGTTCATGCGTCTGACCATAACTCCATGGAAAATGTATTTTGATGGCTCTAGTATGCAAGGTGGTGTGGGAGTAGGTATTGCTCCCTCTTAATGGTCTAGTTTCTCACCATTCATACCGGTTTCATTTCCCATGCACGAATAACATAGCTGAGTATAAAGCCTTGCTTATCGAATTATAACTAGTTGTGGTAATGGGCATGCGATCCATCCACGTTAAGAAGGGCGATTCTCAGCTAGTAGTGAGATAAGTCATCGCTGAGTACGAGGTAATATTTGCAAAACAACAACCATAAAAAAATAGCCCTAGAGTCAATTTTCCGAGTTTAATTCAGTTAAGATTGACCATGTACCTAGAAGGACCAATCAATGTTGAGGCTAACACAATGGCCTAGCAGGCTTCGACGTTTTACATTTGAGATTTCTTAATTGAACAACTGAACAAAAGTTTAAAGGATGGTTCTAATAGAATTCCAAAAGAGTTTTTATTGTTACATAATGGAGATAGAAGATATCGGGTAGGATGATTGATAACAGCCTCTCGTCAGGTACTTGTCTGATCCTTGTAAAGAAACTCCTAGGTCAGTAAAACAACAAGTTTTGAATATGCTTTGATTGATGGAATATTATATCAGTGTGGAAAGGAAAGATTGCTCCTTAGGTGTGTGATTGATCAAGAAGTCAAAAAAAATTTATTTCAAGCCCATGATGGAGTATATTATATGGATCACATCAAGCAGGGCATAAAATGGGTTGGCTTATCAGAAGGCATGGCCATTACTAGCCAACCATCTTGTCCGATTTCATGAAATATGTTATGCTAAGGGATGCCAGAAATATATACCAGCTTCAGAATTTCATCCGATCCTAAAGACTTCACGCCTCGACGCTTTTACCCTTTGTTTCACATTGGCCTGATCACATGTAAGAAAATATTCCTTGGTAAAGCTTTGCCTGATAGGAAGAAGTTATGCCACTCACCTAACACAAAATACTTACTGCACCCAATTACCTTGCACAACCGTCTTAAGCACTGGATAAGGAAAGTAGGCCTTTCTTGTAGACCGATCTTCTGCCGAGTTCCCCCAGGAGCGTCTAGTGGAAAGGCTTTCCCCTTCCCTTTTCCAACAAAGAACATTGCTTTCAAAAATTAAAGAGAGAGACATATTCACGAGGTTTGAATTGGTTGGTTTTACACCACAATAGAGAACGAGCTCTTTTTTGCGTTGTACAATAGCTAGTGCGCAACACCGTTTGGTCTTATGAAAGGCAAAGCAAATAAAGTGGGTCTTAATTTAGCTTCCTTCTTTTGAAATGTACTAATTCCTATGCTATAAACCGGTCTCAAGATTAGGGTTAGTTAAAAAAATATATATAATCAAAAGAAAGCGAGCTTTACTAAATAGGGTAATATTTACCCTAAATGGATGGAAGGCCTTATCAACCTATGGCTTTTAGAAAAGGTTTGGCCTTCCACCATTCATCTTCCTCCTGTAAGGCATTAGCCAAGCTTTAGTCTATCGTTTGAAGAAAGACTAAAGGTGGAGGATCGTTAGTAAGACTTGGGAAGTAGAGCATCAGAGGGTAACTTAGAGACGAAGTCCTTTCGAGAGGAATCATTTGGTCCATCGATAGAAAAATCACTCTAGGAAGTTCAATGAAATGGTTCACACTTTTTTGACAGAGGGTTGGTGCGAGTGAGGCAAAAAGATTCAGCCTTCAAAAGGTGTTATTTATTCCCTAGCGTACCGTAATTAGTGGAAGTGCATTCCTTGAAAAGAAAGTAGGTGTCTATGCTATAGTTTCAAAGTCTGCGTTGTGAAATGTACCGGTAGGGCACGCTTAGACAACCTCTTGGAGCTTGGCGAGACAAGGTTGGAGGTTTGGAGCACACCTAGTGAAAATGGACTTTAGGGTCATTCAAGCCGAGTGAACACAAAACTAAACATGCCTTTTAAACTTCAAAGTGAGGTTCATGGGTCAATCCACTTTCAAAAGACAAATAATTAGACTAATAGCATAGTGAGCCTAAGGGATATAGCCCAAGGCTCCGATCTCAAATTGTCACTCTTTTTTTTCTCACATGGTTAGGCTGACCCAAAGGTCTAAGAGCTTTATCTAGGGGTCTCAAAGAAAGAGGCAGGACTTCCAACAAATAGTCTAATCTCTCTTGCCAATTTAATAGTTGAATCGAAGTTGTGTATATATGAGCTAAGTGAAGAATGATTGAAGGATGATTGGGAAATATTTCTCTCTTGCCCCTTATGGTTTGGTTGTTGGCTGCACACACGTGTTGCGTTGTTTACTCTTTGGTGGTGGCCTATCTATTAGGGTTGGGGTTGGTTTATATATTAGAAGAGGGGTGGACTTTCTTACGATACTAGAATAGAATTGGAGTCTATTAGATTACCGAGAAATCGATTAGGATAAAGGATTGACATCGCATCTCTATCAACATCTTCATTTTTTCCCTATTGGCATTCGAATCAACTAATTCAGTTTATCCAGACCCAATGGTTCTAGTTTTCTCCGCATCTGAGTGATTTTTGAGGCTGTATAAAAGAAGTCAACAACTGAACTACAACATTCACACTTTTCATCAAACAATGGGTTCCTGCAGTAAAACATTGATAGATGGAGGTTGTTTAGGATCATCTTAGTGTTGAGCCATTTGTTTGGGTCCACAACATAGATAACATTCCAAGTATTTTTTCCAAAAAGATAAGGGGTGGCTGCTCTTTACCCCCAATCTGTAGAAAGGTTAAGGGTGAAGCTAGAGGTTCTATTTACAATCATGAGACAGAGGTAAGAGGCAACTTGTTATATAAGTAGCCATGCATGTTAATAGATCTGATTCTATACTAGTAGTAGTAGTAGTGGGTGAATCAGTTTCCCATGGAGTGGTAGGTTAGAACATTTTCATGGTCCATCGGTGTGCTCATTTCGAATTATATTTTTTCTTTGGCCATGCTCAGAGAATTTCCTTGTCAGGTCATTCAGAGATGTAGGGGTTGCCCCTCTTGAGTTCATTTCTTGGTAGAACAAGGCCACCTTTAGGTTTGTTTGACTCCCACAGGAGCGCACATTGCCAATCTAATTGTTCCTTTTATTGATTCTTAGTTCTTGTTGTCAATTACTGATTATTTCAAGATGTAAAGCCATCAGGCAGTAGACCAGTGTCAGTATTCATTCTTGAATCAGTGCCTGAGAGTAACAGCTAATAAAAAGAAGACTAGGAGGGCATCTTTCTTTATCAAAGTAAAGAGTAGCTTCCTCTTGTTGAAGTTATTCCTCTCCTTTTAGGCGTCCTTCCTAGATTCTTAATAGGATCTTATCCCAAACTTTGGAATCAGTCTGTTGGGCTCTGTAGAGCATTATAATGCATCTTTTGGTCCTCATGTGGGTGATTCGCCATCTGATTCTTTAAACGTTGGTTTCTTAGGAATAAGATCGCTATCTATTGGGATCTAGTCCAAGAAATAAGGACCTTTTCTACTATAGTATAGGGCTAATATGATCGTATGGATCCTTCCTTGAAAGAATTGCAGAAAAGAGTCTTGGGTAGCAAATAGGAAAAGCAAACAAAAGGGGGCACCTTCTCGGTCAATCCTTTCTAATTCTAAGGAGCTTAGCTTCCCAACTAAACAACCTGGTGATTCCCCTTCCATCAAAATCTCTCTTGCTTTTATTTCCTCATGCCACTATTTAGTTACTATTGAGGAAGATCAGCCATTAGTTTAAATCTCTGATGTCGATCAATGCCTTTAGTACCATCTTCTTATTTTAGGAAGAATCTTCTTTACTTCTTTAACCACCAATAGTTTACTCTGGGCATTTAGTATTTACTCCTTCTAAAAAAAATAACATATATGATACCACCACTGGCACCGCTTAGGAGAGTAGCTTGCCCACTTCTCTTACTTAGACTTATGTGGCATTTTGCCTTCAAAGATATGATTCAATAGCAGTCATGAACCCATTCGCTTCTCTCTAGCAATGCTGATGCACAACTTGTTCGTTAGTGCGAGTGCGCTCATGTGTTTCTTGTTCCTTACCTTAGCGGTTAGCGGATCTAGTGGAGGCTTGCTTCGTATAGACTACACAAGCCAAGTTTGTGATCAATCTCTTGCCGACTCAGAACTTTCAAAGTAGGCTTTGTAGTGATTGTTTGAGAATACTCTTGTAATTTGAGACTTTCCTCTTATGTTCCCTCATTTAGTATTGGATCTGGCTTCCTTTCCTCATTAGTTGTGGAAATTTCTCAAAGGGAATGATTGGACAAATAGACCAAGAATATCTATTTTACGCATAATCAGTACCTTCCTTTTGACAGCGAGAAGCTTCAAGCCGATCCACTTGACATTGCTTTCTTTCTTCTATGCCTGGGGAAATCAGTTGTCATATGGATTCCTTATTTTGTGTATGTGTAATAGAAACTTGCCAATGCTAGTCTCTTTCAGGTAAGGTAAGAGAGTAAGAATAAGAGTGAATGGGCGGATCAATCTCAGACGGGGAAAAACAAAGGAAAAGAGTCAATTTGCGCATACTAGCCAAAGATCTAAAGGTTTCACCGTAGGAACCTATAAAGGATAACCTAGTGGAAACTAGATCCTCAAAGCCTTTTATTTTTCTTTTTCACTTTCTTTCCACCCAAAATACAAGATTGAAACTAACCTTTTACATTCCAAACTTGTGATCCTACTCACCAACCTTCTTTATGGAGAATTGATCTCATAATGATGAGTCACCCACATACTTCAAAGCATTCCAATACAATAGCAACTAAATAAAGCTCAATTACAATTCACTCTAATAAAATAGCACTCAGGTATAGGATTTCTAATTGAAAGGTATCCTTGCTTGCTTCTTTACCCTTGTACACTCAAATCTAGCTAATAGTAGCACCGTCGAGTTCATTTACTTAAGAGATTGGAACAAGGAAGTCCTATATGTTTGATTAGCCTTGCCTCCCCTATTTCCCTCATAACGAGATCAGAATGAGATAGCATTAGATCTCAAGTCTTAGCTAGATCTGGGCTACCACATTCCCTCAGACGAAAAAAAAGAATACCTAGACCTTCCGTAAAGTAGGATTAGGCTTAGTCTACTAGAGACAGAGGAGAGAGAAAACTAAGTCAAAGGGTGAAGAGATTTTTACGAGCATTTGATGGACGGTTGACAAAATCTAATGTCTCTCACAAGGGTGCCTTAAAAATCCTTTTTTTCTAGACCGAGGTATAGCCATTTTTGAACACATTTGAGGTAGTGTTCACTTCTAGGATGATTCCCCGCTCTGAAGTCAAGTCTTTTTGGAGCTCCTTTAAAAGAGGTTGGGATTACAGTTTCAATTGGATGTGTCCTGGTAAAATCGACTGATATACTGCCTGAGACAGGGCATGCTCTCCCCTCTGCGTATATAGAGAAAGATAAAATTTTTTGAGATGGCACGAAAAGCTTTCTTTTTTTTGGGTCAATAGAAAAATTCACACATATTTAATGGGAACCACAAGGAAAGCCGAAATCGCTGATCTAGCAATGGAAGGTGAAACCTATGTTGAGATTACACAGTTGGTCAAACAAAGGATGATACATATGGAAATCATCTTGAGATATGCAAGCTAAACATCCTATATCAATGTGCGTTGATTTCCCGCTAACGAACAAGAAACGGATGCACGAAAGAACTTGATTGATAAAGGGGTGTGCAGCCGTTTTCTTGCATGGTGGGAAATCCAATAAAGCCATTCGAGACATGTCGACTTCTTCTTCATATTACCCAAGAGCAATAGAAGGAAATGAGTCTTTCTCACCCTCCACATAGATAGTACGAGTCGATTAGGACTTCCTTGCGCTTAGAATGTGCTGGATAGCTCTCTAGATGGGGAGAGGAGATATTGTTTCTTTTATCTTATCCTATTGACGGTCTTAAATAATTATTAAGTGCCTAGCCTCAAAGTAGACTTCTTGATTATCGAGGGATCCTCACTGTCCTTATGCCAACTTCCCAAGGGTATGAAAGGAAAGAGACAAGTTATCATAACCACTTCTAGTACACCAAGAAAGCAGGCCTGGTAATAGGAAGGAAACAAGCAAGTGAGCTGGTCGGTTAGCAGGAATAGGAAAAAAAATCATCTGGGCACTAGCCCCTTTGGTGACCAAGCAAGTATGTATGAATAGGAAATAGTCTTAGGAATCAGAATCAAAGTAATCGGAATAGGTACTTACAAAAAGAAAGTAGGTCAAAAAGAGAGTCCCGCTGTAGTTTGAAAAGCTATAACAGTAGGAGTAGGAGTAGAAGTAGGAATGATAAATAAGAAATTTTATGAGTAGAAAGAGGAAAGAAATCAAAAGAAATAGTTATTTTTTCACTCTTGTAGGAAATAGGAATAGGGACTGAAGAGTAACCAAAGGAAGAAGTAGTTCTCCTTAGTTGTTATAAGTGAAATGAAGCGAAGTGCTTCCCAAGCACGAGTGTTACAATCTACTGAAGTAGCCATCTAGTTACTTACACAAAAAAATTATGCGTCTCTGGTCGTCTTACAAAGGTGTATAGGTGTCTATCTATTTGTTAAGTGTAAGAAGTCTATTAAGTCGGGGGGGGGGGTTTAAGATTGCCTTGTACCTAACTGTAGTACTACTTTAATACGTACTTCTTAGAGTACTGAGACAAGCATCTAGCCTTACCCCACCCTAATTTTTCTAACACACGACAAATACCTCCTTATTTTCTTTAATAGAAGGTTAATAATAGTAAGGGATGTGAAGGTTGTTGGTTGACGTTTGACTTATTTCTTGTTAAACTGGTTAGTTTGAATCTCTAAAGAGACTAACGAGAAGTAAGTATGCGAGTCTTGTCTCCCCTCCACGGATCCTACTGGTGTTTATGACTGACTGGCTGGTCCGTGAGTTCCTGACATTATGTGACAGAGACCTTCCATGGGTGAAAAGTTTCCCTTGGGTCTAAAGCAACTTCCTGTGTGGACATCCTCGCCTGTGCATGCGATTGTCGAAAATAATAGGAGAAACTTCCTTTACTTTAGTAAGATGATATAGGAGTTTTTTTCAATTGCAAATAGGGATTAGATGAATCTGCTAGGCTAGGACCATGCATTAGTGATATCAAATCGTCAGCTCACCGCTTATAGTCATACCTACTACAACCTACAGGGTCCTGTCCAGGCTAAATGCTGGAAGAGTGCACAATATGGGTCCATAGTGGTAACCTTAGCCTTACAAGTACCTATCTAACCACTGATGGGGCCCTTTTTAAAAGAGAGAGTCTCATCTCACAATCAATGTCTCTATTTTTAGACAAACCCTTATCTCAAGAGGAGGAAAACGATGAAGAAAATTGTCGACCTTGAACTTTTTTTTTGTGCAAACTACAACATTGGATAAAGAGGTAAGAGGATTAGAATATTCATGTCATGCGAAGTACTAGGCAGGAGAGTGTAGCTAGTTAGCATTTTAGCTTAAACTACGTGTTCGCTCCTCACCATAGGTGTCGACGAGACTTTTACAAACTTTTTGATTTGTCATCCTCCTGACAACTATCCCATAGCATGAACTAAAGAGCTCCAAGATAGATAGTAACAATCAATTTGATGCCAATTCTAGGAAGCTCAACCAGACCTCCAGTGGCTACGGGAGTATTCCATCCGGCAAATAAGCCATGGTGATAAGCCAAAACTAATGTTATACTTGATACAACTATTATTTGGAGAACTGGCTCCATGAAGTCTCATAGAGACCTTACGCCCAAGTCTTTATTGATTGTATTCTAGGCCATTAAAAAGGTCTGTTCCGTACTCATGAGGGACTGCCTCTCTAAGTTCTATTATGAAAACATAGTTATTTTGAGCTGTTCCTTTTTTTCAAGCTCTTTCTATTAAGTAATGATGGAGCCAGAATCTCCTTCATTCTCTTTGCTAATTTAGTGCAAAACTTCCATTAGGGAAACCTTAACTTCACTCGCTTCGTCATCATGATCGGTCACAATGCCCAGATCAAAGGTGAGATCAGCTCACTTCCACACCGACTCCATAACCGAATCTTCTTGAAAGGGGTTCTTTCAGTCAATTAGCAAGACAATGTGAATAGGTATTCTCAAGTAAAGGACTGAACTTAGTTAGCTAAGCTCTGAGCTTTGCTCCTGGCAAACCATTATGAGAATTATCTACTCTTTTTTCTTTTAGGGAAGCACCAACTTAAAGATTCCCCGAGTATAAGGCCTCCCCAAGACGCTATGACAATGGAGAAATCAAGTAGATATGCATCGGATTTTTGATTGGCTCGGGATAAAATGCCATCTTCCACATAGTGGTTAGGTTTCCTTACTGATTTGATCCTCTAGCGAGGTCCTCCATGGTAGCAGCTTTAGCTTACTTAACATTTCTTCGCCAACTCTACTTCTTTCATCGGTAAGGAGTGCAACTCTTTACGAATAGTGACTAAAGCCTTAGTACAAGTATCATGATCTTGTTTTGCCAAATTGAGTTGAGATCTAGCTTACTCTAGTTGCTTAGTCACTTCAATTTTCTTCTCTGCAATCTCACTTTGAGTAGCATGTCCTGATCGTTGAGAATATTCATTTGGAACACGGGCGCCGCTCACATAAGAATCAACAATCCCTCTAAGTGGAGTAGGGTAAATGTTTCTCTAGATTCTGATACACAAAATTTTCCTCTTTATTCACATTAAGAACTAAGAGGCATAGGAGATTTAAGATCTTTCTTGAAGTCTTCCCCCCTTTTCTAAATAGCCTTTTTCATGATAGTTGATGACATCCTTCCTTTACAATATATGGAGCATGGAACTTTTTTTATATCCAGTGGGCATCTTCATGCTGTTAATCTTTATTGCGCTGATGTTTTCATTATCCTCTAACACTTACCTTATTTAGTATATCCATAGTGAGCAATGGTCTTCCGGTATCCTTGGACCTAGATATACTTGGTATGTGAATAATGAGTGGGTGGGACTTTACTTTGGTTCTTTATTTCATCCAAAGACTGGGGAGATCCCGAGGAATAGAAGACTCATCCAAGGTAAAGGGGACTTTCTTAGGGATGCACAGGAAGCGAGATGTTCCTCAAGCCCATGCCATTAGAGCTCAATTCAATCGAAGGGAAGTGTATATCTAGCCGAGGCAAGTCCGAGCAAAGCAGCTAGGGTGCCAGTTTTTCTACGCCATCTAATATAGGCTAAGCCTAAATGCTTGGAATCAAGTAATGACATCCCTTTTCCAAGCATTGATGGAGTAACCACTTCCGTATACCTATGCAATTTAGTGCCAACCCGAAAGGACTCTCTTGTTGATGGAAAATAACCGGTGAATACTGCACTAAAGCCCTTATCTTCCTAGAAGCTCTTTGGGAGAAGACTGCTATAGAATCAACTGCTATTGCTATTTTTTTAAAATTAAAGTTGACTATTACGTTACAAGAAGGATTTACTAGAAGAAGATTTGAAAATTGAATAGGAGAAGAAAGATTTGGGGTTAGCAATACCGATCTTTCTGGTATTCTTTTCATATCCCTTGCGGTAGTCACCTTAGCTATAGAATCAGCCTTCTCTTCTCCTTTCCTTGACTTACTAGATTGACTGATGCTACACAAGAGCACTACTAAATCAAAGAAGTGCTAAATAACAGATGGAAGATATGAAATCTAAGTCTTCATATGTAGGATGAGATAATGAATGAGAATATCTTCTTCGTTGAATCCTACAGTTCAATCTTGTACACCAATGTATGGTACTCTCTAGAGAAAGAAGTTGTCTTAGTATTGGATCCACTCTTCTGTGAGCATAAAGATGAATTAGATTCTATCCGTCTTCTTTATTCTTAATAGAACCTCCTACCTGAACCATTATTAAGACCACCAAGCCTTCTTGAATGAGTTCTACTATAGAAGCTTTCAACATACACTCGGGGAAAAATCTTTCACTCACTGAGAAGTGAAAATCTATGACTAGATCATCCTGAAGACGGATGCGACATGAAGAAGTGGCATTTGGAAGTGTTGCTAACTTAACATTTAGGTTTCAACATAACAAAGCTTGCATTATCTTTTCGCACTTAGGCACACAACATGCCATTGGTAATGATTCTACTACAGTGCCACAAATTCGCAAGCTGATCCTAAGTAATCGTTGTTGTTCATTAGATTTCGGAGGAACTACTTTGTTAGGATTTGGGAATTACTGCGATTCTTCTTGAATAGCTTGGATTCTCTCGTCAAGAGTCACTTTGATAGTATTACCTAAACTCTTCCGACTTAATATGATAAAGCTAATAAAACAACGAGCTACTATCATTTCTTAAGTATAGATTGAGATATTCTTCAAACTTGATGCACAAATAGATAGAATAACAACAAATAGAATTTTTCTAGCCTGCATATTCGTGGAACTCAATCTCATTTAGAAAGCTTATCTTTATTTTTCATCAACTGAATGGAAAGTGGTTTAGGCGCGTAGAGGAATCGGATGCGCTAGCCTAGCGAGAAAGGCCCTGACCTTGAAAGAAGATAAAGGAAGGAGAAGGGAACTTTGTATTTTTTGCACTTTCTAAGAGTCATGTTTAACCTTGAATGCTAATAATAGATTCTATAGCAATAGTCCCCGAGACTTGGAAAGTAATAATGAAAATGGCTAACCCAATAACATATTCTGTAGCTACCACCGTTAAAACCAATAAAGCAAATAATTAACCCATTATATCACCTAAAGACACGGAAAATACCAAAAAGTTAAAATTCATAGCTAATAACATTGATTCAATTGACATTGACAAAATCAGAATATTTCGTCTATTAAGGAGAATTCCTTGAATACCTAAAATAAAGATGATCATAGAAAATGTAAAATATTTGATAGAATTGTTTTTGGGAACGTAGAATGTAAGAGAAATTCAAATGCAAAAACTAAAACCCGTGGAGCAAAAATAAATAAGCTATGGCTTTTGCGCTAATGTTACTTTAGGTTTTCTTTGTTTACTTAGATAAGAAAAAAAATAAAGAATTAGATTCTATTTTATATACCTCAAAAATTCATAACATACTCCAGAGCTTGGACAAAGAGGGGGCTTTGTATACCCTGGTCCATTAGGTTCAAGTAGATAGTCTATAGAAGATGTAGGTCTTCTTTATCATTGTGTATGTGTGGTGCAATTTGCCATATGATAAGTCTCCTAGGGAATCTATAATCTTAGCTGTTAGGCATATTAATATATTGATTAAACAAATCTCGGAATTTAGTGGATAATGTTTCCTTGATAGAGTTGAATGCCAAGTCTCCCAAGCATTCTTCCAAGTTTTCGGTAGTTAAACCACACAATCGTCCAACCCAAAAAGCCACAATAATAGCCAAGGGTAAAGCTAAGACCATACTTAATATTTTATTATTAATTACATGTGAAAATTCTACTTTTTTTTAAATAATCAAATCCGCACGTGGTATCAGCTCCTTGGGACTTTGTTTGGAAGCGAACGACGCTTTTCGTGTGCTGGATGGTTTAGGAGTACATTTTTTCTCTTCTCTTATGACACGATACGATATTTTCATTTTGAATAAGGAGTGGCACATAGATACTACAATTGATGAAAAAAAAAGATTAGGTCTTTCACTACCAATTCCTTTCACTTTCTATTCGTGATGATGAACCCAACCCCACTGGACATAGCTCTCTATCACTTGCGTCATTTCTTGTCTGAAGTCACTCTTCATCAAAATAGTTGACCAAGTCAAAACCTACTGCTCAAGTCTTTTGATCCCATCCAAAAATAGCTAGAAAACATTTTCTTATTTAGGGCTTTGCTGCAGCTGTACGACATAAGAAAGAGTATACCAAATAAAGGTCAAACTCGTAGTGGAAAAATGTTGAATGATTTCTAGTGCTTTTCAAAAACCATTTGTTTGCAATGCCTTGAGTGGACAAGTTCAGATAGTATGCTCACTAGATCCATCATACTATTACTAAAGTACATTTAACACTCACTTAATCTCGACATCAATTAGATCAACAAAACCAAACTATTGCCTGACGTGAACAGATGCTTTCTCATTAGATTATTTTATCCGGCTCCATATAAAGCTTTCTTTACTCAAGTAAAGACGAATCAAAACCTTTATTTTCTTATGATTAGAGGAAAGGATCACTCCAAAAATCAAGCTTTCTCTTATATATGATACCATCAGATGCGCATTCGTTGGGATTAGAAGGTTTTCTATCTTCATATTACCAAATTGGAGAACCACCAAGGCCTTCCAGCAATTCGACGCATCCCTTACCTAAGCTAGATGCTTCACCTACCTGACCTCAGAGAGAATGGAATGAGCTGCCCTAGCCCTAGTCTTACTAAGAAAGAGTTCCACCCTTATGTTTGATGGCCACAAGGTAGTGATCCTTTGCAAAATACAAAGAAACCACTCCTTTGGAAGCCTATGCCTCCACAAGGAATTTTTTCCTGGAAACATCACCCCTAAAATACACACATGTTCTATTTGAGGACTCAAAGATTGGCACTTGGAAATCAAGACCTTTTAAAGCCGACCAATCATCAACCTTCCAAAAAAGACCAAAATGAACCAACTATGGATCAGTTGTTTCAGTCTTCTAGGAACGGTTCACAACTAGAGCCTTAAAGAAATATCTAACATTTCCAAGATGAGCTTTATCTGAAACATTTGAAGATCCTTGGGAGCACTCTCCCTTAATAAACATTCTACCAAGGACCCTTTCAGGTATTGGTTGAGTGGTATACCACAGCCAAGGCACAATTCTAAGGGCATAGACCGTTTAGTGAAAATTTCTAAGAGCCTCCGAATGTGAGGTGATTGTCGACGTGGCAGTGAAGAAATAGTCCGATAACCAAACCACTGATCCAATTGAAAGGATAGTTCATCTGGATTGACATCAGCATGGGAGTTTTCTGAGGGATGAAGATCAATATCTGGTCAAACCAAGCTTCCCTCTCTCTCTCTTACCCAGGAGCAGGTCAAGTCTATGTGACCAAGGTAAGCAAGGAATGCTAACCCAATAGGGGTAGCGAAGTCACCTCCATTCTTGATTTCTATTGTGATAGAGGGAGGTCTCATAATAGAGTCAAAACCATGATTCGAGTCAGTCTAGATAAATCCAATTCACAGTTAGGATTAAGGTTTCTTTCCTTTGCTAAATTAGGAATAGCCAACTTCAAGTAAATGCTTTTACCAGCTCAAAGGCGATGACTAGTAGATCCCTTTTTCCTGGCTATATGAATCATATTAGACAAAATATACTGGGCCAAAGAGCACTAAATGGGAGCAAAGGGTATAAAAGTGAGTAGAAGGAAAGGGAGTGAGTGCACCGCAAGACCAGAGAAGGCAACTTGTGAAGTGACCTTAACGGGGAATGGATTTGATAGGGCCACGAGAAGCTTTGTTTTTGTATTTCTCTGATGTCCGGCTATTCCTACTGAGTCTAAAGGATGATTCCTCACTCCGGTTAGATGGGAGAATCACTGTAGATAGCGATAGAAGACATGGTACACAAAGTGGTCTTATCATGAAGGGAGAAAGGGAGGATGTGGGATTATTCCAGATATCCAAAAATTTGATATACGACTTTGAAAGCCTAGACATACGAAATAGCCTAGGAAAGAAGAATCAAAAGCATCAAAGCGCTAGCAAACGCAAAAGCTAGCACGAAAAATAGGGAACATTGCACCTTAGCCAACTTTCAAGACTTGTTAGGCTTGGCCTGATAGAAAGAATGCGTATGAAGAGATTTCTTAGACTCCCAAAACATAGGAGTATAGTCATAGAATGATTCTCGAACCCGAACCAGTCAAAGGTTAAAGACGGACCTGTTATACTCTAATTAAGAATCTTAGTTCCCAAGCTATTAATGAGGAGGAGAAGGAAAAATCAATCATAACAACACTTCCTATAGTGGAATTAGAATCAAGAGATGTGGAATCAACGAATTCTTTGACTCAAGCTTTAGGGGGAGGACTAATTAGAGCTTAGTATAAAGACTAATGGGTGAAGCGCTTAGTTATTAGTTGAAAGAAATTGGGCTTAAGACCATAGAAGGAGCATTGCTTATATAATATAAGACATACGTAGAAGAAAGTAGCATTCAGGCATCGGTGGAAGGGCTAAGCAAAAAAAGTGAAAAAGCTTTGAAGCCAATCGAAGACAATGAGAGTAGCAGATTAGCGGTTGATCTTCTACCTGATCTATCTACCATATTGATGTATTAGAGATACCGAGTTATTATAAGGGAAGAAAAGATTCACTGGCTCTATCGATTATCAAATCGATGTAACTTTGTGAAAGACATCGCATGGAATAGCTTACACGGAAAGGAGCTTGGTAAAATCTTAGATTCAAAATAGAATTTCTAGGGCTAGAAGGAATGGGATCAGAGGTGGGTAATAAACTGACTGCCAAGGAGTAGAGCAGCTCGAACGAAGTTATTCATTGCTAAGCGTTGAGGACCATCCCTTGATCATAACCCTTGGAGCGAATATGTTCTAATCGATTTGAGTTCAGCTTCTGTACAAATAAGTGAAAGAAAAGAGCAGACCGCAACTAAACTAGAGAAAACAACAGCTTTCAGGCATCCTCTCATTGAGGAGGCCTTAGATAGAAGATGAGCCGACAATCAGACTCTCTTATAGTGTGGGAGTATAACAGTAGCAGCAGTTATTACCCCATACCCATGAGCATTAGTGTGAGTAGCTAAGCTAAGGTCAGAAAGGAAGAATGGGTGGTCTTACATGCTACCTATTTCCTCAACTGATAAGAGAATCTATCTTTAGCACAGATCAAGGCTTGTCGAAGATAAGTATCAAGTCCTCTATCGCTGGACTAGACTAGATTTTGAAGATTAAGGAGTGGAAACTCTGAATCAATTCCAAAACCTACTCCCGGACGGTCAAAGACTACCTCTTTCCCCTAGCCTGGCTGGCTCTCCTACCTAGGATCCCTTCTCCTTAAAGAACTACCACTCAAGACTGTTGGATCACTCATCGATGTGATAAGCTTAAAATGACGGCTTTTGGGAAGCCAATGTAACTTGGGTGACAGTGAGACCGAGAAGAAAAGGGTTCTTGATGGCATTCCTGGCCTACGAGGTTATGAAATCAACTCCCTCACAAGTTCCATGTCATGGAACTTCTTTTCTTCTTTGTATGAGTCTCTAAAGGCCTTTGGCTTTGAAAGAAGAAGCTGCTACAGATAGATTAGGCTACTATCGACTGCCAATGAGGTAAAACCTTCACCCTAATTGGGGTCTGTTCTCACCCCTAAAACTTCCATCAAGTGGCTATTTGGCCCCCCTTCTTATTCGGCCTCAGTCAAACCCCCTGCAAGGTTCGAGCTGAGTAAGTGCAGTTCACTAAAAACGAGCCAAATATATCGCGATTAGATCTCACTTATCTTTGAGGGAGACTAGTTATATACCCATAGTACATCTTACTTCTATTGTGATCCCTTCGTCCACTCAATCCCCGGAAGCTGAATGAAGTGCGGGTGAACTCGTTCCCTTGACCCCCGACTACCATTTCTTCTTGTCCAAAATTAGCCGTCAACGACAAGTCGAAACATGGTGATGTATATAAGGAGATGAAGGAGCTTGTATTCCCTTACTTGTCCATTCAATTCAGCCTTCGCTTAGTTATTCAAATCAATAATGGAATGGGAATGGGTGTGGTAACTACTAGTTGTACCCTTCCCCTCATTTCTTTGGCTTCAACGTCAACCGGAGAAAGACCAAGAGACGAGGAATCTGAGAAAGCCTCTCTTTTGCTTACCAAAGACAAAGGATTAAGTGCTATCTGATCTCCTTTGCTACATCTCTTCTTTAGCTGCAGCTAGTAGGAGGCTAAGAGCTTTGGCTCTTAGGAATTTCCTTGATTCTGTCCCTTAGGACCTCTCTTTGGTACTTCAACTGTTTACATGATTCTCGTCCTAGAATCTAGGGTCAATCAAGTCTATTAGAGTATCTTTCTCTTACTTTCCAACCAACTACTACCTGGTTCTATTAAACCATACTATTTCACTCCTGGAATTCCCTAATAGAGAACTCTAGTTCTATTGATAGATGAGATTTATAGATTATTTTCATGCTTAAAAATATCATTTATCTCTCATTAATTCTATTAGATTTAATCTTTTCGTCGAGTTTTCCTCCTTTGAATAGATTTTACAAGAAAGAAAAAAATTGAATAAATTCAAGGAGAAGTCAATGAAAAGAAGAAATCAAGTAAAGAACACATCAAGAAATGTTGAATCAAGGAGAGCAAAGTTGGAAAGGGAGCAAATACATCAAGAGAAGCTATGCTAAAACTTCAAAAGGAATTTAGTGGAAGGATAAAAAACACGGCACCCCCGTGTTTCATAAACACGGGCTGTGTTAATTATCTCGAGCATCGATTTTTAAATCCTGTCGGCAGAACAGTTGGAAGAAAACACGGGGATCCCGTGTTTCCAAAACACGGACTGTGTTTCCATTTAAAAATTTGTAACTATCCGCGCGACCTGTTTATGATATATTTCTATCTAAAAACAGGGTTCGAGACAGCGAGAAGAGACATCGAAACAATTGGAATGTATTTTTCTTCCTTTATTCCTCTAGAATATACATGTAATGCACAATTCCAACTTTTTGATCTTCTTGAATTCTAGTGATCAATTGACAATCTGCACTTAAATTGATAAGTCTCCTCAATTCCTTTATGAATTTCAGTATCTTAATTTTTGTTAAATCTAAGTAGATTATCTGTAATTATACTTGTGTTCATTCTATTATCATTTAATTGTATCAATAGTAGATTTCCTGAATGTGTTGTTGTTATTAATTTTCAATGTTTATATGTAATTGTGTGATTTATAAATATGCAGATGTTTGAGTAATTTGAATAGGGTAGGATGATTTGAGGATGGAATTATATCCTAATTACCATTTCATATTTTAAATGTTTGATTCTAGATGAAGTTTAATTGAATTAATGGATAGAATTGAATGATTCTGTATCATAGATTAAGATTTTTGAACTAATTAGATTGATCACCTATTTAGTTTAGAACTTAATCTTTGCTAAGGCAATGAAATTAACCCATATTTGTTAATTAATTTGTCTAAAGTAGCAAGAAGATTAATTATTAGTCTTATCCATTAATTCGTGCAATTGCATAATCCGAGCTTATGTGGTTATGATTGTAGTTGGCTGCTTTCCGTTCATAATGCTACCATTAATTGAATCTAGTGTTCGTAACCTAGGTTATTAAATGGTCAAAAAATAAATTGAGAGCATATTCAATTTATTAAGGTTGAGAGGAAGCAAAGGAATTTGTTATTATGAATTTCCTAAGTCAACATTAAATTGTTTAGAATCATTCTTCTTATTTGAATGTTTGGTATTCTAATTCCATCATCAATTCATTCCTCCCCTATTTGTCAATTAGTGATTAAGATTTAGTACAATTAGATTTAGTATTAGAATCAATGAAATTTTATAAACGGGGTTATAACATCAATAACACAATTAGTGATTAAAACGTCATTCCTTGTGGGTTCGACTCCTTCTTGCCATATACTACGTATTTGGGAGTTAGGATTTATTTAAATTTGTTGTATTCACGACAGTGCCTCAAATTTTTGGCGCCGTTGCCGGGGAATGACAATTATAATCTTTAGTTTTGTTTTTGGTGTGGTTTCTTATTTTAGTTTTTGATAAATTCTTCACATGTACTCATCTATTATTTGATTGTGTGAAATCTTTAGGCACTCGCAATTGAGATCATTTGCAATCGAGCATCAAGGACAAATTATTCCAGCCATAGATCCAAACTCCTCCTCTCCAATTGCAACTAGGATGAAAAGGAAATTGGAACACGCTAGCCATATTCCATTACCTTCTGAAGACAGTTCCACAAATTTGGGAGAAGACCGTATAGAGGATTTGTTTAGTACACCTTGCTACATTAATCCATCGATGGCGGATCAAACTCTCAAGGAGCTGGCTTCTCCTATCTTCAACCCTAATCTTTTATGCATTAATTATCCTACTGATAATGATACTTGTGAGATCAAACCTGGATTAATACGAGCTTTACCTATTTTTACAGGTTTTAGAGACAACAACTCCATGGGTTCAGGTTGTTTCACCGACCCAAATAAATTTCTCAAGGAATTCCATATAGCTTGTTCTGGTATGAAGCCGAATGAAGTAAGTGTAGAACAACTTAAACTCAAAGCTTTTCCTTTTGCTTTAGCTGGTGCTGCTAAGGAATGGTTATATGATCTACCAGCGGGCTCAGTAAACACTTGGACTGATATGCAAAAGGTTTTCCTTGAAAAATATTTTCCTTCATCGAGAGCAACTAATATAAGAAAGGAAATATGTGGTATTAGGCAAGATGGAGGAGAATCTTTACATGAATATTGGGAACGTTTCAAGAAATTTTGTGGTAGTTGTCCTAATCATCAAATTAGTGAACAATTATTAATACAATATTTTTACGAAGGTTTATCTCCTATGGATTGCAATATGATAGATGCTGCTAGTGGTGGTGCTTTGGTTGATAAAACACCCATCGAAGCTAAAAGATTAATTGCTAATATGGCATCTAACTCTCAATATTGTAATAGAGGTAATACTTCTATGTCTCAACAGGTGAAAGAAACCAATATTGCTGAATTAAAAACGCAAGTATCGAATTTGACAGCTCTTGTGGAAAGAGTTGTAGGCGAAAAGATTCCTACCAAGGTATGTGGAATTTGTTCTTTTACTGGTCATCCAACTAACATGTGTCCTACTTTGCAGGAAGAACAACAAGTAAACGCCATTGGAGGACAACCATTACCAAAAAGGAATGATCTATTCGCTCCAACATATAATCCTGGATGGAAGGATCACCCGAATCTAAGGTATGGAAACACTCAACAAAGTGGTAACTCATATTTCCGACCACAGATGTATCAAAATCAGCAAGGAGAAAATCCACCTCCCGGGTTCTTCCAAATTCCACCAAATCATCAAAGACCACCATTTCAACCAATGCCTCCACCACAAGTTCCACAACAATTGAGGGGTATGCCATTGGAAGACTTGGTGAAATCTTTGGCTACCAATACATTACAATTCCAACAAGAGACCAGAAATGGTATTAAGAATTTGGAAAATCGAGTGAGTCAGCTAGCAGATTCCCTTGGAAAACTACTAGCACAAGGCTCTTCAAAATTTCCTAGCCAGAATGAAAGAAATCCTAAGGAAAATTCTAGTGCTATCACAACTCGCAGTGGAAAACAATTGTCAAATCCAAGAAAAGTGAGTGAGGAAGATGACACAAGTAAAGAGCTAGATGAAACAATGGCTGAAGAAGAAATAAGTGAAAATTCACAACAAATGACAAAAAGTAAGTCACATTCTCCTATAAAAATTCCTGCTCCTTTTCCTAGCAGGTTGGCTAAAAACAAGAAGGCAAACCATGACAAGGAGATATTTGACATATTTAAGAAAGTAGAAGTTAATCTCCCTCTCATTGATGCGATCAAACAAGTACCAAGGTATGCAAAATTCCTTAAGGATTTGTGTACTAACAAAAGGAAACTAAAGGAAAATGAGAAGGTAAGTGTGGGAGAAAATGTGTCAGCAATATTGCAAAGAAAGCTTCCCCCAAAGTGCAAGGATCCAGGTATTTTCACTATACCTTGCAAAATTGGAAACACTAGGTATGAAAAATGCATGCTTGACTTAGGTGCTTCAATAAATGTCATGCCTTTATCTATCTTTAACACCCTAAGTCTAGGTCCTTTAAAGGAAACCCGTGTTGTTATTCAATTGGTTGATAGATCTAACACATATCCTGAAGGGGTCATTGAGGATGTCTTAGTTCAGGTAAATGAGTTAGTTTTTCCTGCAGATTTTTATGTGTTAGATATGAAAGATAATGGTTTAGCCAACCCCTCTCCTATATTGTTGGGGAGACCATTCCTAAAAACTTCAAAAACAAAAATTGATGTCCACGATGGAGTGTTAACCATGGAATTTGATGGTGAAGTTATTAAGTTTAACATATATGATTCCATGCGATATCCTGTAGATGGTGAGGAGGTATCTATGATTGATGTCATTGAGAATTTAACTGAAATGGTGTGCAAATTATCATCGGCTGATCCTTTGGAAATAACCTTGACACAAGGTATAGAAACTGAAGGTTTGGAAGAATTGAACAAAATTTATGATGTTGAAGAAGAGATAAAAGAAGTAGTGGCTGCTTTGGGAACATGTCCTAGTAGAATCAAAAAATTTATGGATTTGCCATTGAAAGTGGATAGACCTATACCTTCCATAGAACAACCACTTGAAGTGGAGTTGAAACCTTTACCTAACCATCTCAAATATGCATTCTTAGGATATAAGAATACCCTTCCTGTTATCATATCTAGTGAACTAACATCTCAACAAGAAGAAAAATTGTAAATGTGTTGAAGAAGTACAAATCAGCTTTGGGATGGACAATTGCTGATATTAAGGGTATTAGTCCTTCAGTTTGTATGCATCGAATTTTAATGGAAGAGGATGTGAAGCCAAGTAGACAAGTACAACGTAGGTTGAATCTGATAATGATGGAGGTTGTGAAGAAAGAGGTTTTAAAATTGCTAAGTGTAGGAGTCATATACCCAATCTCTAATAGTAGTTGGGTAAGTCTGCTTCAAGTTGTCCCAAACAAAACAGGAATAACAGTAGTGGAGAATGATAAAGGAGAAATGGTTCCTACTAGAGTTCAAAATGGTTGGAGGGTATGTGTTGACTATAGAAAGCCGAACTCCATGACTAGGAAAGATCATTTTCCTTTACCATTTATGGATCAAATGTTAGAACGGCTAGCGGGTCATGCTTATTATTGTTTCCTTGACTATTATTCTGGATATGTGCAGGTGCCCATAGCTCCAGAAGATCAAGAGAAAACCACATTTACATGTCCTTACGGTATGTTTGTGTATCGACGCATGCCATTTGGATTATGTAACGCGCCAGCTACATTTCAAAGGTGTATGGTAAGCATATTTTCCAAATATCTAGAGAAAATTATCGAGGTATTCATGGATGATTTTAGTATTCATGGAAATACTTTTGAAGAATGCCTAGATAATTTAACCCTTATCTTGAAAAGATGTCTGGAAACAAATCTTGTGCTAAACTCTAAAAAATGCCATTTTATGGTTCAACAAGGAATAGTTTTGGGACATGTTATTTCAGCTAAAGGAATTGAAGTAGATAAAGCAAAAATTGATTTTATCGCTTCACTACCTTATCCATCAACTGTCAAAGATGTGCGTTCATTTTTAGGGCATGCCGAGTTTTACCGCCGATTTATCAAGGATTTTTCTAAAATAGCCCAACCATTATGTAAGCTTCTTAAAAAATAAACCATCTGATTGGAACTTCCCATTTGAATTGATGTGTGATGCATCTAACTTTGCTGTTGGTGCAGTGTTAAGTCAAAGGATCGGGAAAGATCCACATGTGATATATTATGCCTCACAAACATTAAATGAAGCTCAACTTAACTACACAACTACAGAAAAGGAGATTCTTGCCATTGTCTTTGCTTTGGATAAATTTCGTTCTTATCTGTTAGGAACTGAAATAATTGTTTATTCTGATCATGCAGCGTTGAAATATTTGTTAGCAAAGAAAGAGGCAAAACCACGACTGATTAGATAGATTCTTCTACTCTAAGAATTCAATATACGTATTAAAGATAAGAAAGGAACAGAAAATGGAGTAGCAGATCATCTAAGTTGGTTAATCAAAGAAGTTGAAGTTGAAGTACCTATCAATGAAGCATTTTCGGACGAACAACTTCATGTCATTGGGAATGAGATACCATGGTATGCTGACATGATGAATTTTCTGGTGGCTAAGGTATTTCCCTCACACTTTACTAAAGCACAGAAAGATAGAATGAAGAGTCAGGCAAAATATTTTGTATGGGATGATCCATACTTGTGGAAACAATGTGCCGATCAAATTATTAGAAGATGTATTCCTGATAGTGAGATTCTGTCTATCTTACACTTTTGTCACAGTTATGCTTGTGGGGGACACTTTAGCCCCAAACGAACGGCTTATAAAGTTTTAGAGAGTGGATTCTTCTGGCCTACATTGTTTAGGGATGCTCATGAATTTTGTAAAACGTGTGAAAACTGTCAAAAGACTAGGGGATTAGGTCCTAGAAATGAAATGCCACAAACTCCTATCATAGCATGCGAAATCTTTGATATTTGGGGTATGGATTTTATGGGTCCCTTTCCATCCTCTTTTGGGTTCAAATACATTCTTGTTGCTGTTGATTATGTGCTAAAATGGGTGGAGGCTAAGGCCACCCGTACTGATGATACTAAGGTTGTTGTAGAATTTCATCGAACTAACATTTTTGCAAGGTTTGGCTTACCAAAAGCCATCATTAACGACAAAGGTTCACACTTCTGCAATAGAACCGTAGAAGCCTTATTAAAGAAATATCATGTGACACATCGAATCTCTACAGCATATCATCCACAAACCAATGGTCAAGCCGAGATATCCAATCGGGAAATCAAATCAATCTTGGAAAAAATGGTGAAACCAACAAGAAAGGATTGGAGCTTACATCTTAATGATGCTCTCTGGGCTTATCGTACAACTTTCAAGACTCTAATTGGTATGTCTCCATATCGTTTGGTATACGGTAAGCCTTGTCATCTACCGGTTGAGTTAGAACATAAAGCTTTTTGGGCCGTAAAGAAATGTAACATGGAGTTAACTGAAATTGGAAGACATAGGCGACTCCAACTACAAGAATGGGAAGAAATAAGAAATGATGCTTTTGAAACTACATTGAGATATAAAGATAGAACTAAGGCAGTTCATGATAGGTTCATTCTTAGAAAGAGTTTTGAAATCGGTCAAAAAGTTTTACTATATCATTCTCGATTGAAGTTGTTTCCAGGGAAATTGAGGTCGAGATGGATCGGCCCAATTATTGTGACTAATGTGTTCTCTCATGGTGCAGTAGAAATTAAGAGTGAGAAAACAGGGAAGATGTGGAAAGTCAATGGACACCGCCTCAAACCTTATTATAAAGGGCACCAAGTGCACAATTTGGAAGTTGTAGATCTTAAAACTCCCAATTATGAAGGCTGAATGAATCACATTTTATCACTTGGGAAACACCCAAGTGTTGTACATAAGTTTTCCGTATCTCGTACTTTTCTTTTTTACACAGTTGGTATAAATTCGTATGTTTATAATGTGTATATGTGTGGAAATACATTTTAAGTCTACTTTCATTTTTAGTGCACTTTTAAAAAAAATGGGGCGGTCGTACTCACTAAACACGACCCGTGTTTATTTTGCAAGAAAAATTTTCAGAATTCCAGAGAGCTCCAAAAATAACACGGGGGGTCCGTATTTCCAAACACGGCCCGTGTTTCTTTCTCTGCAAAAAAATTTCAGAATTCCAAAGAGCTCCAAAAATAACACGGGGGGTTCGTATTTCCAAAAATGACCCGTGTTTCTTTCTCTATAAAAAATTTCAAAATTCCAGAGAGTTGCAAAATTAACACAGGGGGGCATATTTTTAAACACGGACCGTGTTTCCTTCTCTGTCATTTTTTCCCCTGAAACAGAACGTTCAAAAATAAACACGGGGGTACCGTATTTATGGAATACGGTCTGTGTTTTACACAAAATCCCTTTTTCTCCCCCGTGTTTATAGATCTGAAAAAATACGGCCTTTCCTCTCTTTGCCTCCATCTCTTTGCTGTGCCCTTCTGTCTGTTACCACCTTCTAAAACCTTCATTTTCTCACCAAATTCTTCAATTCTAACAATTCATACCCACATTAATCCTCCATTTTCTTTCTCCATCCTTAATTTTCTTTCCCCACGCAAATTTTCTGTCATTCCCTTACAGAAAACAAGCAGAACCTTCTCCTCAAACCCTAATTCTGATTCTTACATTAACCACTCGATTTTATGCAAATTACTTTAGGGTTTTCGTGGAAATCAACATTCTAACACATCCTTTCTCTGATTTCTGTTATTTTCTCCACCCATTTTCACAAGATCAAGGTAAGTGGTTATTCCCCATTCTGCTGCAGTACTGAAATTCATATTCCTCATTTGTGCTATCATGTGCTGACACAACAAGCTTGGAAATTGAGCATAACTACATGTTTGACAATTGTGGGTGACTTTGTTGCATAACTTGCAAAATTATAAACCTGGATGAATGACATGATTAGGGCATATGTGTGCATTCAGTGAATATTGTTGTGTGGTTATAATTGCAGGCCAACCACACTATTGCAGAAGCAACATTATGTTTACTGCAATTTCAGTTTATGACACTGTTTCTGAGCATCCAAGTTCATAATCTTTATGTCTCTATATACTACATTACACAGACCAACCAAGACTCAATGTCTCACTTTTCTAATATTGACATATTGTGTAGATGGCACCGAAAAAGAAGCAGCAATCCGAAGGCGAATCCTCAAGGCCTCGATCATCACCCACTCAATCAAGACACCGACGTAACCGGCCAAACGATTTAGGTATAATTTTTACTACATCGGAACAACAACAAAGGTATGATTACTTGTCTCAAAGGCGTATCACTGGCACTAGATATCTAGATGACGGGTGTCTACATACCTTAGGTATTCTTGATCAAGTCATGCACATGCTTAGAACTATAGGTTTGCATAACTTTGTCTATTGTACAAATCATGCCTATAGGCGCTTGACTTTGGAATTTTTGAGTACTTTTGAACTATTTGCTGAAGTTGGTGACATCGGTGACACTCAAAATAATCAAGGGTATGTTTCTTTTCACCTCTTTAATGAGGATAGGCAATTAGCCCTGCATGAACTTGCCCACATCTTCATGTTACCTCCAAGGGGATACCGATTCATTTTACCCTGGTTCCATGCCAACAACTTTTTCACCGAAATAGGTGATATAGCGAATATGCCTACCTATTTAGTTTATAAATATGCAGATGTTTGAGTAATTTGAACAGGGTAGGATGATTTGAGGATGGAATTATATCCTAATTACCATTTTCATATTTTAAATGTTTGATTCTAGATGAATTTTAATTGAATTAATGAATCGAATTGAATGATTCTGTATCATAGATTAAGATTTTTGAACTAATTAGATTGATCACCTATTTAGTTTAGAACATAATATTTGCTAAGGCAATGAAATTAACCTGTATTTGTTAATTAATTTGTCTAAAGTAGCAAGAAGATTAATTATTAATCTTATCCATTAATTCGTGCAATTGCATAATCCGAGCTTATGTGATTATGATTGTAGTTGGGTGCTTTCCGTTCATAATGCTACCATTAATTGAATATAGTGTTCATAACCTAGGTTATTAAATGGTCAGAAAATAAATTGAGAGCATATTCAATTTATTAAGGTTGAGAGGAAGCAAAGGAATTTGTTATTATGAATTTCCTAAGTCAACATTAAATTGTTTATAATCATTCTTCTTATTTGAATGTTTGGTATTCTAATTCCATCATCAATTCATTCCTCCCCTATTTGTCAATTAGTGATTAAGATTTTGTATAATTAGATTTAGTATTAGAATCAATGAAATTTTATAAACGTGGTTATAACATCAATAGCAAAATTAGTGATTAAAATGTCATTCCTTATGGGTTCAACTCCTTCTTGCCATAGACTACGTATTTGGGAGTTAGGATTTATTTAAATTTGTTGTATTCACGACAGTGCATCATCTATACATGAGGTTATCTACTAGATCGGACTCCAGCTTCTGAGTATGGCTAAGTGGTAAGTCCTTTCTTTTATGTCTGAGAATACATATTCTCTTTAGAGGTGGCATAAGACAATTAGTGAGTTTTAGGTGGCTTTAGTCTTTTGAATGTTCCTGAGTGGATCGAGTCTCTGGTAGTTCTAGGTGGCTAGAGACCAGTGCTAACAGTCATAGAAAGATCAGTCCTATTTCAAATTCTTAAGTACACGAACATCTTTGACATGAGGACGCTTTCAATCTTTCTTCATGAAAGGCAGACAATAGAGATTGAATGTAGTAGCTCTAACACTAGTAGAGGAGCAGGGACATCTCAAAGTAGCCTGGGGGAAAAATAGTTTTGGAGGGAATTACACAGGAATGCTAGATTTGGTCCAAGAAAATAATGATAATCAACTATAATTGTAGCTCAACCAAGGACTCAGAAAGCACTTTTTCCAACACTTGTGCCAACCAAACCAACACAATAAAGCAAGCCCTTCTATTGGATACGAGATTGCAACCAGAGCCAGCTTGATTTAAAGAGCTTAAGGAGAGCAAGAAAATAGAACTTCACATACTCAATTCAATTTCTTGAGTAGCCAGAAGTAGTTCCTAAGATGATAGGGGTGAAAACTATTAAAGGTGTTTAATTGTATGAATAAAACTGACAAGAACTGGACTTATTTACCTCTGGGTTACTTTCTATGGTGGTAAGGAAATGTAACAGCATCATGGGAGTCCTATTAAACCTCTATTCCATCAAGAAAAATAAGGCACACTAAAAGTTGGTCATTAAGAACCAACCTAAAAGTAGGAAACTTTCCTTGGGATTATATATCATCATAGACCAGCCAGGAGCACTTTCTTTCCAAAGAGATTCATGATTTCCAACTCTTTCATATAGCTATCTTGATGAGGGCAAGACTCAAATATGGAATAAGGAAAGCAATGACATCAATTAGAAAGAACATTATAGATGGAAAGATATGTCTTGTGACCGACCAACCTTTCTTTTTTAAATATATGATCATTGACCAGCTGTCTTTTCAGGCTGGGAAGGGTATTTGTGGAATATGAGCTAATATAAAGGCCCTCGGCAGATGAATGAGCACTATTTACATCATTTTAAGAGGCACTTCAAGCCAAAATAAAGGATTAGTGAAGGCAGAAAAGTATAGATTGGATTGAGACAAGAACCTTCTGTTATTAAAGATAGACTGAAGTACCACACTCTGAAAGCCCGATTTCCCGCTTAGCGCATTGAAGGAATAAAGAAATGGAATAGCTGAGTGCTAGAATCTTAGTCAATGGAAGTTATATTCACCAATTCACTAAATGAATATTCGTTCCATTTAAATCATAACAATCAAACTCTTTGTTCTCATAACAGAGAACCCTATCATAGGTCCTTAGCCTTAGTCGGAAGCTAAACCAAAGTTAAACTTGTAGGCTCATAGAGAAAGCTATTGTTTACGTATACCTACAATCCATGATCCTGAACAGTCTCATTCAAACATCTAATTTACCTTAGGGTGGACACTTCACTTCAAGCCTCCGTCTATGATTGGCTTGCTTTCTTGGTATCTTGAGTATAAACTCTTTAAGCAGGCTAACTAATAGATAGAGATATAGCTTAGTAAAAATGGGAATCACTATTTCCTTTGGCTTAAACACGGCTACGCTTCACTCTTTTTTACTATCGCTAGTATGTAGTCTGTGAAAGAAGATTGCAATTTTTGGTCATTTTCAGTCTAACCCGGACTTGCTTCTTAACGTGTAGTGGATCAACCAAGATAGCTTTCATATAGTAGAGCACGGGGGGAGTAATCATCAAGGCCTTGAATAAGGTGTGCCTTTTTTTTGCATATTTTTTATGAGGAGTAATCTTGAATGTACTATACAGTAGGTTCTCAGTGCCCTAAGATCCTAATCCCAAATCGAGTTCCAATCGTAGAATTGTTCTCAAGAGAATGGCTTTTACTCAATCTCAATTCATTCAGTTAGGAATTCTCCTTATGTCATTTCTTTCCTTCCCAGCATGAGGAGTCAGATTAGACTCTAGCACTTGTATGGAATCAAGGATAGTAGCTATTGGAAGCCTCTCTTGGCATGAGCACTAGCATCTTGCTAACATCAGCTTTTTTTCCTCCAACTAGAAGAGGATCTTGTTCATGATGGATTCAAGATCCTCAAATGTGGCTTTGGCTTTAGCTATGTCATTCATTCTTTTATTCTCTTCCTACCCTTTCTTTCATTCAAGAAGAGAAACTTGCCTTACTTTAATTTTCTTTAAGTCAAAGAAGGTGCGTAGCTTGCTTACCTATTTCGTTGAAGTCTAGTTCATGTTCACTTAAACAATGCTATAAGCCTTTCTCTCTTTCTTCTCTCCTCCTTTCATTCTCTTGCTAGAGCTAGTTTTAATCCTACCCTTTCCTTCCCCCTGGCCCATGATTTCGATAATTACCTAGAAAATAAACAATTATTCCAAGTGAAATGATAAGCATATTAGCTTGGTGAACCACCTTATCTTACCAGACATTAATGTTTGTCTGAACATCAAATTTTCTCTTTCATATGTATATTGTCACTTCCCCTCATTAAGCTAACTAGCGGTATCTTAGTTAGAAAGAGACTAAACATAGAAGTAATTGAATCATAGTTATGTTGCCTGGTTATTCATAGTGAAATCTTCCCTTATTATTCGCTATATTAAAGGAAGACATAGAAGAAAGTAATTGACCCAAGTCCCACAGGTGTAGCATCAAATTGAGGAGATTTATCTGTTGACTCACACTAATGAATAATGAATTGTGGAATACCTAGATTTGGAATTTATTCATTTCTCTTTTTTATTATTTTATCTACGCTTGTGGTGTAGTAACATCTCCTTATCCTAAGGCGGGGCTCTCTTAAGTAGTCTTTGAAGCACGATGAAAAGGAATTCATCGCTAGCCAGGCCAAGAACTCTAGTTACATCTCTTAATAGAAAGAGGTTGGTCTAGTAAGTAGGGACTTTGCCTGGTATTGACCGATCACATCTTGTCTCCTATTTAAGGAGTGAAGAGATTCAAGCTAGTAGCTTTTCCTTCTGATTAGAGTGAGAGGGCATAAGAAACAATAGTTGAGAGTGAAAGTACTTTCGGGCTTAGGCTTGACTTGAGGATAATTCAATTCACAATTGTTGAATAAGTCGTGATTGCTAACGTATGTAATTTAAAGAGAGTGCCCAGTGGGGGATAAGTTTTTCTCTCTGTCCTATGTGTGCTATTTATTTATAATAAGGAATACCTATCCCTCAATCTAATTTTGGGTATATTCTACTAGGTAAATTAGCTTCATTCCTTCTATTCCTAAGAGTGTCTTTGTGAATGGCTGATTCAATGCATTTGGCATCTATACTAGGTCATCTACACTCCTCTTCCTCAATCGAGAGGTTCACTTGCTTCACTTCAACTTCATAGAAGAGGGAAGGACTATGCATAGGGCTTCTTCCGGGGGAGATGGAATGAATGGATTGGTAGTTTGGTCCGATCCATCTTGTTCGTATATCAAATTAAGGGATCTTTGCCTTAACAAAATCATTAGAAGGCTTTGGGTGGGGCAACCCAACTACAAGACAAGAGGCTACTACCAACAAAGATTTACTTCTTGAGCTAGATATTGACATACTGAGATTTATTTAATGAAAGTCCAATGTGCATTGAGATCTTGTATCGGTAAACCAAGCAAAAGGGTAGGGACAGATAGACTAGCCATATTTGGAGTCAATCAAGGAAAGTGATAAAAGACAGGCACCGTAACAAATTTCTTTGGTATTGAGTAGATGGAATGGAGTGAGACCTGTAATTAGGTCTACGATGGGACCCTTGAAAATGATGGTTGAGAAAGGCGTTTGGATAGCCAAAGTCCATGGGTTCTAGCCCACTAAAGAAGTTGTTTCCAAAAATTGGAATGGATAAAGGTAGACTTTCAATACAAGATCCTATGGGGATACACAAGTCAAGCCTAAAAGCAAACTGATCTCCTCCCATCCAATCCTTTCAATGAGCAGTTTATTTGACAACAAGAAGAGTAAAAGCAGAAATTGAGATTATAAGTTCTATTCCGATAAGGGAAAGGGGAAGTCTTTTTCCTTTCTCCATGCCATCTTGACTATGGTCCTCTTCTTCCATTTGGGCATCAAAAGCAAGATTCAAAAGATCTACTTTATCCACCCCAAGAGTAAATGAATGCTTATCATATGGATGCAGCATTAGCGGTCTTAACACTTTCCCTCTTAGGAGGAATCAGCTAAGGTTAAGGTAGAGATTCATCTTTCAAATAGCCAGTGGAAGAATGCCCTATAGGACATGAGCTAGTGGCATAATGAAAATCATCTACTTGAAAGAAAAGTGTAGAATTAGACGTTGTTAATGTGGAGACGGGCATTCCTACTATCGTTGAAGTATGCTATTGCCTTGGCACCTTGGAATGATAATAGGAGTCAAATCATTCCTTCTTCACTCTCCCTAGGGTCAACGAATACCAATACCTTTAATATGATGTATGCCTCTTCCCTGCTCTTTCCAAGAATATTTTGTTGGAGCTAGTGGTCTTCCCCCTTCCATAGTCACTAATATCATCAGTCTTTTTCGAGACTACAACTAGTTGATGAATTCACATCCACTTCTTCTTCTTTAACTTAGTCTACTCTGTGCCTTTCACAGACAGGAGAGGAGATTTCTAGAAAGTGCATCGTATTTTTCCAAAGAACCTCTTCCTCCTTGCTTGACTACCACAGGCATGCTTGACTGCCATTGACTGGCATAGAGTCCTTAGGAGAGAGACGGGAGACAGGCTGACTACTGGCTTGCTTCCTTGATTGTACTAAGTGTACTACAAAACTTTATCTTGCTTGATTGATTACTTGTCTAGAATGCAACGATTGAGACCACACTCATAGGATAACTACACCCCTATGCTTTAGCTGCTTTGGCTTGTTAGTTTCGTTTAGCTAGATAATAGTGGAAAAAAGGTGACCTCCTCCATTAGTTGAGATTTGAAGACCCTAGGGTCCCACTCTTATGCTCCAAACACTTATGAAGTATATATTTATGCTTTGTACGAGTTGTGCCTCTGAGCCTTTTCGTCATACAGAAGACCTGTAGGTGGATACCTTTCCTAAAGTGTCTAACATGCTATAATGTTCTAACTATATAGATAGTTAGCTTGGGTTATCCTTCTATATGTTTCCATTTAAATTGATAGACTATTGATTACATTGCGCAACCTATTCCAATAATACGTGTTTCTCAACCACCCCTGTTAACTTCGCACAGGCCAACACTGGCTCCTGCCCTATACATCCATTAGGGGAGTCAAAAATCCCGATAGATACTCTGCATGAATGGGTGTGTTCTCCTTTAATAACCAAAACTACAATGGCTACTATGTTTAGGGATATCCTGCTGACTATGATGCTCTATGAGGCTAGTTCCCTACAGTAATATCAAATAGAAAGAAAGGGTTTGAAAGAGAAATGGATATAGGCATGGGGTTGATCGGTTAGGCATCTATGAAAAGAGAGGGGCATCGTAAAAAGAGGTCTCGATAAAGGAAAAAACCTCACTCTATTGTGGTTGAGAACCAGTCTTTTCTTATACTAGGTCAGGCTTGACTTTGCTTTTCCTCTCCAACCAGTCTAGCTCGTGAACTCGCTCCTCTCCGATTAGTGCAGTGCCATTACTACTTGACTTTGATTGTTTTACTCTTTCTTTATCCTTTCTTTCTCAAATTTTCCATCGTATCCCTAGCTCAGTCTTAGTACGGAGACAACTTGACTCTTTTGATTTCAAGTTATGGGTTTCTTGTGACCTAGTATAGGAGTGATCCAGGGCAAGGTTATTGAATGGGTCAACGCAGCCTAGAAGGGGTATAAAGCGGTCGAAGTAGGAGGGAGATAGAAAGCAGACCCAATGCTAGGGGTGGATAGGTTTTGAAATAAAGCCAGACATTTACACTCTATAAAGGTTGAGACCAGTCCATGGTCACAACACAATATAAGCAACCTCAATGACATAGAGCATAAGTGTGGTATGAAAATTTTAATGTAGTTGAGAACTCACTTTACTCTCGAGCTATCTTATCCTATGGAAAAGAGTAAGCAACTTAAGACTTTAGCGTGGATGCCGAATCCTTTATCTCTGAATGGATTAATCAATTCAATAGATTGACGTCCTTTAGAGTAAGAATAAGTGAATTCCTTTATTTCTTTGCTACATACAAAAGGAAATTGGCCAAAGGTGTGCGTTCATGAGCCCACACTAAAGTTTCAATCAATTCCTACCAATACCCAAGCTAGGAAATTTAGAACATAAATTTCGTAGCCCAGACAAGATGTCCAAATAAGAACATCCACACCCAAACCGATAAACTATTCATACCAAAAGGTCCATGTAAATAGGGGCAGCTCCAGGGAAATGGATTTTTGAATGATCCCAAGTGCTAGCCGAAAGATTGATTCGGATGATGCTTTCACTACCATAGTTGAAGGAAGGAGAGCATAAAATCTAGTAGCAAATCCTTCTCACTTTCTCAATATGAAGAATAGCCGCTTAGTTTCGTAGTAAAGGGATGAGACTTGACTTCTTCCCTCGGCACCTTAAGTGCTAATTCTACTTTCACATCCGGATGCCGAGATGGTTTCATAAAGTATATTTATGCAGTGACTGCCTTCTTTTGTTGTCGATGAAGTTTCAATTTCCTGGATTATAATTTCACCTTCTAACTTGCTTCCTTTTTCCACTTTAGTCTGCATCTAGGCTGAGTTCTTAGCCATTGATTTTGTTCAAGACCTCATTGAGGAGGGTTAAATCCAACTTGATGAGAATTCTACCCAACTCTCAACATCTCCCATTGCTCCATCAAACCTGAATCTTAACATGGTTTATGAACCCAATTGCTAACCATGTTAAGAGAGAGAGCAAGGCTACCATGGAGAGCCAAACTCAAGAATGCCAAAACAACAACAAGCTAGCATTAATCAAACTTCTCATCCTTATGGTGTAGTTCCACCTTGTTATGGAAACTTTGATAAGTAGTCTACGACACCTAAACAAAAAACTACTAGTGAGGATTTCTCCTCCTATTGATTGGCTCCATTCATGGAATTTATAGCTTCTTTAGGTAACTAATGAGAGATCCTAGTTCCAACTAACTCTTCAATCTGTGTAGTCCCAGATTTGAGAGTCCATTTCCTGGTATAGTGCCCAAAGCGTAGGCTAACAATGGTTAGCACCCTATCCATAGATCTTTCTAGAACTTTCCTTTTTTCCCATCTCCCAAAATCTACTTAGTTCCTTTCTTCAGCAACTCTTGACCCTTGAGCTCCTCCATGTATATGAAGAGTTAGACCTAGTATTTGAGCTTTCATTCTATGGATACTTTCCTTTTAGCACTGTAGCCCATAATGAGTCTGGTTCAGAGATGATTTGTGTCCCATACATGCCATTGAGGTAGTGATGACCTTTCTCATGATCCTTATCCTTAGGCCTAGGCCCCCTTCCTTTTTTGGTTAAAACACCTTATCCCAAGCCACTCAATGTTTCCTCTTTTTGTTATCCTTATTCCCCCACCGACACAAATCTTTAGTTCTTCCTATCTATTTCCTAGTTTATGGCTTCTAGAATACTCGTTGTTTGCATGGTGTATATAGGTATAGAAAAGGACTAAACTAGTAATGTTCTTCCAGCCATAGACAGCTGCTCTTCCTTCCATCCAGCCAACCTATCTTGCACTTTTTTGAGAATGTGGTAGTAATTCATTTTAGAGACCCTCTTGTGTATGAGTCCCAGGTACTTGCCTAGGTCTGCAATGAGAGGAATTTGGCATCTAGCATTGATCTCCCGAGCTATAAGCTTGTGGAAGTTGGGTGAAATAAAGAGTTTTTCTTTGGTAGGGTCGATCACCTGTCCTGAGATGGCACAAAAGTTATTGAAACACTCCATGATAATAAGAACATCAATCTGGATCTTAGAGGCTTCGATAAATAAAATGAGTTTGTATGCAAAAAACAAATTAGATATATGGGGACCCCCTAGAAGACACAAACAAAAAATTCCCTTTGTTCAACCCTTTTAGAAATAAATGCAGAGAGTTTCTCCATACATAGCATAAACAGATAAGCAGATAAGGATGACCTTATTCAATGTCTAGGGAAAATTTCTAAGAGATTTCACTAACGAAAGAAAAAAAACCTATATAATATGCATAGAAGGCTATGAAATAGATAATCACAACCAGAAATCACTCCGGTTATAGCATCGCGTGACCATTGGGAGAGGGCTTCCTTTGGTAGGAAATCGGACTATTCTACCGATATTGACTGACTAGACTAGAGTGAATTATCTAGGTTAGGTGAGCTCTTTGCTCCTAGTAGACCAGTTGGTGTTCGCAGTTTGCTTCTTTATTTGACCGGCATCTTAGATTTTCCCTTCCTTCCAGTTCCTCCTTCTACCATTCAATTAAGTATAAGTAAGGGTGGGCTTCTTTCCCAAAACTCGCTGAAAATACTAAACTTGCTACTTGATTCCTTGATAGCTGAAGGAAAGATTCATTGGTTGCTTGATGGCATTCCTCAAACTACCTTTACCAGAAGCATGCACTTGAATGAAGTAATGGCAATGGAACTCATTCCCTCTGTCCTTTTTTCCCATTTTGCTTGCTCCTTTAGCTCATAAATGCCTTTATGTTCTAAAAAGCTTTCATGTTTTTGGCCTTCCATGTCAGGCTTCAATAGAGTAGGAGTATCTAATTGAACAACAAGTAGATCAGTAGATAGGGGTATTGAATGAATCCACTAGCTAGCTTACTCAAAAGAAGCACAAGCGTAACGCTTTGAATCCTCGCTAAAGGGAATCGAACCACTCCTTTCGTTCTTAGGTGTATGTTCTTTCTTTGATCAAGGTATTTATATGGTAATATGCTTTCTTTCTTATATTCTTTCGCTGCTTCCTTTTCACGCTTAAGGCCTTTTAGGTTTTTTTTTCTCTTTCGATGCTTTGAATGAAGGGACTAAAGAAAAAGAGAAGGCTTACTCCTTACTCAAGTAAGTATCCCGATGGTCATCCTAATGGATTGCCACACACTCATTACAAGTATTCATGTGCTGCTCCTTCTATGATTGGGAATATATTGGACTATTGATCTGACTCTCATGGTCAATCAGGAATATGTGATGGCGGAATGCAAACTGAATTGACGTGGTGTCCCAGCTGAAACTTTTAACTTGGTAAACTAGAAGGTTTTACCGAAGTAGGGATGCTTTAGGGTTTTGCTAACTAGTGTGAAGTTGAGTTCTATCTTTCCATAGTTCATGCATGGCTAACGATTTTTACTTTCTGGAAAAACATCCTACCAGATGGTTGATCACTATAGCCTTGAAGTCTCATCTTTCCTCTCCTAGCAATGGCGGGACATACTACCATCTATTTATAGATCATGATTTGAACTACACTTCTTCCTATGGTTAGTTAGGTAGAAGCTTTCCTATCTTTCTTGACTATAAAGCAATGTAATGCCAGAAATCTTCAATGTCATCGATCGCTGGACCTATTATTTAATATTTCGTTTCTGGTCTCATGTCTTTCCAGCAAAAGAAAGGGATTTCATCTACGAATATCAAAGTGCTCACGGAGCACTAACTGGAAATCTCATCAAAGAGGAAGAAAAAGCTTTGGTTGACTTCTTCATTCAATTCAGATAGCTGAAGAAGAAACTGCCACCCAAAGGTGCTCATAGAGCTAGTCCCCAGTAGGTTAAGATCCTCTCAGAGCAGAAATAAAGAAAAAAACCAATCCTTTTTTCAATCGAGATTGGGTCAGTGTACTGGGTACAAGATTGAAAGGAATGCATTGGAACTCAACCAAAGAAAGTAGGTCAAGAGATATTGGAGATTCCATAAGTAACTAAGTGAGTGCATTCTAAGAATTTCTTTGAAGAAGAAAATGAAATACGAACAACCACGCCGGTCATAATAGATCAAATTTCATGCTAGTTCTTACTCCAGCATGAGAGTTTATTTCAGGGAAGGATGACATACCATGATACTTTTTTTTTGGTTGATCCCTGCTTTGGTCTCTGGTTTGATGGTTGTACATGCAAAAAATCCGATACATTCCATTTCGTTTCCCATCCTAGTCTTCTGAAATAGTTGGCTCGATATCTTTTGTGCTCTACCCCTTAGAAATAGAAAAGGGCTTCTAACTAGAACCAAGGTAGTTCTTTTTCTCAGTGCTTTATTTTTTTATTGGTAATTTTTTGATGGAGGGCCTCTCCCATGCGGCTGGTCAATTCTACCAGCCAAGTTCATCATGGGAAAAGAGGGATGAGGACTAGCCGGGGTCCTCTCACCCCGCCCCACATTAGGGGGAAGGGAAAAGAGAAAGGAAAAGAGAAACTCTTAGATTTACTCGATCAATATCTTCGGAAGCACTGTGCTTCTAAAAAGGTCAAAGACAAATTCCCTGATCTCTTCTATTTGGATGGTAAAGATTTCTGTTATTTTTTGCAACATATCACGATTTGCGAATTAGATTTTGATACAAAGAATGAGAACAAATAGAGAGGCTCTATGAGTACATTAAGGAGAAAAAAAAAGATGCCAAAATTCAATCTTTATTCAATGCCCTTTTTAGCAAATATTTAACTAAAGAATGAAAGTTTGAGTCTTTTTCCCATTTTGGTTGGACCAACCCAATCAGCGATTTTCATCTTCCTTAATTGGGGGTGAAAGTCTCTCTTTTTTTGAGAGAGTAGAGAAGTCAGAGAATAGACCAAATGACTATTCTAGAGTGGCTATTCTTCACAATTTCTCCTTGTGATGTAGCGAAACCATGATAATTAGGATCTCAAGACACAGTAATGCCTATAATGTAAGGAATAATAGACTTACATCATGATATATTTTTCTTCTTAATTCTGATTTTGGTTTTCATATCATGGATCTTGGTTCACGCTTTATGGCATTTCCACTATAAAAAAATCCAATCCTGTAAAGGATTGTTCATAGAACTACTATCGAGATTCTTCGGACCATCTTTCCTAGTCTCATCCTAATGTTCATTGTTATACCATCATTTTCTCTCCTATACTCTATGGACGAGGTAGTAGTGGATCCATCCATTACTATAAAAGCTATTGGACGTCAATGGTATCAGAGTGCACCTATTCACGAGGGAGATTGAAGTGTAATGAAATGCCTTCAAGTGGAATATTGTTCACAAAGCATCTGACTTACTAGTAATCTCCCATTCCCATTGTCAAGAGACTTGAATAATTATAGCATGCCAAAAATTGGGAGTTTAGGTGGTTAGACCTATACCCTAAAATGTCCTTAGCATAGGAGTCTATGGTTCCATTCTTTTTGTTGCTGGAGGTACACATCCCTCTTCTCGATGTAGAGTAATATATGAGAAATAGAAGCTCAACCTGCAATGTCCGATAACGGCATAGAAGTAGTGAATCTATTAGCACCATAGAAATGGCATACAACTTTGGACCTAATGGCCAGCCTAGTACCCTTTTGGAATGGGGGATCCCCATTGGCAACAACCATGGTAGTAGTTACGGAACTATTGAGAGATGAAAAGAACCTTATTACCTGCTCATCTTTATTTTCTTCGGGGACGGAGGTCCTAGAGTAGGTAACAGTAGGCACAAGAAACTTTACCTAAGGGGAAAAGCACTTCTACTCTTCCACCGAGGAGCGATTCACGGTGAAAAGCAAGGGATTTACTTGAACAATGGGAGGTCACAGAGAATTGACCTCTTCATAGAGTGATCCTATGTTTCGATAAAGGATATATAATTTCTCTTTTTTTATTTGATTCATAAAAGAATAGAATAAAAAAGGGTCCCCTGTTTCCAATCCACTTTCCCTGGCCTTTGATTCCTCTTGCTTAGAAAGGTTGGTCGAGGGAACTACCTAACTAAAGAAAAAGAGTTCTCTTTCTAAGAGTAGGCGTGGAGAGATTTTTGTGGGGAAACTTGCAAGTCAAGTTTGGGGGGAGGTAGGCGTCGACCTAACCTTATGAGTATTCGGACTATAATAGTTTCGATGAACAGTCACTCACTTTTGACAACTATAAAATTCCAGTAGATGATCTAGAATTGGGTCAATCAGATTTATTAGAAGTGGACAATAGAGTGGTTGTACCAACAAAAAATCATATACGTCTTATTGTAATATCTGCTAATGTACCTCATAGTTGGGTTGTACCTTCCTGAGGTGTCAAATGTGATGTTGTACCTGGTCATTTAAATCAAACCTTTGCTTTAGTACAAAGAGAAGGAGTTTACTGTGGTCAGTGCAGTGAAATTCGTGAAACTAAACATGCTTTTATGTGTGTACCCGAAATATAGGCCAACTGATGAGCCCACTCTGGCTCAGCCGCACCACCTGGGGTGTGAGCCACCCAAAAATCAAGTTATTACAGGTAGCAACTGGAGTAGTAGGGAGCCAAGGAGCAAGGCAGTCTATAATATAGAAAAAGGGGTCAGGCTCCCAATGAAGTAGAGAAGACAATTAGGATAACCAACTTGAAATGCGAAGCCCGAGCGGCCAGCGAGCGAGTAGTTAGTGGCCAATATCACCCTATTTGATGGCATTACTCTATGTGGTTGGCACTTGAGAAACCATGGGGCATTCCATACAGAGCAAGCTAGTCTTAGGGATGAGACGCCCGCACAAAGACCTCAATTCTCATTAGGAAATTGAACCAAGGACCTATGGAAGTCGGGGCTACCCTGTCCCCATGGGCAATAGTGTCCCAAGGGAGGAGTTTAGAGGTCTTATAGTAGCATGGACTTCTTTTTCTTTTTCTATCATGCAAAGGGGACCATAGAAATCTAGACTTTTAGAGTTGACAACTGGATAAACCGCCAGGGTTGAGTCAAGAACTTGATCAAGAGAACATCTTAGAAGAGGATTGCATCCCAGGTGACATGAGCAAGGAGTAGTAAAAGTGGAAAGTCCCCTTATCTCACATAGATAGAGTTTAAGGGCGATCTTCATCATAAATGATTGATGATACGGTTTGGTTCCGAGCGAAGAAAGAGGGGCAGGGGAAGGGATGCTTGTTGGTTGAAATGCTACTTGTTCCAGCATCATAATAGGGATTTGGGGAAGTAAAAAAGGATAGAGTTTTCACTTATTCTTGACTAAAATTGTGTCAAATGTAGTTATTATTACTGGTGATTCCTGCCTTTACTTCAGTCCTTTTATCGACTTGATAATGATTCCTCCTCGTCCGAGTGATTCCTTCTTCGATGAGGTAGAAAGAAACCTAGGTTTGGTGTGCTTCCTTCATCTATAGTACTTGGACCTAGAACTAAGACATTAGTGCAACTCAGCCTTTTCTGTTTAAGGATTAGCCTTCTTGTTGGTGATAGATAAGCCACCTTACCATTCATCAGACTAGAGTTCATTAGTAGGCTTTTTCTACTGATGGCTTCATTTACTTGCTTCTATTTGGTTACACCGACTCCTTTTTGAGTCAAGAATCCTTGTGACAAGATTAGTAAAGGTAAAGTGAAAGCTTGGAGCCAAATCGTTATTGCCTTTTGCCCCTTAGTCTCTCACTTTCATTGCAAAAGCTTTCATCTGACACTCTATCTATAGCTAGATTAATTCCTATTCTTTCTCAAACTACAGGGGTACTAGGATTTCCTATTGAAAGCCATGAACCTAAACTCATTCTTTTCAATCTTTTAGGATCATCTCCAACCACTCATTAGGCCATGTTAAAATTTTCTAAATCTACCCTCGCTTACCTTACTAAAGCTCAGACTTTGCTATCCTTTCATTGGGCCTTTAGCCGGTCTTGGCCTGGGGCCATGATAAAACTCAGTTTATAAGTAAATAGGGCCTTGTTTTCGAAAAGAGTAGTGAATTTTGTTGACTACCCACGCTCACTCACTTTGCTAGCTGAAACCTTTGGTTTGTATCTTATCTTCCCTCTTTGCTAACCTCAATTTATTAAGTCTAGGATACTGTTAGTTATATTAGACTTTCTTCCATCAGCAGATTCTATTCTTCCTTAGAATATCTTGAATGGCCTCTGCCAACACCCAGACCTCAATGCTTGCTCCTCTTTACCATTTTCTTACTCTTCAACTAGAGGATTGGTTAGACCAATTTCTTTCCTTGGCCATAATAGCTAATAGGCTAGCTTCCTTTCTTGCATCCAAAGTAGCATTTCCCTTCCTCGCTAAGGAAAGTAAGAAGGTAAAAGAAAGCAAGTACTCCGAAAGCCTTTAAGCATGAGATTTTATAGTTGTGATTGTGCTTTCACCCATGATGGGAGTCTTTGGGCTAGGATGCTAAAGATATGGCTATGAGACTGGTACAAAGAATCATATAGTTAACAAGACGAATTACCTTGAAAATCCCCTTACCGAAGAGAGCTACAAAGGTGCATTTGGCTGAATCATGCCAAACTTCTTTGCTTTCCTAGGCCAACAATAGCTACCCACCTAACATGAAAGTAAAGCCTTGAACTTTAGTGTGAAAGCTAAAGCCTACTCTTTGTTCAAGTCCTGCTACTTACTGGCATAGAGTTATAAAGGACAGTATTGATTTAAAGCATGCTAGCTAAGTAGGTCCTACTTGTTTTTGTGCTGTGCTAAGGATGGGGGCTATAAGCAAATTCCCTACATTTAAAGTACCAAATAAAGACTTGAAGCCTATAAGAGTTCTAAGGCCTTTAAGCTAACCGGTTCCAAGCCAGCGAGTGTGAGAAAGCTTGTAAGTTTCATCAAGTGGGGCTTTCCTGCCAACCTTAATAGTGGACCTAGGGGTTTTAGTGAATGCCCTTACAAGTGTTAGCAATCTTCTTTGCTTTAAAGGGAAAATAGCTGAGATAGATAGAGCATGCACCACACTCCTACTGTACTAGGGCGGTCTTTTAGCTTTCACTGGCCTGGATTTTTCCAAAGTTGTAGAATCCATGAATGAAAGAAAGAAAAGAGTCCTTAGCATAACAACTTTATATTCTACTATATTACTTTAATAAAGTGAAGCTTTTTTTGGGGAAGGGACCTTTACCAGGAGAGATCTGTGACTTGCTTCCCCTCACCCTAATGAGTGAGTTTCCCCCCTTGGGGCAAAGGGTAAGAAATCGCTAGGCACCAAGGCTTCTTTGACTTCTAAATCAAGAGAAGGTTTAAGAACTCAGGTTAATTCCAGTCTTCTTAATAGTAGGGAGAGAAATGGATTGATTTGGATGGTTCCTCCTTCAAGTCAGGGGTATGCTTCTTCTGAGCCTTGACTTCCTTCAACCTAGGATAAAAAAAAGTTGTATTCCCTAAAAGAAAAGGGAGCCTTCCTCCTAATCCACAAGGCTAGACTTGGTTTAGCAGCTTCCTTTTCGTAGGTATGAGCTGACGGGATCCTTCATACAGTATACCTTCCATAGTGTAGATCTACTTCAATCGTCCTAGTCCTTCCCCATTTGGGAGCCCAACTCTTTCTACCGTTAAGAGCACAAAGTGAAGAAATGGGCGGATGATAGAACCCTACGACGAGTCCATATGGATCCCTACTCAAGGACTTGTTCCTCAAATGAACCTATAATTAGACGAAGAGGGCTAGCATAACCTCTAGAAAGTCTCATTGAAAGGATTTAGATAGAGCCCTAGAGGGAAGATGAAAGAAGAGAGCTACAATCGAATCTATTCTAACCTGTCTTCCTTATCTTCTATAGCTCTCACTTGAGAGATCCTATTTGATATAATTCATCCTAGTGTGCTATAACCCTAAAGTGAACAATAAGGTCCCAGGGTTAATACTTCTAGAACAACCTGGGGATGTATTAAAAAAATATTGTTTTGCTTTAGGGCAATCCATCAACCTCTCCAAAGAAAGGAATCACAAACCAGTGTTATCCGCCTTTATTTAATGAAGCAAAAACCCTAGTTCTCTATAAATCCTTCACAAAGTTCAAGATAGGCATCCATGCTTATTCTTCTTGGGGTTGACTCTTCTATTCTAGATCTCAAACAAGAGAGCTACTTCATTCAGGTTTACGAATGATAGCTAACTAACACGCACAAGAAGGCATTTATGGGATGAGTTCTAGATAGTAAAGAGATTCTCCAGAGAAATATTACTAAAGATTTCATAATCAATTTCCTAATCATGAAAAGTGGGACAATGTAATACCCCATTTTTCAAAACCATAATTATAAATTTATAATCGTATAATTCATTATAATAATTATTTTAGGAGGTTTAATTTTAAAAATGTTATTATTTTTCGTATTATTTTGATGGTTTAATTATAAATTTAATCAGGTTAAAATTTTAATAGAAATTAGATTATTTAATTTAATTATAGTTATACCCGTAAATTTTATTTTAAATTATTTTATTAATAATCTTTTGATATGTAACCTAAAAATAATTTTCAAAGAATTATTTTTGATTATTTTACACTTTTCGATTATTTTTAAAATCTATCCTAATTCAAATAATTTTTCCCGAACTATTTTTATAGTTGATATTTTAATCTACCTAAATTAAATCTAAAAATAAATAAATAAACTCCTATCCGGTGCTATTAATTTACCTCCTACTCTACCCTCTGCGTTGCCCAAACATTTGTGCCGAAGATTTTTTTGTCCCCTTCTCTGCATTTATACACAGATATCCACACTACATACTTACACTTACACACTCTGCACATTATACATATATACACACACACACAGCACAAAAACCTCACAGCAGCCCCCTCTCAAAATTCTTTCGGCTAAACCTAACCAAACAACACCCCTCCTCCCTTCTCTTTTTGTTCGATTACTACCACCCCGAACGCCCTTCTCCCGTGCAAGCTCATCACCCTCGCCCCAGTAGCTCCCCGTGCACCCTTCCTGCCTTGTACAACAAACCCCAATCCCGACCAACCCAAATAAGTGCATATACATACGCACGATAGCCACCGTTCACAACCCTTCCCACTCTTCCTATGCCTTTCGACCACCGTAGCCCCAGCTCCTCCCTCATCTTCTTTCTCTTTCTCCCTGCCCCAGGCTCCCGTCCAGCACAGTCATCCATCGCAGCACCACCAACCACCATCCCACCATCCCATCTCCCCTCCATTTTTGTCCGCCCACACAACACCCCCGTCGCAGCTCGTCGCCCAGCTTCCTCCATCCCAGCGCCACCACAGCCTTCCCGTCCAGCACACCCAAATAGCCCCTGCACCTCCCTCTCGTCCCGTAACACCACCCAACAACGCACCACAACCCCTCTCTGCAACCCCTAATTTTTTTTCTCTCCCAACCGCCACCATCGCCCGACCGCAGCCAACCCAGCTGCCACCCTCTACAAGCTTCGACCCCCAGCCCAAGCTAACCAGCCTGCATTGCTACCCCTACACCACTCCACTACTGCAGCCCTCTACCTTCTCCCTTCTTTTTCCTTGTCTTTCTTGGCTTTGTTTGGTTCAACAACTCCCACCGCGGACTCCAACACCCTAGCTCCTCCACCTTTCCCCCTTTGTGCTGCCCTGTTCCACGGTAGCCCTGCGCCTCGCCCAAACTAGCCAACAACCCCTAGCCCAGCTCTGTTTCCCTTTGCTCCACCGTCGCCTGGCCTTCCCCCATAGCACCAGCACCTTCAACCACCCCCCTCTCTCTGCAGTTCCTTGCCGGTCCTCCCCTCCTATCATGGACTCCATCCTCATGTTGCATGCACGCAATGTGAGAGGGTGTGAGTTGTGTGTATATATAAAAAAAGTATATATATAATATTGGTACCCATTTTAAGTGTAAGGGTATTTTAGTAATTTTCAAAAAATAAATATTTTTATATTATAATTATTATTTTACTTGATAGATATTACTTTAATAATTTTGGTATTATTTTTAGGTACGAAAGGTTGATTAGCGGGATACGATAAATTTAGTAGGATATCGCTATTTTTGCGTTTTTGCTAGAATTTAGGTAACTGTTATACCTTACTAAAATTATAAATATTGCGTGATAGCACATTAGGGTTTTTGGTTGATGAAATGTGTTAAGCATGAATTACTTTGATATAATTATGTGTTAATTATCATTATTATGAAAACAGATAAAACGAGCATGTTATATAATATAAATTATGCCGAGTATGAAAGTATGTTTTAAAATGATTCTAATGACGAAAAAATAATTTGTATGATAATTATGTATAGAATAATAGGTTAAGCATGCCTAGAAATAATTATGGAATAATTAATTATGGATGTGTGCCCTAGGGGCAATTTAGTCATTTTTATGTATTATGATATTTATCTTGAAAATCATGTCTAATATGTATTAGTTGTTGTTGAGTATGTGAGTATGTATTTTGGATGGATTAAATGGTGGAAAAGGATTTTACATGTAAAATTAGGTATAAGGGCAAAATGGTCATTTGACATATCTGATAATTTAAATTGTGTAATGAATAATTTAATTATGGTGTTTTAGCCTTTTCATGACAAAGGAATAAATAAAATAAAATTAGTATTTAAATAGATAACAATTCGGGAATTTTTAGTCTCAGGGGTATTTTGGTCTTTTGGACCTAAAGTATCCAGATGTGAATAATTGAGCCTAGGATGGCCTTAGTATATTTTAATGTTGGCTTTGGACTTGACCTTGATTACTGTTGTCTCGGATGATTGGAAATAAGTAAGAACAGTTAAGTATGAGAATTGAATTTATCTGTATTATATGCGATTTCGTGGTCACTTTAATAAAATACTAATATTTAAAGTGAAAGACCTTGAGATCGGGAATGGTGGCTCCTAGGGGTCGCTACCCTAAGGATGTGGTTTAGCCCACTGTTGATATGGATTTTTGCTGGTGTGCCTTAGTGCCCCAGTTAGACCCTACATCTTACTCTATTTTATTCTGCGGACTAATAGGGGGTATCGATACTTATGGATTAGGTGTCATTGTCGGTAGGGTACTGTGTTACCTTCATGTACTAATGTGACCAGGGTACTTTTGCGTCCTTGGGTTGATATTCGGTAGGATATTGTGTTGCCTTATTGCGTTGGTATGACTGGAGTACCTTTGTGTCTTTAGGTTGATTGATCTCCCCTCGAGAAAGTAAATAAAATGGAAATGATATGATTTGATGGAAATAATGATTATCGGATTATTGGATTATTTGGTAGCAGCCTTCATGCCTACCTGTGGTTTCGGTAGTAGCCTTTATGCCTACCTAAGGTTTCACTAGTAGCCTTCGTGCCTACCTATGGTTTCGGTAGTATCCTTCTTGCCTACTTGAGGTTTTGGTAGTAGCCTTTGTGCCTACCTGAGGTTTTCTGTGTTTTCGGTAGTAGCTTTTGTGCCTACCTGAGGTTTTCTGTATTTTCAGTAGTAGCCTTTGTGCCTACCTGAGGTTTTCTATGGTTTCTGTAGCAGCATTTGTGCCTACCTGTGGATTTGGTAGTAGCCTTCGTGCCTACCTGTGTGGGTTTTATGTCTGTGAGCATACCTGTGATATTATGAATCTTATTATGCTGTATCTGTAAGTTTACTTGTGACGTTATGGATTTATTATGTGGTACCTGTAAGTATGACTGGGATGATATGAATCTTAGTAAATTTTATCTGTGAACATGCCTGTGATGTACGTGATTGTTTGGGAATTTATGCTAAGACGTGAATTATGCTAAAGTTAGGTTTTAATTATTACTCAGAGAGTATTTCTTGGATGTTCAATAATAAGTTTGCCTGTTTCAGATGAACAAATATGAGTAGTACATGACCTTGATGGAATTTAATCATCTGAGTAATTATTATATCTCAACCATCGTATTTATATGTATATATCTTATACCATGTTAATTGTATGCCTTGTATGTGTTCCATGCTGATTTATCGTATTAGTTGGGTATAAAGGGTTACTCAGTACCGTAGTACTGAAGGATTCATTTTCGTGGGTCCCTACCTATTCAATGGGCAGTGGAATTTGCAGGTCAGCCTCTGAGCTCAATCAAATGCTGATAGTTCGGATTTGGGAGCGTAGGACTATCCGGTGTTTCTTTTGTTGTCTTATTTCCGGTTGTATTTGGACCCTCATGTCCACCTGTAATTTCTCTCTCGCGTTTCATAAACTACTAGTGTCGTTTTTAATTAGCAATATTTATCTAACATTCTCTCTCTCCTGATTTCTGTAATCATGATATTAATTTAAGCAGATTAATGATTTTAGCCTTAACATTTGGTATGAGAATGGTAGAGGAAACCAGACTTGCACCAAGTGTGGCGGTAACACCCTTTGTTTTTATTGTTTTAGCTTCCGCACTTAACTCTGTAAACGAAAATTTTCAGTTGTAAATTTTGAGGTGTTACAGACAACACCAATTTTCTCTTAGCTGGTTTACAAGCTTCAAAAAACAAAGAAGAAAATAAGAACCATTATCATAACTCCAATAGTGAATTTCCGTAACTGCTCGCTGAAATAGCTTTGAGAGAGGACCAATGCAAGACTAGAGGATTTTAAAGAGTTCAGATTTCAATAAATAGGAAATCACACTTCCATTCACTCACTCCACACTTTCTAGATATCTCAGTCTATTCAACTACCTTCTTTCATTGGCGAAGTCAGAATAAAAAAATCTTATTCAATTCAAGAAGAGTCCTTTCAAAAAGGTTTAACACAAAGATGTAGGCTTCCAAAGATAGGATTGAGTAGGCCTGGTAGAAGCCTATTTTCAAATGGGTCTCTTGAATTAATCCAAGTATGCAAGTTGGGTCTAAGTGACTATGGTAAAAGGACCAAGTGGCATAGTAAGGCTTTGCCGAGGTGCCTATTTCTTATTCAATAAGCATTGGGTAATCAAATAGGGTTGAGGAGGGGATGTAGTGAGAGCCTATTTTTTTTAACTATGTCTGCAGTTATCGAACAGACAGAGTGATACTTCTATCATATATTAGAACATGATAATCTATTATTTCATTTTTTAGGAATCCATATAAATGTTTGGCTTAGTGTTCGTATCATAAGAGGTTGTTTTCTTACAATTGAATCAAAAGGAACTATTCTTACCTCAAAGGGAGTGCATCTAACCTATCCATCTTAAAGAATATAGGAAATTAAGCCCTCTTCTTTGTCAACTCCAAACGAATGCTTAGTTAGCCATGAATGAGAACTCTTGTTCCTTGTTGGTAGGTAGCTCTATGTATGGTTATCTCGAAAGCGAGTTCTTACTCTTTGACCTGAGGGGAAGAAAGATTACCTGGGGTGAGCTTCTGCAGCATGGCTATTAGTCTTATTAGAGTCAGTAGCTGGGAATCTCTTCTTCTTAGCGTAGTGGTGTGAATGTGTCTTTATTCATGAAAAAGCTGCTTTCCTTTGAAGGCATAGCTAAACGTTTTCAAATACGGTCTTTCCTCTTGATGTGGTAGAAGAGGTTTAGTCTAGGTCAATGGTTTCTTTTGCTAGAGAATATGGTATAACTGATGTCATTAGCTCAAAGGGGAGTTCAGTCACTTCCAGATCTGGATTCAATGATTGTTGAGTGAACAAAGCCAAGTTAGTAGCCTACTTTTGGATGTGAAACCTTAAGTGGCCAAGAAAAGGATGAGTGTTGCTTCATTGATTTGGGACTAAAAGAAGGTAGAACATGGATCTGTACAGGGAGAAGAGAATTTAGGCTCTCTAAACTAGACCGATTAGACAACTTTCAAAGGCCTGATTGCCCCTTGGGAGAAGTTGAATCAGTTTATTACTTCTATTTGAATTACTCTGAATTTATTGCTCCCACAGAAGACCAAGTCAACAAGTGCTAATGTAGTTGGTCACATCTTCTTTGTTAGAGACAGAAATGGATAAAAGAGCATCCTATTCACACGTTCAAGCTTGAAAACCCAAGCTAGTCTTTTTACCACCTACCTTCCAGGGAAGCCTAGTTACTTTGAAGCCTTTCTCTCTTCCCCAGAAAAGGGAGATTAGGGCTTCTTCCTTTTCTTTTGTTTGAAGCTAGCCATGAACAGTCGGCAAGAGTGTTGCTTCTATCTTCCTCTATATCATGATACCGAAGCCAAGGTAATCAATAAAGGGCACGATGTTTCCTCTTTTCCTTTGTCCTTAGCATTGAATATCCCTCGGCTGAATAAATATCTTTATCTTAATCAATCCCGGCTGCACCAAAAGTACCTCGCGGCCCTATGCTTTGAAGTCTAATATCTTAATTGGCCTAATCTAATTAAGGGTAGCCACCTCTTCTCAATTTAAAGAAGTTCTCACTGCACCTTACTTTTTCAACGGAATTTAGATTGCCACCTTCAAGGTTGAAATTCATAAGGTGATTCCCTTTCTTGGCTAAAAAACTAGGCATTGAAAACCAATCCACCCAGGAAAGTGGTCGTCAAGCCAGATGTGGATTCAATTCTAACTGCTGCACTTATGCCTTTTGATTAGACAATTCCTAGTGCCAAGCTAGCTAACTAACTAGGATTCGTGAAAATAGAAAGATGAGCGTCAGACTCTAACGAATCTAATGTTACCCACGTCGAAGCGAAAAGAAAGGTAGATTTCCTATATAAGTGAATTTCTTCTTCAATTGATTCATCTCAGCCTTAGAATGCTACAGTTAGCTCTTGCCATGCAAATGGACTGGCTATCTCTCAATCAATGTAATCACGTATCTCGAAAGAGTTCAAAGAAAATTCCCCCTAGTGAAGACACTCTAGTTCAAAAGGGGCCACTCTCTAGCTAGGATCTGATTTGCTATGTCCTCATTCCATCGATGGAGAACTTGGTTCCTATCCCACTTGTTGGTTTCTCTATTTATGATTGAGCTAATTGACAGAAAACTTTATTTCTACTACCGTTTGGAGGGACCTAGATGGTTGGTGGTTGGTGGATCAATGGTGAGCCATTCAACCAAGGATCTATTCATAGTTTTTGGTAAGTTCCCATTCCAACTAAGTAATAGATCCCCTAAAGGACTATCGATTTGGCTGCCGCTATTAACCTTTAGTTGAAGGAGGCAAATGGTTTACTCTAGCTACTAGCAGCGATTCCTGTGGGAAGCACTTGTCTTTCAGTACCTAAGCAGGCACTATGGGTTAGTGACCAATCTCTAGAGTAGCTTGTCCATTAAAGCCGGGTGGAGCTACAAATAGGAGGATGGAAAAGGAAGGGACCAAGCTTAGACTCATAGGCCATTTGAGGGAAAATATCTTGGATGTTGTGATTCTGCCTTTCCAGTAGCGAGTGAAACTCTGTGAATGGGCAGAATAGAATGGGTGTTCAAACCGAGTGTTGAGTTCTTCAAGAGGTTTCTCTTTGAGGAATCGCCGTTCCTCACTCCAAATAATTTAGGAGACCTCTGTTCCCCTTTTTGCCAATTTAATAGCTTGAGATAAGTACAATGAGGATTAGAACTGGATAACCCCCTTTAGTCAAGCCTAGTTGAAATACTAGTTAGGAAAGCTCTCAAAAGGTTAGGAAGGACAGGGTTCTCCCTTCCCTTTGCTTTCAATCTATCTTGTGCCACTCCAGCTTTCACTCAAGCCATTCTTTTCAATTCAACTTCTTATCTTGAGTTGAAAATGGAGTATTCATTACCTCACACCAATGGAAATAACAATTAACAAAATATTTTCTCAATGAGAAGAAGAGTCCCACTCCTATAATAGTTATCCACTCAGTCCACGCTTTGAATAACCTTAGTTACTAGTTATAAATATCCCTTCATCTAACAAAGTCTTAAATAACTCATTGATAGTGGGCATCAAGTGATTTAAAGGAGGATGCCAAAAGAGAAGGTCATACACAAAGGAGAGTCTTCAATGAGACCAAGGGTAGTGAGGGTGATCAAAGTGAGAAAAGATGGCACATTTATGAAACTAGGAGTGATTTTTTCACTTTTAAGCATGATGTAGCTATATGTTATATTAAGCCCATCCATCTTATTCTCGAATGAGAATTAGCCAATTATGTCACACTAGTCTTTTTGGCCTTATAACTCCTCCTTTTAACAAGAATCATGGCAAATAATTATGGATGTCACTCTTATTAAGGATAGAAAGAAGGGGCAGACCTAACAGATGAAAAAAAGAACTACTGTGTCAAGATGCATGAAAAAAGAAAGTCTTAATCCAAGAATTCTCGGCTTTGAACCAGGGGTCCCTGTTCTATCCACTAACCATGTTAAAAAATGATGGTAGAATGGCGCTGTAGGAACCGATTGGATTCTAACCAACGAATAGAAGTTTTACAGACTCATGCCTTAGCCATTTAGCTATAGTTCCCTATCATGTCTATGTCTTTTTTCCTTGTCCAACTTTGCCTCACAAGGTGAGACCAAGAATAATAGATGTTAGAATGCTTTGGGATAAAGGACACAAAAAGCAATGGAGTGTTGATTGAGAAAGGGGCGCATTAGGGCAGCCATTTGATTGAATTAGAACAAGTTGTGTGTTAGCTCTTTTCTTGCTGGGCTAGACTGCTAATATTCTAGAGTAGTCTAACCTTGGGAAGCATATCGTAATCGCCGATGAGAAGAGACATGTTGTGCTGGGTGACTAGAATCCTCTAAGGCCGATTGAATAGGCTTACGATTAGTAGAACAAGTTGTGTAAAGATTCTGGCCTTAAGAGTGAGGCGGATCCATAACATCAAGAAGGATTTCGAGTTGATGAACAAGAGAAGGACATAATACATCTCCATCACCATTTTCCTCTAGGGCTTACTATTGAAGTGAAGGAAAATATGAGGGGACCTCATTCAAGAGAACATTCAAAGAAAGGATACATTGAGTCTCTTGGATTTAACGTCATAACATCTATATTCAGACTGAGCATATCCAAAAAAGACACATGTGCTTGCCTTGAGGAAAATTGATCTTTTAACTATGCAAGAATATGAACAACACATGTAAATCCAAACACTCACATTTATGCTATAGGATGGTGCTGCCCCAGTAAGAAGTTCATGAGGTGCTGCCTTCTTCCCTCTCTCTTCTCCCTCAAAACAAAAAAAATGAGAGAGATGCCCCATCCTTTCTTTATGCACATTCATATAAATATCCATAAGCAAAAGTGTACAATCTGGTCCAAAACTACAGTTCTTTAAGTTCATGAAATCTAGGTTTTCTTATTTGCTTTAGTGGCTGGCAAAGGCCAACCGAGAGGGGAGAATGATCAGGAATCTATTGCTTTCGAGAACATTCATGGAATTCTTGTAAAATAATTGGATTATCGTCAAATAAGAAGAGCCAGATGAAGAAATGACTAAACATCAAAAAAGAACTATTCCGCTATTGCAAGGTGAGAGAGCAACTTGTCTAGTCTTACGGTGCACTCACTCCCATTAAGAGAATGAAATGATGCCCCTCCTCCCTAGCTGCCTACCCACTCTTGCTCATAGATCAATCAGAGGTCAAGAGTGTGGTCCGACGGAAAAACAGAAGTCATCATTATCAAGTTATACATGAAGTGCTTAGTAGTGCTTCGCCACTACCGTAGATGACAAAAATAGCTTAATGGTAGAGCACAGCCTTGCCAAGGCTGAGGTTGAGTGTTCAAGTCCCTCCTTCCCTTCCCGGCTTTGCCGTTTAGTGGTAAGGAGTGGAGTAAGCGGTGAGTAGAGTGCTCCTTTTAGAGAGAGAGGTGAGTAGCAAGCAAAACCTTGGTTAGGTACTTGAGGCACACTTTTGATAGGTTCTAGAAGAAACCTAACTTCAAAAAATTTGTTTTCACCATTGTACGCTTGCATTTTCCCTTACTAGTAAAGGGGTTGCTAGTTGTAGCGCGCAGTGTACTAGTGAATAAGAAAAATTGAGGTTACTAATGACGGATAGAGGGACAGTGATTGGATGGGAATTTTTTAGTACCTCACCCTTGTATCCTTTACCGTAGACTGCAAATGATGGGAATTCTATCGATAAAGAAGAGGTATCACCTCTCGATCCAATCCATCTTCCCTAGTCCCCCCAACACACTCTTGGTATGAACTTTTTCCATAGAAAAGAGAGATCAAGTATGGGTTCTCTTGATTACCCTTCCCTTGAAGATGAACTGTTTGAGAGAGATGAACCCGCACCACATTTGATAACCTTCAAACTGAAGTGCTAACATGTAAGGGAAAAGTGCTAACATGCCCTTTGTTAGGCTTTCATGGGAGCTCATAAAAAGCCTTTTCTCAATCAACACGTTGTTGCTTGTTCGCCTACCTCCCATATGTAGGTGGTTGGTGGGTGGGCACAATGGTGCACATGTAACTGTGCCCTTTGTTAGGAAAGAAGCAGAATCATCCCAAGCCGAAGATGAATCAATTGAATTAACTTATTAAGTGGATACAACAAGAGACGAAGAAGCTATCCAGGTGAATCAACAGACTCTCACAGCCGCAAAGTAAACAACTACTTTTCCCAGTTAAGAAACACATTTTGTACTAGAAACATGTCAAGTAGGTGAGATTTTCGAAAGCTGCTTTTGTTGAAGTGTTTAAGTGTGCTTTCTGTAGTTGGGAATGTGCCAAAGAGACGATCGGCAATGATTGATTAACGGTAAAGCCCCGTATGAGTGTACTAGGGCTAGGGTACTTCCACATCATAATACAAAGAATAATAGAGGAGCTCATCATTGGCCTCTCTTCGAAATATGTCTCTCTTCTCCCTAAAAGAGGTCTTGCTCCACTAGAAGGTTCAGGTCTTTCTGTTCCCTTTTTGCATATGTTTTTGCTGACTTCATTACTCTGGGCAAACGTTGGCTTGCTTTAAAATGCTGGGATTTCTGTCAAGCTCAGATGCAAGAACATTCTTAGTGTAGGCACTGCTAGGAAGGCTTGCTAAGTTGTCTTGTGCGCTCTTTTCTAAATGATTAAAAGGTGGCTCACCTAGCTTTGTAGAATATTTGGGGTCTTATAACCCTAGAAAAAGGCCTCTCTTATTGGCGTATAAAATGAAATGGAAATCAATCTAATTAGAATAGGAAGAATAGGCACATGTGGTTCATATGATATATGGAAACATGGGGAGGAGCAAAGCCAATCAATCGCAAGGACACTAAAAAAAGTAGGCATGTTCCTCTCTTATGTCTAATGGAATTTTGTTTTTTTCCCATGTTGTCTAAAGCTAAAACAAGATTTTTCTAGGCTTTCATGGGAGCTCATAAAAAGCCTTTTCTTTTTTGCATGGAAATTAATTCTCAATCAAAAGAAGTAGAGGAGTAGCTTGCACAATGGGTAGGGGTGAAGTATGCAATTGATTTCGTTCTTTATGAGAAATGTGTTCCCTTCTAAGGGAGGTGCGGTGCCTATTGGCCCGACCATAATGATCAGTCTTTCTCCTTTCCTAGGAGTAAAGGAATTTGTTTGTTCCAATAGTGAAGGAATTTTTCTGTATACCTCAAATTTCCTTTTGTAAGAAAATGTGTTCAATGGCTGTTTGGAAGTGAAGTACTATAGGTGTCTTCAAATATGATTTGATACTTTTTTGTTCTAGTTTAATCTCCCTCTTCCCTTTCTTGCTACAAGGAGCTCTTATATAAAGAAAAAATGGGGAAGTAGAAGCTATCAAAGTGATGCGTAAGGTCGCTTTCTTTCCCTAGCTAGAGCCTTTCCCATTTAGTTTAGTACAAACTTTGGTGAGAGGCAAGCAAAAATGGATTGTATAAAGGCAGGAATTCTATCTCACATATCGCGCATCTATCTGAATGATGAACCGAGGGCATTTGATGACCGACCACATGCAAATCTTTCCTAGGCCAACAATAGCTATCCACTTAAAATCTCTTTCTACCTAAGCGGAGCATCAACTATGAAAACACATGCTCACGCTCAAAAGACATAGATTTAGGAGTTGACTATTGGACTGATAAGGTTCTCACATATCTGACCCGATTAGGAGAAGAGATACAGAAAGAGGAAAGGAAATACAACTATAGAGTATACCCCTAATTAAGAAGGAAATGATTATATTAACCATACGGAAAGAAGTACAACATAGGGGTCCTTACTCTGTCTCTCTGCATCATGACCGCTTCTTATTTACTTTGTAACTATCCGTGATCTACGACCACCCTTTCACATTAGCAAGCTTCAATTTCCTCCCGATCCTTTTTTAGCAAAACTAATCGTTGGCTCAAGAACAGCAAGAAAACTAATTCGATAATCCTTTATTCACTTTTGAAGGTGGAGAACACTTCCATGCAATGGAATGTTTAAGGGAACAAAGAAGAACTATCCATGGTAGACGTAGTCAAAACTCCAAGGGGCAAGTCACTATTCTTTTTTTAGTTTGAGTGGCTTTAGGTAAAATAGATTCAATATCCTTCTCATTCTCAGAAAATTAAGAGTCACTTACCTTTTTTAATGCCGGATGTTCGATAAGAGTTTGTGCCGACTCATTTTCAGTAGCAGATAGTATTGTTTATAATCTTCTCAAATCTGGGCTACAGTTTGTTATTGAATCTTTTCGGCTTTTCAACCGATTCGCTTCCTCCCAAGAGTTCACATCATCTACACATTTTACAGGTGCATTCGATATCAACTAGAACGTATCCATCACAGTTTTGAGTTCATACGCTTCCCTGCATCTAAAATGGTCAAGCTATTCAACTCTCTATATCTGATCGCCTTGTCGAGATCCAATTGATCTACATTCTCTTGCGTTCTATTATCACATGCACCAGAATTATCAAGTTCAAGAGTATGTTTTTCATTCAAACTTCTGTTTGTATTTTCCTTCTCTACCCTTGCATTAAGCACGGGCACACTAGCTTTCACCTTAGAATTGGATACCAGTGTTGATACCAAGGATTCAACTTAACCAGCCATCTCTCCATTCTGATTATTATTAGAAATAAAATTGGCTTGTTCCTAATTCGTAGCAGCATCTTGTTACACTTCTTGGCCATCCAGACTAGGCACAATCAAAACCCTCCCAATCCCCCACTGTTCTTTATTTTTTCTTTCAATCCGCTTGTGTGACTGGCTTTACACTCTCAGCAACTTTTAAAGTCTCACCCTGGCCCACAACTGATTTCTCCTTGGCTCCATTAGGGTTCATAGTATTATCCTACATATGTTCTTTACCTTTATTTATAATAGGTTTGGCATTGCATTCACCTAGGCTATAGCCTCTCATATGATAAGAAGGATTTAGAATGGGGGATTCTTGTAAATGATTCATTTCCAGCAACCAAACTTTCCTATCCCTAGCCAAATAAAATTGGGTGTATCCCTTCAGAGATCAACCAATAAGAATACTACAAAACACTAGGGTGGTCGTAGATCAGTTGATTGGGGCATCCATTGGTGGAACTCAGCCCTCAAAACTGTGTAGTGCCCAAAGAATTACTACATAATTTGGTCTAGTTTAGGGATAGCGGTAGGTTAGCTTGGTTCTCTATGGCTCTAATGTTGGTGATGAAGTAAAAAAAAAGGGTGTGATAACATTCTGACCTATCTGAGACTAAGAGGGGCCGGTTACAGGAGATATTCCTGTCAGCCTTGTAACATGAACCAAAAAACCAATCGTCACTAGTTTTGGCACATTCTTATCGCCCTCTCTCTAGGAAGAAAAACCAATGCCTTTATTAGTCTAGTTCGGCTTTCCGGAAGGTTTTCCGGTGAGTTGTTATCAGATTGATTGGTATGGTAAGATGGATGTTTGTTGAGAGCTATAAGCCCGATTGGGATTAAGTAGATAGATTGACTTATAGAGGATCTCTCTGGTAGCTCAACGACAATGCTTCTTTCCTCATTGAGCAGATTGAGTGAAAATATAGGACTCAATTGCTCTACGAGTACTTTAAGTGGTACTACGAGGCATTAATAGACTATGGACGACCTATAGAATGATCCACGACCACCCTTCCATTTGACTTTCTAAGAATCAGCTTTCTTAGCCTTAGTCTTTTCATTTGAAAGAAGGAGCATCTCGTATATGGAAAAAGGATTCAAACCACTTTGAAACCTATCAAATCACAGGGAAGCAAACTTTCTATCGAACAAAAATAGGTTCCTCTCTGATGTCAAAAGAAAATATCAAATAGCTAAAGGTTTGGAAACCAAGCCTTATCTAGTGTCCTCTAAATCGTGTCAAAGTTTACAAAAAGCCAAGTTTGAGAAGGGAGAAGTGTTGGTTAGCCTTAACACATCCAAATCTTCCGAATTCAATGCGGTAGCAGCCACTTTACCAAAATTTTCTGTCACTAAAACCACCTCATATGCCCTCGTGGTTTCCCAACAATGTCTTCCTCATGCTACTTGATAGCCAACTGTCTCATCACCTAGGCGATCTATATATAAATATAAGGCCTCCTCGGAATTGGATGCCATTTGGATAGCCAACAAAAGTAGGTAAGTTTTCAAAGTTTTGGTCAAAGGGGGGCTCTTAACATTGCTAGCTCCTAAACCACCACCAAATCTTCTCCCCATATATAACCCAAATGCTCATTGTTTATTCAATGAAGGTCCATGCTATACAACTGATTAGTGCTTTTCTCTCATGCATGCGATCCAAGATATCATTAAACAAGGCAAAGTAGTGGTCTCTTCATCCCCTAACAGTTCCAACTATATTTTCCAAATCCCTCTCCTACGTAAGTGCACTGGTAGGGAGCAGCACATCTGTGAATCTCATAGAGGATGCCTAGGGACAAGAAGACCTACTACACCTGATTTCTTCTGTATTAGATGAGGATGGTCGTAGATTAGATGGGGTAATGTAGTCTGAAGGAGAACTTCCCCCTTGAAATAGTTTTTCTACCTTTGTTTCCAAACCGATGATGATGACGCCATAGCATCGTGCTCCAATAACATCGATAAAAAAGGATACCCTCTACAAGGGTGCCTAAAAACTGATGGATGTCTATATCCCAAAAGTAAAGGATATCTTCAAGCTTTTGGACTCCATAGTCTTTCTAATACTGATATCCAAGAAGGTGTCTCTCAGGTGTCACAAAATAATGACACTATATTCCAATGCTAATATATTAGATGTTCATAAGATTAGGAGATTTTGTAGCATGGGTCTGCATGTCATCCATTTCGGCATGTTGCAAGTAGGCATTAGACCACTCACTAGGAAAGATCTTAATACATCTGCATTAGTTTTTGTATTAGACACTCGTCATCACAGTTTCAAGGATTCTCTTTGAGCGGTCATTCAAGCACCCTTACATGATGGTCCAATTTACTTCAATGTCTATCCCAACTTCACTTGTTCCTTATCCGACCCCCTTTTAAACCGTTCATTAAGATTGAAGATAAAACCCATGGTTTCAACATGTTTGAAGGTTCCTTAGTGCTCTTGTCATTGTGTGCCGGGTATGTTCTCAGGTGTTCAACACCATAGTTCTAGCTATAAAGCTACCACATGACCGGCTATCAGACATGTGTGATGCGGTCTATCTACAGGCTAGTCTTGATGGTCAGCACATTACTCCAAAGTGGAGAAATCCAAACGAGGTAAAGATGCCAAAAGCTTGGGCTATTGAATACGAGCCTCAAGATCATAGTCATACATTACAAAGTTATTCGGTACAATCAGATGACACTAATCATCCAGGTACTCAACCAACTGTAGATGCAATCTTCGTGCATTCTAGGATGAAGGAATAAGCGATCTTCCCCTGCAAGAAAATGTACAAGAAATGCGCGCTAACGCAACGGGCTCAATCAAGTTCTTTCAAGCATCCGGTCCTTGTTCCCCTTCACTTACTTAGACTTGGGCTAGGTTTAGCAGATGACACTTCCAACTCACATCTATGAGGAAGTTGGTTGAGCTCAGGAAAAAATTGAAGGAATTAAGTATATTCCAGCCTCTAAATTGTTCCATATCTTTCCCTTGTCGAGGAAAAGGCAGGGGAGCCCCTATTTGACTCCATAAGAAGCAGGAGCCTTGTGCATTGATTATCGGGCATTCAACAAGATAACATAATCATCAAGAACAAGTATCCACTTTGATTGCATACTTCTTCAACCTAATCAATAAGCATGAGATACTTTTCAAAGTTGGATCTACAGTCAGGCTACTATCAAGTGCGTATCGCAGAAGGAGACAAGCTAAAGACTATATGTGTGACAAGCAAGCCTAATAAAGTAAAGGTTTGTTTTTTTTATGCTTTTTTAACTAACCAATGTCCATTTTCCACACTCTCCACAATGAGCTATTATACCCATACTTAGACGACTAGTAGTATACTTTGATCGCGGGCTATAGCCATTCCGACCACCTATGACCATTTTGCATTAAAGGTCGAAGAATCCCCTCTATGTAAGGAAAGAGAAATGATCCTTTGGACAGACATCCTATTCCTAGGGCATTGAATGGACATCAAAGCCATCACTATCATCACTATATGGAATGATAGAATAACACAAGGAGAAAAGAGGGGAGTTGACATTGACTTTTTGAATGGTCCACAGTACTCCGACTACTAATAAAAAAGAGATGAACGTTCATAATTTTGAAATGAATGTTCGTAACTGAAAAGGGAAGGAAGAAAGGAAATGCTACCACCTTTAAGGCAGATAAAGAAAAGAATTCAAGGAGCTTAGAAAGTTAGAAAGGTATGAAGGGAAGATCTCCATACTAGCAATCAGGTAATCCGATAATCAGTATTGGACATGCCTTAGCTCTCTCCGCCAGCGATTAAGTTAGATACCTTTGCCTTCCTCCTCTCTATCCCTTTGTTTAGCAAGATACGAGTACTTTTTCCCGCTTTTGGGAGCTAAGGTATAAAGGACTAAGGCATTCAATCAAACAAAGGATTTTTGCTTCATCTAATGCTCGCGATAAGAGTACTTAACATTTCCCTTAGGGATCAATCCTTTAGTAAGTAATCCCTCTCACCATGTTCAAGCTTTAGTACATGGTCAGATTGTCTTTCCAAGAGAAATTCCTATAATACAATTTGGATTTCTTTTTCTTTAAGGGTCTTCGGCCTATTTTGTTTTATCTTCTTTCAATGTCTTTTTATAGGTATAGAAAGTTTTTGCAAAAAGAATTCCTCTGATTTAAATAGACAGCGGAGCATAGATCAACAATAACCAAGCAAAAAATAACAAAAAAGAGAAGAATACACCCTTTTAATAGAATATCAATTGATTTTCCAAACGAGCATGCAAGAACTTAATCATTCTCTCCAAACTCATATTAATCTTTATGTTAGTCATTATAATCAATAATTTTAGCAAATGAATGGATAAATCTCATATTTCTTAACACAAAAACACAATGTGCCCCTCGCATTACCATACATATTTTAGGGTTTTATCATTCAAAAAAAATGGGAGAGGGAAATCTAAAGACAACAGTGAAATGATTCATGGCCTTAGACATTGGGAAGGGAAGAATTAAGTTCTTTGAATTCCAAAAATCAAAAATAGAAAAAGAGGAATAGGTGGAGATGAAGGAGGATCAAAGAGGAAGAGGGCACCGTTAGAGAGAGAAAGGGGCTTTGGGAAGACAAAGTATAGGGTTAGGGGGAGATAAGAAATAAAAGATGAAGTTGAGTAAGGAGAGGAAAAGTGGGTCAGCCTCTTAATGTCTGGGAAGGGAGGTGTTACAAGATAAAGAAAACAATACTATTCATGGGTTGGTAGAGTCAACTGGTCAGTCCATTGTCCAAATTAATTTATATATATATATATATATATAACTTTAGCAAAATAGGTTATGTCTCATTTAGTCTTAAGGGGTAGTTTGGGTTACACCTCTATGAGCTCATAAGAACGAGAGGATGGGTTTAAATTTGCCACACCTAAGACTAATTTCAAATTAAACTTTATCATCATCGGTAGATTATGCACACAGACACACAAATAAAAATAGATTATTTATCAGACATAATTTATCCACAGTCCCATAACCTATATTCTAACTAAAATAATAAAATAATTTGTGACTTTGAGCTTCCATCTTTAGACTTTTTTTCTCACTCTTTATTCTAGCTCTATTTTCTAGTCTATCATAAACACATAAAACATAATATTGTTAGGACAAGTAAAAAATATACCAGAATAATTTAAAATAAGGTTAAGAATAGTGTTTAATGATATAATATCAATATCGGTAATAGTTACGATGCATGATAACTTCATGTCGTATTTTCCTTTATTCCCATTGGATGTGTTTCTTTGGTTAAGCATGCTTTGACACCATCATAAATAGTATTTCTCATTATATATAGTTTGTATCATGATATTGATTATTTTTTATGGTGATCTCTAGAGTCCATATTTTAATATATGTCTACAGGCGTATTTGTAACACACCCAAAATTTACTACTGAAAAATTTTATTTTAGTAAAAAGGTTTAACAGAAGTGAAATAACAAAACTGTAATTTCTGGAGGTATTACCGCCATTGTTAGTACCAGACCGATTCACTCATACCGTTCCAGTACTAAGTGTTAAGGCGAAATAGGGTTAACATCAAACGAAAGGAATTAATAAAACCATGAGAGTCCATAAGAGGACTCCCTCATAGTCATACGGAAATCAGACTGCGATTTAAGAATTACAAACAAAAAAGGAAGTAACTAGAGTTTTCCAAAAACATAAAATATCATACGACATGACATAACTATAATAAAATGATACATGGTCAAGTCAAAAGAAAAATAGATTTAGGCCGAGTGGCCCTCGATCCCCAGGTCAGGTATAGGCTCAATGCTCAGCCCCGCCCGATGCGTCATAGGTGTCGTAGGCATCGAAAATGCCATTCCCTACCTACACAAACTCAGATAGATCTTTTACTCGTGGGAATGAGCAGCACCCATGAAACAGGTGATCAGTACACTACGTACTGAGTAAGGTAACCATGTGCTAAGGCCAAACATACAAAGCATACAACATAGCATACATGGCATAATCACATAAGCAGCATATAGTAATACAGATGATGAAGGCTGGCTATGGTCAGGGTAGACTTACTCTTTAGATCTCTGGTATATATAGTTGATTCACATCATAGTCTTTATCAATCCATGTGAGTGCGGGAACCCCACTATTATAGCCGGTGGACCGGTCATGTAGGGCAAAATTCTCCTAGCCACTATTATTTACTGGTGGACCGATCATGCAAGGCAAAACACTCATGGCCACTACTATTCGTTAGTGGACCGATCTGGCCCCGACTCACATGGTGTTTCACTATAATTACTTCATCTCTTTACCATGTCATATCATCATTATGTTTGGTTTTTTGAGCATGAAAACCCCCACTATTATAGCCGGTGGATCGGTCATGCAGGGTAAAATGCACCCGACTACTATTATTCGTCGGTGGACCAGTCATGCAGGGCACCTCGGCTCCTAGCCACTATTATTTGCTGGCGGACAGGTCAGCTCAACAATCTTTCTCTTTAAATGGATAGTATCTTATTCGTGTCTTATTCGATAAACATTACACCCTTGACATGCATGTCACCAACATTCTACCTCTATCCTCTCAAAGGGGGCCTGTCCCATATCTTGAGACTCTCGCGCCCGTTATTATGCCCGACATCCATTCCCCCTTACACTTACACATAATGAAAACCAACTCCTAAGGGTGTGGGTTAAGGCCCAACACCTCATGACATCAACTCCACCTACTATCACCCTCTAGGGGTTTTCCCTTGAAAATCCTAATTGGACCTATGTGGCCCAACTTTCTCTCACTTACACTATCGTTGCTTCATTTATTGCCCCATACCTTATCTGATTTAGTTCCAATCCCAAATCATATCGCTTTATCCCTCGATTCCACATATGACCAAAAAACCCTAGCTGGCCACTTCAACCCTATTACATTTCTCCTTCCACAAGTAACCTCTCTCTTGTTCACCCAATGTCTCTTTTCTCCCATGGCACCTATACTCACCCCTTATAAAATAAATTCCCACTCTTAACCCGTACTCCACTCTCCCCTAATCATTTTTACTTCCATATTTTCTAGATTACTACTTCCTCCCAAAACCCTAATCGGGTCCCTTATACACCTTTACACCAACTTACGTACTACTTTTCATCCCAAGTCTCCAATCACTCCACAACTCTCCCCTTAGCTTATTTACACCCTAAAACAACTTTTCTCACATAAAGATCATCCCCATGCAAGTTTTATCTACCCCATGAAAATTCTCGAAGTCCTCATGCGAACCCTAGAATCCCCATGCATGGTTCCCATCTCTCATTCATTTTGGTCATCTCTTCCTCTTTAATTTCCTCTCATGGATCATGAGGTATTTTGGTCAGCCTCATATCCCTCTTAGTAAACTCACTTCCCAGTTTCTTTCTTTTTGTCCTTTCATTCCCATATCATATTATCAATTGTCCTAGCATGCATGTCCTAGAGTAGAGGGCCATATCATATCACATCATAATCACCATATATACATATCATACTCATGTCATAAGAAAACACATACAAACATACCTCAACTCCAAGTTGCACTACATATAAGACAAGTTAAAGAAAATCATACGATACACGATGTAGCATGATATATAACATCCAAGGCATACAAGTCACACAACACAGATGGGCCTTAGCTACATCCTTACCTAAAACGGCGTCGGGCTTGGAGCACGCTCCTACACCTCCTTAGGGTTTTGGCTTGATTCACCTATAAGAGGGTAAGACTAATGATTAGTTTCCCTCCTACCAAAAAAAATACTATTATTTATTATTTTGGTCTAAGATTAGGGTTACTATTATTAAAGGTAGCTTTATAAGTGAAAAGTAGGGCTTTTATCCTCAAGTTAGCCTACTAGATATTACTAGTCAAAATATATTTATGTTAATATTTATAGCTATATTTTTATTATTAAACCTAATAGCTTTATTTCTTCTAATAATATTACTAATACGAGTTATAGCAAAATAGTGATAATAATAATAATAGTAATACTAATGCTCCTAGAAATAGAAGCCTTGTTATTTTTAAGGCTAAGGCTAATAATAATGTTAGGGTTAAAATAATACTATAATAATAGTGACACCAACAAAGTACTAATATTGCTAAAGATAATAATGATAATAGTTAAATTTGGAATAATAATACTATAAGGGTTCAAATGTTTTTGTCACAATAATAGTAACAAAATAATAACAATAATAATAGCAATAACTAATAATAATACCATAGTAATAATGTTAGTAACAAAGGCATTAGGAATAATATCATCAATATTTGAATAATAATAATATTATTATTATCAAGGTTGAGTATTCTTCTTCTATAGTAACAAAATGGTAACATGCCAATTTCGGTTTAAATAACATTAATAATAATAAAAATAGTAGTAGTAGTAGTAGTAGTAGTAGTAGTAGTAGTAATAATAATAATAATAATAATAATAATAATAATAATAATAATAATAATAAATAATAATAATAATAATAATAATAATGATAATGTTAAGCATAATAATAATAACAAAAAAAATAGTAATAGTAAACGAAAGATAATAATAATAATAATATAAGGGTCCAAATATTTATATTAATAAATAAAAGTGATAATGAACAAGGTTAGTATTAACAATATTAGCAAGAAAATAATGATAATGATGATGGTAATAACAACAACAACAACAACAAAGATAATCATAATAATACTAAAATTGTAAATCTCCATTAATAGTAGCACTAGTTAGAAATATTTCCAAAGTTAGGTTAAGTAATAATAATAATAATAATAATAATAATAATAATAATAATAATAATAATAATAATAATGGCATTAATAATAATGTTAAGAGTAATACTAATAGTAATGATAATAAAAATGGTAATAGTAATATAAGGGTTCAAATATTTACCATAATAATAAAGATAATAATAATAGGCCAAAGCTAGCATTAGTAATAATAGTAGAAATAATAGTGAGGATAATAATAATAATAATAATAATAATAATAATAATAATAATAATAATAATAATAATAATAGTAACAACAAGAGAAAATCCTAATCATAATAACACTAAGGTTGTAGACCATTAATAATAATATTATTATTATTACTGGTTAGGAAAATCATAAGGTAAGGTTAAGTAGTAATAATAATAATAATAGTAATAATAATAATAATAGTTTCCATCCTAAGAATAATACTAATAAGGTTCCTAGAAATCATATTAGTAGCAGCCTTAGTGATAATGTGGTCAAGTATAATGGAATAATGACAATAATAATAATGATAGAAATAATAATAATAATAATAATAATAATAATAATAATAATAATAATAATAATAGTAAAAATGATAGTAGTAGTAATAATAATAATGTTAAACATAATAAGGATAATAACATAAAAGAGTAATAGTAATATAAGAGTCCCAAAATTTACACTAATAATAAAAGTAATAATGGCCATGTTAGTATTAATAGTATGAGTAAGACAATAATAATAATAATAATAATAATAATAATAATAATAATAATAATAATAATAATGATAATAGTAGTAATAGTAGTAGTAGTAGTAGTAGTAGTAGTAGTAATAGCATAACATTGGTAATAATAATAATAATAATATTAAGTGTAATACTATTAATATTACTAAAAATCATTAAAACTTATAGAAAAAGAGCTTAAGGGCTAGGGAAATTAGAATACCACCTAGTGTTGGTGGTGAGATCGGCGGCGGCGACGACGGCAGCGGTGGAGAAGGAAGAGAGGTAGAAAGATGGGGTTATAGGCTATAGGAGAGGGAATGAGGGGTGTTTGAGGTGGTGGAAGGTGTATCAGGTGGAGAGGGGTGGAATGGAAGTGGTGGTTTAGCTGTAAGTGGTGGCGCACAATGGTCAAAGCGGTGGCAGAATGGTGGTGGAAGGTGGAGAAGGGACAAGGAGAGGGAGGCAGGGGAGATGGAGGTATGGGGAGGTAGGGTGAAGTCCCCTGGTATTTTTGGAGGATGGAGGAGGTGCTGGTTACGGTGAAATTGGCGGTGGACGGTGGCGTGAGGGGCAGCATGAAGTTGGTGAGGGCTGATTGGGAAACTAACTTTACATGGCTGGGGTGGATCGTGCAAGTCAAATTGAGGAAGGAGGGAAGCTTAGTTCTGCAAGGGGTGGTGCAAGGAAGGATTTGGTGGGTGGAGTTAACGGCAGCGGTCACTGACGGCGGCAGAACAAGGACATGATCGAGTGGTGGTGCAAGGTCTGGATTTTCTAGGTTACCAAAGTAGAAGCTTGACCCAGGCTGCCAATAGGGTATTTATAAGCTAATTTAAGGGGAAAAGGACGAAGGGAGAAGAGGAAAAATGGGGCAGTTGAGGCAGGACCATTAGCCGACGGTGCAATCCTGCCATGGCAGGTTAGGTCGGGGGGAGAAAAGGAAAGGGGAGGCACACTTGGAGGGAAGCTACGGGGTTGGTTGGGGTCAAAAAAGGAAAGAAAACGACAAGTAGGGAGAGGGGAAGGACAACCGAATAGAGATGGTGGCTGTCGGCAGAAATCGGGGCTATAGGGGCTCGGGGTTGCATGTTGCATGGAAGAAGAAGGAAAGGGAAAGGGGTGGACCGGTGGTCTAGGGGAAGGAAAAAAAAAAGAGAGGGTCGGCTGGCTAGGCGGTTGGGTGAAGGAGGAAAGGCTAGGGTGGGTCTGGCCGCACGGGACGGGGAAAGGAGGAGAGTTTGGGCCGTGGGCTGGCCCAAACTGGGGAGGAGAAGGAAAAATAAGAAAAGGAGAAAGGAGAGAAAGAAAGAAAAAGGAAAAGAAATGAGAAAAAGGAAAAAGGAAAAATGAAAAAATGGATGGGTTGGGATATTTGGTCTTTATTTATTTATTTATTTTGGATATTTAAAATTAATAATAATTATTATAAGACTAATAATTAAATTCCTTTTATATTAATTGGGGTATTTTGGGCAAATTTTCCTTAACTTCCATGTTAATTAGTAAAATATCTAATTTTCCTTAAATAATTTATTTGTTATTTTCTCCTTGTTTTGACTTAATTAATTACCCTTAATTTTAATAAGATAATTTATTTACTTTATTTTCCTAATAAATCCTTATTTTTCCATAATTCCTAAATTAGGATTTTTGGGTATTTCATTATTAGAGATGCCGCAAAAAGATCATTCATACCTATGTAGTTTTTCTTCATATTTTGTTTGTATGTAAACCTTATGTTCCACAATCTAACTGTTTTGATAGTAGCCATATTGTCTCATTTTCAATTGATTTGACAAATCACCTTTGGTGTAACTGCATATGAGTTATGTCTCTTTTTTTATTTATTCATTAGGTATGTGGTAAACTTATGGGTAAATGTGGCTCATTAACGCATAAGCGATGCTTGCTACAAATTTAACTATGCATGTATGTATGGTGTTGGAATCAAAATTTTATGTACTGATGTCTTTAAATTACAAGTGATATATTTTATGTACTGCACAATTATATATTGATTTTCTACTTTGCGCGTATTGCTCGAGTTTTTATCTCCCTTTTAGTCCTAGCCTTGATTGATTATTATCCCCCCCTTTTCCTTATCAAGTCTTGTATTCCATGTATCTTATATGTAAATGAAGTTCATTAATGCCAATGCTTTGCATGTTATATTTAATTATGCATGTCTAAATGATGCTACAATAAGAAGTTTTGTAATTCTCTTTTAAATTACTCATGATATCTTTATTGAATCTACTTTCCTCAAATGCACCAAAAGTTGCTAAAGTTTTCCCAATTAATCATATTACATAAGGATGATTATATGAGTGTTAGTAAAAGTATGAAATTTTTGATCGAATATTTTATTTAAAAGAATTTTATTACGATTTAATTTATTTCCTTCACAATTTAAATTATTTTAGTTCATGTAATTGATATTTTTTTCATTTTATTTTGCAATTGAAAAAAAATGGCCAATCTTACTATGTTCGAATACACTACACTAGATATGAATGAAAAAAATTACTTATCCTAGATCTTAAATGTGGACTCTACTTAACCAGTTTTGGCTTAAGTGAGATAAAGAAAGAATATTCAAATGCATCCCCATAAGACTACACAATGACAATGATCTTATTATGTCATCATTTCCACTAGACCTAAAAAATCTATAATTGACAACTAAGAGCCTAGTGCAAGAGTATTAATCATCAATTTAGTCCTCGTTTGGTATTACTTATTTTCAATAATTACTTTTAGAAAATTACTTTATTTAGTAAAATATATGTTTGTTTTTACTTTTGTTATATTAGTGTTTAATTTTTATTTTCCTACAAATTTACTTTTTATTTTCCATCTTCAATTTGTATCTTCTTATATCTATATCTTTTGGTAATAATTATTATATAAATTCTTTAATATTAAACATTAAAAATCATATAAAATATTAAAAAATATAAAAAGTATAAAGATATTATAAAGTACTAAAAATTGTAAAAATATAAATTATTAAATTATCAAAAAAAATTATAAACAATCATTAAATAAATTTTATAAAATTTACTAACATCTAAAATATAGATTGCTTGATATATTAAAATATCCTGAATCAACTATGTAATATTTACTTATATGGAATATAAGTTTTTATTATCCAACTCCCACAATCCCACTCCCACCCAGCAAGAAAGAAAAAATAAAAAGGTAAAAAGAAAAGGGTTGGTACCAAGATGGGTTGAAAGATAGAAGTGTTATAAATGCATTTTTTTTATATTTACAAATCAACGTACCGTGTTTACCAAAAGTTAAATATAAAAGTAAATGATGTCTACTTATATTTTATTACTTTTAGAAAGTAGTTTTATGCTAATTAATTTTTTATAATTATTTTTTAAAAATAAAACCAAACACTTATTTTAGTCTAAAATTACTTTTATAAAAAACTAATTTTTAAAAGCAAAATCAAATAGGCTCTTAATCTTTTGAAATTTGTTATCCTCTTTTTGTGTTAGATATGAATGGATGCACTTAAGGTTTCAAGGCTATAAAACAATAATTATGTATAATTTAAACATATTAAAAATTATTTCCGCATTGAGATTGTGTGGAAAAATGGTTGTGGATGATGAGATGTTGGGAATTTTTTTTCTACTTTCCATGATAAGAACATGGGTCTAGCAACTAGGGTTGTGTAAAAAATTGAGGATCTAAAAATTTTATTTGGTATCCAAACAAAATTGGTCGAATGCTGAGAATATCAAATATAATTTTTTTTCAAAAAGAGCTCGGCCCAATTTTTGAGTGGATTATTTGTTTAGGAAATATTTGGTATTTTATTAATTATTTTAATAATTTTTCATAGCATTATGTTTTTATAGTGTTAATTTTTTAATTTCATATATTTTTGTGATTCAAACTTTTATAATAATATTTTAATAATTTGTTTAGATAAATGAGACATTCATATAAATATATATGTGAATATTATCTAATATATCTTTATTTTAAAAATGTTAATGTAAAAGTTATTAGAATTAATAAAATACTACATTCATATGGATATTTGAGAATTTAGATACATAATCCAAGAGACGTAGAGCAGATATCTTGTTTGGTGGATAGAAATATTTGGTTATGCATATCATAGTTTTGAAAACCGGACCAGTCAGACTATTGGTTTACAAGTTCACTAGCTGGACCAGTGGTTCGAACTGGTCAAACCAGTGGTTCAAATTATTCCCTTAATTGAGATCAAATCTACTCATTTGTTTAAAAATATATTTTAATACTTTATATTAGATAACATATATCATAAAAAATACATCTTATCATAAAGAGATCATCACACATTTATATAAATAATAAAAATATATAGTTCCATATCAAAAGTATTCTACATATCAAATACGATCAAGTCTCTTACATGTTCCTAAACAACTTAAAATTAAACACATTAGTTCAAAAGCTATAATTCAATTCAGTTAGATAAAGTAAATAGTTTGATTGAATAACTACTCAACCATTCCTATAGATTATTTATATCATCTCTAATGTTAGAAAATATAGGGATGACGTTTTCATGTATGTGATTATCTTCATCGTTATCTCCACTCTCTCCATCAACTTCTCATCTCCATTTCTATCAAGTTCATCCAATACATCTACAAAAATAGAATAAGAATAATTACTTAAATTATTATATCAAATTATATAAACAATAAAAAGTTCTGAGCTTTCTACCCTCATTAAAATTGTCTTGAATAGTAATAGAAGCTAATTCATTTCTTATCAACTCTAGTTCTTCATTATTCAAGTTAGATGGCTCATTCACAAGAATCTAAGAACCAATTACATCAAACGCTTAAAAATTAATTGGGGTATAACTTTTCTTAATTGATTCCTATAAAAAAGAAAATAAATTAGACAAGCTTGGTAATATTTTCATATAAAAGGATAATTTTAAACATGTTTACATAAGACAACAAAAGAAATGCATACCTTTGTTGTAATCTCAAGTTAGTGTACACAAAGACTAAATCATTGAGCCTTTGTTGCTCAAGTCTATTCCTTTTCTTTGAATGGATATGCTCAAATATGCTCTAATTTCTTTCACAACTCAAATCATTACATGTCTAGCTTAAAAAGTAAATTGAAAGCTTTTGTAGATCTAGAGAACCACATCCACACAATTCCCACCATTCATCTACAATATCAATATAATAGTTTTCTAAACAAACTTAAAAAATTGTAATTTGATATAAAATATTGATAATACTTTGAAATAAGTGACAAATTCATACCTAGAGCAAAAATACCATGATCTTGTATAGCATACCATCTTCCAAAATCACCTTCTACTTTTCTAAAAGAGCTCATCTCCCTTGTTAATTTTGACCTATGTGAAATTCCCATTTTCATATCTCTCAATGACATCAATAATAGAAGACACTGTACTTTGATATTGAGAAATTTCATATGAGTATTGGAAATGAGGATTAAACCAATAATCGGTTGCATATAAGTTCCTTGAGAGCTGATTATCCCAACGAGAAGAAACAATTTGAAGATAAGGCTCCGCCCTTTTCTTTCTCCTATGAAATCTAGCAACAATATCATCTCTAGTTTTGTGAAATTCTTGATACAAATAACCCATACATGGTTTATCTCCACTATTTACTAATTGTAAAACACGTACAAGAGGTTTGGTAAGTTACAGAATTATAGCACACTCCTTCTAAAATGTGGCATCCAACACATTCTCTACAAATTTCTTACCATCCTTATTTTTAGCATAAGTAGAAGATGTACACTCCCTAAATGTAACCATCACCCTAAGAGCATTCTTATGTATCAAAATTCTTTGCATAGCAATGAAATTAGTAGCAAACCGAGTAGGAGCTAGACGAATGATCTCTCTTCCTTCGGTAAACTTCCTCATTAGATGTAATGCATAAAAATGATTATAGTCGTACTTAGTTATTTTTGACACATGCTTTACATTGTCTTCCACCTCATCTAACTTGCATATATCTTTAAGCATCAAATTAACACAATGTTGAAATACCCCGAAACCCTAATTTAGAGAATTATGGAAAAATAAGGATTTATTAGGAAAATTAGTTAAATAAATTATTTATTGAAATAAGAGGAATTAATTAAGGTAAAATTAAGAGGAAATTAATAAATAATTTAATTAGGAAAAATTAGGGTGTTTTAATAATTAAAATGGAATTAAGGAAAAATCTTCCAAAAATTCTAAATTAACTTAAAAAGAGAATTTGATTATTATTCTATTAAAATATTATTATTTTAAATATGTCAAAATACTAAAATATTCTAAATACCCCAACTCACCTATTTTTCCTTTTTCGCCTCTTTTCTTTTCTTTTCCCCAATACTGGTCGATCCATCCTCCTTTCTTTTTCCTTTCTCCCCTAACCTTCCTTCTTCCCCTACTCCTCGACTTCCCCTCTTCCTGGTGTAGGTACACAAGCTCTACAATGTCGCATGCCGGCCTACCACCCCTACACTCTTCCCCATTGATCCCTCTCCCTTCTCTATGTAATCACACTATCTCTTTCTCCTCACACATGCCTCCATCTCCCTTCCTTTCTCCTTCTTTGATCTGCCAAATCTGTAACTTTACAGGCTTGCACTGGCCATGCGCCGCTGACCGACAACCCACCACACATTCCATCATCCTCCCCTCTTCCCCCTTTGTTGTTTTCCCCCCATCAATGGCTTATAAATACCCTTCAACTACCCCCATTAAACCTTTTTCTCTACCTAGAAATTTACACCCTTTTGTGCATCGTCGCCTGTTCAGCCGCTCATTCTGCCACCGTCGTCTAGCGCTGTCACCCGAAACGCCTCCCAAATTACTCCCTACACCACCCTCCACTGAGCTACTCTCCTCACCACCCACAATCCTCCTTGCACCAGCTGCCATGGCCATGCAAAGTTGGTTATTCGACTAGCTTCAACTCACCCACCACTGCCCTTCGCATTGCCGTCTACTACCACTCCCGCGGAAATCACCACTCCCTCTACTCCCTAAGCCACCCCAGAACCTCCTTTACTCCCCATACCTTCCTTTTCCCCTACCTCCCTCTCCTTCTCCCTTCCTTCCTCTCCACCACCTTCGTCCATCACACCGCCGTTGCCTACGCGGCCCCTTTTGGATGCGCCACCACCACCATTATATCCCTCTCAAAATACGACATGCTCCACCACATCAAATCCCCCTCTCCTATCCTAAACAACCTAATTTCCACCACTATTCTCTCTCCCCTGTTGTCGATGCCACTGCCGGTGCCGCTTGGTCACCACTAACCCTACGTAGTACCCCAACCCTTAAAACCCTAGTTATGCTATCCTGATCTCTTTTATTGTATTGTTGTTGTTGTTGTTGTTGTTATATCATTACTATTATTTTTATCATTACTATTACTAAATATAGACTCATGATATTTATCTCATTATTATTTCAAAGAAATCGAAACACTATTGTATTTATTATTATGATTATCATTATTTCTATTATCATTAATATCATTATCATTCTTATTATCATTATTATTATTATTATTATTATTATTGTTATTGTTATTATTATTATTATTATTATTATTATTATTATTATTACTAATGCTAACTTTGGTATATTATTACTACTATTATTTTTATAAATATACAAACCCTTCCCTTATCATTATTTTGATTATTATTATTATTATTATTATTATTATTATTAGTATAATCCTTAACAATATTATCATAATTATTATTATTACTATTGTTATATTATTATTTTTATTACTAACATTATTATTAACCTTAACCTCATTATTACTAGGGTTTCTATTATTATGATTATTAGGACCCCTTTTAAGTATTATTCTTAAGATTAGAAATAGTATTATTATTATTATTATTATTATTATTATTATTATTATTATTATTATTATTATTATTATTACTATTATTATTTTTGCTACAAATATTATTATTACTATTATTAGTAGTATTAAAGCTATTATCTTTAATAATATAAATATGGCTATAATTACCTTAACATGAACTTATTTTGACTACTAATAACCTAGTTGGCTACGTTGAGAATAAAAACCCTTTTTTATTAGTAAAGCTTCTTTTAATAATAGTAACCTTAATATTAGGGTAAAGTAGGAAATAATAGTAATTTTGGGAAGAGGGAAACTAATCCTTAGTTTTTTCCTCTTATAGGTGAACCTAGTCAAAACCCTGTGTGTGTGTCGTATTAGGTAAGGATGTAGCTAAGGCCCTCTATGTGTGTGTTATGTGCCTTGTATGCCATGTACTATGTTATGTGTGTATTTTATGATCATTATAAATATTTTACGTGTAGCGTAGCTTAGATTTGAGGTATGATTATGTGGCTTTCTTAGGGAATATGTAAAATATGTATATGTTTTGCTTATGCTATTATGTGATGTCCCCCTTTAGGACATGCATGTTAGGATATTTAATATATTGATATAGGGTGAAAGTATGAAAAAGGAAAAAAGGAAAGTGAGTTGACTAAGGGGATATAGGATTGACCTAATTATCTCATGACCCATAAGGGGGCAAATAAAAGGGGATTATGAACAAAATAAAAGAATGGGGTGAACTTTGCATGGGAGTTTCTAGGGTTTGTATGGAAATTCTAGGGTTTATGTGGAAACTTCTAGGGTTTGCATAGGGTAGATGGAGTCTGCATGAGGATGACCCTTACTTATGAAAAGTTATCTTGGGGTGTAAGTAAGGTAACAGAAGAGTTGTTTGGACGATTGGAAGCTTTGAGTGAAGAATAGTACGTAGGATGGTATGAGGGTGCACAAAAGATTTGGCTAGGATTTATGTAATACCCCAAAATTTTGAAAACCTATATTTTAATAAATAACTTTATTTGAAATAAAATTTGCCTGTA